>CM031597.1:118597319-118767319 GCA_018398815.1 Conus ventricosus | reverse complement strand
CCTTCCTCCATCCTTATCCCTTTCTCTAGGACACGAACACACAAAGAAGCAAACGAACAAAAGCAAAAAAGAACCCACCATCCACACACACACACACACACACACACACACACACACACACACACACACACACACACACACACGCACGCACGCAACACACACACACACACACACACACACACACCACCACACACCACACACACACACACCACACAAAGAAAAAACAAACGAAAATCTGTCGATGGGCCAATTGTTTCCATGGACTACAGACTGTGACTGGCTCTCGGCAGTGCTTCGTTACAGGGAGAGATCAGTCCCTCACAATCTCTACCCTGCTCATTAATTCACCTCAATCCCTCTCCCATGGGGCTCAAAGCGTCGGTAACAAGGTGCGGTCATGCTGGATCACACTGTGACAAAACACACCCCTTCTTTTGTTTTAAGAAAAAGCTACAGTTTAAGGTGGAAGAAAAAAAAAACCGGAAAATAAAATGGGGAAAAAAAAAAACGAACAAAGAAAAAAAAAGGAAAGAAAGAAAGGAAGAAAAAGGGGGTGGGGGTGGTGATGGAAGCTACAGTCAAGTGTGATGACCTCTAATTTTGCCCGTTGCCGGACTATGGCTGGGATCTTAGTTCACTTCATTTCGTGTTGTTTCTGGCCAAGCTGATCACAGGGAGTATATAAAGGCGTGTCCCATCATCAGAGTCGATTCCACATTTTCTTAATTGAAAAAGGATGTCAGTAAACCTGGTTATTACGAGCATATTGAAAACGTTTCAAAACTGAATAACTTTTTCCGCAAAATCTTAGATCAACCGAAAATACTGGTAAAACAAACTATTCCGGCAGCGAAAAAAAAAGACACACAAAACAAACAACAACAACAACAAAACCCAGTTGGCACTAGAGGAGCATCTGGGAGTTCAGAGCCGAAACAATTGTCTGAGGACGGTTTCTTCTATGAAGACGTTCTGCTGTCAAGCTCTCCCTAAAGGTTCTTCCAGCTTCCTAAACTTGGTCTTCGTGGAGCCTGCTATAAAGTGCTTCTGTCAAATGCCATGTAAATCCCAACAGCCGATGAACACAAGTTTTCTAATGAGTAGTTCATCACTTGGTGTGCATCATGGAGCTCCTCGTCTTTTAAATGACACCAGTGTGAGCAGAATGAATGGCCTGTGTGAATCAACACAAAACGGCTTCTCTAGGGCCACCTGTGGCATGTAGGTGGGACGTCAAGCGGATTTGGACAGATCTGAAGACGTTTATTTGATATCTGTTTGCATTTTTCTAATCCTCTAAACAGAAGTCTTTGACATGACTACGAAATTTGGGTTTCATATCATCAGTTAACACTAGTTCACAGAATCACGCACATAGCCCAGCACTCTGGTGGGCCTTACACCTTCACACAGCACAGAGGCTATGAGAAGTGTGTCTGACAATTATCGCATTGGGGCAAAATTAACACAAAAGACGCTGAAGGAAGAGACCAAAGCAAGGAGTAGTACAGAGGACGTCGAAAGTGCAGAAGGAAAAACGAACACTATGAAGACGGAAGAGGAGACGACTACTGTAATCACAGCTTTTGTAACGATGAAAGAAACGGTACTGAACACACGTTTTGGCGATGATACTAAAAAGCATTTTGGAGTAGACTAGAAAATCAGTTGAGGGGAAAATATCCAGTCGCAGCAAACTTATCCATTACCGAAAATGTTTCCCTATGCGGTAATTATAAAGCATGTCACTGGGATGATACAGTTAATCTTATTAGCCTGCCAGCAAAGACATGTACATACTATACAAAAGTAAAGAAAATCACAGATTTTGTTTAGATCAAGGTTTGCAGTGGGAGAGCATTTAGCAACAAACGACCACGGGAATTTGAAACGAAGTGGTGTTGCCCTAATTGCAACAACTATTTTACTATCGAATATGAATTTTACTTTGAAATATTCAAAATTCAAACAGTCTTCTTCTCCCCCCCCCCCCCTCTCTCTCTCTCTCTCTCAAAATATTAAAAATTTAGGACAGCTCTCCTCCCTCTCTCCCGCCCCTCTTTCTCTCCCTGAACCTTACTGAAGACACGGAGGTACTGGGTTTTCACTTTTCAAATGTGCATGCATCTGTTTTGAAAGGTATGCTATTCTGCTGTACTGTAAATAAAAATTCAATTTTATTGCATGTCTGTACTTTAAAAAACAACAACCAACAAACCTGTCAAGTATCCGTGACTAAATTTTGCGCCCAGATGGAAGAGATACCAGACTGTTCGTCCTTTGTTTTCAATGCCTTGAATGTTATTTGTCCTACCCGAAGAAGGCCCAATATGTCGAAACGCGTTGTGTTTGTTTTGTAATGTGTTTGTTCCTTTGTTTGGCGGCGCAGTAATTCTGTCTTTGCTCTTTGTCCAGTACAAAGCTTTTTGAGCACTCACTGAATAAAAGGTTGAATACACAAGGGAGAAGACGGAGGTACAGAAGAAGCGAAAGAGGAAAAGGGGGTTGAGAAGACAAAAGAGGAGTGAGGGAGGATAAAATAAGGAGGAGTGGGGGTGGGTGGGGGTGGGTGTGGAAGAAACCATGGATTCAGATTCTGATTGATGTTGTTTAAAGCCCAGCTGAGGGAGGAGGAGGAGGAGGAGGAGAGAGAAGAAGAAGAAGAAGAAGAAGAAGAAGAAGAAGAAGAAGAAGAAGAAGCAAGAAGAAGAAGAAGAAGAAGAAGAAGAAAAGAAGAAGAAGAAGAAGAAGAAGAAGCAGAAGAAGAAGAAGAAAGAAGAAGAAGTAGAAGCAGCAGCAGCAGTAGTGAATAACAAGAAGAAGAAGACGACGAAGAAGACAAAGAAGAACAAGAAGAAGTGGAGGAGGAGGAGGAGGAGGAGGAAGGAGAGAAGAAGAAGAAGAAGAAGAAGAAGAAGAAGAAGAAGAAGAAGAAGAAGAAGAAGAAAAGAAGAAGAAGAAGAAATCACACCGATGATGAATAACAGAAAAGGGGAAATACCCAAACTAACCATATTCAATTACATCAAAAGTTTCAAAAACTACGCGTTTATTGAAGCATTTAGACGTACCAGACTGACCACAGACATATTCATGTTGTGTCAGTGTCAAAATATCTTGGCTGATGTTCGGCCGCACATATCATTATCAACCATTTTTTAGCTATGAACATACAAACATAGATGTATGTGTATTTTACAAAATACTCCAGCTATTCTTCAGCGACATAAGATACAAAGGTATGGTTATCCATCATTTAAAAAAATACATTCCTAGCTATCTTTTTTTAAGCGACGTAAGACACAGGTAGATTTCGTGTCGATGGAAAATACCTCCCCCCCCCCCCTTTTTTTTTTTCTAAACAAGATACACGTTCGTGGTGTGTCTTTGATAAAACACTTTATCAGCAGCCCTTTCATTTTTCAAACGACGGTACTTGAAGGATGTATCTGTAGCAAAATTCCAGACCAGCTACTTTTCGTTAGAGCCGTAAGATCATTGATCCAGCCATTTTTCTGTGACGTGAATCATACGTAGCTGCAGCAAGATGCCTTACAGCCATTTGTTAACGATGTGATCTTAAAATGACTACCATCCTGTTGAAACTGAAAATTCAACCAAAGAGGCTTGGAAACCGCACCGTGACATTACATTTGAAATCATTTATGACCGTTACAGTAACTGAGCTCTCAATGCATAGTTTCGACATTGAACCAACGATAGGAATTTCACGTGAACGAAAATAAAAAGAAAGAAAAAATCCGCTGATAAAAACAAATAGCAGACGTGTGAATCTGTATAACAAGAACATACTAAGTGAGAGGGATTAGAAACAAATTAAAGCCATTTCATATTTCATCTGGACCTTTGGATAAACAACATCCGGAGCTGAAAAAGCAGCACAAAAGGCTGACAGTAACACAGACAAAACGTGACAAAATGCATCCGGTGGAAAAAACAACAACAAACAAACAAAACAAAAAAACCAACCCGTGAACAAAAAGATTGCGTTTGTCATCAGTTTGTCACGCTTACCATCTCTAGCGAGAAAGAACCCGCTTCGGTTCCGACAAAGAGACATTTCCCTGCCAAGTGCAGCAGGACTGATGAAAGAAGCAGAACACGGCTTTGCGTTACTCACAGAGAGGTGCGCCTTCCCGCCAGCAACCTCATCCAGTGCCGCCTCTGAAGAGCGCGGTGCACAGCCGCCGACACCGGTAAAACAGCAGAGGGCGGGCCATTTTCCGATGAAACTATGGCGCCTCTATGTATGGGTACGTATTCGCTCAAAGGCATGTATGTATGTATGTATACACACACACACACACACACACACACACATATACATAATATTTGTAACTGTTCACCATCTGGAAACTAATATTGTAACTTTAACTTTCATTTACCTATGACTGTAATGAATAGTTGACGTCAGCATGTTAATTTCCTTTTTGTTTTTATTTTAGTAAATTTTCGACTGATAGACAGCTCAGCAAAAGCATGGAATGTTAGAATTGGGATCTCTTTTTTTCTTTGCTTCCCGTAAGTTTTCGTCAATCCATAATATTATTTCAGCTGAGTCAATGTTTCAATTCTTTCAATCAACGTTCTTCAGTGCTCACAGATTCATCACATACTGGTTTCCTTGGGGGAAAAGTTTTTCTCAAAACCTCGTTCGCAGAGATATCGATTTTGTTCCCATTATATTTGTGTGTGTGTTGTGCGTCGGATTTACGTTAAGGGTATAGTAGTGAAAGTCATCACAAAACCCCACATTTGTCATAACGAAAATTAAGACGGTCATTTTTGAGCAGCTGGTGGTCAAGCTGGTATTGTACAGGCCTCATACTCCTCTGGGGCAGCGCAGCGATCCAAGCGAGCAGATAGGGCAGTTATGTCCCCTCCCTCTCCTCTCTTGGTGTCCTTCACCCCTTACGTTGGACTCTGAGTTAGTCAAGTAGTGAAGAAAGGTGAAAATAATAAATAAATGAAAAAAACTCTTTTTCACTCACTCTTTCTGTCTGTCTCTGTTTCTCTGTCTGTCTGTCTGTCTCTGTCTCTGTCTCTGTCTCTCTCTCTCTCTCTCTACCTCTACCTCTCTCTGTCTCTGTCTCTGACTCTGTCATATTGCCTAGCCTTGATACGGCAAGAGTTCAGTATTGTATTTTCTAAGATCATCTTGCCAAGGGCATCACGCAATACGAGCAGAATGTGGACACGCACACTTTAATTAAAAACGCTCGATTCTGCTACTATTTCGCACATGAAGAAAATAAAAGAAGGGAAGGCATTGAGTGGACGACTTCTTGATTATATGTATATTATCTTGATTATATGTATATATATATATATATATATATATAATATATATACATACATACATATACATACATATATATATATATATATATATATACTTGTCATTTTCGTTTGGTGGAATTATTGTGAGATTTGTTTCAGTGCAGCAGGACAACAATAATAACAACAATAACAACGACAACGACAACAACAACAACAATATTACTACTACACTTCTACTACTACTACTACTACTACTACTAATGATGAAGATAATAGCAACATTAATGATAATGATAAAAAAAATCATGATGATGATGACGATAAAACTTTATTTTCAAACTATTTCTCTCCGCGGACATGCGGCGCATTGTATTGCTGGATGCTTCATTGTATATTTTTTGTTTGCAGTAAAGCCCAGGGTTCTTGACTGGAATTTTGAGAGAGAGAGAGAGAGAGAGAGAGAGAGAGAGAGAGAGAGAGAGAGAGAGAGAGAGAGAGAGAGATTATTCACTTTACAACGGTAAGGGAATCCTTCATATTTGCTATTTCAACTCCTCTAAACTAGATAAGATATTAAAACATGTTCGTAACTCATGACGTGCAAGTTAGAGATACGTCAAGTGTTTACAATACATGGGCACATGTTTATATGATTACACACACACACACACACACACACACACACACACACACACACACACACACACACACACACGCACGCACGCACGCACACACACATACACACACTCACACACACAAAGGTACACACACACACACACACACACACACACACACACACACACACACACACACACACACACCACTCAGGCCAAACAAAACAAGCACATAATGTGGGTACATACACTTTTACAAATGACTATTTTACGATGTTCTTTTCCTGAAAATCGCTGCTCTACAACGTGCAGTTTGCAAACGACAATAAAAAAAGTCATCTATCAAAATCGTTAAGAATTTTTGTCTGTGTAGCTGAATATCCTGTAACCTCTTTGGAGTATCTGCATCTGCATCGGCAGGATTAAAATACAAAACTTCAAAGTATATCTTTCCGCGCATATGAGGATATTCTTATCGCCAGATATTTCAAAACAGTGTTTGCTTTAAGCCTAGATTCCTAGTTCGGAATTTTGAATAAGAGAGAGAGAGAAGAGAGAGAGAGAGAGAGAGAGAGAGAGAGAGAGAGAGAGAG
This sequence comes from Conus ventricosus, assembly GCA_018398815.1. Lineage (NCBI taxonomy): Eukaryota > Metazoa > Mollusca > Gastropoda > Neogastropoda > Conidae > Conus > Conus ventricosus. The sequence goes on along the minus strand of CM031597.1, from coordinate 118,760,811 downwards.
AGAGAGAGAGAGAGAGAGAATTGGTACACTTTATTCCAAGGTTAACAGATAAGCAAGAAATGCTTTTTCCCACCTGGCGTTAGTCCCTTTAATGACTAAGGATACTAACATAAAACACTTTTACACTACAGAGAACTAATTATCACCAGATCATTAATCATTCATAATTAGCATTAAAGAAAACAAACATATCCATTAAAAGTGACTGTCACATACTCAGTCACACAATATAATACTGAACAATTAAGTAGTAGGGGAAAACAAGTGCAGGCTAACAATTCTTCCGTCATTACAGTAATGACTTGGCAAAGACTTGAACTTTAAAGAAAAAAAAAGGTTGAAGATGAAGAAACTGGAAACATAGAATTAAGAAAATATATTACAAATATGAAAACTCTTCACTAGCTGCATGAGAGAACCAATGTAATCCCTCTTGAAGGCAGATCTATTTGTATTGCCTGCTCCTACACACACACACACACACACACACACACACACACACACACACACACACACACACACACAGCGCGCGCGCGCGGAAATATGACATAAGAGGCATAAGGCACTAACCTGGTATCACCAGCATAGCTTGATGAGAAGGAATGGACAGTGCTTCACGAGACCGTCATGTTCAATTACTCCAGCATACATTCACATTCAACGTTCTTTTTCATAAAGCAAGAATGTTTTTAAGGCAGTGAGGAATGCAAGATGATGTTTTGAGAGAGAGAGAGAGAGAGAGAGAGAGAGAGAGAGAGAGAGAGAGAGAGAGAGAGAGAGAGAGAGAGAGATGAATAATATTCAATTCCTGTTTTAAGGGAATAATCAACATCAAAAGCAGTAGATCCGAACTGAAAAGGAAACGTGAATGATGAAAAACGGTGACACAAGTATATGTCCAGTAGGTCAGTGGAATTGAACATTGTTTGATATATTTGTTGGACTGACCCGAGTTTGTTTATTAGTGAGATCGAACAGTATTTGCATATTTGTGGGATTGAACAGTGCTTTGTCCATCTGTGGGATTGAACAGTGTTTTGTCTATCTGTGGGATTGAATAGTGTTTTGTCTATCTGTGGGATTGAACAGTGTTTTGTCTATCTGTGGGATTGAATAGTGCTTTGTCTATCTGTGGGATTGAACAGTGTTTTGTCTATCTGTGGGATTGAACAGTGTTTTGTCTATCTGTGGGATTGAATAGTGTTTTGTCTATCTGTGGGATTGAACAGTGCTTTGTCTATCTGTGGGATTGAACAGTGCTTTGTCTATCTGTGGGATTGAACAGTGTTTGTCTATCTGTGGGATTGAACAGTGTTTTGTCTATCTGTGGGATTGAACAGTGTTTTGTCTATCTGTGGGATTGAACAGTGCTTTGTCTATCTGGGGGATTGAACAGTGCTTTGTCTATCTGTGGGATTGAACAGTGCTTGTCTATCTGTGGATTGAACAGTGCTTTGTCTATCTGTGGGATTGAACAGTGCTTTGTCTATCTTGGGATTGAACAGTGCTTTGTCTATCTGGGGGATTGAATAGTGTTTTGTCTATCTGTGGGGATTGAACAGTGCTTTGTCTATCTGTGGGATTGAACAGTGCTTTGTCTATCTGTGGGATTGAACAGTGCTTGTCTATCTGTGGGATTGAACAGTGCTTTGTCTATCAATGTGATCAAACAATGTTGGTTTCTCTGCAGGATCGAATAATGTCTGGCCTATCAATGGATCTAACAATATTTGGTCTATAAGTGTATGTCCAGTTAGTGGGATCGAACAATATAGGTCTATAAATGGATCGAACAATGTTTGTCTATGAATAGGATCAGATAGTGTTTGGTCTATCATGGGATCGAACGATGCTCGTCTTTTAGTCGTATCGAATAGTGTTTGAAATATTAATGGGATCTAAAAGTGTTTTAAAAGGAATTTAAAGTAACTCCGCCGATTAACATGGACAAACAAATTGCAAGACAAAACACGACGCGTTTCGACCTCTTAGGTCTTCTCCAGGCAAGACAAACAACATTCAGGACAGTGAAAACGAAAAACGAGCAGTCCACTTATCTCCTCAAATTCGACACAAGTTGACGCTCATCTTGCGCCGAATATGAGAAGCTAAGTGATTGCTCGTTCCCCGCGAGCACATTGCAGTTCTAGAAACAACAGCAACGACATCTGGCATGTTATTGGAAATTCACGAAGAGGTTTGGGCTTTATATTAATAAACACTCTTCTTTTAGTAGCCACACAGCTGGTATCTTTTCATGGTCAGTTCAGCCATGTTTTTGGTGTATTCAGTGGATTTGAAACTTTCTTTTAGCAACTACCTACAGGTAGTATCTTTTCATGGTTATGTTTAACGGTCTATTCGGCGGACGAGAAAAGCTTTTAGCAATCCACAGCTAGTATCTTTTTATTGTTAGTTTCAGCGATGTTTATTAGTGTATTCAGTGAACGAGAATAAGCCCACTTGCATCACCGAAACGTTGTTGTTGTTGAGTATAACTCATTCAGTAAGGGAAAAAAAGGCTTGATGCAACTCCCCATACCCCCGCCTCCTCCACGAGTACTGTAAATCTCTAAAAACAAAAAAGCCGCCCCTCCCCCCCCCCCCCCACCACCACTTCCCGATGAACTGATATGTCCCTACGGGTGTAACATCAACATTAGCATTAACAACAAAAAAGCCCCCCCCCCCCCCCCCCCACCACTTCCCGATGAACTGATATGTCCCTACGGGTGTAACATCAACATTAGCATTAACAACAAAAAAGCCCCCCCCCCCCCCCCCCCCCCCCCCCACCACTTCCCGATGAACTGATATGTCCCTACGGGTGTAACATCAACATTAGCATTAACAACAAAAAAGCCCCCCCCCCCCCCCCCCCCCCCACCACTTCCCGATGAACTGATATGTCCCTACGGGTGTAACATCAACATTAGCATTAACAACAAAAAAGCCCCCCCCCCCCCCCCCCCCACCACTTCCCGATGAACTGATATGTCCCTACGGTGTAACATCAACATTAGCATTAACAACAAAAAAGCCCCCCCCCCCCCCCCCCCACCACTTCCCGATGAACTGATATGTCCCTACGGGTGTAACATCAACATTAGCATTAACAACAAAAAAGAAAGAAAGAAACAAACAAAGACATAATAGAAAACAAAATCATCATCATCAACAACAACAACCACACACACACACACACACACACACACACACACACACACACACACACACACACACAAACGCACGCGCACACACACACACACACACACACACACACACACACACACACACACACACACACACACAATGTGTCTTCTTTGAAAAGCAGATCAGACTGGCTGCTTGAACGCTGTGTTTTTCGTGTTTAGCATTTCAATCACCTCATCACTGGTGATGAGCATAATGGAGAGACTTGTATCTGAATGCTCAGTCAGCAAAAAAACAACATATATATAATATATGTTAAAATAAGGTATTAAAATGTTTCGAGCGTGTTGCGCTGTCATCAGGATGTTTTTGGTTTGCCCACCGCCGATGTTATATAGCGTGTGGGCTCACGTTTGCGGTTGTTTGCACGTGCGGTTGGCTGCACGTGTTTTTTGGGGCTTTCAGTTTTTGTTTTAGATGTGTTCACTAACAACGATTTCCATTTATGCCTGCAGTTGTTTACTATTTCTGTTTTGGTGTTTAAAGTTGCTAAGTGTGGTTTGCATAGTATTAACCATTTTTCAGTTAAACATAGATTGCACCTTTTTGAAACATTGCTGTATGGTGTTGCTCTTTTTATGATTTTCCAGGATATATTGTAGCTTGTTTTTGCGTCTTTAAGTTTCCAGATATATTTGCTCAGTTCTGTTTGGTTTTTATATTTTTCTTTATTAAATGACTGTTTGTGGTTTGCATATCTGGTTTTGAATACCTTATTTTAACAAATGTTGCTCCCCAAGGGGTTGAGCACTCTAAAAATCGTTTTAGGTATTTAATCACATTGATCTATATATATATATATATATATATAAATATATATAAATATATATATATATATATATATATATATATATATATATATAAGAACAAAATAAAAACTCGAAATCCAGGTAACATTGGCTTCAGGATTACTACTAAATTTTCGCCGTAGCTTCGTCAGAGCTGAAACAGAAACAACGCATCGCAACTGCAATTAAAACAATAAAAAAATTAAAGATTAAATTTTAATTTTTGAAATAGGAGGCAGAGGGGGAGGGGGTGGGGAGGGGAAAGAAGGGGTGTGTGAGGAAACACTTGGGACATTGCACACAACATTTCACACTTGCAGCTTTCTTCTGTTAAAATGACTGTCATTCTCCTATTACGATCTTAGTAAAAGCACATGTACAAACCAAATCTATCCACTGGGAGGAAAATAATTCCAGCAATATCAAGGATTTCAGCATGAACCCCACCAAATACCATAAAGGACAGAAGGAAGAGAGAGAGAGAGAGAGCGAGAGAGAGAGAGAGAGAGAGAGAGAGAGAGAGAGAGAGAGAGAGAGAGAGAAAAGAGGGAGCGCGCGTGCGTGAGAGAGAGAGAAGAGAGAGAGAGAGAGAGAGAGAGAGAGAGAGAGAGAGAGAGAGAGAGAGAGAGAGAGACTAGAGAACTATCTTGTTACTAAATACTTTGCAAAGAAATAGTGCTTACCCTCATATATGTCTTGCACAGATTAAACATTCTGTCTTAGGGATTGCAGTGTCAAAAAAAAAAGGGGGGGGGTGATTGAAGCTATATATAGTTACATCTAACTGACATAAAACATATGATTTGCTTTTTCTTGTATAAGAGCAGGGCCCCTTGCCAACAAGATGGAAGACAAATTGCAGGCTGATGAACAAAAAAACCCAAACAAACAACACCACAACAACAAAAGCACTGTAGCTAGACATCACAAGTAAGGTAGAAGTGTTGTCAGTAAGTGATGGTGAGTGACAATACCCACTGTTTCACGGACCAGTGAGAGGGTGTGGCCATTTATGGTGCATGGGGAAACAACACACACACACACAACAACAACAACAACAACAACAACAACAAACAAAAACCAATGGCGGTATATATTAAAAGGGGAAAACCCTTCCTCTGTGACCTTACGTACAACAGTTACATTACATCGAAAATGAAGGGAACTTGAAACAGAAACAAGCTGACTTACTGACACGGTCTCTAAATTTTTGTTTGTCCGAGTCTTCTTTTAAAATTTCAATTTAATATCTAAACGTCTGTGTCGGACCACCCCATTGGACGAAACATGTAGACTTTATCGCGAATGGTCCATGAAATGTTGAGTCTATCAGTGGGTACATTATTCCTACTGGTAGGCCCAACATTCAAATTCGTTTGATGTTACTTATCTACTTTATGAAGGAATGTGCCCCAGTCACTGATAGGCTTTGGCGACTGAGAAACTTGCAATAAAAAATGAACATTGACGTCGTTGTACTACAATGTTTCAAACACCAATTGAAATACAGCTGAAAAGTAAACTTCATCGGAGTGAGGGTGTGGCGAAGTGGAAGATAATCAACTTGTGCTGATAATTATTACGTTCGTTTTATATCATCTTACAGTCATAACTGTTCGTTCTAACTTTTTTGATTCCTTACTTTTTTTCCCGCATCGCGTCTCCGTTTTACAAAGCAAGGTTTAAAGTCTGTGGGATAGGATTGAAAAAAAAAATGAAAAAAAAAAAAAAAGAAAAGAAAAGAAAATGCAAAGCTAGTTCTATGCAGCCGAGTTCGTGTCTCTGAATCGCTGTGATCTGTATTAGTTCAGCACATCTTCTGTTTCTTCATTTTTTCCCCCGGAGTCTTTTGTAACCATTATCTTCTATACGACGTAAAAATGCCTCACGTGGCGACACTGTGTTGTCGCCATGCTTCAGCGGGAGGCTGGAGAAACAAAATAGGAAAAGGTGTCGGTTTCGTATCGACCATTCCATTGTGTAGAACTACCAATCGATGGGAATGCCAGCTTCTCCCGGCGCCGACACCACCACGCCAGAAACAGCGGGCGATGCGGTTTTTTCCTCTCCCCATATTGGCATGGTATTCGTTGACAATGATGGGTATCCGATTCGCTGTGATTAGCCCAAAGTTGCGAAGCGGAGGAGAGGATCAATAAAGACACACCTTGGATTTCACGCTCCTGATAGATCGCGTTCATGTGAGAGTCTGGTAATCAATGGTAAAATGTGTGTGTGTGTGTGTGTGTGTGTGTGTGTGTGTTGCTGACGTGTTCTTCCGAAATCATGTCATGCCGTGGAATACAGACAGCATGTGTGTGTGTGTGTGTGGTGTGTGTGTGTGTGTGTGTGTGTGGTGTGTGTGTGTGTGTGTGTGTGTGTGTGTGTGTTCCCAACGATAACATTCTAACAAGTCATCACACAAACATCATTTTCCTTTAAATTCTGAAATGACCTTTTCCCTTGACATTTTCTCACCTAACGTGTGATCTTGGGTTTCGGTTAACGAGTAAAGAAATCGTTTTCTGTGTATTATCTTCATCAGACCGTTTGCAGTCTGTTTGTCACTTATTTCTTTCTATACATCCACACGTTTGTTGTGTTGCAGGCTTAGGACAGCGGGGAAGGGAGGGCGGACAGGGAGGAGAAGAGGTTTTTGGGGAAAGGGAAATAGGGGGAATGGGGCTTGGCTGAAAATGAAAACTTCCAATGGGACTTACTGTACCGCTGCCTCCACCAAAGAGGCTGTGTTCTTCTTTGGGAAGTTCGTTGATTTATCTGTTAGCAGGATGATACAAAAACTACGCAATAAATTATCATGAAAAATTAATGGGAAAATGAAATGTGGCCAAAAGACTAACTGTTTAAATTCTGGAGCGGATCCGGGATCAGAGGGCGAATCCAGGACCTACGTGGCCTTGCTTAACGGAGGTCTACGCTCTTCCAAGTGCCCTTCCTCCTTCTCCCTTTTTGCTGTTTTTCCCCTTTTTGCCACATACTGTGCACCCGGCACCAGTGCTAGAAGAGTCGGTTTTGAAATCCATCATTGTTGTACAGGAAACTTCTTCGGCGCAAGTACACGGTGACATCCGTTTCGCCGATGCCGTTTCGCACAATCCTTCGTCCTCCGGCGTGACTGCCGGCGCACCACATTTTTGCCAGTCACGTTCTGCCCAGTCACGTTTTGCCTAGTCACGATTTTGCCCTGTCACGTTATGCCCATACATGGCTTTTCCAGTCGCGCGTTATTTAGTCACGTTTTGACCCTTTTACGTGGTACCCAGTCACGAGCTGCCCTGTCACGATCTGCCCAGTCACGTTTTACAAGTCACTTTTGCCACTCACGTTTTGCCCTTTGCCCACCGAATTTTGCCCACTCCAAATTTTGTCCACTCTCGTTTTTCCCACTCCCGTTTTGCCCTTTGCCCACTCACTTTTTGCCCGCTCACGTTTTGGCCCCTTTTCCCACCCCCATTTTGCCCCCTCATGTTTTGCCCTTTGCCCCCCCCCCCCCCCCCCCCCCCCCCCCCCCCCCCCCATTTTGCCCACTCACGTTTTGTCCTTTGCCCACCCACATTTTGCCCACTAACGTTTTGCCCACTCATGTTTTACCCGGTCACACGTTTTGCCCAGCCACGTTTCATCCAGTCACGTTTCACCCAGTCACGTTTCACCCATTGCATCTTCATTCCCTGGCGTCCATCACGTTTTGCAGCAGAAAATTAAAGAAATGTACGTAAATGCCCAATCTGCAATGTAAAAAGAAAAACCCAAACAAACAAAAAAAGCTGGATCCACTCTTTGACCCGGACCCATGGCAAATTGTCATAGGTTCATTCTTGAGCCACAGTCCATCGTTTCGCTGAGTTTTGTTGAAAAGCGGTTCAGCAACTTTCGCGCAAGCTAACAGTTAAACAATCAGACAGACCCCCCCCCCCCCCCCCCCCCCCTAAAATTTAGACACACATGAAAACAAATTCCTTGGCGACGGCTGCAAACAACCATAACGAACAATATAATGACAATAATAATGATTATGATGATGATGATAATAATAACAATAACAATAATAATGATAATAACAATAATAATAATAATCATAATAATGACAAGAGTGATAAAACTCGTGCAAGATAGTAAGAACGTTAAAGTGAATGGACCCACAAGCTGGGAAACAAACGAACAACGTCAGAAGATGATAGCTATTTAGCTCAAAATCGTAGGTATCGAAATAAGAATACAAGTTTGTTCTTTAAAAAAAGGATTTCTCTCTCTCTCTCTCTCTCTCTCTCTCTCTCTCTCTCTCTCTCTGTATACAAAGACAATGTCTACTCTTTGTTAACGATCATCACGTCCCCAGAGAGCTGGAAGTCTGAACTAACTGCACAGTGTTTACGATCAATGCTGACATGTTGTTTTGCTGGTCCATGAAGCTCACAACTTCTGATGAATCAGTAGGCCTATTTCATTACAAAGAGCGCTCCGCCCGTAACACATTGAAACCCCCCTCCTTCCGATATCGTTAGAACTGGCTTATTCTCTGCAAACGCAGACTGTTGTTTTTTTTTTTTCTGTTTTTCGATGGGGGTTGGGGTGGGGGTGGGGAGGGGGGATCGCGAAATATGACAAAATATTGAGAAAAAAAAAGCAAAAAAAAAAAAAAGCAAAACAACAGACAACTCACCAACACCATCAACACAGCAACAGGTACCACACCAACAGAAACCACACAAAACAGGCGCAACATACACAGACATTTCATAAAATAGACACCACTCAAATACGCACCACACACAATCACATGAACACAAAATACACTGATTTCATTTCAAAATAATGATTCCTAGTGATCAGAACACGACTCAAGCCGATAGAGCCCTCTACTTAGAAGCGTTCAGTTGCCGAACAGACAGTTGTGGGTTTGAACCACTCGCACGGTCGGATTTTTACGACTTGAAAATCCTCTCTGTCCACTCAACTGTAAATGACTACCTGGTTCAGTTCTGGGGAAAAACAAGGCAGCAGAAGGGGTCGGGTTGAAAGTAGTGTGGGTGAATTTCGCTTTCCATAATGCCAAATCCAAAACACACGGACTTATAAAAATCCGATACCCAAGGGCTATTAGGCTATTGGAATTTAACCTTTTAACCTACACAAATGACCATCCCGCACAATGGACAAAAACATTTTCAGACTATCATCCCGCACAGAGAAGTAGACATTTTGAAATACCGTGGTTAACACAAACAGGCCTTACACTGAAAACGAAGAGAATTGACCACGTCATCTATCACAGGCACCAAACTGACCTTAGAAAAATGACAGACTGAGCGCACACCACAAAGCTCTTGGAAGCTGTTCTTTCCACCAAAGAGAACATGCACTACACACTCACTGACCGCCTTCGGTGTCCAGCAGTCACAAGACGCATGTTACATCTGCTAAAGGAAACCAGACGATGTGACCCACATGGTGCATGTGATGTTGAACATGTGATTTAAACCCACCAAATATCGCTAGATATCCTGCCGTTCGGTGATAGGGGCGAAATTATCAACAGAAACGACCTGAAACATTTCATAGAGGCGAGGTACGAGAACTCTCGCTTGCTTGGCGTGTGTCAGCGTTGCTACTTAGCGTAAGCGGCGAGCACGGCTAGGAAAAGGCGAGAGTTCGCTAGTCTGCCTTGGGGAACTCTCGTATGCGAGGGAAAACGGGCGACAATTGTAACGTTCTGTGATTGGTACACGAAAAGTAGTGACATCCTCTGGCTGGTACATAAAACGACCAAAACACTGACCGTTCAACCACAAGAAGAGCGTAAAGAAGAACATTGTTCATCTGATTTGATGTCTTGCGCCCGTGTCATTATTCCACTCGCCTCTTACATCTCTCGCCGCAAGGATAAGCTGGCCGCTTTGCGAGTTCTCGCGTCTGTGAAACTCGCCCCAGAGGACACAACGCAAGGCAGAGGCTGATTTGATTGACTTTGTCTAGCAAGTCGGGCTTCTGAACCTAGATTTGGATTCAACGATTTCAGGACTTTTGCTTCAAAGGTGAGATAAAAGCGAAGTCAAACAGTTGATTGGCGCTGCTGGTTCACTCTAGGTGTAGAGTGACGGGTTCGTAACAATTTATTTAAAATACAGCCTCAACACAGCATTCACAGATCCGATGCTCTATGCCACCATCGTTTGCAGTATGCAAGCTAGTCCCGAGCTGCCGTATCTCGAATTAATACCGCGAAATCATGCAAAGAAACGCCTCCATTAACCCAGCTCGGCTAGGTGGGAAGAATTGGAGTGAGCTCCATGGAACATGAAAACAAAAATAGAATGACAAATCCGCCAAAGGAAGGAACAAACAAATCACAAACCCGACACAATGCGCTTCGACCTATCAGGTCGCTTCAAACAGTCAAAATAATAGGACGAACATTCACTTATCTGTTCGATCTGGGTACAAAATATGTCTTTGGTGAAAAACTGAAACTACGGAAGAGGAGAGGGAAAGGCCGGAGAAGAAAAGATACAGACTAAAGTGATAATAGTAATTTAAAAAAGATGATACTGCTACTACAATAATAACGATAGTAATAATAATTATCAAATTAGTTCAAGAAGAAGAAGAAGGAGAGGAGGAGGAGGAGAAGAAGAAGAAGAAGAAAGAAGAAGTGGAAGATACATTTGGCTGCCAGTTACACATCGTTATCAGTACAAACTAGCCACTCTTGTCTTCCGTTTTTTTTTTAAAGATCTTTTATTTATTTATTTTTTTATTGTTCTCTTCCACCCTACCTGTCCTGTACACTCTGTGCATGCCAGTTATCACGCACTGTCCGCTCTTCCGGTCACAAACAGCCTGAAGATACCGAAGCGAAATTCGAAATCGTTTGGTAACCCGTTCAGTGCCTCACAATAGTACAAACAAAGGTGTTCCCAGGTGCCTGGGAAATCTCATGATTTGGGGTCATAATTAACAAAAAATTCTAGCTCAGAAACTACAAAAGATAGAAAAATGAAATCTATATCATTTTTGAAGGAAATTGAATGAAGATTTTGAATCTGGGCTTCTTTTGTTTTAATTTTGATAATAAAAAAAAGTATTTAGGCTTTTAGATTTGGATAGATTTTTTTGCACGATCAAAAACATATGTATTTACCACATCCAAACAAGAACACACAGCAAAAAAGTTGAAAATAAAGTTTGTATTGTCACACTACACCTGTAAATGAAAGTAAAACAGTTTGGAAGTCTATCAAGACGCTCACAACTCGATGCAGACTGACCAGTCCACGACCACGCCCCCCCCTCTCCCCACCACACCCCCTTGCTCGACTTCAACCCTCTCTTTCACCCCTTATCTTCCCCTACCTTTCCGTCTGCACCGTGTGTCACGCCGCGAGCATGCCACGCTCCCCTCTCGCGCTGATTTTCACATCACTGGACACCAGCACGCGGTGCACAGTACACACTAGGCTGGCTCGTTCGACGCTGTCAGCTGAACACACACTGAGGTCACAGAGCCCTACTCAATAACTGACGAATATGGTCGGCAATTCCACCACTATCATCATCTCACCTTCATGCTCGAGTGAGTCGTTGAATAAAAGATTATTGTCTTGTCAAAAATCATCAGCAGAGCCTGCTCAGCTGTGTAAATACGTTGATTTGGTCGCTGGCTTGTCGAAGTTTGCGCCGCCATCTTTGCAAGCGAGACGAAGTGCTGGCTGGTCATCCAGTCAGTGATGAGAATAAATGGGCTTTACCCTCACGTGTGGTCATTTACATATTATTTTAAGACTACAGACATATAAGGCTTTCTACGCAAACTCTATTTGAGTCCGATGATAGAAATAGTAACGAATGAAAATTCAAGAAAAATGCATGACGTCAGGGGACTGCCCATAGGCACTGGGAAAGCACTTTTATTTCCGCGTCAGCTGACTGACTAAAGCCACGCGTAAGCATTCCTACACTTTTGTTGCCCCAACTGTTTGGCACTCGCTGCCTCCCACCCTACGAAACCAGCCCATCTTATCTGATGTCAAAGCACAGCAAGAATTGTTTTATTAGCCGAGCATTTTGAACAAAGTTTTCCCTATACTGTGTGTACACAGTAATTTCTGTAGTAAGATAGCTGTTATGTCTGAATGAAAAACGGTCCGAAACATGTATGAGCGCAATACTTAGTATTCAAGTAGAATTCTGCTAAACGAATACTGTATATTATTGCTATTATTATTATTATTATTATTATATTATCATTATTATTGTTATTATTATTATCATCATGATCATCATGATTATCATTATAACTATAATGATAATAATTATTATTATTATCATTACCAAGAAGAAGAAGAAGAAGAAGAAGAAGCTGGAGGAGAAGAATAGTTGCAATAAGAGTGATGATAGTAATAATAATAATCATAATGATAATAATAACAACCTCAACAAAATGGGAAAGATCGTAAGACAAAAATTAAGAAATCTAGAAAACTCCTACTCATAAAAATCATCATTTATCCATTAGCTTAAAACCATGCGTAGTGTGGTCTCAAAACTCAGCGGATGTGGTGTAGCGTATAATTATGGACTAGTCAGCACGCAGTGACGCCTCCTTGATGAAACTGAACCTGAAATACAAGCTTCTTATCGCGATCTCGAATTCCGATCGTTTACTCACGTTTTGATCGTGATCTGAATAATTTCCAAATTCAACCTCGTTCACACATCTGATAAGATGTGGATCCTCAGATGGATCATATCAAGTATATTCCAGATAAGTTATCAATTTAGATTACTGATAGAGGGTCTTGTCTTTCTAGGGCGAGCATCCTGTATATTGGAGGTATTACTTGGACGTAGCCCATCGCAGCCCTCGAGATGCTTCAAGAGCTACGAGGGTTGGATTGTTAGTAGAGACAAGAGTCACGGTCATAAGGAACTCACTCGATGGGAAAGAATGTCTGCTGTCGAGAGAACTGTTGGTTTGGAAATTTGATGAGATGATTGCCCTCACAGAAAGAACCTATTATTTTCGGTGACTGAAAAGAAAGGTGTTTTTTTTCCCCCCCTATTTGGAAAAAATTTACAGAGAACTGGGGTATGTGAACACGGAATGGATTGTCGTTTATGCAAGGCAAATTGGTGGGCTGTATGGCCTGAAATAAGAAGTTTGTGAAATGGGCGAATGATTTGAGGTCAGTGTGACCTAGATATATTTTCTGCGAGGGTAGCGTTAACACTTTGTATACAAGGAACGTCTTGTATTGGAAAAAAAAAAAAAGAGGAAATATTAACCCGCATTCCCATCCTCCTCGCACCAGAAGAAGTGAGGCGCGAATAGAAAGAATAGTTTCATTTTTAACCGGGGAGAAATTTAAAATGTGTACTCTAGTCTGTTATATTAAAAGAAAGGAGTCAGATCTGTTGTTGTGTGCGGGGCACATGATTGTCTCTGTGTGCACGTGAGTGTGTGCATAATTGTCTCTGTCTGCAGGCGAGTATGTGCATAATTGTCTCTGTCTGCATGCGAGTGTGTGCATAATTGTCTCTTTGTGCATGTGAGTGTGTGGATGATTGTCTCTGTGTGCATGTGAGTGTGTGGATGATTGTCTCTATGTGCATGTGAGCGTGTGCATGATTGTCTCTTTGTGCATGTGAGTGTGTGCATGATTGTCTCTGTGTGCATGTGAGTGTGTGGATGATTGTCTCTGTGTGCATGTAAGTGTGTGGATGATTGTCTCCGTGTGCATGAGAGTGTGTGCATGATTGTCTCTGTGTGCATGAGATGTGTGCATGATTGTCTCTGTGTGCATGCGAGTGTGTGCATGATTGTCTCTGTGCGCATGTGAGTGTGTGTGCATGATTGTCTCTGTGTGCATGTGAGTGTGTGCACGGGGACCATCGACTGACAACACAAATGAAATGACACAAGAAATATTCGAAGGTACATTTTCCCAGTCGGTAGTCTACTCGAATCACTACCACGAAAAAATAGTAAATAAGGAACTGTTTATTTTCCTTTGTAAAGGGTAAATACTTGGTATGAAAACCTCTTCTTTCAGTCTGACAAAAGTATCCTCCAAGTCTGCTGAGCTTGGCAAGTCCTCGTTTTCAGCACAGTTGTGCAGTGTTGAGTAAAAGATACACCCGAAGGTGCGGGCAGGACCCAGATAAATACTGTCCTCAACCGCCGAACAAACCAGCTGGGAGCAATCCTGCACCACCCTTGGAAGCCTGCGCTGTGTTCACATAGGGTGCAGGCACGCACAGGCCACTCCATTAACACGTGAAGGGACATAATTGCTCCCTGGCAGATGCCGTTGTGTTATGGCCACCGGATGTCACACGACAGAACCTCCACAGGAGCTGTTCCCATGGGTGTATCAGCCCATATTTCGTGATTGCAGTGCCCACCGGCAAAAAAAAACCCACACACACAAAACAACAACAACAACAACAACAACAACAACAACAACGCCACCGTCAAGCATCTGCCGTACATCAGTCACATTAAACATGACCTGGCTTGTCCTGGTTCCCACAGGGAGCAGAATTCCAGCCAGAGTCTACTCCCCATCCTCTCACACCTTGCATGCAGGGAGTGCATTGCCTTGATCCCACACCAGCGACTGCTACAACTCTCTCCTGCTCTGGCATCGACAGGAGGGCTGGCTCGGGAGTGCTATGGGGACGAGGGGTCTGCAAAACAAACAGCTCGGATGTATAGTCCTGTTCACCGGCACATTTGGAGAAAACGGAGCTCGGCAACGGAAATCTATTCAATTCATGAGAGAAAAAAAAGTTCATTATAAATTTGGATGAATTTATAAAAAAAAGAAAACCTAGAACTTGCAGCTCGAGAATTGGCTCGAGAAGTTTTGAATTTGAAGCTCTCGGGCCCCATACAATCTAAAGCACTTAACCTTGTCCGTCGTTCGCCTGAGCTAAGACAGATGATTAAAAAAGGGACTGTATGCACTTATGACTTCACACACATATGCGCCCTGCCTAAGTTTTTTTTTCCAATCGAGGTGTGTGCCCGTGAGCACTCTTAACAACAACAACAACAACAACAACACACACACACACACACACACACACACACACACACACACACACACACACACACCATATCGGCCAAGAAATGTAACCGACAAAAACATGAAATATTACGACAAGGTTCCGGTGCTTGACACTTTCCTCCAACCTTCGCTCGTGTCTCCGATAAGCCTCAAGCAGGGACATAGGAAAACAACCTCGCTCAGATTACAACAAAACGTAGCCGTCACAAATAACACATCGGGTCAGACTTTGACTCCACAGCAACACCGGTGTTGCTATGGGCACCCAAATGGGACCATCCTATGCCTGCCTCTTTATGGACATTTGGAACACCGCTTGCTAACCACATACACAGGCCCCACACCGGAATTTATACAAAAAGTACATTGATGAGGGACTGGGAGACACATCCATGCCCAAATAAGATCTCCTCAACTTCCTCAGCTGTGCCCAGACCTTCCATCCATCCAATTAACCTACACCATTTCACAGTCAGTCAACTTCCTGGATATCACCATCTCCCTTGAAGATGGCCTACTTAAAACTTCCATTTCCTACAAACCCACTGATGCACATGCATACCTAGACTAAACATCCTCCCACCACCCATACACTAAAGACAGCATTCCATTCTCACAATTTCTCCGTCTTCGCAGAATTTGCTCCAGCGAAGAAGACTTCCATACACAAGCAGCCAAAATGTCAGAATTGTTCACAAACTATGGATACCCCAATTCTATCATCAACGAAGCTCTCAACCGCACCACAGCCGTATCCAGAACATCCGCTCTGGAAACCCAGCATTCAAAGGAGACAGACAGACCCACCGCCTGCCTCCTATTCCACCCACACAGCCTTCCCATTTGCAGGATTCTCAAATCCAATTGGCACATTGCACAAAACCACAAACCTGCCTTCCATACCAGACCCATGATCACATTCAAACGTGATAAAACCTAAAAAATCTTCTCGTGCGGTCCAAATTGAACAGAATCTCCACACCTTCACCACCAGGAACTCACCCCTAATCAAAACCCAATTGCAAACTCTGCCCCCTCACTACACCAGATACCATCCTACAGGGCCCGAACGACTCCTTCACTATTAAACGCACATTCTCCTGCCAGAGCCACAATATTGTATATGCAATCCACTGCCAGCTGTGTGGCAAGATCTATATTGGTGAAACATCCCGCACACTGGAGACACGTATCTCTGAACACGTGGCTGACATCCGCCACCACCCGACCCAAACCGGTTGCCATACACTTCAACCACCCCCAACACAACATCAACCATGTGAAAGTCTTGGCACTCTGGCAATCACAGAGTGACAGCTTTGAACGCAGATCAAGAGAAACCCACCTCATTGCCAAACTGGGCACGCTACAACCCCAAGGCATCAACATCCAACAATAACACAAATATACATACCCACCACTCCCACACCAGTCGGCATAATCTTCCACCAAAACACACACACACCACACCACCACCATATCCCCTACTACCCACTGCATACAGAAGTTGCAGCCACCCCCCATTAATTTTATTTCATTTATTCTAATTTTAACTTTGTTTATTTTATTTTATTATTTATCTATTTGTATTTATCCATTTATCATTCATTATTATTTATTTATTCACTATTCATTCACTTCATTTGATTTATTTACTATTTTTCTTTATTTACTTATTCATGTATTACATTATATATATATATATATATATAATATATATATATATATATATATATATATATATATATATTCATTTACTTTATGTATTTACCATCGTTTTCACACACCCTCCCTCCCCCCCCCCCCCCCTTTTTTTTTTTTTCCTTTTTCCCATAATCCCCTCGTTTCCGTCTGGCGGCCATTTTCAATTTGGAAACGAACAGAAGCTCAGCTAAGTGTTCTTGTCACTGTCCTAAATATTTGTGTTTTCACCTGAAGAAGACCCAAGAGTTCGAAATGCATTGTGTCTAGTCCTGTATTCTTGTTTGTCTGTGTCCTTGGCGGTAACTAACCCCTCTCTTTTCAAATTCTCTTTGACAAGAAAAGTTGTGGGATTTTGGAATCGGGTACCTATAGGCTACAAACCCCTATCACATAACTTCTTTGGTAATGTTTTTGGCTGGGCAGAGTTCATATAGCGTGTTACAACCGGAATCATCATCATCCATAGAACCGACACGTCACACTGTATGAGACAGACCCTCCCATGAATGGTGTAGACGCGGTAGGCGATAGGTGATATACTTAGTTTCAAAAACAAAAGCAATAGTCCTGCAGAGGGAAGAAAACAGTACACAAGATCACAATTCCACTCTTCAAATTTTCGGCCACGTGCCTTTTTCAAGCGAAAACAACAACAACAACAACAAAACAGAAACAATACAACTGCGTAATGTCCATCTTTGGCAACTGGACAGAGTTTTTTGCTCTGCCCAGTTTCCAAAGATGGACATTACCAAGGTTTCGTTGTTTTTGCTCTGTCCAGTTGCCAAAGATAGACATTACGTAGTTGTATTTTTTTTTTCTCTCTTGAAAAAGGCCACGTGCCCGAAAATTTGAAGAGTGGAATTGTGATCTTGATATACTTTGTTTTAGTCTTTTGGTATAGGGACTTGACTTGGTTTGGATGTTTAGTCTTGGCATCTGAACTTGTTTACAGTTCTCTTTTCAATTTGTTTGTATCCCTGAACATCGCCTTTGTGGTCAGCATGGCTGTGAATATCATGACTTGACTTCGGTGAATGGACGAAATGAACACATACTTCATCAAAATCTGTTCTTTAAGAAACGAAGAAGAACATTTGCGTTCTTTACCATCTGGATGAGCATGCAGGCATGTATTGTAGTACAGTAAAACATAATGATTATTCATTTCCAAATAAAGTGTGTGTGCACGCGTCAGTACTTCATTTATGGGAAAATCAGTTTCTGTTCATTTAGTGTGAGTGTGTACACACACCTTACCTGGTCACGGAAGTGCTTCTGAAAAAAGTATAGGTATACTCACACCCACACCGTACAGAAAAGCTGAAACTTCGTTTCTGTGTGTGTGTGTGTGTGTGTGTGTGTGCGTGCGTGCGTGTGTGTGTGTGTGTGTGTGTGTGTGTGTGTGTGTGTGTGTTTGATTCTTTCGTGTTTATTCCCAATAAACCGTTTATTTGTAGACAGAAGATGGGCGTATGGATGCTAACAGAAGTCATTAAATGTCTACGAGGAGGAGCAATAACTGTACGAATTCTGAAAGTCTGGGTGAAGCTCTGGACGGTCACCCACGGCGCTCAAAAGCCGTTGAGTCAACAAGAGCATGCTTTGTGTTGTCCTTGTTGCTACTGCTGCTGCTGCTGCTTTATTGTCTGCGATGTAAAGAGTACAAGAGTTCACACACGCACACACACACACACACACACACACACACACACACACGCGAGCACGAGAGAGAGAGAGAGAGAGAGAGAGAGAGAGAGAGAGAGAGAGAGAGAGAGAGAGAGAGAGAGGCACATGTGTTGTGTCAGTAGTACACCCTAGAATAACACAATACATGGTTGCTGGCCTATTCTTAAAGCTATTACCACCAGATTTTGTGTAATCTTTCTTTGAATGAAACGAAGAAAATCGACAGTATTTTTGCATTTGAAATCTATCAGTCAAGCGAACACTTGCCCACGCAAAAAACCAAACAAACAAACAAACAATAACAACTCCCCCAGCATTTTCATCACACTTCTCAGTTTCCATCTGCTGAACACAGAAATCATAGCGAAGCTTCAATCTGCAGTCGTGTTCTGGAACATTACTAATTACGTTCACTGAATAAATGACCAGAACCATGTGATTAATCAAGGTCGTCAGGTAGTAGCTTCCTTTAAATCCTTTTTCCCCCCTGTAGTACGAAGCTCAGACAGTGCCAGACATGGTGCAGACCTCTGTCATTGTCAAACAAGAATCACTTCATGAGTGAAAAGAAAATTGTTTCCACCAGGGGAGCTAACAAAACGTAGCGATCGAAAGAGTTATCTACCATGTACTTTTTTTTTTGAATATGAAAAAATAAAAAAACAGCGAAATGTCACTGTTTTTATATCATTACAAAAATGTGATATTCCATGAAAATGTATAACTTTCTATTCATTTATCATTCGTAATCACCACGGATACACGCCAAAATTCAAAAGATTCGTCTATGGGCCTTTTTTCATCTTTCCACGGAGTTTGGCTCTCAAGTCAGTGGTTGAGCTGGGATTTTGTTTGCTTGTTTTTGCATAGTATTGCTTGTTTTGCACAATATTGCTTGTCTGTGCATAAATTTGCGGTAGGACGAAACAGGCGGCGGGTGGGCGGAGGAGAGGGTCGGGGAAGGGTAGGGGGATGGTAGTGTTGAGGAGAGGGAGAGTATGTGTGTGTAAACGTTCTAATTCTAAACTGGATACCAAACTGAATGCATGACGGCTGATCTGGTGTCCCAAGAGCTCGCGCGGATGCAACCAACATCTATTGACCAGTCATTGTACGACCAGATCACGGCTGATCAAACCCCCAGCGACTCCGGTACCCCTGATCCACCCTCGCACTGGGGTCAGGCCGTTGCACGTGCAGCAGTTCGCGGTGCAGTTTCCCGCCGGCACCTCCGGGGGGCGGCATCACAGTCTCGCTGGTCTGAGTCTTCTCTCCATCTTCGGGCCGCTGCCCTTGGGCCGTTGGGTGTTAGCGTTACGCAGTTCGTTGTTGTACCAATCGTAGAACTTGCCGCGGCCTCTGCGGTAGGGGAGACCCAGGCGTCCCACTGGGGCCAGGGTCGACCTGGTAGAGCGGGCAAGCCTCGTGTATAGCTGCCATAAGGTTGGTCCCGTGCCCAGGCGTTGAGCCGAGAGGAAGGGTCGTTGCACATGCAGATGCCCGTGCCCGGGTGGTAGTAGTACCCTGTGGCAGCGTGTGGCATCAGTACAATCACTAATAATTATTATCGTATAATGTAGTGTGTGTGTGTGTGTGTGTGGTGTGAAAGTGTATGATGGTGTGTGTGTGTTGTGTGTGTGTGTGTGTGTGTGTGTGTGTGTGTGTAGTGTGTGTGTGTGTGTGTGTGTGTGTGTGTGTGTGTGTGTGTGTGTGTGTGCGTGCGCGCGCGTCGGCGTGCAGCGGTACGTGCGTGCATGCATTTGTGTGTGCATGCGTACGCGCGCATGTGCGAACTGTGTTTGTTCAGCATGATATCAGTTTCGTTCTTGATCCCGTGTCATCCGTCGTCAAATGTTGTTCCAATAAAGCCATTCTCTCTGTCCAGTATTCTATCTTTTCACCATGTATGACGTCTCGTTAATAATATCAATCTACACTCAAATGTGTACTGTACCAACTATAAGTCAAGTTCGAGTCCCACTTGTGTATATGCACTTTCTTCCTCTGCATCTACTCGATCTGGAAAAACGCTGACCAGAGGGAAAAAAACAACAACACACACACACAAAAAAAAACCCCTGCAGAATTCTATAGCAAGTGCATTATTATGTTCAGCACATGCGTGCATTTAACAACGAACAAATCCGGCGACAAAGAGGTTGTCCATAATGAGAGACTTGCTGAAAAATATTGCTCAGGTAAAAGAGCAAATAGACGGAAAATATACCAGCAGACCCAAAACTAACTGAATGTCGCTTTACAAAGAAATCTGCAATGACACACAGCACAAGGTATGCTCGTAATGAGCAATAATAACACGGGGTGTGTTTGGTAAAGCAATGCACTGAATCTCAACACAGTACAGTACAGTACAACGCAATACAGTCCAATACAATCCCATCAATACCACTGACCACATTGATCATCGACATAGTCACGGTGATTAGCCTGCAAGACTTGTGAACCAAGGGAAACAATCTCTTTATAGCCTGCTGTAAGTATCGTATACGATGCCATGTGGCGTGCTCTTGTCTTTCAACCCAAAATAGTATCCAAGTACATGGTAATCTAGCTCTACATTTTACGCGATCACTAAGTGATGTACACTGTAAGTTTATTCCCCTCACACCTCTCGTATAAAAACCAGAAATCTGGAAAAGAAAAAAACAAGTCGTTTGAATACACACTGCAATATACATAAAGCTGGTAGCAGAACAAGAGTATTCGCAGCATTCTCGTTGTAAGCTGGTTTCACCCCCTTGTTTTCCGTCAAAACAATAAAACCGCATGTGGTTCAAAGCAGAAATACATTAACTTTAGAAGCACAAGTAATATAGAGAGAGACAAGCAAGCATGCCATGATATTCTTCCTATTGACCCGCACTGTCTGAAAGTTGCGTCCCTTTGCACGCTGAACAGTCGAATGTCAAGTGAGCGAGCTCGGACTGTTTTTTTCTTCTGAAGGTGAAACCTGATGAAATATTGGGAGGGAATTCCCAGTTGGGTACGTCACCCAGCCTCGTCAGAGATTTACAATAGCTGTAGTGCAACTACAGTGACCCGCAATCAGATTGCAACGCATTGCGCATACGAAGTGACCGTTTAATCTGGTTTTGTTAGAGACTGGCCCAGAGAAAGAGTTTTCAGCAGATGTATGGGACCTCAACAACGAAAATTAATTTGAGAAAGGTGAAGGCATCTTAAGGCACAAAGGTCCTTCTTGACAGCTGGCTTTTAGGGGAGATAATGTACAGCTGGCTTTTAGGGAGATAATGTACATATTAATCAAATGAAATTTTAACCTAAAACATCTTATTGGATCGTCATTTCATAACAGAATGAATAATCATAAGTAAACATTCGTGTCGACTGCGAAAGTATATTTAAAAGTATATTTATCTTCAGTAACAATATTAATCACTGGAATGAGGGTGTTACAGCTTTGTGAGTTGGACGTGTGTCTATGCCATCGTTAGAGATCCGTTAAATAGGTGACAAGACAGTTAATGGCTTAATTATCTATGAGGAATTATTTTGATCTTTATTTCTTTTTTTTTCCCATTCTGTTTCATTTCATTATTTTGTTTGTTTCTTTATTTGTTGTTGGTTGAATTGTAATGCCCTTAATGACCAAAACATGTACTGCCGCCAGTAAACATACGTAAAAGTTTGTGCTAGCCCCAATTTAAATACAGCCTTGAAACTGCGCTCTAAACCGTTCATCATGTATGAAATACTTGCCCCGTGGTTCCTTTTCATTAGTGAGTTCACGAAAGGAGCTATTCTCGTTGGGCGTTAATGGACAACAAGACCCCTAACACTGTAAGAAAGAAAAGGAACGAAACTGCTTCTTCTCATTTATTCCGGGGTTGTTATCCATTGTAGCTTGGCTGGAAGTACCTTTTTGCACGGTCATTCGCGACCCGGAAACTCACTTCCTGTCGAATGGGCCTTGTTCGAGCTCCGCGGGTAAGAGCGGCAATGGTGGTAGTCTCTCCTCAGATGGTCCGAGGCCCACTGTGTTCGCAGACGCACGGCTGCACTCTCCCGATAGGCACTTGCTACGCGCAGGGGAGAAGGCAGCTCGCGTACATGCCGCGCTGGGACACCGATGGGCTGAAAATACAAAATTGATGGAACAATGAAAAATAAGAATGTAACATTTTCATTTGATCATTATTTTGTTTGCTGCCTTCGGGTTTGAAAATATAAAATTGATGAAAAAGAAAATTACAATTTTATTTGTTTGCTTGTTTGTTTGCTGCCTTCTCTTCCAAGTTCCCTCAATAGTATTGATTCAAGGCCTCTCATTCTTGCATTCTGACTGTCCGCACACACCAACACCCGGTTGGTTTTTTTTTTGTTTTTTTGTTTGGGGGGGGGGGGGGGGGGGGGTGTTTGTTTTTTCGCAGCCCAGATTGGCGGTCCACAGTGAGTTTCCAATATCATGTCATCCAAAGGAAATCCATGACAGGAGACTGGCATTGCACTGCTGGCGAGTCACTTCAGTGGTGTTCAAAGGTACCTCTCTTGATTCAACGTATACAGAACACCGTGTACTCTATATGGCTCTTATTAAACAGCTATCGAAAGTTATTGCTTAGTTAATCACGGAATCGGCCTGAGTAAACGTGCTTGTCTAGAAGCTGCCACCCTCCCTCCCCCCCCCCCCCCCCCCCCCCCCCCCCCCCCCCCCCCCCCCCCCCCCCTGCACTTGTTGACAACGACACCTGACACGAGCTTACCACGATCACGGACTTGGAGAGGACATCAACACTGGGATCAACCCGATGATAACAGGATTTGAAGGGCCACAGAATTTAATTTCTCTCCCCGCACCCCCCGCCCCTCATCACCCCCTCCCTAGTGATGATTAATGAGAATGGCGATAATGCTGATGATGCCATTGTGGTCGGAAATTCATTTCACAGAATTATATCCAAACAGAAGGAGAAAGACGGGCCGAAAGTGTGGGGGGGAGGGGGGGGGGGGGGGGGGAGGGGGGGCAGATGTGCTTGATTTTGATGTTAGAGGTTTAGGGGGTCGTGAGAGCTATGGGAGCCGGGGGAGGAGGGGGGGGGGGGGGGGGGGAGAGCCACCTGGCGGAGACGTGGATGCGTTGCACCCTGAGGATGAAGTATTTTAAGGTTTAAAAAATAACATCGAGGCCATATCCTGAGGAATAACACCAACCATTTCAACACACAAAAGCGGAGAGAGAGAGAGAGAGAGAGAGAGAGAGAGAGAGAGAGAGAGTGTGTGTGTGTGTAAGGAGGGAGGTGGTTATTAAACATTCAAGGTAATCTGTAGGCTGTGTGGGTTACTTCCCTTGATCTTAATATGCTAGGTCGGTGAAAGATTGGTGTATATTGTCGTCTGTATGGCGATTGCTGTAAACATTTTTATTTCAACCATTGAACCTCCTGACTATAACGTTGTTTGCAAAAACGACAATACATGAATATATGAACGAAAATTAAACAGAACAAAAGGTGGTGCCAGTTACCCCCTCCCCCACCCCTTGGTCCGATCCTGACTAAGGTTGGTCTGGTGTAATTGTTTAACATCTACCAACTGAATTTTGGACAGTCCTCCGAAGCACGTTTATAAACTTATTATGATGCTGTGTGGGGCGTGAAATGAAAGAACGACTACGACGGGTAACTAGATCTATAACATAACAAATCATGGTTTGCTTCTGCGAATCTATTCTACTTCTAGGGTAGGTAATTTCAAGAAGTCTTTTGCATAACAGAAATGGATCTTCTACTAACAACATGAGTTCAGCCACACTGGGGATTCACAGAACTTCTCAGCAAGTCTTTTTTCTTTTGAATCTAATGTTACTAGATCTAAGCTTGTATATCTGTGGACAAAAACTCACCGCTCCATCGCTTGCCACATTAACCAGCAGGTGTCGCCACGTTCCGTCGTTGCCACGAAACACAACTGTGGACAAGCGTGCAACAGGAAGTGGGCTGGTTTTGGTCAGGGAGGCTCCTGTGACTCGTCCATCAGTCTAGATCTACACCTGCACTGCTGACGCAGTAGATTTACGTTGTGGGTCTAGGTAAAGTCTAGATCTACACTGCACTGCTGACTCAGTAGATTTGCGTTGTAGGTCTAGGTAAGTAGTCTGTCACTAGTCTGGTATCAAAGGTCATTTTCCCCCCACTTAAATCGACATTTTCACCGTTTCTTGAGTTTCTTCTGCAGGAATAAATACTGAATTGTGACGTGTGCAATTATCCAGTGGCATAAATGATTTGTAAACACGATAATCTCGTGTAAATATCTATCTATCTATCTATCTATCTATCTATCTATCTATCTATCTATCAATCACTGACGAATCACTGACTGGCGATGGGACAATTGACTGTAGATCCAGATGTACTCAAGAGCATGCATTAGAACCTCCAGAGCTTGTGTCATGATCAGGACTTGTTAGAGGCGTCGTTCATGATTCTTTCATCTTTAGTGGTATTCATCATCATCATGGATGTCCGTCGTGGTCGACGAAGACGTCAGTGACTCCGCATGTGTGAGGCAAGCCAAAGCTGGACACACAGATACGTCCACACTCTGGGCATGCGACAGCTGTCACTGGGTCAGGTCTCCTCTCATTGCGGGCTTTGCGCTTCTGGTCCAGTTCCTGCAAACGCTCCTCTTCGAAGCTATTTACTCCTTTGTGGACAGCAAGACGCCAGGCACTGCGGTCTGTGGCAAGTGTTTCCCAGCCCTGAAGCGGGATGCCACAGGCTGCCAGTGATACTTTCAGGCAGTCTTCGAAACGTTTGAGTGGCCACCCAGTGCTCCTTGTTCCAGCTGCCAGCTCAGAGAAGAAGACCATCTTTTGGAAGTCGCGTGTCGTCCATTCGTACCACATACCCAACCCACCTCAACTGCACTTTCATGATCAGCGCCTTGATACCAGGCATCTTTGCTCTGCGAAGCACTTTTGTGTTGGAAATTCTGTCCTCCCAGGAGATGCCCATGATCTTACGCAGGCAGCGGAGGTGGAACTGATCCAAAGTCTTCAGTTATCTCATGTACTGTGTCCAAGTCTCACAGCAGTAGAGCAGCGAGGTCACAACGACTGCTCTGTAGACTGCCAGCTTGGTATTTAGAGTGATGCCACGCTCTCCCCACGCTCTGTTTCAAAGCCTGCCGAAGGAAGCTCCTGCTTTTGCCAGCCTGTTCGACACTTCGTTATCCATGCCACACGATGAAGACAAGCAGCTCCCCAAGTAGGTGAAGCTGTCAACATTGTTCAGGGTCGTGTCCTCGATCACGATCTTTGGTTCTGGAGAAGAGAGGCCGGGTGCTGGTTGGAGCATCACTTCTGTCTTCCGCAGGCTGATCGTCAAGCCAAAAGCCTTTGCTGCTGCAGACAGGCAACTGGCAAGCTCTTGTAGGTCTGGTTCGTTGAGTGCTGCGAATGCACAGTCATCGGCAAACAGGAAGTCTTTCACGAGGGCCTCAAGAACTTTTGTTCTGACCTTCAATGGTTTTAGGTTACCTTTTGTGGTTTTAGGCTATCTTCATATTGCTCAGAGTCATTCTATACCCTTACCTCCACCACCACCTCCTCCCGCACACACACACACACACACACACACACACACACACACGCACACACACACACATGCCCTGTCTCCTTTATTCACCCCCAACCCTCCACCACCACACCTGATTTACCCTCGCCCCCTCCCTCCACAGACACTCTGGACATGAGATAGTCCCAGTCAAGTGTCCGGTGCACGCTGGAATCTCTTGGCTGGTCTACACTGAAGAGCTGACGGTAAAAAGCCAGGCTATCCATGCTGCACAAGACCCGTATCGGTCTCGTCCACGCGTTGTTTTGCCGTTCCCTTTCAAGATCGACGAGGACACGATCAGCAGCCTGCCTCATTCAGTCTAGACCCCAAAACAGAAATTCTTCGATCCTCCCAAGAACAGTCACCAAATGGAACGGCTTGTCAACGGAAAATATGCCGAGCGCTAGGCCCTATTCGCAACACGCCAAAACGCGTTAGGAGTAGACCTACAAGCCTGAACAACACAGTGACGTCCCCCCCTCCCCCCTCCCTCAGCTCATTACTCCGGCTTGCGAGAAACTAGACAACAGAAAATGGAATTGACACATCCTCACAAGATTCAGGTCATCAGCGTACCCGCTCTTTTTCAGTTAGGTGCCAGAAGATCAACACTTGGGCCCTATGTAAACAATAAAGCATCATCAGTCCACAAGGAACCTCACATCAGGCCGTCATGAGCGTACCAACTAGAGAAGACACAGCACTGCTGCCGAGTCATTTCGGTAGTGTTCAGAAGTGCATGCTACGATTCGGACCTAGGCCGCCTTACTGACACCATTAACTGCTTTGTTGCGGAATTGAAAATGACGCAACACCCGTTGCCGAGTCATAGCAGTGGTATTCAGAAGAGCCTGGTACGATATATAGGCGTCAGGCCCTGATCTTACTGACGCCAGTTATTGCTTTGTCGCATGTTTAATGACAGCACTGCATTCTGTAGTCATCTCGGAAGAGTTCAGCTGTGCCTGGTATGATTTAGGCTTAACTCCCGTTTACTGAAGTCAAAAATTCCTTTGTCGCAGAGTCAGAGGAGATACAGTACCTGCCGCAGTGTCATTTCCACGGAGTTCAAGAGCCGGTTTTGATTTTGATCTAAGCCATGATTTTGTTGTTGTTGTTGTCGCGGCGGAGTAAGTGAAGACAGCACGGCTGCCTAGTTATTTCGGTGGTGTTCATGAGTGCTTGTGTTGATTTGGGCCTATAACATTTACTGCCTAGTTATTTCGGTGGTGTTCATGAGTGCTTGTGTTGATTTAGGCCTATAACATTTACTGCCTAGTTATTTCGGTGGTGTTCATGAGTGCTTGTGTTGATTTAGTCCAAACATTTGCTGCCTACATATTTCGGAGGTGTTCATAAGTGCCTGTGTTGATTAAGAATTCGAATATGTGCTGTCCAATCATTTCGATGCATTCAAACATGTGCTACCCAATCACTTTGGTGCTGTTGATAAGTTCCTGTGTTATTTACAATCACTGACGAATCACTGACATATCGCGCACGTATCACTGACGAATCACTGACATATCGTGATTGTCGGTGGATGTCAGTGGAATGAACGTGATACGTGCGCGGTTCATGCGTGAGACGAACGTGGGGCGTCAGTGGACGGACGTGGACGTGCGCGGTTTCGAACTAGTTCCCACGCATAAGCACTGACGGCCGACGCGTGTCCCGCGCATAGTCACGCATACTCGACGCATAAACTACGCATGAATTACGCATACCCACGCACAGTTACGCGTCGGAAAATTTTTGAACCGTTCAAAACTCAAAATCACGCGCAAACCGCCTTCCACGCACATCCACTTACAATCACTGACAGCCCCGTTCGTTCCACCGACAAATTACGCATACAACGCACGCTCCGCGCAGAAACGAAAATCTATGTGTAATTCGTGCGTTATTCATGCGTTTTCGCTGTGTGACTGACCCTTTAGGTCCAAACATTAAGTGATGACTTGCTGCTTTATCACGGAGCTAGAGCTGACTGATCACTGCTGCCGATTGTGTCATTTTACTGGGAGTTCTGATGTGCCTGGTATTATTTATTTAGCCTTTCGGCATCCAGATCACAGGCATGTCTGTCCAACTGACGATAATTTCTACGAATCTCTTGATCCGCCGATACAGATTTTGACATGCACGTGCTTTTATGGATGTGTGAACATAGAGGGTAAATAGAAACTTACGTTAAATCGCCATGAAGTCAGGGTAACGAAAGGCCGCCGAGCTGGAGTCGAGACGGTGGGTTTGTTGTTGTTCTTTTCGTTAACTATTTTGTGCTGAACGTTGAAGACCAGACTGCGTTCTGGCTCGAAGGTGCACACCTAATCTTTACCACACACACACACTCCAAGCTCCCGTTTTCCGAGAAATGCATTAAATAATCCCAGACCAAGGAATTCCATTTTTACATTGCCCTTTCCCCAACCATATCTGTTCGTGTGTGTCTGTGATATATAGATAAAAAATTTTAATTTTTTTTTTTTTTACTTTATTGATTGGATCTAGTCTCAAGATGTGGGAGTCACGATACAACTCCAAACAGTACGCGACCAGCAAAGGCGTGACGCTGTTCAAAAGGGGCCCTACATCCCATACCCACCTACAACTACCTGAGCGGGGATGGCAAGTCCCACGTGTACGAGGGGGCTGGCTACTACGTGCCGAGCGAACGCATGTGGCAGACGTTCGTGGAGTACCGGTCCTTGCCCAAGACCTCTCGGAGGGACGCCATACTCATGGAGTCTGAGGACCAGTGGGTTGCCTTCATGCGCAAGCGGGACAGCGTTCACCAGCCTGGTGGTGTGTACCGCGTATGCCGCTCTCTCTCTCTCTCTCTCTCTCTCTCTCATGCATGGGAATAGGGGTGAGTCTCTCTCTCTCTCACTGGGGGTGGGATGTTTCTGGAAGGGCAGTTTGTCGCTGTTGTGGGATGTCGCCATATCGGGCTGTCGCTTCAATGGACATTGCTTAAGATCTGGGCTCACTTCGCAGGATATAGCGCAAATGAACCAGCGTCTCCCAGCTGCCTCCCCGATGCCTTGTTCTGGTGATGTCGGTGCAGTGCAAAAGTCCTGCAGGCGTTTGATCGAAGAGTTTAAAGTGTGTTGAAATGTAATGGGCGGATGAAGGGACAGGAGAGCCAGAGTATTAACTGAAGACTTGAAAAGCAAAACAAAAGAAAGAAAACCCGGAATTGAAGGGGGTTTCAAAACGAAGCGAGTGTGGGCGGAAAATGAAGCTAAATTTAGAAAGTACAGGGATAGTTACCGCCAAAGACGCAGACAAACAGACTACAGGACAAGAGACGATGCATTTCAAACTCTTGGGTCTTCTTTAGGCAAAAACAAATAACATTTAGGACAATGTAAACGAAGAACGAGAAAACACTTATCTTCTCATATTCGGCGCAAAATGCGACGATTGCATTTCGACCTCTTGGGTCTTTGTTAGCCAACAACAAATAACATTTAGGATAGTGAAAACGTAGAACGAGAACCCACTTATTATCATATACGGTACAAAATGCCAACAGCTATTTTGCGCCGAATATGAGAAGATAAGTGGGTTCTCGTTCTTCGTTTTCACTGTCCTAAATGTTATTTGTTTTTGCCTGGAGAAGACCAAAGAGGTTGAAATACAATGCGTATTGTCTTGTAATCTGTTTGTCTGCGTCTTTGGCGTTGACTAACCCCTTTTCTTTCTAAGTTTTGTTTGTTTGTTTCGGAATTGAACTTCGGTCCATAGCCTTGATTTCACATTATGTCACTTGTATATGTTTTTTTTTTTCGCCGATGTATTTTTCTTCTGGATGTTTCTGCTATTCTCTGCAGAAAGCCTATATCTATCTTTCAATCTAATCACATGATTTTTTTTTCCTTTTCGTATTCATTGATATCACTCAGAACAGATTATTTTGTATGATGAAGAAAAAAAAAATTGCTCCCTCCTCCTCTCTCTCCCCAAAAGCTGGTGTACGATATGCGTTTCTCAAAAACGACGGTTAAAAAATGTGACAGAAAAAAAGCAAACTTTTGTGAATACTTTTTTGCTTAGTGTTCACATTAATATATAAGATTCAGCCATCACAGATACCAAATCTTTTAAACAATCACAACATCATTTTAATTCGATTCAATACTAGCTTTTTATTTTAAAAAAATCAGTTACTATATCAATTTGATAAAAAAAATTTACACTGTAGACAGTGACAAACGAATTCATACAGAAACACCTTTCTGCACCTAAAAGCTGTCAACAGAGAACTTTTGACAGCTGAATTGGTATTACTGATCATTAGCTTACTTTCGGTCTCATGGGCTTTGGAACATTGCAGGCTAAAAGACAAGTATGCGATAAAACAGGCATTCTGCATGGCCAAAATAATTTCCAAACGTTCAAATCAGCAAAACAAAGTAAAGTTCTATTGAAAGTGTACTGTTTCATTGCCGCTCTTATATCAATATCTCAACTATGCAAACTTGTATTAACACTGCTTCTTGTCAAATTTGCAACAGGTGTTTCTGTGCATGCGTACCCTGACCTCTACAGACGAAACCCGCTGCCCCAGCTGCTGCCCTTCAGAACCAAAGCGTGGATCCGCAAATGGGATGGTCCAGGTTTCTTTTACCCGCCGTCTGACTCGTGGGTCCATGAGCAGGTGGGACCAGGCATTCCAGGCGAGTCCTATCGCTTCTACAATGAGGAGGACTGGATCAAGTTTAAGTACATGTCAGACATGCCCAAGATGGACTTTGTCAAGAGGCCAGGCACCAATGTACCCCTCGCTCCTAACAGACTCTGAAGCTGAACTGGCTTCAAGCATAAGAAAGCCAGTAACTGATTGTAACGGAAAAAAGTGTTCAAAAAATTTCCACCGGACTTATGCAAAAGAGAAGACAATATCTCCATTTGTATGTATTTCTACCGATGAAATGGAAATATAAATTCCGAAACACGAATGGATTCTCTAAATTATACTGTTCTTTCTTACTATCTCTAAACTTTCTGCTTCGCAAATTCGATTGCAAACTGCACATACATGGGTTCTGAGTTAAAAACTACAATTATAATCGGCTGATGTATCCAGATGCTGTCATCTAGTAGACTCGGATCTTCATTCTTGTTTTCACAGGAATTTCCTTATACATTCGAGAACAGACATACCAAAAAAAGATTTTCTTAGGCTAATTAAATGGTTGGTATTTTTCTTTGTGTCAAGAATTTTAATCTTAAACATAGTTAGGCCAAAAAACACCCAAAAAAACTGTACGTTAAATGTTGTTTGCTGTTCATTGCATGCTGTCATTACAAGTGATATAATCACCCAGAAACGATCTTCTAGTTTGATCAGGCCAAAGTCTATCACTCCTGTGAGTAACCATGTACCCTGCCCCCTCCATCCCCGCTTCCTTCATGTGGCAGAGCAACAAATGTAAAATAACCAATAACCGCACGTAGCAAGTGTTCGATCACTCGACAAACAAAATAATCAAAGTTTATCTACTCACCTGCTTCGCTTTCGTTACCACTGCTTTCGGCAACTGATTCTTCCCTCGTGCCACTTCCACGCAACTCCTGCCAACTCGGTCGCTGATTCACTCATTATTTCAGTCAAAACGCACGAAAAACTTGGTGATAACCGACTGACACGGCTTGCCCGTGCACAATGGACTTACTAGCAAGTCACGTGAACTGATCAATCCGGATGTTTAGCGGCGGTGGTATAAACAGTTCTCGTCTGAGCCACGATCGTGGCCCAACTCACTAGCGGTAAAGCCACGATCGTGGCCCATCGCACTCAGCGGGTTAACTTTACTTTTAGTAAGGTCCTGGAACTTAGGATCCTAAAAGAAGATTTTACCACGAAACGTCCGACAGAGAATGTATTATTTTAAGAGTGCTTTCAAAGATAGAAGAACATGCAGGCTTGCAGTCACTTTTTGAACAGTCACAGATCCTAACTGTAATTAAGCTAAATTATACAGTTGCCACCGCTTAAATGAAACACCTTGGTTACTCAATAATATCACACTCGGAAATCGCGTCAATTTCATAGCATGTGAATGGACAAAAATAACGGGAATAGTTAAGTGATGGTAAAGAGAAACAAAAACACACGTACGTGCTATATACTACACACTTTGTCCAACACTGATAATAATGACAGTC
This sequence comes from Conus ventricosus, assembly GCA_018398815.1. Classification (NCBI taxonomy): domain Eukaryota; kingdom Metazoa; phylum Mollusca; class Gastropoda; order Neogastropoda; family Conidae; genus Conus; species Conus ventricosus. The sequence goes on along the minus strand of CM031597.1, from coordinate 118,728,546 downwards.
GGTGTAAGGTGATAAGGATACTTGAGCATACTGACAGGTGATAGCAGGTGACTTAAATGACAGTAATAGAAAATACCTCGTAGGAAGTTACCCGTTTTTCATTGTGTAACTGATTAATGGTTGGAATGATTCCAATATGAAACATTCCATTATAACACATATTCAAACAAAGTAACACTATGAGCTAACCTCGGCCGAAATGAGTTCCACTTTTCCGGCACAACAATTTCAGAGGATTTTTAACTTCTCCAATGTTAATTCGCATTGTCCTCGTCGTTTAGTTTTTGTAAAAGTGTTTAATTCTTTCCCAAAAGTGGGTTTCCCTTTACCAGTGTAGCAGCTTTAGAGGTTTCACTTATCCAGTCCCTAACAGTTTTATCTAAAATATCTCGCTTTTTGAAAAGATTCATCCGTCTGAATTTCACCCTAGTGCTGACTACTGAACAAAGTTTATTACAAGCGTGGAAAAGTCTACAGCACTTAAACACGTTTGTTTCACACCTGGAGTTTTAATTACATGATAAAGTAGAAGGTTGACGTTTGCTCTCACGATGAAACAATTAAATGCACATAATTCCGAACTGAAGCAGCTTGTGGTACCCATAATTGATATACATAGAACTCATGCAGACATGAATCACATGACAGTCATCTCTGCTCACACACAACATATATCAAGAAAAAGGGATCTCTTCTTCCACATTTTGAAAACGCCAGCGAGATCCAAATGCAAGTCAATGAAGAGATGTAACGTCGCATGCTGCCAAGAGTGAAAATAGTCCACATTCTACATTATAACAAACGCAGCATACAAACATTACCAGGGTGAAGTCTTGTTTTCAAAAGTGCGGATTGGCCGAGTTCTGCATGTATACACATGTTCCCTTTTCCCTTCACTTGCCCCACCAATGCCTAGGGCACTATTAATCAAAACATCAGATAAACTGTTCGTACATAATCCTTCCAGACTACCCATTACAAGACACCAATAATTTTTTTTAACACAATTTGGAAGATCAGCGGTTAGCATTTACTAAGGTGTTTATTCACAGCTAAGATAAAAAGTGGCCACAGTTTTCACCGAAGCAAAAATGCTCGTCATTTAGGCCTGACGAGAGACAGGTAAGACTCTTCTAGACATCACCTGAATGAATAAGAAATGAATGTGGTCAGACATGAAACGCTTGAGAGTAAATTGACATTTCTTAAAACATACGCTCAGCACAGCAATCTGATTCAGTATCATTCTGAAGGCTTTGCCTTTTGCTCTTTTCAATGACAGTACTCTATACGTTAGTCATCAACATGGACAACGGATATATATTGAGAACTAAAGTGTTATCTGACGAAAGTACCAGTGGCGTGCGGGCAGTTTCAACTCCCATGGCTTGCAAAAGTTTTGGCCTCCAAGTTACAGAGGTGGTTCTAAAGACAGCAATGCTTTCCAGTGGGGCAGCAAACCGCCTGCACAGCAAACAACAAATACTTGGAAAGAATATAGCGTAACAAACTCTAGTACAAGATGGATGCACCTGCCAAGTGTGACATTTCCTTTTTGTTTGATGACGTGCTGCGTGTTTTTGTCGGTTTGGTAATTTCCACAAAGGGTTAAGACGGATAACTGTCACCAAATACTGTCGTCCTTTAGCCTATGTTCACACAGATAAATGGCAAGCTTCATCCATGGGCCGCATGACAGTAAGACTGTCCAGCATCAGTATCTCCTTCCGGTTTTGTGGTATCATGCTTTGACATATGCCGCACTGATCAGACACATCTTTGATATCTGTGGTCAGCGTAGTCCGGGACAGTAGCTCACAAGCTTAACAGAGAGAAACCAACAGAGTAGGCCAGTTTGGCCATTGGTATGGATGACACGTTACACATAGCATGCACCTTCCCCGAAGATGGAGTATGGCTGCCTTAATGGCGGGATAAAAAACCGGTCATACACACAAAACTCCACTGCCTGTCTATACAGGCAGTGTCCGCGGGAGTATCAGCCTGCATACGCAGAAAGAAAGAAAAAGAAATTATCATTATGTATAATTATAGCAGGCTGCAGGGCCGACAAGTGAGAATTTATATGTCAGCTCCGCAAGTGGTTACTCTCAGTGGTCTCCTTTACTTGCAGTTCAGGTCTTCCATTTCATCAAAATGGGACGATTCTCTTACTTTCATCATTTTCAAGCAATTAATTTACACAACGGTCACACAATGCTACCAACGGAGATAGGTTTCTTTCGCTTGTTCAATCTGCCAATGAATTGATCACAACTTACATGGACTCCTGCGCCATATTTCTGTGGGCAGCTAGTGGAATTGTCAGGACACATTGTTATACCATCAGGAAACATAACGCGCTGTGCTCGAAACTGCAACAAGAGTTATAATTGAGGACAACTTGCACGGTGGACCCTTACAAAACGGCCTCCAGAAATCAAGAAAGAAGAAGGGGATTTGTCTGGCATCTTTGGCTGGTTTAGATCAATATGTCTCAGTTCTGCTCTTTTCTAGAACTGTTGTTCTATGTGATATGAATTTCACAGATGACATACGCGCAGGCAACACACAGACACAGACACAGACACAGCACTATCTATCTGTCTGTCAGTCTGCCTGCCTGTCGCTCTATCTATCAATCAATTAGTCAACCAATCTCTCTATGTATCCATTCATCTACCTATCTATGCATCTATCTATCTACCTATCTATTATCTAAGTCTCTACATTCCAGTAATTTCATGAGATTCCCAAAACCTTTCAGAATGGAAGAAGCTTCCAGATGATTCCAGTAACTGTTTCTAGAATGTTCAAAGCAATGTGATCGGCTATATTATGTCTTGCTCCTCAGATTTTTCAGGAATATTCTACGCGTTTTAACATCCTGGATTTTCAACTTTCATTTCGGCATATTATAAATGAGAAGGGTTTGGAGTATAGATAATAAATCAATTCAGTCATTCCAGCAGAACCGTGAGAGAGAGAGAGAGAGGAGAGAGAGAGAGAGAGAGAGAACAAGAACAAATTTTTAATTCTTCAGGCCATCAGCCCCTACAATGGGGTAAAAAAAATCACATATCTCAGCGATCGTGGAAAAAACAAACAAACAACAAAAGTATGAAGTCGATCCAACTTGTGTCATACGTAATGCATGGTCGCATTCTTATTTTCTCTTAAACTTTCCAAGAAATCCTGTCTTATCTTCAAAGCATTAAAAAGGAACATGCACAGCCTACGGATTTTCCAGTCATTTTGTAATATTAATGAATGGCTGATCATTAAGAGTGAAATATTTCTGCCTTGATCTTGTGTATAAAATGAAATGGTTTATAATATGCTCCTCGTCTTCTAATACATTGCACATTTTGCACAGAAAATTTCCATTGGTCTTAAATGTTCTGCGGAAAAATGAACCATTGATTGACAACAAACCCAGCCGGAGCTTTTGTCAAGCAGTTAGAGAGAGAGAGAGAGAGAGAGAGAGAGAGTCGCATAATAAGAATACAAGCATTTATAATGACATAATGACAAGAGGGCTGGCGGTAGTAGAAAACACACACCACACACACACATACTCGCATAAGACAAAGTTACTAAACAGAATAACGTGCATTTCAAGTACAAAACACTTTCTTAATAGTCAATACGTTAATAAGGCAAGGAGGTGGTGGTGGTTGGTGGTGGATTGTTACCGAGTATGCAAGCATTGGCAATTAGATGGTCGAAATAATGGTGTTTGAAGGTTGATATGCATGGTGTTGTTTTGTTGACTCAGGGAGCGAGTTCCATAGACAGGAGCCTGAATATGTTAAACTGGACTTGAATAAGTCAATTCTTGTAACAGGGACATGAAGTTTGGGAAGAGTCCTTAAGAGAGAGAGAGAGAGAGAGAGAGAGAGAGAGAGAGAGAGATTTATAATTTCTGTTGGCATGGAAGCCAGGAAGGTCACGTCTCCATGTATGGACCATTGTAAAGGCCGTGTGAAGATTTGATTATCAATCTTCTGTTTGAAACAAAGAGATAGAACTTGTCCTAGAGTCAGCATTCTCTCTGTCTGAATGGGATTCAAGAACGTAAGGAAGAGCTCTGTTTACCCCAGACCAAGTTCTACATCCTCTGAAATGGACTCAAAGACAGGAGTTTGATTCTTCATCATAAGTCAGGATGTTTGTGTATGGGTAGAGGGTCATAGGTGCTTCTAGAAAAGACGAAGACAAAACTGTTGGCTAAAAACGAGTCTTCAAAGGAAGTCATTTTTGGATGGATTGCGGGATTTTGCTGTTGCTTGGTAGGAAAAAAAAAAAAACCCATAGGGACAGCTTGACACCAGAAGGTCTTCAGAGAAGAAACACCCCCGCAGACAAATGTTTCGGCCTGAACTCCTTACATTCTAATTTAGCTCGCAGATTCCTGGGGATAACAGGTCGGGATTAAAGTGTAAAAGTCGGTCAAAAAATCTGTTAAACATCAACTAAACATACACGTCATAACTTATCGTTTTAACAATCCCTGTTTCCATAAAAGTAGCTTACAAATCGGTTAAACATCAACTGAAAAGTCTTGTTATTCGTTTGTCCATGTTATCTGGCGGAGTTATTTCAAATTCTTTTAAAAAGCTGTTTAAATTTCCGCCTGCAGTCACGTCACTTTGGAACTAAATATAAATGTCAAATCTAATCGTTTAGCAATCCTTGTTTCCATCAAAGTCCTCATGCAAAGTTCATGTAAGCAGAACAGTAGTTATTTTATATTTGTGCCATACATTAGCACAGATATCTCACCAGTAACTGAAGTAACGTGGGAGTGAAGAAAAAGTTGGTGTGTGCATATTTGTTAGTGTGTTTGGGAGACAAATTGTGGTAAAGCAGAGATAATTCTATAACTCGTATCAAACACAATTTTCATTTTGAGCCATGCTTCAGTGTTTCCTTTGAGAATTTATTCGAGAAACGTGTGCTTATGTTGCACATTATGAATGTGATTTATATTAAGTCTTTTATTACAATCATTTTCTGTGGGCTTCATTTCCACGCAAGTCATTGTGCACTTCTTGTCTTTTTTTGTGTGTGGTTTTAAATCCTCTCTTTCTGTCTGTCTCTCTGCTTTGTTTTTGTTTCCGTTTTGACAAAACAACTTTATATCCTAGAGATGAGCAGGTTTGCAAATAGATCATTGTACATTTTTATATGTTTTGAAGGTTCTCTGGTTTAAAAATGCAGTTTACAGAAAAGCACAAACCACAGGGAAGTAGGAGATGAGCATTTGAGGAAAACTAACCAATCGTCAGTCAGGAAAATGAGAACATTGGGAATCTGCTTTCAAAGAGATATGAAGGCGATGTGCACTGAAGATATCTGGACAAATCACCACATTAACCTGCTGGATCCATCTAATGAATCACTTGACAAGAGAACGTAGTGAACATGAACCTCTGTATTCATGATAAAGTAGTATCATAAAAGCACTCCCAACCGCTTTGTGCTATACAGTCTACACACAGTAAAAACACAGTGCTAAAGAAATCAACTCAACTCTTTATAGCCCCACTCCTCACTTTTCCCCCACCCTACCCCATCTCTTCCCATTTCTCCACAGCCCCTCCACCCCCCACCCTTTCCTATCCCTTCACGCTCTCTAGCATCATAAACAGAATTTACGCCAATAAATGGAGGCAGTCAGTTAAACCATTCACACATGTGAAAAACTATGATGTAATTGTTTTTGTTTCTTGGGATTTTCGCTCCGAGTAACTTTTGAGCTCAAGCATACTTTGTAGGTGTGTTAACACGACTAAATGATGGCCCGAAAATCTGAGATTGCACAGAACACTGAACACTTTTAATGTCATTGGCTATATAGCCTTTGTGACATGGGGGTGCAAACAAAAGAACAAAACAAAATAAGGCAAAGTAACAAATCCAAACAGATATGTAAGAAATTGAATGCTTGGCTTCAAGCAGAACAGACCTGCATCGAGACCATCCAAAATAACGCCATTCTAAAGAAGTAGCATAAAAACAATGTGAATCTTCTTCAGAATTCGCTTTCTTTACTAACTACTTCAGTTCGAGTTAGTTTTTTTGTTTCTGATGTTCAAAGCTTCTGCAATATACTTTGCCAGAGATTTCACAGACTCATCGTCATAGTTCAGTTTTAACACACCAACTATGTCCTCATTTTTAGCACATTGTTTTTCAAAAATTATGCATTTTTCGCGGATACTGCTGTATTCTTTACAGTGAAATAGGAAATGCTTCTCATCTTCCTTAAGGAACCACACAATGGACAAGGCGACCGTGTAGAGGGCTCAGTAAGAAACCATTTTGCAGAGATTGCAGAGAGAGAGAGAGAGAGAGAGAGAGAGAGGTTTAACACACACACGCAGAGGGAGAGTGGAAAGGGACACGAAAGGGCAGTCAGTTTAATTTTGAACTCCCAAATTTATAGGCGTATGGGTACCAATCACATGTTTTTGAGTTCTTTCTATCATGCTCACACTTTCAAATCGGGGTTGGTCGAGTACATTTTATGGAATTCTGGTGTACACTTCTTTTTTTCTCAAGAGATGTTCTTAGCATTTTCCTAATTTAAACTTCACTTTGTTTGCTTGAGACGAGTGAAAGGTCTTATACAAAATTATAAGGCCTTGTTTTTGTGTAAAATAGCAAAAATACTTGACCTCCACCAGGGGCTCTGCCTCTAGATATCACAGGGTCTTACACCCATCCTACCTTAACCGCCCCCCCCCCCCCCCCCCCCCCCCCCCCCCCCTGCCCCCCCCCTCCCCCTGCTGGATCCACTTTAACCTCCCTCCTCACTTTTTCCAGTACAGAACTGGCCCAGGCAAGATGTTATACTAACAGGCCTACAACAGGATGAGTTACAAAAAAAAGTAGCGAGAATAGCATTAAAGAAAAAGTAGCTACCATCTTCCTATTGACTGCCCCATTCCCACCCCCTTTTACTTCTTTAGCAGCCTTAAATCTTTGATCTATTTAAAAACAGATTTTTTTAATGCTTGTTAATAGACACACCATAATTAGATGTCCGTGGCAAATTAAATGGCTGTAAATTATCTTTCTTTGCCCAGGTTTTTAGCCTTTCACATGACTAAGTCTGCAATGGTAGTGAGTTAAAGTTGTCACATTTTCATGCCAGGATTACAAGTGCTTGAGGTCGTGGAATGAAAGATCCTTATTCCTAAAAGAGGATTTACACAACTCTTTTAGCAACAGCACACAGAATAACACACGAAACTGCGCTTATGCATATGCACAGACATACACTTTATCTGCTGTTGACAATGACGACTTTTTAAGGTGATAATGATAGTCAAGAGTCCAGCAATGATAACAGGTGGAAGCAGGTGCCTGAACTGACGGCAACTAAAGCAGCCATGTAGTCAGATTATTGTCGCTCAAACCACAGCAGATCAGTAACTGCAATGATTCAAACATAAGACATTCCAATGCAAGACAGTGTTCAGTGACAGCTACAATATCAAATTGTCTCTGCAAAACTGGCATTCCGTTTTCACAACTGCACAATTCTACAGGTCTTACTTATCCAAAACAAATCTGCTCTGATTTCTCCTGAATCCAGTGTAAGAGGTTTAAAGGTTTCTTGTATCTAATCATGCATCCAATACATGTACTTAGTATCAGCCAAGCCTCAAATGTTTTATTTATCCAAGAATGATTATAGTTTTGCCAAAATTATGGCACTTATCCAAAACTTTTGCCTGTCTAAATTTCACCTTGGTAGTAGTTACAGTACAAGTTGGTCATTACTGGCATGGAAGCATGCAAGCCTTTGCAAATGCATGTTTCAGAACTGGATAAACATGATTTTGAGCTGATTAACAAGAGAGGTATCTTTTGCCCGTTATCTTGTAATGGTCGAACATGCTGCTTAAGGTATCAATCCACGTGACACTCAAGTATCAATCACACAAATGCAAATATATCCTCGCTGACATAAAACACATACTAAGAAAACTTCCTGAAAAACATATACTCAGAAAACTTCCTGAAACCAGTTATTCCAGGAAAGGCAGACTCAGGCTAACAGACTTGGAACTTTAAATATGACTAACACATATGCACATGTCTGTAACTCACACACACACATCAACACACTAAATGAAAATGAACAGCACTTAACAAAAAATGATGAAGCTTTTCATTTTTTCATCTTTTTTTATTTCAAAAAGTAGAGTACAAAGGATATGCAACCCCCTTCATATTTTCCACAAACAGAAAGAACTCGACAACATTCTCACACCTGCATAAACGAAATTTTGATAATGAACTGTACATTTGATGTTTTCACCTCTGGGTATAGCTTCTTTTATAAAACCAACTCTTGATTAAAAGACAGTGAATCACAGAGAAAACAATAAAAATAACATATAACATTTAAGACAATATGTGGATGCAGCACACATTATGCCTATGCCTTTGTGCTTGAAATAATGAATAAAAACAGGATTGTAATAAAAGTGTACACTACAGAAGTTCATTAAATTTGACCATAAACTGATGGATGAGAAAGACATAGGTAATGTCATTCTTTGTTTATTTGGTTTTAAAAGTGCAGCAAGGCATTTTTTCTGGTTAAAATAAGAAAAAAAAAACACCAACAAATCTTTCAAGAAAGATTCTTTTAACTGGTTCGAAGTTAGTAATAACTACTCTACTCTGATTTTCATGCAACAAAATAAAGGCAAATTTAATTTTCCTCTTATCATCCCACAACCTTGTTGGATCATTCAATAAAATAAACACTATGATAGGCTATACTTGATAATGATACAGTAAAAACACAGTAAAAGACAGTGAATCACAGAGAAAACAATAAAAATAACATATAACATTTAAGACAATATGTGGATGCAGCACACATGCCTATGCCTTTGTGCTTGAAATAAAGAATAAAAACAGGATTGTAATAAAAGTGTACACTACAGAAGTTCATTAAATTTGACCATAAACTGATGGATGAGAAAGACATAGGTAATGTCATTCTTTGTTTATTTGGTTTAAAAGTGCAGCGAGGCATTTTTTCTGGTTAAAATAAGAAAAAAAAAAACACCAACAAATCTTTCAAGAAAGATTCTTTTAACTGGTTCGAAGTTAGTAATAACTACTCTACTCTGATTTTCATGCAACAAAATAAAGGCAAATTTAATTTTCCTCTTATCATCCCACAACCTTGTTGGATCATTCAATAAAATAAACACTATGATAGGCTATACTTGATAATGATAATGTATCAATAATACACACAATCAAGAATACATGAACAAGCAGCAACATATAGTATGTGAAATAAACAAGACAAAAAGTTACAAATAAGCAACATCACCAATCAATCAATCCATAAATCTCTAGTGTTTATGAAGTAAAAGCCACCTATGGCTTGGCAAGAAATTCCAAGAGATTAATTTAAACACAAACGTAAAGAAAGTGAAATTATAATCGAACACTTCAACAGGAGTCTAAACTACAAAGACATGTAGTCCCAGGAGCTTCTTTCAAATTCATGGTGAAAAATTCAGGGTGGGTGGCACTTCCTGATTAAAAGAATGTTCCTATTCAACCATTTACTCAACGCACTCAAAAACATGCGAGATCAAACTCCCTCTGAATGACGTCTCAAGATGAGGAGGTTAACTGTTTGCTCCTGTCCCAGATTAGATACATTTTTATGAAAAAATTGACAGCTGTTCCCATCCATTGCGGGGTGAAGAGGGGAATGACAATACATTTCCTTTTGTTAATCATATTCAAATTAAGATTTATTCCACAAATGGAGAACGAAAGTGTAAAATTGGGCTTTCTCTATTGTAAAAGTAAGTTCATCAATTTTCAAAAAACAAATTATTGTTAACCTTTTTCAGTTGTCTACAAACTAAGTCTGGTTGTTGCTCATGAATTCTTTTGCTATGACCTGCAAAACAGATAAAACCATGTCTATTTAACTGGCCTTTAAACATACTTGATGCCATTCTAATATACCAAGAAATAACAAAACAGTATGTCAGATTCCATTCTAAACACTCTGTCCCTTACACAATCACACATTACCAGAAATGCTATTTTATTTTACTTTTTAACATACGCGCTGGTGACCTACTCGTTTTTGAGTGAACCAGTATTTCAGGAAGAAGAAGAAGAAAAAAAAAAACCTGAACAAACCAAAAACACCACCATAGATGGTTTGATAAGCTTACGCAGGTCTGAAACCAGGACAACAATTGTTTAGAGTTGGTCTTTCTTTGCTTCTTAACAAGGGCAGAATGTTCTGATAATAAGACTGCAACATGAGTAGGAATACCAACTCAAAATAGATACATCATTTACCCCCTGAAGGGCCACTCTGTGATGACATCCCCATCCAAAGTGGCCTTCTGATAACATATGCATCCAAATGGCCTTCCATATTGTGAGTTTATCTAGTGTACTTTACAAGCTAGAAGCTGCCTTATTTTCCTTCTTCAAAACTCTTAACTCCTGCAGGCACTGTACTGGCAGCATAAAGAATGATTCACGCATGAGCAACACACAAAATGAGTGTTGTTAAAAATAGATCATTATTTTCACTTGATCAGTATCTTGTTGGCACCATACACTTTTGCAAAAATGCAAAAGTCAAGAATCCAAGCCTATAATATGGACTTCAAATTGAAGGCTCATCAAAAAGGCAACCTAACGGCGGTTAAGTGGATGTTCTGACAATGGTGTTTTTGGCACATTCTTGATGCAAAAAATAGCTGCAGTCCAGTCATTATGGGTTTCAAAACAGCAGCCATAGTCTCGACAAGAGCCAACACACAAGCTCATAGTGAGCACGAGGGCAGTGATGGAAGTACCAGAAATTAGTGGACAACATGGTTCTCAAAATATTTCTTGTCGATTCTTAAGAGGAGTTCTTCAATGGCTTTAGTGCCACTGAGAACAGCAATCAAAAAGAATCTGGACGGCTGTTTTTTTCCCCCCTATCATTTTATGAATTGCCCCTTCCTGTTTGCTTGTCAGTTCATGCCCCAGTTGTCATAAGTAGCACAGAATACACTGTTTACACCATGTTCGCCGGTTTTGTCATCGATTTTCAAAGCTATATATTCTTGGACTTATTGATTGGTTATGGCCACAATGTCTTTTTTCTTTAATTGATTAAAAAAAAAGTTTGGCACCTGTGGCTTACATAATGGTGCTATTTATAGCCTTCAAATGATTGTAGTTAACTACACACATGCACCAGTCAAGGATACCATTCCAAAAAAAAAAAAAACTTGTAACAAATGGAATGTATAGTGTTTTTTACCGAGTCTCTTTTGTTCATCAACAAACGATGGCATTCTTCTCAGTAAAATGAGTTTTATTTTTCTTTCACCGATGAAAAACAAAAAAAGGAGTGTATAAATCAAAAACAGGCAACAGACAACAGAAGGAAAACAGAAGAGTTGATGAAGACACTACAGCAGTGACGCAGCACAGAGATTCTTGTCTGTGAAAAACTGGTTTGTTCTCTCCCTTGCTCAAGGAAGACTGCAACACACAAAAAAAGCCAAGTGTAAGAAAACACACACACACACATACACAGTGCTTTACAAACCACAGCTTCCATATGTTAAAAAATCACATGTGTACAGTGTCACAGCATCAGCCGCTTGTGTAACGAAGTAAGGCGACTAGGATTACCTCCCTTATAGTTTGTTCGGTCAGTGAACTCTTTCAGTTTTCGCACAGACGAGCCCCGACCACTGCCGCTGTCAGATGCGCTGTGGATTGCTGTCCAGAGCATGATTATTTTCTAACCCCCTCCTAGAAGGGATTATTTTATCACGCTCTGGTGTTAAACCTTGACCGGGACGAGGATCCACCCTGGTGAGCACTGCGGGATGTCTTTGAGCTGTTCCCACTTCCCTGAGCGGAAGCAGCCGACATTTTCCCCCTGCAGTTGCCTGACCCAGTTTGGCGGTCCTTCCGAGAGCTGTGTACCACCGGGCCAGCTTCCTTCACTACGTCTCAGTGAGAAGATGTCGAACTACACCCCCACCCCCTCCCCTTGGTGCCTAGTCGCAGGAGTGGGCTACGTGTCACTCAGTGACCTATTTTCTCCTCTGTGTGCAGCACACGAGATTGGACTTTGTATCGTGGCGTGTTCTCTTCTGTGGTACGGACTACCGCCACGCTTCCTTCCCTCTTCACGGCAGGAATAAGGTCGGAATATATATTTCTTTAAAGTATTTGTGCACAGGTTTTTTCCCTGACAGCACTTTTCCCAGACTGATTCGCAAGTTGCTTTTGTGTCAACAACTTGTATTTGTCCTGTAAACTATTTTATGTTTAAGGAAAAATTATCATTATTTTTCAGGACAAGTCTGGAGCTCGCTTGTAATGTATGATGACATGTTTGGGAAAACTGATGTATTTCTGATTGTGTGAAGTATCAGGATTTTTGATGTGTTGTGTGTGGGAGTTGGGAAATCTGCTGATGTTCTCTCATTGAGAGAGGCCTATTAGTCTAATTAGTAATAGCTAATATACCTGAAAGACTGACAGTATAGTCGTGTCTTTGACAGCAGGAATATATATTATAACTGTCTTTGTACATTTTGTGTATGGGGCAGTCTTCTGCTGAAAAGTGTTTACGTATTCTTTTGAACCAGCAGGTGGATGGAATCTGCCTAGTGTTACCTGAGGGAGATTGATTTATTTGTTCACCCATATTTGATGTGACATCCCTAGTGTAGTGGGAACTAGTATAACATAGTATGATAAGGAAAGTCCTTTTTCCCCCTCATCCTCATGGTGCACTAAATGTGTAAACTCCTCCATACCTGACTGGTCTGTTATCGCAAGGTGTGAGTGGGAGAGAGTGAAGTTAGCAGTACACGCCTTCTGAACACACAAGGAGACAGACTACATATATTTCCACATGCACCTTTCACTTTCCCTTCCGTGACATACAGTTAATGTTACAGTAATAATAATCACATCAAAAAAAATTGTGCAAGTTGGCATCTCACATGGGACAGCAAGAACTAGCTCTGATACGTTTCAGTAAATACTACCAATGACATCTTTTACATGAGAATACAGAATGTTTACATCCAGCTGAGAATTGCAAATATGATAGAATAATTCATTACTTGGATCAAAAGAGATTGGTGTGTGTGTGTGTTTTTGGTGTGTGTGTGTGTGTGTGTGTGTGTGTGTGTGTGTGTGCTTTTATGACAGTATAGAATCTCATCACTTAAGCCTGGCAAGACTGGCATAATTACGATTAGACCTTTCTGGTCATCCTCTGAATTACATTCGAGGATCAAGCCCTGTGATTGAAAAAAAAAAAAGATACAAGGCAGGGGTTCAGTGGCAGTCAAGGCCCTGGCAGGGTACAGGGGCAGCACCCCTATTGGGGAGGATGGTGTCAAGTGGACAATGCCCCTCCCCCCACCCTACCCCCCATCAAGCTGAGCACTGTTTAGGAATTCAAAGCAATTTAGAGGTACATTCTGCACTCTGTGATATTTCAAGATAAGCTACCTTCAGGGTCTTTGCAGAAGACACACCTGTCACTGTTTCTTTTGAATACTGGTAGAGCTCTTGCTAATGCATGTATCAATTTGAATGCATCAATTTTACCCTCTCAGGATCAGCTTCATTCTCAGATCTGCATATGACCTTCTGCCCTCAAATGCAAACCTGGTGAAGTGGGGGAAAACAGACGATCCTGCATGCCCCCTCTGCCATGAAAAACAAACAGTGGAGCATGTTCTAAGCTCATGTAAAGTAGCCCTGGCTCAAGGAAGGTACACATGGAGGCACAACCAAGTGCTCAAAGAGATTGTACAAGTAGTCTGGGCTAGTACCAACACCACAAAAGGGAGAATCAGGACTCCAAAAGCACCCGCAACATTCTTCACGGCAGGAGGCAGCAAATCATGTCCAAGAACAACAGTGCCACTCGAAACATGCAGGCAGAGTCTGCTGGATGGGGCAGATGACTGGGAGGCACTGCAGACCTCCCAGAATGGAAGAGTCACCCAGAGATCATCAGCAAGAGTGGCATGAGACCAGACATAGTAGTCCACTCTAAGTCAACCAAGCAGCTGATCATGATCGAGCTCACGGTGCCATATGAGAACAGAATGGAGGCAGCTCAAATCTACAAGACTGAAAAGTATGCTGATCTGGCAAACAGCCTGAGGAGAGAAGGCTATCAGGTCAAAGTCCTCACTGCAGAAATTGGAGCTAGGGGATTTGTAGGAACGTCTGCATACAGCCTCATGAAACAGCTCTCAGTTGCAGGGAAGGAAAAAAACCAGAGCCCTGAAAGCAATGGCAGAAGCGGCAGAGAGGTGTTCACGCTGGATCTGGTCAAGGAGGAACAAAAGTGAACTTCATAAGGCTTAATTTCCCTACAAATATCAGGTGTCCCTGTGGCTCAGTGGTTAAAGCGCGAGTCATTAAGTAGAAAATGAGCATGTCCAGAGGGTCATGGGTTCGAATCCCAGCCATGGCTCGTCCAAGATGGGGGAAAAAAAAAGGGGGCAGCAGAGGGACATCCGGAGTCATGAACCCGGGGGTGGCCCAACCCCCTAGAGTGTCAGGAGATAAGGACCGAAACACTTGCTTGAAGGGGGTTTCTCTTCTGAGGACTCTCTGCTGCCATGCTCTCCACCAGTTTCTTTCTACTACTCCAATCACTGAAGCCAAACAATGCATCAATTTTACTCCAATCACTGAAGCCAAACAGTGTCATGCAAGGGGTGACTTGGATGGGCGTCTGCTGGGAAAGACTGGGTACTGTTTCTCAAGGCCTGCATTGGGCTCTGGGTTATGTTTTGGTTTGGTATTTTTCCTAGCAAATGTTGGATGGTGCATATGGACTGGTCTTAATGCAGCAACTCTCCATTGCGAAGCAAACTGAAATAGTGTGGAACTGAAACTGATGGCGTTTTATACATGTAACTGAATATCTATTTCCCTTCATGGACGCAAATACAAGTTCACATCTAGTATACATTTGCATCGCTCTGGAAACAGGTGGGGACTCTGTGAGTGGGTGTGGGGATTATGGGAGAGGGGAAGGAAGGCAAACGGTAAATCTTGTGGAGGAGGTGGGTGGGGTAGGAGGGTGCCGGTGGGTGTCAGTACCAAAGGACTCCTGGTTTAGAGGACCCCCTGCAATGTTGACATCAATGACTGGTGCTCTGATGGACAGAATGGCTTTTCTTTGAAAGAAACACTAATCAAGACCAACACATTGGGAGCCTTTTCGCCGTTGCAACTTCAGGCTTGTGCATTATTTCAATATGAATATACTTAATTTTGAACAAGATAAAACGGTTCTGTAGCGCAATTTCCTAACCTGCATTCTTTTGATTTTGTGGGTGATGGGCCTGCCCAGTCTTTCGTTCTCCTTCGACTTCTTTCAAGCATAAAGCCGATCAACTTTGGATTGCCAACTTTCTGACACCAAATGCAATGCTCAACCGGACTGCCATCTTTTCCATTTAGTAAGTCCCCTACTTGATTTTGACACTGGCACCAATCGAAGGCACAACAAAGTTTTCTTTTACATATGACATTCTGAAGACTAGGCCTACAAATCATTGTGGATGCTAAGCCGTCATTGTACATCAGTCCTCTTCCAGTAGCGACAGGAAACCAGCATCTGCTGAAGAGGTTTCCATCTGCCAAAAGAAAGCTTCCATTTCCAGTGAATGAAAACTTAATATCTAGCATCAAAGGAAAACGCTACACATAAGCTGAGGCACACTTTCTTACTTTTTTTCTTTTCTCATTCATAAAAAAGACAATTAAAAAAAAATTAAAAAAAAAGAATTACCGACTGCCATAAATTCATGAAAAACGACTTCCTTCTACAAACAGAAAGTTTAACCGACAGGCATTACAAAAATATCACAATGACCAGTCATGAAGCATTTGAGAGTAAAAGTGGCAAACTTCTTCAAAGAAAAAAGATTCAGTGACAATTATTTCCTAAAAATTAGGGGGGTCAGACTCGGTACGAAAAGCTCACTTCCAAATTTTCAGGGGGTCACAAAAATATTTAGGGGGTCACCATTAATAACTGCTAGAAAATGTAGCGAACACACACACACACCAGTGTGCTTTTCACTGGCTCACACACAAAAATGCACATAGAAAGAGATACAAATACATTAGAAAAGAGCTGTTTATAATAGAGACAGAAATACATTAGAAAAGAGCTGTTTATAATAAAGTTATTAAAACATTCTAGTAGTGCTGAACATTATCTATCCATATTCGTGTTCCTATGTTTTCAAAGTGTTGTCAACTAACATAAGTAAATGTAAGCACCTACACTATCAGGACTTTAACAGTGAAACTTGATTTGTGGGATGTCCTCTTCAATTATCATCACAGAATTTCCACTGCTCGAGCCATTTTCTTCATGTTGAAATATTTTATGGTATGACCAAATTCTAATCGCCATGCAATGGTCATCGGAAGCCCAGTGGAACCTACGTTGAAACTGTAGACTGGCCATTCTTGCTCTGTGAGCAACACATTTGAACGTCCAAAACGGAGCCATTATAATCATCTGAAATGGTCATGCTGTATAGATTGTTCGACTTTTGTTCTATTTGCTGGATTATTACCCACAAGCCACAGCTGAACTGTCGGTTTTTGTTTCTGGAAAGCCGAAATTCCTACGGTTTTCCATGATTTCCCAACTCAGATGAATCATGCGATCTTGTGGTCCAATCATAGACTGGACAGGCCTAGTCTATTTTTACGACTCATGTTGGTTCTCAGTAGACAAGAGTTCTCACGCGGAAGTGTTCTTCAATTCAGAATGTTCTAAAAGGTTGAGGAAATTTACGATTTTAACTTCAATCGTGGTGGATAAGACGAAAGCCCTTTTGCGTGATGTGCTGCTCAGAATTGTAATGCGTAAGAAGAAAATCAGTGCGCCACGGTAAATTCTGGTATGTTTTTGTGACGCACTCGCCTGAATTCCAGTGCGTCAGCTGGGAAGTTTATGCGTCAGAGACACACATTTGTGCGTAAGAATTACCACCGAGATTATATATAAAACAAAAAATGCTCCACACAGCCACATGACTACATGCAATGCTGTAGATTTTGTCTTTTGTTTTTGGTTTCCAAATGAAGATACTCTTGTCTTGATTAATGTAGAAAGGGCAACTGAAATGTGTTGAACCTAAGATCTATCTGGCAGACTTACCTGTGTCGCGCTGGCAGTTTCTTCTCCCATGGGATAGAATAATGGCCACTATCACATGTCTGCTTAGCAAGATCACAAGTGGTGTTCTGAGGACAGCAGTGTACACCATCGGAGCAACAAACGGCCTGCACAGCAAACAAGAAACGCATGAAAACAATCAATTCACTGTCTGTGGATTTGGATAAAATAAAGTGTGGCAAACTAAAGTAAAATGAGAACCACACACAATCAGCATTCAGGTACAAATTGAAAATGTTTGGTATACTTCAATAACCTTTACTACCTTTTCTTCTGCTCACATACTTCAAATTTTCAGTTCATATTTCAGTCTGTGCATGTAAAATGAATTTAAAAAAAAAAAAAAGTTTGACAATGACTGTCACAAGAATCTGTCTAGTCATGTACACTTGTATAGGGTTCCTACAAACTTTTCACATCAGACCAGCCGCCGTGGTGAAGTGGTTAGCGTCGCAGACTCCCAGCTGGGAGGTCGTGGGTTTGAATCCCATCAGAGTCATGTGGGTTTTTCTACCCTGACCGGCTCCTACCCAGAATTGAGTTTGCTGTGGACTCAGTTGGGAAGACTGGGACCACACAGTCGAGTTTCATCCACTTAATGGATGCGTTTCTGAAAGTGTTGCTCAAATTTCCTGACCAACACTGCAGGTGCCTGTATCTCTCGGGCCTGGTTGACGCCAGGATATATTATGAAAGGAAGCGTAGAGTACAGCCCTGTCATGTAGTCTCAGACCAAAATGGAAATCCGTAGCATCATCTTAATCATCCTCATTCTCATCGATCAGCATAAAAAAAAATGTCTCAAATTCTGTGGCCCTTCATGCCCTGCTCTCATGGTGATCTCAATTTCGATGTCCTCTCTACGTCTGTGGCCTTGGTTTGGTTCCGTCGGGGTCACTGGTATTGGCGAGTCCATGGGGACTATCGTTGGATGGACATGGTGGCGCCCTCCGGAGGGAGAGCTCACTCACGCCGGCTCCGCGACTAAGCAATTATTGTCGTCAGTAGGGGGCTTAGTAGGTAGTGTCCTGTGGATGTTAGATCAGAACAGGCGCCACTGAACACCACCAAAGTGACTCGGCGCAGTGCAGTATTTCCTCCGGTGGGTTGCCTCTTGACAACTTGACACTGACTGCTCCCTGTGGCTTGGCGATGCCGGGGCTGCGGCGGGGCCGACTGGGCTGTGGCTGTGGCCGGGATGTCGGAATGAGTGGCGTGGATGCACTGCCTTTGAGGTGGCACAGAGGTTGGGACGGCAAAAACAAAAACAACAAAAAAAAAACCCCAAAACTTTTCACATCACAATTCACAAACGTTCGAAGACCTTTTGCATTTATTCCACAAACTTGGTGCTATCTACTTTTTGCACAACAGGCACAATGATTACCACTTATCTGTCAGTCTGATGTTTTCAGAGCCAGTTCTTTTATACTGCCTTCTCCAAACACTTGTCACTGAAGCAAGAATTCTCAGAAATTTTGGGGGGGGGGGGGGGGGGGGGGGGGTAATTTGTTCCAAAAAGAAAAACAAAAAACATAACTTTCACACTGACAGATCAAAACATGCGAATATTGTCAAGGGACTCAACTCTCTATTCCTGAAGAACCATGAAACAAGAATGATGTGTATACTACAGTGCACCTGAGCTGAAGTTGGAGGCCCAAATTTTTTGGTGGGCTTATGATCACCATTTTGGGGAACAATGACGGGATTTTTCAACATCCATTCACAACCCTTTCACTTGTCCAAAGGATTTATAATTCAAAGACTTGAAAACAGCACTCCATTTCTCAAAGACCTTCCAAGACTGTGCAAATCCTGTCATATTAAAATAGACCTCCATAACATCATCCTTGTAGACCATTACGAAAACCAAAAAATATCTGACTTCTGAAATGTATCATGCCTTGTTCATGTGGTAGCCCCAGTTTGAACTTTCCCTGCCAATCACTACCTATGGTGGTTTCAGATCAAAGTGTCCTGTGTTGGCAAATTTCAAGGGTGTGTTTGGGATGGATACAGTGGTGGTGGTCTTCATATCCTCAAGGATCACTGAGGTGGATAACAACATCTGGCAGGCTTCCAACATATTTCCAGTGATGAAAATCAACATTTCAAAGACCTTGTGAAAACTTTAAAAGCACTGGTAACAACAAATTACGAACACTCAAGATCATGCCACAGCACTGTCCAGGAGGCAAATGTGATGATGTTCCTTCTACATACACTTCATGAATTTCCCTGCTAGCACACTTTTCCTGTTCGCCTCAGTTGAAATAGGGATAAAATCTTGCAACTGAACTGCCTCTTCAAAGGGCATGGGTCTGCGAGTTCTATGAAATACGTATATTGGCTTATGGTTGGTCCAGCCCTGATGTGGCCCTTTGTGGTCGGCTGGGCTATAAGCAACATTATCTTATCTTATCTTATGGTTGGTCTGTCTCTTTCACAGAAATAGGTCTGTGAGACCTATGAAATATGAATAAGTGGATAAATGACCAGGAACAGTTGAATTTCCCCAAACTTACAAACAAATGTAAGGAATCAGGGAACCTTGCCATATTCCACAGGAAAAAGGAATTCATGAAAGAAAAGCATGCAAAAATCTCTATGTACTTACTAAAATATGGTAAACAGGTCTTCTTTTTTAAAAACATCTTGATTGATTTATCTTCTACAGACAACCTATGACCGGGTTACTTTCAGTTATTTCTCAACTATTTCTCGCTCAGAGAAATCATGCGAGATGCAGCAGCAGATCCCACGTGCAGAATGGACAGTTGGCGCGATTCCCCAATGTGCAGCTGTCATGGCATTGTAGTAAGCTCACGAAAAAAGACACAATATTTTAATTTTGGTGGTTTTAAGTGATTTTAGAGTGTATCTGTGTGTTCGTGTTTGTTGTGTTCCCACCTCTGACAAGGTAAGGCCAAACATTTTATCCATTTTTCGTTAATTTTGTTTTTTGATTTGATCAAGAAACTCTCTTACATTGTGACACTGTGTCTCGCTCCCACTCCCGATTGTTCTTGCACCGGGGCTCTTTGTTCTCCCCCATTCTAGCCAGTGCCACTGAGTGTGGCCCAACATCGTCAGCTTACACTGGAATTCAAGTCGCCACTTCAATTTGGCAAATTCTGACATCTGAGTATGTCTAACGGGGAGCGAGACCCTAAAGGTGCTAGTTACAGTGCAGTTAACAGTGCCAGGAGCGCCTTGAGTGCCTATTTAACTCCACGGAACAAACAAGGACTTTCAATAGGGACACAGCTTTATTTTTACATCCTGCGCAAGACACTTAGTGAAAGGGTGAACAAACAAGCCTTACACATTTCTAATCCAATATTTTTGTTGCTGTAGTCCGAGTAGAGGCATGTATCAAACTTGTGTTCTAGTCAACTAGGGAAAATTAAATACCCAGAAAGTGATGACATTATTTTTGCACAATTTTGTGTGTGTTGTCATTGTTCTAATATTGCCTGACCACTTGCGTACAAGCTTTCATGCCAAATCTATGTTGTGTACAGGAAAATAAACTTAGTCGAGTTTGGTATTAAAAGAATTGTCGGGAATACACCAACTTAGTCATATCAAAAGCGCAGATATATTACATTTTCCATGACAACCACTAATTATCAAACCAACAGCCCCATTTGTAATGGCCGCTCAACAATGCCGAACACACTGCTGCCAGACCGGCTAAGCACAGATGACATTCAGTTCACAGACTACAGCGCGGTTAGCTGGCTGGTGGGGAGCGGCGTGCAGAAAACACCCCTCCCTGACCTGCATTCACGGCTTGGCCTCTGCAGCTGCAGGTGAGCTGTAAACTCCCCTGCCTCTCAAAACTAAGTAACTTGCTCTGAACAGCCGTGGGGAGCCACCCGCTCATATGTAGGCTATCAAAAGGGGTTTCTGAGGAAAGACCAGCCTTACCAAAATATCAAGAAGTATGGAGTGTGGATGTTGTTTTAGATCATCTGCTTGAATGGCCCCACGTACATGAACTGTCACCAAAACAACTTACTCTTAGAACAGTGGTTTTATTGACTCTGCTAACTGGACAAAGAGGACATGCCCTGCATGCACTAAATGTTAGTGATATTAGACTACACTCCCAGAAGTGCACCATCATTTTCTCAGACCAGCAAAAGCACATCCAACCAGAAGCACATACAGAGCCAGCAACAATACCAGCTTTTCCAAACAATACCAAGCTGTGTCTGATAAAACACTTAGAGAGGTATGTGATGTTAACGCAGAAACTTAGACAAGGGCAAAACTCTTCATTAGTTTCAAGCCACACAACCCAATCTCTAGAGAAACTTTTTCTCGCTGATTGAAACCGGTAACTAAAGGGGCAGGCATAGACACCGACAAATTTGGAAGCCACAGCACACGAGCTGCAAGCACAAGTGCAGCAGCCAGCCATGGGGCTTCCCTTGTGTCAATCATGAAGGCTGCTGGTTGGAGTAGCCAAAAGACATTTTCAAAGTTCTACAACAAAAACAGAACCCCAACTTTGGACAGTGTGTCATGGATGCGTTTGTGACTAAGCACTGAATTTCCTTACATTTCTGTTTTTGACTGTTCTTGGACTTCACACATTTTACTATGTCAATCATATGTATTGCACATATATTACAATGTATCTGCATGATGATAACCCAACACTGACTAAAGTGCCCTAAATGCACTGTTTTGTCTCTATTACCCAATTTTGGAATTTTATCATTTAATTTATAACCAAGCATTTTGCTGCTTGACAGACTACTTTGGATTTTTGTCCCAAAGTGTACGTTTATGTACATGTATACAAAATAAAATGGAGGCTAAGCTGGACTTTTGTGCTCCATGTAATGGTTTCATTACACATGTATGTTGGCTGCTATTCTGGAGACTACGCTTCAAAGTAAGGTATGTTGTTTTGTCCACTAGGCTCTCTATAGTCTCATGTGATTTCTCCGAGCGAGAAATAGATGAGAAATAATTTAGAAATTAAACTAGGCTTACGATAGGAAGCTTAAGTTTAATTTGAATTATTTTGAATCCACTGGAGGGAAGAGAAATTACACGCCCTCCCATTAGATTTGAGATAGTTCAGTTAAACATGCCCTCCTATTGTATGCCTAGTGGACACACAACGCTAAAGCCTGACCGTTCTGCACGCAGAATCTGCAGCTGCATCTCGCGCAAATTCTCTTCCCTCCAACAGATTTGAAATAATTCAAATGTAACTTCAGCTTCCTATCTTAAGCCTAGTTAAATTTTTAAACTGAACGAAATGCTTTGACTGTCTTGATGTTCTGAATTAAAATTCTGCTAAATGAAAGTTAAATGATGGAGAGAGATAAGAGAGTGAATGAAAGATGATGTGTGTGCATTCCAAAGAGAGCAGATATCCTAAACAGGAGGCGACAGACAACAAACACACACTCACTCACACACACATGCACACACATACACACAAGCCTTTACGTACATCAGGCAGTGGACAGCATCCATACTGCCCAGAGGTTAGTTTGCAGCAGGTGTTGCCATCAGGACACTCAGACTGACCATCTGGGCAAATCACTGACTGCACTCTGAAACAAGACAAGTCACACCACACGTACGTCTTTGCACATATTCTGACTCTGTTATTCAAGTTAAAAATGTAATGTCTTACAAAGCTTTTGTTTTCAAAATGAGGTCAAAATGATTTAACCGTCTTTAGTATGCACTTACCTGAGCTTAGTTACGCCGAAAAACCCATCGGCAAGGTAAGTAACTCCGTAATTTGAACATGGTTACCCAATTTAAAAATTAATTTAAAAGAGAGGAAAGGAAATAGTGAAATGAAAATAATTTTAAAAATTCCTACGAATATATATGTTGCTATATCATAAGTTTGAAGAATATCATATGAGCCATTTACTCGGGAAAAAAAAAAAATCTTCTTCAGAACGTTCTCCCGAATCATACCTGGAACATCATCCCAGTCGAAATCTAGGTCACTCTAAGCTTCATTACCCAGCATTTTCACTAAGTCTTATGCCGTAAATCCTACAAATCACAGTATCTTCATCACTAAATCTCGTTATAGAACGGCAGAAATCAAGGTTAGCGATGGCGAAAAAACAGCATTTCGACCACAAAACTTAAAAAATTCGTAACTCGAGAACTACGGCACGTATCGACTCGCGGTTTTTTGCAAACGGAAGTAAATGGCCACAGGAAAAAAGTCACGTTCTTGCGAGACTTCCTTTTCTACAAGAAATATGGTGGCGCCCATTGTTGCCACGTGTTTTACCGGGCGCTGGCAGTTGCTCAGCGTTTTGGCCGTATGATTTCCGGTTGGGCGCTAGCGGGTTCTCGCCTGTCAAGAGGGTTAATGTGCATTCCAGGATTGCAAAGGTACATATTCAGTGGAAATCCCTTGTTGACCGTATGCTGTTTAGCACAGCATGTATGTGCGCATGATCGATTACTTTCATTCTCAGAAAGATTTTTTCCCCTGGCTCAAGATAAAGATACCTTTTAGGTGATGGCACTTTCTCCACCCAAGGGATGAACTCCAGGCCCTTTTTGCATGTCTGATGAGCAAGGTCACAAGTGCTGCCCTCTGGGCAGCAATGGATGCCGTCTGAACAGCATACCGCCTGCACAGCCCAGAAAAGGTCCTCATGAATATTTAAAAGAAACAAACAAACAACAACAACAAAAAAAGAATAAATACATGCAAACCTACATTCTGAAAAACATTTTTTCGATTTCTACTCTCAATTTTTTTCTTTGAGGGTTTTCTCCTTCATTCAACTTATTGTTTTTGTTGTATATCTAATATGATCAACTTAAGCAAATATCAAAATGCCAAGATACAGATTCTACTGACTGGTAAATGATGTGCCTCATCTGAGAGCTTTCTTCGATTAATTGCTGAAAAACTGAACCCTGATTTAACAAGATGTCCTCTTCTGTGAGTAGCTGGAATAACTTTTCACAAAGGGTGATAAAATTCATAAAGATCTTAAGTCTTCATAGCCACTGGAATTCAAAGGCTTAATTCACATGTTGTATCTAACACACAAACCTTGCAATACATTCTGCTAACAAATGGCCCGTATAAAACAAAAAATAACATTCATAAAAACATTCAGTTGTAAAGAATTCCACACAGACCAAGATGACTGCAATGGTGACGTCATAGCGAAGTGTGGAACTGGTCACAAATCTACATCAAGTTGAAAATCAGTGCGCTTACCAACAAAAACTTGCATTAAAAAGCAAACACGCAGAGTTTATTCGTGTACTTCAAAAGTATGTTCATTCAAAATCAGTGCGCTTACCAGCAAAAACTTGCATTAAAAAGCAAATATGCAGAGTTTATTAGTGTACTTCAAAAGTATGTTCATTCAAAATCAGTGCGCTTACCAGCAAAAACTTACACTAAAAAGCAAACATGCTGAGTTTATTAGTGTACCTCAAAAGAAAGTTCATTTAACTGTGGAAACAAAAAAGCCAAAATGACACAGAGAAGATGACATGAAGACATCAGCAATTTGTGGAATGATGGACAGAACATTTTTCATCACAGATCACTTTAGACCTCCCTTCTGAGCATCAAAGTCAAGGAACAGTAACCATGGTTGGGTTTGTACTGGATTTTCACTTTCAAATTTCCAATCCTTTTTTTTTTCTGTGTGTGTTCCGCACTTTCAAAAGCCGTTGATCATATTCACAAACTAAACTACCACAATACATTCTTTATGATGACTTTTCTTGCAATGATTTTTGCTTTGATATGTAGATGAAAACAACAATTTTGATGTGCCAAAAACAAAAAAAGTGGCTGAACACTGATTGTTCTTTCACTGCAAAAACAACCCTCTTTCAGCTAAGTTTTCTTTCCCTTTGCACATGCACTGCCTATTGGCATAAAGGTCATCTTTGACTGCAGACTTACCAGCAATTACACACTTTCCTAAGCCTTGAAGACATTGAAAATGTTATATATATATATATATATAAATATATATATTGAATTATAAACAAAGCTTGCTCTTATGTCTTAGATTGAAGAAATAGGGGGAGATAAGCATTCATATCTGCAGTGGTAGTTAATACTGCCTAACTAACAGGAGTTGTATGTTAGTGAGTTTCCCTCCCTATTGGAGGATGTCTCCCCCTTGGAGACTATAAGCTTGCTGAAGGCTCACTTTGAGAAGCATTATTTTATTTTTCCCCATTCACCCACTCAAGCACATACTGTTAGTTAGGCAGAATCATCTACCACTGCAGATATGTATGCTTATCTCCCCCTATTTCTTCAATCTGAGACATAAGAGCAAGCTTTGTTTATAATTCAATATTTCTTGCAGTCATTGCAACACCAAGCTGCTCTGTAAGTTGCTGGAACCGTGCTCGGTACTTATCCTTGGAATTTATTAGTTTGTTGTATTTTAGTCCCTTGCGGATTCATTCCAAGAACTGGCCCTCAGCACTTGTGTCTTAAGAGGATATCTTTTTATATTTTCTACTTTTCACAAGAAAATGTAGCTTGTTTTGCTCTTTCATGATTTTCTTTTGCTTCTTAGGTGGCACCTTTGGTTGGTTTTTTGAAAACTCAACGGACATGCTACGGTATTGCACACCGGCCTTTTCTGGGATTGCATTCTTCTTAAAACTGAAAAGGCAGAGGAGTCAAATTACCACTTTCCGCGGTCACTGAGGAGAAACAACAAGGTTTCGAAATATCGGTATATGACCAGGAGTTGTATGTTAGTGAGTTTCCCTCCCTATTAAAGGATGTCTCCCCCTTGGAGACTATAAGCTTGCTGAAGGCTCATTTTGAGAAGCATTTATTTTATTTTTCCCCATTCACCCACTCAAGCACATACTGTTAGTTAGGCAGAATCATCTACCACTGCAGATATGAATGCTTATCTCCCCCTATTTCTTCAAACTAAGACATAAGAGCAAGCTTTGTTTATAATTCAATATTTCTTGCAGTCATTGCAACACCAAGCTGCTCTGTAAGTTGCTGGAACCGTGCTCGGTATTTATCCTTGGAATTTATTAGTTTGTTGTATATATATATATATATATTGAATTATAAACAAAGCTTGCTCTTATGTCTTAGATTGAAGAAATATATATATATATATATACTATATAAAAAAAACTGATTTACTTTTGTCTATATATGGTATTTATATAGTCTCTAGTTTCAGACTATTTCAGTAGGTTTATATTGTATCATCATTATTGTTATCATGATCTTTATCATCGGTCACTGTTACTGTCGTTTTTCACATTGTTGCCATTTTTGTTGCTGAGAGACTGGAAAGGAAAGGGGCAGAAAATCACAGACAGAGACCGACAGAGAAGTTTTGCATACATTTGGCTGTGGACAGCATCCATATTGACCACCGCTCATTTTGCAGCAGGTGCTGCCATCAGGACACTCTGATGAGCCATCTGGGCAGATGACAGACTGCACACTGCAACAAAACCACACCAAGCAATAAGAACACAACTGCTTCATCATAAACCAGGCATAAAATTCTGTTCGAGAAGAACTGCTGAACATGTACACAACACACACATGATTCACTTCAAAGACAGACAAAGTGCTACACATGCACACTTTTGACACGCTTGACAGCAAATTTCAGGAAAGGGAGGGGGGTGTTGGTTGTGGATGGTGGGTGAGGGGAGTTTAAAGGGCACGAGTCAAAGAACTAGACATATACCAACATAAAATGATTGTGAAAGAACTGGATCTGAATGTTGCATAAACATTTGTCTCAAACTTTATTCAAACAAAACAAAAGTCACTGACTACCGGTGCAAGAATTCTGTGTTAAGATAGCCAATTCCTCCAGCTTCACGCAGTGGGGAGCACAGATGCCTACCCCAATTTTCTACTTTCCAGGACACAAATCTCAAAAATCGGGGACACAGCATCATTCTCTGGGACATTACCAAAAAAAATTCCATAAGTGTATTTCACTCAGGACATGCAATAAAACGTGTTTGATAACATTCGTTAATAAATAAACAAGTTTACGCAAGAACAAATAATGGAAATATGTGCACATATGTACCCTTGCAATGTTCACATGTTGATGCATCCACATGTGCTCAAGTAGTCAAGTTTTTAAATAAATTGGCAGAAAACATGGTATTTATACCAAACACCACCAATACAAACAAACTCTGTGTGTGTGTGTGTGTGTGTGTGTGTGTGTGTGTGTGTGTGAGCGCACACGCATACAAGCAACAAAACTTGATCACAAAACATTCTTTCCTTTTTCTTTTAAAATGCAACAAACAGACTGAAGTTAGCAGGCCAGTAAGATTATTGTTCATGAACTTGAAAATATTCGAACAAACAAAAAGTGGAAAAAGGGGAAATGGGAAGGTTAAAGGGACAAAAACCCAAACAGATACCTGTAAAATTCTGCAGACTGAAAAATATTACCAAACCCAAAATACATGCACACTCACAAACTTGTGTCAAACATTAATACTGCACTTACTTGGAGACGGCAGCCTTCTGCACCAGGAAGGGAACAGCATTAACACTCTTGTTACATGTCTGGGTCGTAACATCACAGGTGTAACCATTGGGACAGCAGTGCTTTTTGTCCTTACAGCACACAGCCTGTGGGAACACACACATTACACCATTTCAAACTTAACTTTTTATTTCCTTCCTCTCTCACACACACACATTATACCACTGACAGACAGATAGATACAGCCATTCTGCACACACACACACACACACAAATCACTCATACATGCAAGCACACACACATACACACTACTCACATATATTCAAGCAAACACACACATACATACTTTGGAGTATGGACAACAGCCGTATTTCCCATCAAGTAGCAGACAGCAGGTATTTCCATTAGCACACTCGGATCCATCAGGACACCTCACCGCCATCACTTCCTCCTCCCTGTATGAAGAAAAAAAAAACCTTCTGTGAATAAACCATCAGTTTTCCTTTCCTTTTATTCCTTCTTTTTATGTAGCTGTTATGTCGCAATGGTCGACACAACAGACTGGATCATGGTATACACACCATGCTTCAAACACCTTTGGAGGGTAGACAGTAACACACCACTCAGACTTTACTGTCCTTTCTTAACCCTTAGGCTGGTTGTCATTACGTAAGACGCGCCATTACGTCATTGGTTGTCGCGACATAAGTCGCGCTGTAGGGTGAGCCTTGCGAGCCTGGTTTCACTGACACACACAGATACGAAACTATGGCTCAGTGAGAAATTAACTGAACAGTAAAAACCACCAACACCCAATAAGCATATTGCAAATTTTTGGTTTATTGGTTAAACCTTTGTCAAGCATAAAAAACCAAGGGCCCACTAAATGACAGCCCAAAGCACAGCATTTATATTCTGAAACTGATCATCTCTCACTCCCAATTTACTTGAATTCTCACTCACTGCTTTAAAATCCTAACAAAAGCCTACCAGAATTAAAGAAAGAAATGGCAGCAATGAGCTTCATGTGAAATAAAAACATGGGGCAGTCAGTCAAGACCTTAAAAAACAAACGGAAGTGAGCTCAAGCTCACACTGATGCCACTAAAGATACCTGACAATACCCCCTCCCCTTCCTCCATCATTTTCAAATGCATCTTTTGCTTACAATAAGGTAATGGAAAACACATTTCATGATTTTCACATACAAATGGTACTGTTGTATATACTCACATTACATTCAACTGAAATCTGAAAAGTGTTATCTCTCACTTCCCCCACCATCCTCCCTCACCATTAACTCTCAGTCCCACCATTTAATCCCTACCCATCCCTTTCTATATGTCTATACTTGCGTTTGTGTGTGAATACTTGCGTGTGTGCATTCATGCATGCATATGGGTGCATGTGTGTGTGTGTGTGTGTGTGTGAGAGAGGTGAATGAATGAGTGTGTGCCAGCGTTTTTGTGTGCGTGTGTGTGTGTGTGTGTGGTGAGAGAGAGAGAGAGAGAGAGAGGAGGAGAGAGAGAGAGAGAGAGAGAATGTGTGTGTGTGTGTGAGCAGAGAGAGAGAGTGTGTGTGTGTTTGTGCGTGCGTGCGTGTATGTGTGTGTGTATGTGTGTGCATGCGCACGCATGTTCATGTGTCTGTTACATGTAAATAAAAAGTGTGGTACCCTACACTCAGCTAGTCCCAGACATTGAGGCCATTGGGGTAGTTTGTCCTGATCTTATGCCGCCAGTGTTCTTCTCTGTCTGGTATGTGTTTTCATCAGTTCAATAGGAATGACATGGAGATCCTCCTCACTATGTCCACTGCTTTGGAAATGTTTGGTTACTAACGTTTCCCTGCATGTTAACTCAGTCCTATCAGCACTCTGTGTTTGGGTCCTAATGTTATGATTTTTGTTGTCTGTTTTTTAATGTTCGATCTGTGGCCATGGAATCGCCTGGACAGAATCTGGCTTGTTTCTCCGATATATTGAACATCTTTACACATAGCACAGTCCACTAAGTAAATTAGATTGGAGCTTTTGCAGCCCATAGCATCTCTGATGTGGAAAGTCTGTCCTGTTCTAACACTTGTGAATGTAGATGTCTCTTGAAGATGTTTCTGACAAAGAACACATCTGCTGGCGGTACACTTGCATACTCCTGGTGATCTGTCACTTTGTTTATGAGTGCTGACTTGTGGTAGCTTGGATGGCATCAGAATTTTCCTGAGATTGTTACAGTTTCTTTCCCTACCATTGGTGGCTGCGGCATGGCTTTCTGCATTCTACGGCTTCTGTGAAGATCGGGCATCATGTCTTTGAGCCATCTTCCTATGTCTGGATGAGAGGGGTTATGGGGTTATTATGAAGGGAACCCTCTCGTTGTTTTTCTTCACTTTGTATTGGAGGGTTTGTTATCTTGGAAGAGCTGTGACCTTTGTGATGGCCTCCTGTATCAGTTTCTTTGGGTATCCTCGCCTCTGCAGCTTCCTCTTCAGGTCACTGCATCATTGATGGAAAGTTTCCTCCTCTGAACAGATCCTGCGTATATGCAGGCACTATCCATAGGGGATTCCTCTCGTGCAGTGGCGAGGATGGCAGGAATGGAACGGCAGGTACATGTTTGCATCTGTGGGCTTTACATACAGGTCTGTGGTGATCTGTCCATGTTTTATGCTATGTTCACATCAAGGTAAGACACACTGGTTCTCCCATAATGGCTCGTGAATTTGATGGTATCATGTTGAGCATTCAGCCAGCATAGGAATAGTTGTAGGTTCTCCTCCCCGTGTTCCCAGAGCATCAGAATATCGTCTATGAATCTGCGCCAACAGTTGTTTCTTAAACACCAGGGAGATTTGGACAGGAGACGCCTCTCAAGATGTGCCATGAAAATATTGGCTATGGTCGGGGCCATTGGCGTGCCCACTGCAGTGCCATGGATTTGTCTGAACATCTCTCCGTTGAATTCAAAGTAGTTGTTTTGTAAACTATGTTCTACAATCTGTGTTAAAAGTGAAAGTTTGGGGATATTGTCCGTCTGGTATCCAGGGTCTTTCAGAATCTCTCTAAGAGATGTGGATACTTCCTCATGAGGGATGTCTGGGTACAGGCCCACATCATCAATTGTTACAATGAATGTTTCATCATTCAATGATGGCATGGAGTTGTTCCATTCTCTTATATGTAGTCTGAAGAAGATGGGTCGTGTCCTTCAAGTATGATGGTAGTTGTTGCACTACAGGCTGTAGCCAGTGATCCACCAGCCTTGAAAGCCGTTTTGTGGGACCACCCACTCGTGACACAATGGGTCGTCCTGGAGGGTTGTCCAAATCTTTGTGTACTTTGGGGAGGTGATAGAATACCCTGTTCTTACGTTGGTGAGGTCTGTCAGACCCCAGTCATATGTTTTCCTGTCTATGGCACCATCGTCTAGGAGCTTCTGCATAAATTCATTGGATTTCTTGGCTATTTCCACAGTGGGGTCTTTCCTCTGTCGCTCGTAATGGTCACTGTTGTTTAGCTGCCTCAGTGCTTCCTTCTTGTATTTACAAAAATCCTGAATAACTACCCCTCCCCATTTGTCCGCTGGTGAAATTCGGATCTCTCTCTTGGTTACCAGATTTTTCAGTTACTGCAGTGAGAAACTAAGTCACATGACTTAGAGAGCCCCAAACATGAATTTTCAGCGATTTAGCTTAGTTTATTGTTTGTAGCAGCTTCTAATGCATAGAGCAACTCGACTTTGCGAGCTGGTGACCTACTCGTTTTTGAGTGAACCAGTATTTTAGGAAGAAGAAGAAGACTCGTCTGGCAAACAAAAACAGTGGTGTCCAAAGGAGAATGTAATAGAATTAGGAACTTGTTAGATGTTTTTGCTGAATTACTTGTGGGAAAAAGCAGGTGAAGAAGTTATGGACATTTTGAATGAACTGGGTGTGGTGGGTGATAATTTTGATTCAGATCAAGCACCATTTAACCCCTTGACTGCCGCTATTTTGTATCAGTTTTGCACTTCTGTGCGGAGCAAAATTTGACTTTTTGCGGTAGGTTCACTAATTTGATCAGTGCTCATTTATTTGTGGAGATATCTCTTAGATTTTTGGCATGTTTTTTTCTCATACCCAGGGCTATAATACCTGCAAATAATATTTCATTTTGTTCATTCTGAGTATAATAAATAATCCTATAATTCAACTTTTTAAAAAAAAATCATATTTTGCAAGCATACAAAAACCCACAGCAGCAAAACAAAAAACATACAAACCCAGCCAAAAGTGGTTTTAGTGTTTACTGAACACCTGTGTAAATATTTGGTAGTGAATTTACAACCCACAATTGTTGTTTTATATGATAAATTTATGCATTTCTGGGGTACAGTACAATCCAGGTATCAAGGGACACAATTTTGTTTTCTTAGGTAGGTTCACTGATATGCCCAGTGCTCTTTCAATTCTTGACATTTATCTTAGATACTTGGGAAATTTTCTTGTTATATCCTTGGCTACAACCAGATGTCACAATAGTTTGATTTTGTTTGTAATGAGTAGACCAAAAATATATATAATGATGAAGGTTTTGTTTGAAAAACAGACACTTTCAGAACATAAACAAAACTATAGCACTAAAATCACAATGAAATACCACAAAAACTGGTGTTAGTATCCTTTGAACTTCAGGACAAACATCTGTATTCACAATAAAGCTTGACAATGCATAAAATGTTTAGCAACCCATATCATAGGGGGCAATCCAGCCCAGGCACCGTGGGAAAGAAGAAGGGAAATGAACATTATCCACAGCATCAGTCTGCACATCTTGCAAGCCTCTTGGGAATTGGTCTTGTTTAGCAGAGATGAACCAACAATAACAACACTAAGTGCAACTTCTAATTATTCTGTCAGTTTTCTATCACACAGGTGGTTTGGTTCACTCATGAACTAAGTGCGATTGATAAAAAGCCATTACCACAGAAGGTAATAAATAAAACATTGCAAAACCAACCCCCCCCCAAAAAAAAAACAAAAAAAAACCCAACAGCAACAGAGACTGCTAAAGATAGGACTGAGCTACAAAAGGCCACACCACAGATGATGAAAGCACACAAACAACTGAAAAATACACTGGTGTCGCAGAGAATACACCACACCACAGAACCTGTGGACAGAAGGATCAGGATCCCACACTACTGCCAGTAAATGCAAGTTATAGTTGACTGACACACATTTGGGTACACACACACACACACACACTGTGCACAAGCACCATATTCAAAAGCAACACACACACACACACATGCATGTACACACACATACACACATGTACACACACACACACACACACAGAGCACCACATGCAAAAGCACCACACACACACACCATGCACAAACACTACACAAACACCACACACACACACACACAACAATGTATACCCACACCATGCACAAGCACTGCTCTCTCTCTCTCTCTCTCTCACACACACACACACACACACACACACACACACACACACACACAGCCTGCACAAACACCACACAAGCACACACACACACACACACCACAACAACAATTCCACGAAATCCATGGGCTTGAAACTGCCAATGTTTACCTTGATACCTGGGTCACCCATGAAAGAAAGGTCGAGATTTGGGCAATCAGCACTGGCCTCTGTCCATTCTGAAACAAGTTCCGACTGACGAGTGCCACGCCCCCTTCCTCTGCCACGCCCCCTCACACTGGACCCTCGGCCTTGTCCGAAACCCCCTCCCCTTCCTCGACTCTCCTCCCGACCTCTCACGAAAGGGGGAGGGGGCACTCGACATACACGGAATCGGCTCGTCACTCTCCGATTCGGCCCCACTTGCGCCGGTATCGCTTGGTTTGAAGTCGGGAATCAGCTTCGTCATCAACACCAACCTCGATAGCAAAGGGTGGTGTTGATTGTGATCACTTTATTCCTCCTCCGAATCGCTTCATTCCACTTCTTTGAAGTCTTCGTCATCGCTTTCACGGTCTCGGATAACTTCTTGAAGCACTTCAAGAGCATTAGATCGTTTGAAAACGGCACGCGCCTGATCGAACTGCCTGCTCGACTCGCCATCTTCAACCGAGAATAACTCTCCGAACTTTGCCGAAGTTATTGACCGAATGGACACGAGCCGGTCAGTCAGCTGACCCGCGAAAGGGAAGAAACCATCCTTTAGGGTCCCTGCAACCGTTTAAACCATTTTTCTCCTTGCCTCCCTTCTTTAAATCGCCGAATTTTGATGATGAAATTATCTCGAACGCCGTTCGTTCAAGAGCACACAGCTTTCCTGAAACCATCTCGAACGCCGTTCGTGCCAGGGCAGTCAAGGGGTTAATCGTGATTTTGAGATCGACACGGACAATGACTGGACGAGTGCCTAAGGCTGAGGTGAATCTCAACATGCCATTCAGTGGGGAAGAAAAGCTCAGTGTAGCGCTTCCAGATGATCCTAAACCTTTCAAACGTAAATGACGACAGTGAGGACTAACTATTACATTTGTTGATAGTAGGTAGTGGCAGCCAAAAATATTCTTGCTGTATATAATGTTTTTTTTGTCTTTTTCTAATAGACATTTTCAAAAGAAACAAAACAAAACAAAAATTACTGTTCTACCTTATTTAGTTCCAGAGATATTGTCATTTAAAATTTGACACTTCCAAAATGTTAGTTAAAATGGCGATTTGAAGCAACTTTGAAGACCTGGAGCAGCCAAACAACACAAAAACACACTGCTGATTTTTTTACAAACTTGCAGACCTCAACACGTACTTACAGTAAAACAAATACACATACCAATAGGAGACATAGCTTTTCTTCAGCAACAAGCCAAAAATGACTATTTTCATGTTTGAAAAAAATGTCACATTTGCACATTCTACCATTTTTGAGGCTCTGTAATTTTAACAAAAACATTTGAGGCTCATATTTTCTTTCATTGTTCCAGTGTACTAAACATGTAGTGTAAGTCCAATTTTTTGTAGGCACATAGGAGTTCAAAATTATGAAATATGGAGGCTTACTTTTGCTAAAATGTGCAAAAAGTGCAGCGACGGACCATTATTAACAACAAATATACAATAAACTGTCATAACTTTTAAACCACTCCAGATATTGCCTCAAAATTTGGTACTGTGATGTATGCTGATAATTCCAATAAGTACATGCAATTACATTTTTTTCTCCAAATATTACCAGTTTTTACCGTTTCAAAATGGCCGTCAGATGACCTGAAATGCTAAGTGTCAAGCATGTGCAAGTTTTGAAGACAAGAATCAATAGGAAGTTGTCTAAAACTTAGTGTTGTCTATTTGGAGATGTGTTTCCTTTCATAAAGTCAGTAATAAGAATATAAAAACCAGTTTTTACATGTCAGATCATGTAATATTTACCAGATTTTCCTGTTTCAAAATGGCCGTTATTTCAATTTCATATTTTCAGTTAGAAAAGAATTAATTTTGAAAAAAATGACCGTAACATGGGGATTTTTACATAAAACACTAGTGCCTATGGTTGCATTTACTTTTTGAAGTGCACTGAAGTCAATTTCAGTACAGCTTCTTGCCATTATGCTGAGAGAGAAAAAATTATAAAAGCAGAAGAAATGTCACTGCCTCAGCTATTGAAGGTACATATTTGGTGACTTTGAATAACAGAGGTCTATACAGTACACTTTCTGATGTCTTTTCCCTCTGAGGTAGGTTTCATGGTGTGATAAAGCACTAAATGTCTACCAACAAAGCTTTGAAGTCCATATGCTTCTTCATGAGCAAATCCATGGTTTCAACATGCTATGTTCTGCCTGAAGATGAGATGGGAGCAATGCTGATGTCCTTCCCACAGGCAAACACAACATTTCTATGGACCTTCCATTTGTCTGCAACTTTGGGCCAAGCAACTGCTGTCTTCCTAATGCTGCACTTCTCCATGACATTGATTTTACCCTCTTCTGGAGAGATGACTTCAACAACTTCACCGATGTAGAAGTCGTCATTGTAATGGACGGCAACCAAATCTCCCAACTTGCCAAACTGGTACTTGGTGAAAAGATGACTGGTGTCCATCACCATGTGAATTTGCACATTTGAAAGATTCAGAAGACGGGCGTTGAGCAGCACCCTGAAGGCTCCAAGGTTTCTTGAGGATGGTGTTGCAGGACATGGCCACAATGACGACCAGCGTTTCCTTGAGGGGGGACAGGAGCAACAGCAAGATCTGGAGGATTTGGAGAATTTGGTGCTGGCTGATTTACTTCAACAGCTGTAGCAGGTTGGAAGTTGGCTGCAGCAGCAGGAGGTACACAATCATCTGCAGGAGGAACAGCAGGACGTCAATTTTCAGGGTGTCTGCCACTAGCAGGACATGCAGCTGAAGTAGGATTGGAGGTGATATGCACAGGATTTTCTGCTAAAAAGCTTTTGAGTCTTGCACTCACCACCTGGACTGTACCCCCAATCACAGGAGTGGAGATTTTTTTCCAAGAACCACCTGTGGTACTGAATGTCAGCTCTTAGTGCTGCAGCCCGACCTTTGCGTGTGCGATACATGAGCAGCAAACGGTTGACATCAGCTGCAGTGCAGCATGGTCCCCTGTGAACTTGCATCTGCCTCACTATTTCATTGATCTTATTAGTTCTTCGAGCCAGTGCTGCTTCTTTTTTCTGCCGGAAGCAAGGAAAACAGATCGTAGTCTAGTGAACACTGGACCATCTGCAAAAAGGCAGCAGAAAAAAGGCATATTTTAAGTCTAATGACAATTTCAGCATATAGAAACACTAGCTGTATTTAGTACGAACTGATTTAAGCATTTGTGTTTCAACAGAGTAAGTATACATCAAACTAAGCGTACGTAAGTTCTTTGTGCATGCAAGTAAATTTGCATTTAATTTCTTGAAGCTGAAATATTCATTGCTACTAACACTGAATGAGTGTGCATGTATGTTTATGCTCCACACTTTGGACATTTTCATGACTGATCATGTACTGTTTCTTTTTCAGAATAAGCACATGTACATATAATTATATTTTTAGTAATACAGTTACACATTATTTCCTTGGCAACCTATATTATGAATATTTATGCAATTAATTAGATGTTTCTATTCACAAACTGACACTAATGTGTTTATGCAAGTAAGTTCACATTTCCATTCATAAACTTTACAATGGCGTCTTTCTTCGATGTATGTACACAATGTAGTCTCCGAGTCAGTTGCAAACTCCCACTCCACAACACAGACACACACACAATTGTTGACATATTATGTGTGCTCATGAAAAAGCAAAACAGACAAGAAAAAAATGTGGGAGAGGAGAGAGAGAGAGTGTGTGTGTGTGTGTGTGTGTGTGTGTGCTTGCACATGCGTGCGCTTCACATAGGATATTACGAATTCAGGCAGGAAAACAGGAAGAGGTGTATGTGTAAATATGTTATGTGCATCCTTATTTGCGCATGTGGGTGTCTGCCTTTATGTGCCAGCCTGTGTGTGTGTGTGTGTGTGTGTGTGTGTGTGTGTGTGCAATTTTCACCAGACTAAAATGCATTTGACTGCATAAAACAGAGGATCCCATGTTGACATAAATACTGAAACATTACATTGATAGTATATGGTAAACATTGAGAATCATTTTCATATTCCTTTTTAGGGGAGAATATTCCTCAGATAATTAAAATTGGTTACAGGCCTACTCAGCACTACTGAAAAACCCCCAAAAAACTTCACATTGATTCGAGACTTTTTGTCTGCATTTGAATAAACGGGGCTTAACCAAGAAAATTGTGTTATATGGATCCCTTATCAATAGCAATTAAGAGAATTTTCATCGTGATAGTTGAAACTTGAAGCGATCGTGTTTGTGGGATGACGAGGTTGAATTAGTTACTTCCCTTTAATTTCCCTCGGCAAAACACGATTGTTCACTTTTTCATTGTTTTTCTCACCTAAACAACA
The DNA here is from genome assembly GCA_018398815.1 of Conus ventricosus. NCBI lineage: Eukaryota > Metazoa > Mollusca > Gastropoda > Neogastropoda > Conidae > Conus > Conus ventricosus. The sequence goes on along the minus strand of CM031597.1, from coordinate 118,690,805 downwards.
AATGTGAAAATTGGAAAAAAATATAATAGTAAGATAAAACATAACCTCTGATGACTTTAATTACTAATGATGAAAATGTCATTTATAGGTACACTTTGTAAAAATAAGGGACTGAAACTCAATTTCCAGTCAAATGAGAATTTGTACTCGAGTCATTCACATGCCGTCTGACTGTATTGCAAATATCTTTTAATCTAATGAAAACAAATAAAGAAGAATGATATCAATACACCAAAACATCATTTCTGTGCGATTCTTACCAATTTCCTTGCGAAAATTCTGAAGATCTTGTTCTTCGAAGTTCGAGTAGATGTCCATCTTTCGTTTTGAAGGTTCACGTGCAGACGACAATTTGGTCCGCCGGTCACTCGTTTTGAATGGCTGAATTGACTAGGACAGGCAATGAATACATAAACCTTGTACATCAGTCGAAAGGGTACGGTCTATACTTCATTATGAGTACAGGAATCATGTGTCTGTGATCGGTTTTTTTTATCCGAAATTCGTTCAAATTGCCGGAAATGTTACAAAAACTTCGTCCCGTATTTTCATTTTTACAGTGTTTGAATTTCCCTCTGACAGTAAAATTCTACATTAAATTCCTTTATTTTGGTACCTCATATAGGCATGTGCGTTGTCTGTACTCTTCAATATTTGTTTAAGAAAGTGCACTGTGTCAAAGTTGACTTGACCGAAAATGGCCGCGAGCGCCGGACACGCGACGGAAGTAAACGGATCACACACCTCATTCTCTCTTTAGTATTTATTTCGTCACAAAACATTCATACTTCAAATGATACTCATTCAAAAGAGGAAATATTGAACTTTATTTTGACATACTGTTCAAAACACAACATGCAAGAATAAGAGCTTAAGGGTGCATGGAAAACGAGCAAAATCGGTGTGCAGTACCAGTTGATATCAGAGCGCCGCTTCGGCTGCCGCTACCTATTGATAGTGACCATTTTTTATTTATTTTTTTTTTTTATATGTTTTATTCCTCCTCTCTCATCCCTCCACTCCACAGTTCCTTCACTCTCTCTTTTTCACGTACTCATCCTTCAACATGGATTTAACAAACAATTTGACATGAGCATGTCCAGTACATGTACCAATGTAAGAATGTGTAGTTATGAATTATAAATGAATTATGAATAGTAAAAATAATTGTTATAATCTGGCAATTTTTCTTTGTGTTTTACTCAGTTTGAACGAGTGAAAAAAGAAAGAGAAAAAAAAGTAGTAGTTACAAGGTTTGTTTTTAATTTTCAGTTACAAACAAACTAACAAACACAGAACATTATAGTGACAATACAGTAATACTAGGTACTATGAACTTGAGAAAATAACATGCACCCACACAATGTACATACACACACACATATATACACATACATACATACACATATACATACACATGTATATATATATCTATACATACACACACCTGTATACACATATATACACATACATATACATATATATAATGCAAATACACATACCAATACATATACAAAGGCACGACTACAACACGAAGGCGGAAGGACGAAACACACACACACACAGGTATAGGATACAGGAGAGAGTTATTATATGATTATCATAGACGATACAGCATATATATAAATACATGATACTCTTATCACTAGTATCAGTTGAAGTTGATCTATACATAGTATAGTTTATATCCTAGTAAGTTACGTGGAGTGAAACAAGTTAAGAGTATGATGAGACCTCTTCGGAATGCTCAAGGTAGGTTTCTACAACTTCCTCTTTTCTCTTCTTTTCTTCTTTCACGGCATGCCACACACAGCTTGAATGATATTGATAGGAATCGACTAAGTACTGTAACATAGTATAAATATTAAAAACAGATTGCATGATTAATAATAACCATAACAAAGAAATACAAAAAATTTTGAAAAAGAGTAATAAAATAAAATTCTTTGACAGCAGCCATAGGGCTCTATCCAGTTTTGTTAATAAAAAGAAACCGTATTTCAAAGATCAAGAAAAAAGTGTGGAATAAGGCAGCCAACTTTCTTCAAATTCTCTATATGTGTTATTAAAAAAACGTACATATTTTTCTGATTCCAATCTGTTTCTAAGAAATGTTATGAACAACTGGACATTTGGGTGTATATTTTGCAATTTTGTCTTGTATATATAAAATTTAGCCAGAAGCAGAATAAAATCTAGAGGCTTGTCTGTTGTAATATTTTGTTTTACTCCGAACAAAACTAATTCTTTATCAATTTGAAGGTAATCACAATGTGGACATTTTTCTTTAAGCAAATGTTCAAAACCGGTCCAAAATCTGTTGACAATAACACAATGATACAACATGTGTGAAATGCATTGCTCATCCATATTACAAAAGTTGCAAATAGGGGAATCAGTAATTTTAATCCTGAACAAATATCTCTGAGTAGGGAGTAATCTATGTAATAGTCTGGTTTGAAACCATCTGAGCTGTACATCTTTGGTAGTTTTATAATAATGTGAAAAAATATGTTTCCAGCTCAGAGTTTCAAACAAGTTGTTCCATTTTTTGACTGCTGTTGGAATAGCATCATTTCCATTTAAAATGGTCTGCACATGTTTATTGCCCTTATAAATAAAGGACCATGTTATGAGTCTAAAGTTTTGTATCTGTTGGTTAGAACTACATTTAACTTTTGACAATATGTTCGGATTGCGTCGACAATACCTTCGTACAATATAAAATTGGTTCTAATACCTGGGTACTTAAGCAGAAATTGGTTATATGTCATAAACTGACCATTATCATTAATTATATTTTGTACATAGAAAATGTCATAGTCACACCATTCTCGCACATAAACTACCCTTCGTCCCCGAATAATAATTACCTGTTCACTGCCTAAAAATAGTACAAACAAAGGCTTTCCCAGTGCCAGGGAAATCTAATGATTTGGGGGTAATAATTAACAAAAAATTCTAGCTCAGAAACTACAAAAGATAGAAAAATGAAATCTATATAATTTTTTAAGGAAATTGAATGAAGATTTTGAATCTGGGCTTCTTTTGTTTTAATTTTGATAATAAAAAAGTATTTAGGCATTTAGATTTGGATAGATTTTTTTGCACGATCAAAAACATATGTATTTACCACTACATCTTCACATCCAAACAAGAACACAAAGCAAAAAAGTTGAAAATAAAGTTTGTATTGTCACACTACACCTGTAAATGAAAGTAAAACAGTTTAGAAGTCTATCAAGACGCTCACACTCTATGCAGACTGACCAGTCCACGACCACGCCCACCCCCTCTCCCCACCACGCCCCTTGCTGGACTTCAACCCTCTCTTTCACCCCTCATCTTCCCCTACCTTTCCGTCTGCACCGTGTCACGCCGCGAGCAGGCCACGCTCCCCTCTCGCGCTGACTTTCACATCACTGGCCACTGGCACACAGTGCAGAGTACACACTAGGCTAGCTCGTTCGACGCAGTCAGCTGAACACACACTGAGGTCACACAGCCCTACTCAATAACTGACGAATATGGTCGGCAATTCCACCACTATCATCATCTTACCTTCATGCTCGAGTGAGTCGTTGAATAAAAGATTATTGTCTTCAGAGGTGGGAATAAGAAAAAGTGAAAAAGGCGGAAAATTAGGCGGGGGTCCGGGGGCCGCCGTAGGCCCCCGGTGGGGTCCAGGGGCAAAGCCCCTGGTGGGGTGAGGGGGCAAAGCCCCCTGAAGCTCAGCATTTTTCATATTTCAGTATCTAAAAATCACCCCAGAAATGCATAAACTGGCAAGAAAAAAAGAAATAAAATAACAAGCTTTTTATTCTATTTTCCACACGGATCTTCACCTCGTGGCTAACGGTCTCTTTACCACACGATAAAGTCACTGTTGTACGCACATCTTCCTCCAGCCACTTCCAGTTCCACTTGTTTTTCACAGAGGAATCTATCTCAGTGGCCAAAACTTTCTCATTCTCGGTGATTTGTCGGAACATGTTGACGACTTCGGAACTTTGGACGTGCAACTTGTAAGACAATATGGCGCCGGAATCCGCAAATGGCACTTTTCACAGCTAAGTGATTACTTCCCTTCTTTGTAGTTTCGGTAAGCCGAATTCCATTATTCACTGTAATCTGTCCTGGGTGCCCAAACGAGCCGGAAGTTTTCCATTTGAGAACAAACCGATCGAGAACAAAATCGCGATCCAAGCTTTCGCTTACGAAAAACAAATCTCACTATACATACACCCCCCCAGTTTTCTCAACGGATTTGCATCGATCTCAAAAATGACCTCTGAGGCCTCCAAAAAGGCGGAATTCCGCCGAAAGGCGGAAGATTCCCACGTCTGTGTCTTTGTCAAAAATCATCAGCAGAGCCTACTCAGCTGTGTAAATACGCTGATTTGGTCGCTGGGCTTGTCGAAGGTTGCGCCGCCATCTTTGCAAGCGAGACGAAGTGCGGCTGGTCATCAGTCAGTGATGAGAATAAATGGGCTTTCCCTCACGTGTGGTCATTTACATATTATTTTAAGACTACAGACATTAAGGCTTTCTACGCACACTCTATTTGAGTCCGTTGATAGAAATAGTAACAAATGAAAATTCAAGAAAAATGCATGACGTCGTGGACGGCCATAGGCACTTGGAAAGTATTTTTACTTTGGCGTCAACTGACGCTTAAAGGCACTCTTTGGGTTAATGTTGTAATGAATACATTCAGACATGAATTCATGCACTGATGACACACAGCATTTGTACATAGTTTTTTTGTAATGTTTTACAACATCCTCCAGAATGGGTTTTCAACATTTTCAATAATAATATTGGCATATTCGGCTCCAAAATGTTTTAAATGTCCTAACCTAGGAAACATATTAAGGGTAAAATCCTTCCACTCAGAATCAGAGTTCAGTCCCCTTTAAACCCAAGATATTTTCATAGAAGACAAAAAGTTTCCAACATTCAGCATCTTCAATCCACCTTCAAAGTACTGGTTTTCAACCAGACCTTTTGATTTTGCCTTGTTTGCCATTCACAAAAACATGTACAGTTCTTTTCTAAAGATTTAAAAAAATAGTCGGGGTGGGTCAGGCAAACTAATTAATAAATAGATAATTTTGGAAAACACTAAGGTTTTAATAAGTTATTTTTCCATACGGAGTAATCTGTCTTTTTTTCCAAAACGCTAAGATGCGCCTGATTGAAAAAAGTTTGTCCTCGTAGTTTAGTTGTACAATAGTGTCAGTGTTTGTGGAAAATGTAATGCCTAAAACCTTAAAAGTGCCTGGGTCCCAAACAAAATTCTTATCACACATATATTGCATGCCAGAATTTTTTTCTGCTGCTATCCAAACAACTTGGGTTTTGTCAAAATTTATTTTTAGACCAGAAATATATGCGAATCTTGTAAGGGTATGTTACTGCTTCAATAAATGACTTTTCTGATCCATCAAGGCACAATGTTGTGTCATCAGCAAATTGGGATAGTAAGTTTACTTTATTTTTAATTTCAATTCCTTTAATGTTCACATTACGGCGGATCATGGGAGACAATATTTCCCCACAGATTAAATACAAATAAGGTGAGGGAGGATCCCCTGTCCGACTCCTCTTTCTATTGAAAACCAAGGAGTGTATTGGCCATTGACCGAGATACAGGTAGAAATTTGGTTATAAAAAGTCATTATCCATTTAATAATGTCTGGGCCAAATAAAAAAATGTAAGCATTTTAGTAGAAAGGACCAAGACACACTGTCAAAAGCCTTTTCAAAATCTACTAATAATAACATGCCTGGAATATTTTCATTTTCAGTGCACAACAATGTATCGTAGAGTAACCTGATATTTTCGCCAATGAAACTGCCCTTTAGAAAACCTTTTTGGCTTTCATGAAAAACAATTGGTAAAACTCTCTTGAGACGGTTAGCAATTACAAGCTGAAGCGATTTTGTATGTAGTATTCAAAAGGTAAATAGGGCGCCAATTTTTAATAAATCGTTTATGTTTCCCTTCTTTAGGGGTACATACTATAGTTCCTTGCGCTGGGTTATTGACATTTAACCTTTGTCAAAACTCTCGTTGATAGAACGCACAAGGAAAGAGCCAATATCAATAAAGAAAACTTAAAAAATTCTACAGTAAAGCCATCAGGTCCTGGACTTTTAAAATTTTTCATATTTTTCAAAGCACAAGCAGTTTCCTGAAATGTTATTAAGGCTTCGACAGATTCACTCTCCTCATTAGATAGAACTGGTGCATCAGGGGTTCATCAGTAATGTTACATCGTTTACCTCTCTAATGCAGCATAAATTTTCATAGAAGCATTTTGTTTCATTAAGAACATTTTTTTTTTTCTGAAATTATTGTTCCATTTTCCTTTTCGCCTTGTCTAGGCAGTTACGGTTTTCAAGATTACAGAAATATTTACTAACCTTTTCACCCTGATGGATCCAGCGAACCCTCGAACGCATTGCCATACCTTGAATCCTGTGATCTCTAATTTCCTGTAACTGTGTTTTTAAGTTTTTCTAAAACCGGAATATCTTCCTCATGCAAATCACATTCAAGATTATTCTTTTTTCAAGGTTGAGTTCTTGTTGGGTTTCCATTTTTGTTGTTGTAAGTGCTATAAGATATTTGTTTCCCCCTAATTTCTAATAACAGGGTTTCAAAAAAAAGTTGATCATTGATCTCAAAGGAGATATTTTCGTTAGGAATGTTTTCAATGTTGTCTAAATTGTAAGGTAATAGTGCATACTGTTTTTTCACCTCATTGATGATTCTTTTTATTTCTGAAATATATTTTTTATCTTTAAGCAAACTATTATTAACCCCTTGACTGCCCTGGCACGAACGGCGTTCGAGATGGTTTCGGAAAGCTGGTGTGCCCTTGAAACGAACGGCGTTCGAGATAATTTCATCAATCAAAATTCGGCGATTTAAAGGAAGGGAGGCAAGGAGAAAAAATGGTTTAAACGGTTGCAGGGACCCCAAAGGACGGTTTCTTCCCTTTCGTGGGTCAGCTGATGACGGTTCGTGTCCATTCGGTCAATAACTTCGGCAAAGTTCGGAGAGTTATTCTCGGTTGAGATGGCGAGTCGAGAGGCAGTTCGATCAGGCGCGTGCCGTTTTCAAACGATCTAATGCTCTTGAAGTGCTTCAAGAAGTTATCCGAGACCGTGGAAAGCGATGACGAAGACTTCAAAGAAGTGGAATGAAGCGATTCGGAGGAGGAATAAAGTGTCACAATCAACACACCTTTGCTATTGGAGGCTGGTGTTGATGACGAAGCTGATTCCCGACTTCAAACGAGCGATACCGGCGCAAGTGGGGCCGAATCAGAGAGTGACGAGCCGATTTCCGTGTATGTCGAGTGCCCCCTCCCTCCTTTCGTGAGAGGTGGGAGGAGAGTCGAGGAAGGGAGGGGTTTCGGACACGGCGAGGGTCTAGGTGTGAGGGGGCGTGGCAGAGGAGGAGGGCGTGGCACTCGTCAGTCGGAACTTGTTTCAGAATGGACAGAGGCCAGTGCTGTTTGCCCAAATCTCGACCTTTCTTTCACGGGTGACCCAGGTATCAAGGTATACATTGGCAATTTCAAGCCCATGGATTTCGTGGAGTTTGATTTTTGGGGTGCGGTGTGTGTGTGTGTGTGTGTGTGTGTGTTGTGTGTGTGTGTGTGTGTGGTGTGTGTGCAGCTGTGTGTGTGTGTGTGTGTGTGTGTGATAGAGAGAGATAGAGAGAGAGAGAGAGAGAGAGAGAGAGAGAGAGAGAGCAGTGCTTGTGCATGGTGTGGGTATACATTGTGTGTGTGTGTGGTGTGTGTGTGTGTGTGTGTGTTTGTGTAGTGTTTGTGCATGGTGTGTGTGTGTGGTGCTTTTGCATGTGGTGCTGTTTGTGTGTGTGTGTGTTGTGTGTGTGTGTGTGTGTGTACATGTGTGTGTGGGGTGTGTGTGTGTTTTGTGTGTGTGTGTGTGTGTACATGCGTGGTGTGTGTGTGTGTGTTGCTTTTGAATATGGTGCTTGTGCACAGTGTTGTGTGTGTGTGTGTGTGTGTGTGTCAGTCAACTATAACTTGCATTTACTGCAGTAGTGTGGGATCCTGATCCTTCTGTCCACAGGTTCTGTGGTGTGGTGTATTCTCTGCGACACCAGTGTATTTTTCAGTTGTTAGTGTGCTTTCATATCTGTGGTTGTGGCCTTTTGTAGCTCAGTCCTATCTTTAGCAGTCTCTGTTGTTGTTTTTTTTTGTGTGTGGGGGGGGGGGGGGGGGGGGGGGGGTTTGGTTTTGCAATGTTTTATTTATTACCTTCTGTGGTAATGGCTTTTTATCAATCGCACTTAGTTCATGAGTGAACCAAACAACATGTGTGAAAGAAAACTGACAGAATAATTAGGAAGTTACACTTAGTGTTGTTATTGTTAGTTCATCTCTGCTAAACAAGACCAATTCCCAAGAGGCTTGCAAGATGTGCAGACTGATGCTGTGGGTAATGTTCAATTCCCATCTTCTTTCCCACGTTACCTGGGCTGGAGTGCCCCCTATGATATGGGTGCTAAACATTTTATGCATTGTCAAGTTTCATTGTGAATACAGATGTTTGTCCTGAAGTTCAAAGGATACTAACACCAGTTTTTGTGGTATTTCATTGTGATTTTAGTGCTATAGTTTTGTTCTGAAAGTGTCTGTTTTTCAAACAAAACCTTCATCATTATATATATTTTTGGTCTACTCATTACAAACAAAATCAAATTATTGTGATATCTGGCTGTAGCCAAGGATATAACAAGAAAATTTCCCAAGTATCTAAGATATATGTCAAGAATTGAAAGAGCACTGGGCATATCGGTGAACCTACCTAAGAAAACAAGATTGTGTCCCTTGATACTGGACTGTACTGTACCCAGAAATGCATAAATTTATCATATAAAACAACAATTGTGGGTTGTAAATTCACTACCAAATATTTACACAGGTGTTCAGTAAACACTAAAACCACTTTTGGCTGGGTTTGTATGTTTTTTTGTTTTGCTGCTGTGGGTTTTTGTATGCTTACAAAATATAATTTTTAGAAAAAAGTTGAATTATAGGATTATTAATTATACTCAGAATGAACAAAATCAAATATCATTTGCAGATATTATAACCCTGGGTATGAGAAGAAAACATGCCAAAAATCTAAGAGATATCTCCACAAATAAATGAGCACAGATCAAATTAGTGAACCTACTGCAAAAAGTCAAATTTTGCTCCGGCACACAGAAGTGCAAAACTGATACAAAATAGCGGCAGTCAAGGGGCTAAAGAATGATCTGATCTGTATTCCGGGTCAGTAAAAATGTTATTTGTTTCGCCAATAATTCTTCAGTAATTAGAAAATAATCAAGTCTTCCTTGTTTAAATGAATTAAATTTACGCCAAGTATATGATCTTTTTCAGGATACATTTCCCTAAAAACATCAAAAAGATCGAATTTTACCATGTCAATAATTCTTTTCCTGGTCCTAGGACGATTATTCATACTTGCATAGTTTCTGACATCTATTTTCATGTCCAGGCACAATTCCAGTCACCAGTGATAGTCACATGTTCATTGGCAATGCGCTCAATTTGTTCGCAGACACCATAAAAAAATTCAGGTGTATCGTTATTACTTGGCCCATATAGGTTGACAAAGGTAAGTTTTTTATTTAGAATTTCCAGCTTCATTACATATAACAATCATGAGGATCTCTAAAGACATCTAACAATTTATATTCAAAACTATTGCTAAAAAGAATGGCAACCCCGTTTTTATGTGTCTCAGAACCACAGAGCCAGACATTATAACCTCAACTTGCTCTTTTGAAATTTTCTGTTTTCAAATGTGTCTCTTGAAGACAATATATGTTGGCTTCTTTTTTCCTAAGGAAATCAAATACATCCTTCCTCTTACTGGAGTTGTTTAAGCCGTTACAGTTAAAAGAGCATATTTTAAAGGAGTTATCACCTGCCATTTGGTAAGTTTGAAAGAGAAGAAGGAGTGGTATAAACAGAGTACAAAACATATCATATTCCCACAACATATAGTAAAATCAAATGAAATAAGCACATTTTCTGTTTCTGTCTCCACATACTATAAAAAAAAAGAAAAACATTACCTCAATCAATCCAGAAATCCACCGAATTAAAGATAAACCTGTCCTCTGGAAAACTAGTATCATAAAGACAATTTGAAAAATCCAACCTGACCCAATTTCAATGTTTACACTCTCATCCACATGCACACAATGTAAGTTAACAGTATCAGCACACACAAACGACAACAAAACAAGACAGGCACACATGTAGAATTTACAACTAAAAAAAGGTTTCATCTGTAGGCCCATTGCCCCACTCCACATCAACTGGCTTTAACAAGCATATTCTCCTATACACAGTGCAAAAAGTCATGCATCCCAGGTATCCTTATGAAGCAAAAAAAGGACTTTAAAGGACCAATAAAAGGACACTACCAAAATAAAACAGGACCTACCGGAATATCTTCTACTGTCTGTGTTTTTCACATTTGCTTCAGCTCTTCTTGTTTGTTGACAAGTTCCTTCTCTAAGAGGATCACTGTTTCTTGTTTATTTTTTGGAAGAACTACACAGTTCATTGGCATGTCCTAAGAGCCTCAAGCTGCTTTGCTGCTGGGCTTTGAGGCATTGTGCATCAGCTTCATACAGCAACTGTTTGCCATCCTTTTCAGTGGCAGTCTTTCTCCTCTTGAGGGTGTGGATCTCTTCCTCACACACACACACACACACACACACACACACACACACACACTCATGCAAGCACCACGCACACTCACATGCACCAGACCTGTTTACCCTCACTTCACCTTTCAGTGGTCAAGGCGACCCAAGTCATAGTTTTGGAGCTCAACTGTCAGTAGTCACAGCCACTGCATACTCTCGATCCACCAACTATCCCTTTCAGTTTCCTCCTTCCCCTTATCTGTTGTCCTATCCCTTACCCATCCACCACTGCACTGCCCAGCAACTAAACTAGCATGGGTGTCGGGTTTCACAAACCCAGGCAGGCCTTTCACACTTTGTCATGATGGTTGCCTTGCTCTGTAGTGTGTGTGTGTGTGTGTGTGTGTGTGTGTGTGTGTGTGTGTGTGTGTGTGTGTTTGTGTGTGAGCCAGCGAGTGTGTGTGTGTGTGTGTGTGTGTGTGTGTGTGTGTGTGTGTGTGTGTGTGTGTGTGTTTGTGTCTAATGAGGGAGCGAAGGCAGTCATAGACCAGGCATAACTGTTCAAATGATCTATCTTCCTATCTATGTGTCTGTCTGTCTACCTACCCACCTACCTACCTGCCATCATCTATATCTAGTCACTGTCAATGTGTCCAAGGGAAGAGAGAGAAAGACACAGACAGACAGTCAGAGACACATAGGCACATACATACAGAGACAGACACACTAGCATGGGTGTCGGGTTTCACAAACCCAGGCAGGCCTTTCACACTTTGTCATGATGGTTGCCTTGCTCTGTAGTGTGTGTGTGTGTGTGTGTGTGTGTGTGTGTGTGTGTGTGTGAATGTGAGTGTGTGTGTGTGTGTGTGTGTGTGTGTGTGTGTGTGTGTGTTTGTTTGTGTGTGTGTGTGAGTGTGTGTGTGTGTGTGTGTGTGTGTGTGTGTGTGTGTGTGAGTGTGTGTGTGTGTGTGTGTGTGTGTGTGTGTGTGTGTGTGTGAAAGGGATGGAACCAGCATGCATGTCTGACAGAAGGGGGCATAATCAGAACAAACTTATCTACTCTGTTTACTTCCCTTGCCTGGACTGTCACTATCGACCTTTTTTTTTGTCCACCCCCTCCCCTCACTCCCCCTCTCCATGGTTCGAGATTGTATGACCGTAGGACCATAATTAACAGACCATTTCCGTGGAAACTATTCATGATTCTGTAGAGGTACACAGGTCTGACACACCACGCACACAGGTCTTTATCAGACGTGCTTGGTGTGGACGCTGAAACATGTGTCGGTTCAGGTTGTCGAGTTGGCTGTGAATCATCATGACTCTGGGGCTGCGTTGAACCACCAGCTAAAAACTCAGCAACACTGCATCTACTGTCACTTTGATGCTGTTTCTCTTTCTTCTGATGCTTCACATTTTTTGCGTGTTGCTTTAGCATGGATTCTCCTATTGAGGCGATGTTTACGGAGCAATCGCAAAACGCACAGCGCGCTACACGCTTGTCGCTCAGAACTTTCTGCACCCAGTCCTTGTAATCCTTGTCTCTCAGCCAACGATCTTGAAAAGAACATTTGCCCGGCATTGTGGACGAAAAAACTGGGCTTAAAATTCTCAGCAGGTAAACACGTGTGAACGATGCAAGATGGCGCCTGGAAGTATCGTCAAATCTCGAACGCGAGACTTGCGAGGAGACTTGCTCTGCATGTTTGTGATACACAGTTGGCTGCGAGAAGCATCGTCTGCTTGCGCGACTCGACAGAAATGCCGATCTTTTGATTTCATACCTGAAGTTCTTTTTTTTCTTTCCGCAACCGAAAATATTCTTTTGTATCGCAAAATTAAAAGACTTTAACTGACCAAATTGCATTTTAAAGGCCCTTGACAAAATATTAAAGGACCTCTTGGTCAAATCAAAGTACTTTAAAGGCCTTTTCTGAAAATTCTAAATATAAGGACTTTAAAGGACTTCAAAGGACCCTACGACCCATGCATAAAGAAAAAGTATACAGGCCCTTTCCACAGTCATATAGGCCTAATCCGTTAGCGGCCATCATGAACATCTATCACGTGACAAAAACAAAAGCCCCCACATGCTTCCGACAGTAAGACCAAAAAGACAAACAGATCCTCGCAGCCGGGTAGTTATTTGATTATCAAAGAAACAACGATCACCATTATGTAGCAAGGAAAACAAATTCAAAAAACGAAAGATCCACTGGTTCCTCATCCCGCTTATCACACGGTACGGGTGTTGAATTGCCTTGACCCAAAACATTGACCAATGAAATAGCTGAAAAGGGTAAACATTGTAACATTTTGGAATAAGGGGAAAATCTCAAAATCCCTCTTCACAGGAAGGTTATTATAGCGAAACTTTTAAGCACATACACGAAGGAAAAAACAAACTTTTTTTTTTGTTTTTTTTTGGTCCCAACCTCTGCGCTACCTCAGAGGCAGTGCACCCACGCCGCTCATTCCGACACCCCGTCCACAGCCACAGCCCGGCTGGCCCCACCGCAGTACCGGCACCAGCAATCCACAGGGAGCAGTCAATGTCAAGTCGTCATGAGGCAACCCACCGGAGGAAACACTGCACTGCTGCCGAGTCACTTCGGTGGTGTTCAGTGGCGCCTGTTCTGATCTAACATACGCAGGACACCACCTACTAAGCTCCCTACTGACGACAATAATTGCTTAGTCGCGGAGCCGGCGTGAGTGAGCTCTCCCTCCGGAGGGCGCCACCACGTCCGTCCAACGACAGCCCCCATGGACTCGCCGATACCGGTGACCCCGGCGGAACCAAACCAAGGCCACAGACGCAGAGAGAGGACATCGAAACTGAGGTTACCATGAGAGCAGGGCATGAAGGGCCACAGAATTTGAGACATTTTTTTTTTAATGCTGATCAATGGGAATGAGGATGATTAAGATGATGCTACGGATTTCCATTTCGGTCTGAGACTACATGACAGGGCTGTACTCTACGCTTCCTTTCATAATATATCCTGGCGTCAACCAGGCCCGTGAGATACAGGCACCTGCAGTGTTGGTCAGGAAATTTGAGCAACACTCTCAGAAACGCATCCATTAAGTGGATGAAACTCGACTGTGTGGTCCCAGTCTTCCCAACTGAGTCCGCAGCAAACTCAACTCTGGGTAGGAGCCGGTCGGGGCAGAAAAAACCCACATGACTCTGATGGGATTCGAACCCACGACCTCCCAGCCGGGAGTCCGCGACGCTAACCACTTCGCCACGGCGGCTGGTAAACAAACTTACTGACCTTCTGTAACAGGCAACACATCATCATATCCATCAACACAATTGTCTCAGGTCAGCTACAGACTTCACACTCCCTATTTTCCTTCACACTCCCTATCTTCCCGCTAACCGTCTTCACAAATATGTTCCCGTTCTTTGACCAGGCCTGTTGACAGAGAGTGTTTTCGTTCTTCACTGAACACAACAATGTGAAGGCTCTGGGGGTTAAGTCCTTAACTAATGTAATCCTCATGCCTTTTAGGGTACGTCGAGCGTACAGCACGCTGTCCCGAATGCGCCGCGACACGAACCTGACAATGATGCCCCGTCCAGTAGGCCTATCCCTGGAGACGCTAGAACCGTCAGACCGACGTTCCTGCTTAGTGCCCACTCGATGAACAGCCTCAATATTGCCCTTTGTCACTGGAATTTTGAGTTTGTCATTGAAAAGAGCAAGCACTTTCTCCTCGCACTGGTCAGGTGTTTCTCTGGCTCCGGACGTCTGCACTTCCTTGATGCATTATATACGCAAGTTGTTTCTGCGTACATACGCGCATAGGTCTTCAACTCAACTGTCGGCAAGTTCCGCTTGATGCTTGGCTTCGGCGATTTGCGTTTTCATCTGGTCCTCTCTCTTCCTCGCGTCAGCCACCTCTTTCTTCAGTCTGTCGTTGTCCACCTGCACCGTAAATAGGGTTGCCTTCAACTCGTCCACCATTTGGGTCAGTTTCGAGATTTCTGCTCCATTGGCACACAGCTTCATCATCAACTGTTCATTGGTAATCCCACTTTGCTGTTTTGATGGAGACAAGTCAGGGGAGAAAACAGCGTGGTAGTCTGCTGAAGCTGCTGTTGGGCGTTCGTCCCCTTTGTCCGCCATCGTATCTCTCGTCTGGTAAACAAACCGAGACAGTTTCTCCTTGAATGGTGCTGGAGTGCTGGTGGCTAGGGTCTTCTGCTTCTTTGGGGTACACTTTACTTCAGTATCTTCAGTATTCTTTGTCAGTGAAGTGTCAGACGAGCTGGAACTAGTGTTGGATCCTGTTGTTTTACGTTGTTTTCTTTTACGAGTTCCGCGGCCGCCATTACCGCCACCCATAACTTTCATAGTACGAGTCCCACATTTTCCTTTTCACGGGGCCGTCGTTGCATGAAAAAAATTATCCAAAACTCGTGTGGAGGTAGGCAACAGGTGCTCGGTCAACTTAGCTGCATTCTGAAGCTTGATAGAGTGTTAATTAACACAAAAGAGTTAATTAATGTTACACCTCCGGAAAGCGTGACTCTCCTCGATCGTGACTAGAGCTCAACCCCCCCATTTTCTTTTTTGTGTGCGTGTTATCAGCACGTGATTTCAAATACTGAACTGTACCTTATTCATTCCTACCTGGATTACCTGCATGGAAGATGGGTATAATCCATACTGACTTTCCTTTGAAAAAGGCTGAAACTTATTTCTGAATACTGTGGAACATCACTGACTGGACTATTTGTGAAAAAGCTCTTGAGAATGACAGCAGGATGTGCAACCTGTTTTCACCTGTTATTTTCACATTCTAGACAGGTAAGCACCTAATCAAACACTCACAAGTTCTGTTTCATATTATTCTTTATTCAATTACTAACAATTTTCATTCTGCATGTCATGTTCAAATACTAACCATTGAAAAGTTATGCATAGTATACAAACGTAACTATATTTTTCAAACTTTCCTGTTGTTAATTCACCAGACAACAAACTTAATAGTACTTTGTTGAATAACCAGTATAAGGGTTAAAGTTGCAACATGGCCTGATTTTGCAAAGAAGCATGCAAGCACTTGCTTGGAATGACTTTTAGGATGACAGAATTTTGAGGATGCACTTTCCTCTGGAAAAACCCAAACAGCTGACTAGAATGACAGACATTTGAGGATTGACTTTAATCTGAAAAAACCCAAACAGCTGACTGCTGTTTCGTTTTTGGATCATACTGGTATACCCATGTTTCGTCACAATTTACAATGTCTCAAACACGATCTAAACATCAGAATCAACATTTTGTAGCATGTAGGAAAACCATTCAACACTACCCCCTGTTTCTGCTCTTCTGTCAAGTGGAGAGGTGCCCAAAGGGCACAACACTTCCCTACATGGAGGTCGTAATGAAGGATGGTGCTGAATGCTCCCTGGTGAAACATTCATCTTCTCCTTCATTTCAGCAATGATGTCCTGAAGGTCACATCTGATCACAGATTTCATCTGGACCACTTTTTCACTGGAAACCATTCTTACAAGTCAACCACAGCAGTCAATATTTTTCAGGTTAGTTCTTACTGAATGTACCTCCGATAGACTGTGATCTTTGATGGTGCTTGCTGCCCAAAACAATTCAGTAACTTCTGAAGCATTGCTGGTAACTCCCCGGCAAAGGCCATACAGCACCACAGCTCCAAAATCCAGCTGGAACAGCTCAGTTACAGCCCCATTCCTAAGAGAACATTGCAGAAACCTGCCGAAGTGGCTGGCTAAATATCAAAGAATCATCACTGCCACTGGTCAAAGCACGCAACTCAGCTCACCAAGACAACATCCAGGTTACACACCACAGGTATAGTCACCACTCAAGAATACTTGAAATTGTACAGTTAAATGGATCAATAAAACACACAACCACTGCCACAAACCTTGGCACAGCTGGTGTTTTTACACTCCAAGGTAGTGTATCCTGACCGTCAGATCTTTGACACTGCCCGCCCCGACACCTGTAACCATGAGGACAGCAGTGGACGCCATCTGAGCAACACACCGCCTGTATGGAAAAAAATAACACAACCTGTGACATTAGTGTCAAAATACAAAGTAATCGACTTGTATTCTATGGTATCATGATCCTCCCATCTTGTGATTTCTATTAAACTAAAAGCTGTCACAATCTATTCGCACATGTCACAGAACATTTAACTCAAGTTTGTCTTTGGGATGAAACAAATGTCATCAAAAGTTATTTAAGGTTTGTCCTCTGAAAAAGAAAACACACATATCACAAACAATGCATATGGATTAGGCACTGAATACACCTCACTCCGCGTAAATTTTTCACAAATATTTTAATTTATCAAATGAGATTAATTATGTTTCCATCCCCTCTTATCCCTACTTTTAAGCTATTGTAGACCTCTTGCAAGAAATTAACCCTCTTGTACTCAGTTTCTCTGACTGCAAACTACAGGTTTCAGCCTAAAAATGGGTATGTGTGATTATTAACTTATGGGGAATGTATGTGAACCGCTAGGAAAAGAAAATTGGCAGACAGTTTCAGAAGAGCATGCACTTCACTTTGAACTCTATTTTGTCTGTCTTAGAGATATAGGTCGTGTCACTGTCACCAAATTGTCACCAGACACGTGAAATTTTATGATGACAATCAAGTTTACAGCATGCAAGCACGCGCAGTCACCATGCTGATGCAGGCTGTTAGTGTAAGATGAAACCTGAGGCCTACCTGACGTAAACCATCTGCTGCCTGGCAGTACAGGTCCCACTGGTTGTCCCACCAATGTCATACAAAACTTGTCACATGTCACACACAATACTATAAAAGAGGGTCAGGTGCGCCCTTTGCAGCTTGTTTTGTCTTGTATACCTGTTTCTTTCATCAGTAGCAGTCTTAAAAAACGAAGAGGAACAAACAAAACGAAAAAAACAAGTGGTGTAGCAGTGTCAGGTAACGAGTGAGCCAGCCCAGTGGGTTCCTGAAACGGACGCACCCCTGCCGTGCCGTGTGTCGCGGGCCTCCATTTTGTCTGAAGCGCCGCCAGTCGAACATTGTATTCCGGGTCGCTTTGCACTTCACCGTCTTCTTCAACACTACTACCTACTTCTATATCACTTTCATTCTCCATTTTTCTTTCAAATGTCTCCACTTCTACAATAATTTTATCTAACTCCTTGCGAGTGGTCGACCATCTCGTCGTCGTTCGTAGCAGACGCGAAAGCCGCCATTGTGAAAGTCGGTCAGTTTCCATTCACAAAGTTACTCGCTGCGTTCTATGCCTATTGTCAATGAACACACACGGTTCCATCACCCAAAAATAGTGCCAACACATGATTGGGCCATGCCCGAGTCTTCCTAGTTACTGTCTGCGACTGTGTGTGTCTACACACGTGATCACTGCGTGATGGAAAATTCCCACAGAGAGGTCCCCGGGAAGAACAGGCGCCCGACGTTCAGTCCCGGATTCTCCCGTTGCGAGTATAAGAGGGTTAAAATAGGATTTTCCAATACAAAACGATTTTCTTTTCTTCTTTTAAATCTCTCCATAAACCAGGCATGAAAGTGACCAGCAGTAAAAAAGGCTGAAAAATCGGCGGGGGTCTGGGGGCCACCGTAGGCCCCCAGTGGGGCCCAGGGGCAACGCCCTGGCGGGGGTCAGGGGGCAGAGCCCCCTGAAGCTGAAGCTTTTTTTATGAAATAAAAGGCCTAAAACTGCAAATAAACCCCTATTTCAGCGCTGTTAAGAAGGGCAAATAAGCCACATTTTCATGTTTTCAGTAATGAAAATAATACTTCAAAAGATCATATAATAATATACTTTTATATGTGCATACTGACTCATTCACTCGCATTATTTTGTGTTATTTTATTTTTACTTTTTAACATGCGTGCTGGTGACCTACTCGTTTTTGAGTGAACCAGTATTTTAGGAAGAAAAGAAGAAAAACAATGAGGCAGCCTTCATCACAACATTGATTCAGTCGGTCAATCTTTCCACATGGAACACAAAATGCAGCGCCTTTTTCGTCTAATTTGCGAAACACATCGCCAACTCGAACATCGTCCACTTCCTGGTCTAGCCAGTCCCACCTCCAATCGTTTCTCATCCCTTTTTTTTTGGCGTGAAATCGCGACGCGCTTGACAAACTTCTGCAATTTAACGATGTCCGACGTTCGACAGGCGCGAAAAGACCGGATGTTGATTGACGGCGGAAGTGACCGGTTGACTCTTTTGAGAATAACAAATTGTCCAAATGGGAATAGCATCGAACGAAAGTTTATTTCAGGATTTTTCTTTTCTTTTTTTGGGCGGCACATTTTTGGGGGGGGGGCGGCGCAGATGGAAAAAAATGGGCGGAAAATCCACCTTAGGCGGACGAATTTCATGCCTGATAAACATAATATGAGCGTTTGTTTAACATCCCCTGCACACATTTCATCCTTTTTCATCAATCACACAGCACTGAGCTCCCAGTCAATAAAGCTAATTTTGTATTTTTTACTTTTTCTTTTTTTATAATGTGCCATATTTGATTGTAGCCGGCATCACACTAGGCATGTCTGAAAAAAAAAAGTAGTTACAGATGACTGTATTTTCAACAGTGTTAGATGTCCTCTGATTTTTTCTAACTGATGATACAAAAAAAAAAAAAAAAGGTTAACGAACTTATTTATGTATAAGAACCAGTTCTCAATCTGAATGTAAAAAAATGATCACAACATTCTCCCAAGATATTAACATTCAATATATAAAAAAGAAAAGAAAAAAAAAGAAGAAAAGCGAAACCTTTCAATATCATGACTTCTCAAAATTACCAGCATACACTGATTGTTTTCACTTTGGTGTAGTTTGGTGTAAGGATACTACTAGCAGAGTTACTCATTTCAGCACAACACACACAAAACTTACAAACTTACTTTTTCACTAATAGCAAACACATATCAGAAATAAGAACACTATTTCTTTCAGCACAAAACAAATGCAGGCAATTCAGAACAGTATTACATTCTGCACAAAACAAACATAGGCAAATCAGAGCAGTATTCCATTCATCACAAAACAAAGACAGGCAGCATTTAAAAAAGGTAATTCACAAAACTTTTTAGTTCTGGCTCTCTCTCTCTTCTGCTCTTTTTCTGAGTCCTGTTTTCCTAAGTAGCGATGCACCTATTTGTGTGCTGCACAAGCCAGGAGGTCAGAGTCAGCACAAAGCAGCTGCAGCAGTCCCAATGGAACAATGGACAACACATCCATCCATGTGTGCCATTGGTTAGAGAACAGTAGCTGCACACTGAATCTGTGTTATTTATAGCCCAACTGACCACAGGCTAGGGGATGGAGGTCGCATATCATTATCAAGGTTGACAACTGTACATTTATCATAAACCCAAATTTGCAAATTTCAAATGTAATTAATAGTGAACCGGCAAGAAAATGCAGACAAACAAATCACAAATTTGCAACCAAATTCGCAGTAACCATCACATATTTTTGTTCTGTTTTATTTTGTTTATTGTTGCTCTTCTTCTTCTTTACTCCAGTACGAAACGATCAAATATGACACCAGACAAAAGTTCCTGATGAGATGATATATTTTTTTTTGGGGGGGTACAAAGCAATGCATAAAATCTGGCTGGAAACAGCACATTAAAAATCACCACAACAGTACAGACTTGGGTCTGTGAAACAGCTAGCCCTTCACAGCCGAAAGGTAATCTTTTCTTTCAATTATTTTGGAAGCAGTCAATCCACAAAGAGCACAGCTTACATTAGTGTGGGGGCAACAGCCCCATCCTCCAGAAGCAAGCTGACAGCAGGTCTGGCCATTTGGACACTGATAGTAGCCCCCTGGGCATATAAACCAGGCAGACCTGTCGAACATACGAAATCACTTTCCATAACATGGATACATTATCACTATTGTGAGGGATTAATATTAAGGTGGTTGTTACAGGAAATATGGTATAGCATTTAAAACTCAAGGTGTGGTTTCGGGGTGGTTTTTTTGCACACAGCCCCTCTCCTCTCCTCCCAAGCAACAGGAAAATTAATCTAAAAAAAAATTGAACACATGAATTTTGGAAAATTTTCACTCTCTCATTTTCCTTCACCTCTCCCTCTCTCTCTGCAACAACCATCAGTTTCAATTTCACCTGGTAAAATGATACCGGGTGTAAACGTGATCATGCACCAACATCACATCTGCTAAAGTATGGTGCTAACATGAAAAAAACAAACAATAGGAATGGAGATTCTTGTAACCAGGCCCAGTACTCATACATAATAATACGCACAAACGGGTGGCATGGGAGCTCTCCCTCTCTTTCTCTTTCTTTCTTTCTCTCTCTCTTTCTTTCTTTCACTCTCTCTCACACACACACATCCATACAAACACAGACCCAAACAAACACACACACACACGCTCCCTCATTCACTCACACACACACACAACACATACACACCCACAAACACAGAGGAAGATGGAGACACAGAGGGAAACAGACATATTCACATATCTATCTATCTAGAGATAAGATAATGTTGCTAATAGCCCAGCCGACCGCAAAGGGCCACATCAGGGCTGTCACCACGTTAAAATCAACTCACCAGTCATTTGAAAAAAAAAAAAAAAAAAAAAAACCTTTCATACATCTCAGTAAATGACATCGTCTAGAAACGTACCAGAAACTTCGTTAAAAATCTTTCTTCCGTAAAATCTTAAATCAGATGAAAATGTTAATCTCTCTCAAAAACTCAAGGATCACGTCTGGCGGGACATCCCTGAACAGGATCTTCATGGACTTCGCTGTAAAATGTTTGTGTCTCACATCGTGCAAGTCCCAACACTCTAAAAGAACATGTTTCATTGTGAGTGGTGCATGACATGGAATGCACCACGGAGCTTCTTCACTCTTTAAAAGATAAGAATGGGTAAAATACGAATGGCCGGTGTGCAGCCGGCACAGAACCGTTTCCTCTTTACGACCCCCCGACGTAGATGGGAGGAAGTCCTTAAGGTTTGGACGGATCTCAAAGAGTTTGTTACTCGTCTGTGTGTTCCAATCCTCCTGCCAGAGGTCTCTCACATAATCGTAAATTTTGGGTTTCACATCTGAGCAGGGGATATCAGGGATGAGAACAGATTTTTAAAAAGCAGAGGAGATTTTTCTGTTGGGGGTCTGGGGGCGGGGTCAAGGGGCAACACCCCCGCGGGGGTCAGGGGCAGCGCCCCCTGAAGCTGAAGCATTTTTTTAATATATAAAGAAAAATCCACATTTAAAACCATCAAAATATGTTTCTAGCCTTCCATTCAAACCTCAAATTCTGAGGTGTTTTTTTGTTTTTTGTTTTTGTTTTTTGTCAAACATGCAAATGGATTAATACAGGGCTCTCTGCGTTTGTGGCTGGTTGATTTACGTAAGAAATGGGTTTTTCCGAAAATTACCTGCCCTTGGCCCTGGTTCTATTATTAGTAACTAGACGTCTAGGTTTTGTTTCACAACATAAAGTCAAATGACGAATGTTTCAGCTAACTGAGATAGTTTGACCATTGCAAATGAATGATAAAATATAACAAAGAAGAGAGCAAAATCACCAACAGCTTACTTTCCAAAGTTTAATTGTTCTTCAATGCAGCGACACGCTGCCTGTGAACCAGGCGTTTCATGTGGTCAGCAATCGTAATGAAGCCACGACTTCCGAAGCTGATTTTCTTGTTGCAAGCTAGACATAACGCCTGCTCGTCACTGCTTTTGCATATGCTATCTCTAACTCTACTCCCATACACACCTCTTCCTCGAGCCAGTTTTCATTCCAACGGTTGGGATATATATATATATTTTTTTTTGCGATTTCGTTCGACGCCATGAATCACAGATGACACTCGGTCGATCGGCGCTGTAAGCGAATGTGCAGTGGTTGGCCGAGTCAACCGAATAAAAACCAGCCCATTTGGGTATAAGCCCAGAGTAATCTCGCCGGAGGCATCTCGCCGAGATTGGGAGCAAAGAAAATCGCGATAGCTTTTTTTTTCTTTTTTTTTCGGCGGAGATTTTTTCAAACGGCGGACATTTTTTTTTAAGACGGCAGAACGGCGGAGCTGTTCTCATCCTTGGGATATAAATGTTGGACAGTTTCTCTCTTGTGGCGTTCTTGGCTAAACGATCAACCATTTCGTTCCCGCCGATGCCAACATGACCAGGAACCCAAGCAAGAGTAATGTTGTAACCGTCCGCCTTCAACTTGGTAAAAAGTTAAAAAAAAATTAAAAGTTCTGGATGCTGAAGGTTGCGGCCAGCTATGGCCTCCAAAGCTGACAGCGAGTCCGACAGAACCAGAAAATCCCTCTTCGAAGAATGTGAAATTATCTTCAAAGCCAGAACCAGAGCAGTAAGTTCAGCAGAATAGACAGAAGCATCTGAATGTATATGTTCCAACAGTATCTGAGAAGGAGCCCCAGGGCAGTAGGCTGCACAGGCCACTCCATCTTCAGACTTGGAACCGTCAGTGAAAACTTAATTTTGACAGGATGGGAATTTCGAACAGAGCTCAGCATACAATGTCTTGTACGCCAGAGAGCTGGTAGACTCTTTACGAAAAGCTGCAAGATCGAAACGAATCTCTGGTGTGAAAAAGGTCTACGGAGGTTGATCCGGAAACTTGGAAAAATCGGACACAACTCCTAGGTCTAGACCTGCATTCCGCACGTGAGGCCGCATACGAAGACCAAACGGCGGAATACATTTCGGGTTGTTTTCAAACTTACTTTGGAACGGAGGGTCAAAGACACAGTCATAGGCAGGATTCTGCGGTTCTGAGAACAGTCGGATATAATAATTCAAAGACAGTTTCAGCCTGTGGTTGGACAGTGAAGGTTCACCCGCCTCTGCGTACAGGCTGTACACAGGGGTGGTGCGGAACGCTCCAAGACAGAGACGAAGCCCTTGATGGTGGAAAGGGTCCAAGAGTTTGAGGTAAGATGATCTTGCAGAGCCGTACACAGCACAACCGTAGTCCAGTTTGGAACGGACCAAGGCTCTGTAGAGGTGCAGCAAAGTTTTCTTAACAGCGCCCCAGTCAGTGTGCGCTACGACCCGCAGAATATTCAGTGCTTTCTGGCAAGCAGTTTTGAGGTTTTTAATATGGCTGAGAAAGTTAAGTTTCTGGTCAAAAATGACTCCCAGAAATTTGGCCTCTTTAACAGCTGGAATGGGAGATTTCCCGACTTGAAGTTCAGGATCTGGAAAAAACTGACGGAAATTATGGAAGTGAATACACTGTGTTTTTGTAGCAGAAAAGGTGAAACCGTTTTCATCCGCCCACTGATGGATTTTATCCACGCAAAGCTGGAGCCTGCGCTGGACACTCGGGTACAGGCTTCCAGTTGCGTAGACAGCAAAATCATCCACAAACAATGAGCAGTCTGAACCCTGCTGAACTGATTGAACAATGTTGTTGATCTTAATACTAAAGAGGGCAGGAGATAGTATGCTCCCCTGTGGAACACCCAACTCCTGCTCGTGGACATCAGAGAGAGTGGTGCCAACCCGGACCTGAAACTGTCGTTCTGCCAAAAAAATTTGAACGAAAAGCGGAAGATGACCTCGAAAACCCAGATCATGGAGATCATGAAGTATCCCCGACTTCCAGGTGGTATCGTAGGCCTTCTCCAAATCAAAGAAAATTGCCACTGCATGCTGTTTGTTCAGAAAGGCGTTCCGAAGTGTAGATTCCAGATGAATCAAATGGTCAACTGTAGTCCGATGTTTGCGGAAACCACACTGTTCTTTCGCCAAAAGGCCATCGGTTTCCAGTTTCCACATGAGCCTAGCATTGACCATTTTCTCCATCAATTTACAGACACAGCTGGTCAAAGCTATGGGACGGTAATTTGATGGATTAGAAAGATCTTTTCCAGGTTTGGGGATGGGAATAATGAGGGCTTTTCGCCAAGAGGGTGGAAAAAAACCTGTAGTCCACACATGGTTGTATACCTGTAGCAGTATGTTCAGACCTTCTTGCGGAAGATGTTTCAACAGCTGATAATGGATTTCATCTATACCTGGAGAGAAATCGCTGCAAGAGAGTAAGGCAGATTTCAGTTCGTTTAACTGACAAAAAGTTGCAGGCTGATTTTTCTTTAAGGGCCTTGTTTTTGACAAAAATGGCTGATTTGTTAGAAGAGGAGGAATTCTTTTCAATTGTTGAAGCAAGCAGATTAGCAACTGCTTTCTTCTCCGTTATTAAGGAGTCAGCAAACTTGAGATGGTTCACAGTGGGACAGGTGTTCTTCCCTTTGATTTTCTTAATGATGTTCCACATTTTTTTCTTGGAAGTTTTCGATGTCAGCCTGGAGCAGAAGCTTCTCCAGGACCGACGTTTACTGATTTTAAAAGTGTGTCTCGATTTAGCACGGAGTTTCTGATGGGCTCGAGCGTTGGGACCCGAAGGTCGTTGGTATACCCGACGCTGAGCCCGTTTTCGGACTTTGGAAATTTGTTGGCAGTCTGAATCGAACCAGGGTGTTTTTGGCATTTGAAGTTTATCGGAAGACACTGGAATACAGGCTTTAGCACATTTGATCATAGTGTTGGTCAGAGATTCAGCTGGGTCCGGACTCTGAAGAAAATCAGTGTCCTGGAATTCCTTAGAAATAGTGGCTGCAAATAGATCCCAGTTTGCTTTCTTATAATTTAGATGTTGAGAGACAGAGACGTGTTCAGTTATGACGGGTTGTAAAAAGACAGGGAAATGGTCACTTCCGTGCAGATTGTCATGGACAGACCACTCATAGTCCAGGACCAGCGAGGGGTCACAAATCGACAAATCTAAACACGAAAGTGAACCTGTGGAAGAGTGGAGGTAAGTTTCAGATCCGTCGTTCAGACAACACAAATCCAAATCCGAAAGGACATCCTCAATTAGCAGACCTCTGGATGACGTACTGACACTACCCCAAAGAGGATTGTGACCGTTAAAGTCACCCAACAGCAAAAAAGGTCGAGGAAGTTCTCCTATCAGACTGACAAGGTCCTGACGACAAACCGGGAATGAAGGAGGTAGATAAAGAGAACAGATTGTCACAGTCTTGTGGAGAGTGACTCTCACAGCTACAGCTTGAAGGGAGGTAGACAGAGCGACAGGACTATACAGCAGAGTTTTGTGTATGAGAAGGGCAACACCGCCCGACAGTCCCAACGTGGATGGTTGTGCAGGTTTTGAAAGAAAATTAAAGCCAGAAAGAGTGAAGGTCTTCTGGCTTTGAATTTGAGTTTCCTGAAGAGCCACGACGGAAGGTTTTATAGACTGACACAGAAGCTGCAGCTCCTCGAAGTTGGAATTTAGACCACGGATATTCCAATGGAATACTGTACTATCCATGGTGCAGAGGGCGAAAAGGAGAGAGTTCAGGTCATCTCCTCATCAACATCTGCGTCTAAAGGTGTAAATTTATTGGTTAGTTTCACTGGACTGTGTTGGTCTTCAGACCTGCTGGCAGACTTGCCAACAGGTGAAGAAGGTCTGGATTTGGGAGACGGTGGAGGTTTCTTCCTCATCTCCACCATCTCCACACTGGATTGAACTCCCTTGCCCGCACGGGCACTGGACAGAGGAGTTCGAGGCGGGATTGCTGGTTTTTTTAATCTGCCCAGCAGCAGATGTTGTAGACTGCTGGGCAGTCTGAGGGGTGGCGGATTTTTTGCCTCCACCAGGGGCATTCACTTTGGGTTGGGAGGTGGTGGACCTGCTACCACCAGGATTGACAATTCTACCTTGTAATGTCTTCGAAAACATGAATTCATCAGTCTGCCAGCAGACTGACCGAGTAGGAACTGTGGGAACTTTCTTTACGGCCGAAGCATAGGAAGAGGCTGTCGGCGTCTGACTGCCCACAACCTGTTTGCGGGCCTCAAAAAAGGAAATTTTCTTTTCAGTTTTTATTCTTTGTATTGCAGATTCCTGAATCCAAAGAGGACAGTTTCTTGAAGAGGAGGGATGGTCGCCACCGCAGTTAGCACAATGTGCCGGATCTTTACACGGCCCATCATGGGTTGCCTTGCAGCAAACACCGCACACCTCCTGCCCAGAACAGCGGTCCCTGACATGGCCAAACCTCTGGCACCTGAAGCACCTCAACGGGGACGGAACATATAACTGAACCCGGACATTCAGGTAGCCGACTTTGATGACCAGAGGCAGCACAGGGTTGCAGAATGTCAGAAAGAGGGTGTTGGTGGCCACTCTTTCTGCACCCTTCTTTACCGTCAGCCTGCACACCTCCGTCACACCCTGGGATGCCAGCTCCGTTTTGATCTCTGCCTCTGAGACACCTGATAAATCCCGGCAGCGAATCACTCCTTTCGATGAATTCAACTGTTTGTGGGGAGTTACCCTGATCTCCCTGTCCACTAGTTTTGTTGCCCTCAGCAGCTGTTCAGATTGTTTTTTCGATCTACATTGAATCAGGAATGAGCCATTCCGCAATCTTTTGATGGATTGAGGGTCACCTGCTAAACCCTGAAAGCCCTTCTGGATAGCAAAAGGGCTCAGAGCTGAAAGGGGTCTTTCCTGCTCCGTCCCTTCCATCACGAGCCAGGAAGCCCAGAAACCTGTCCTCTGTCGTACCTCCATATCCGAATCGCTGTCAGAATCGAAATCCCTGAAATAGGGGATGCTGCCTTCCTCTTTTTTTTGGGGGGGATTGTTTTTGAAAAAGCCATATTTATATTATGATGTTTCATCTCTCCCTTACCCACCCACCTTGGAGTCCAACTAAGGGGCCAGGGCCAAGAAACCAATGTCTTGACCCCTTCCAGGCTTCGGGAGAGATATACGACAAACAGAAACCACCAACCCTATCCCCCCTGATCATGCTCAACTCCGGGGACAGAGAGCTGAGCACTGCAGGGGTTCACATGGCCAGCAGGGGAACTGCCTGTCTTGACCCAGCCCCAAGAAGGGGAGCCGATTAGTACACCCGGGCCAAAGTGTACTCCCTGTCTAGGAGAGGTCCGAGCCAAAGTGATGTGTTGAGAGCGCTGGCCCTCTCAATCACCAGGATCTCATTCCCCTCCGACACAGGTCGCACCGCACGGCAAACGCGGCGGATCTTAAGGAGACCACAGAGAGAAAAGGAGTGTGGAAAAGAAGACTTGAAGGGGAGACGAAGATAGAAAAGGGCCAAATAAGGAAGGCAGAAAACAAGAAAAGGAGAAAGGCAGGTTACTCTTAGTCAGGATCCTCACCCTTAGCCTATCTGACATGGGAAGCCCTACCAGGGGCATCAACTCCTTAACACGTTACGCTTAGGCCAGACAGCATCTTGGCTTTTCGGACCTAGAAGCAGTTTGAAAAAAACCAGCCTATCTCCAAGTATTGATGCCCCCGCCAGCAAAGCCTAAGGGATCACTGGACCGCGCAAGCCCTCCGACCACGACAAGGTCGCAACCCCGGAGGGATCTATCTATCTGTCTATATATGTATATATATAGAGAGAGATATATATATATATATATATATGTATGTGTGTATATATATATATATATATATATATATATATATATATACATACACACACACATTATGCTAAACAATTTAGTAGTGGAGGAAAACAACATGGAGAGAGAGAGAGAGAGAGAGAGAGAGAGAGAGAGAGAGAGAGAGAGAGAGAGAGAGAGAGAGAGAGAGAGAGAGAAAGAAGAGAGGAGAGAGGAGAGAGAGTGAGAGAGAGAGAGAGAGAAAGAGAAAGACAGAGAGAGAGAATGAAGACAGAGAGAGAGAGCATCTCTGACACTTTGACATTTTATAACCTAAAGGGTCTTTTAACAAGGGGGGAACAATAATTTCATGCTAAAATTGTACATAAATAATTCATAATTAAACTTTTAATAATTCAAAGAAAACAAATAAACAAAAGAAAATAATGTAGATCAACATACACTTTTCACTTAAAATTGCATACTCCAGAAATCAAAGAAAAAATAAATCTATAACAATGAAATACAATAATCTCAACCATCCAATCAACCATCTAACGTTATAGGCACTGATTTGCCCCAAACAAATATGCCTTTAGTTTTGGTTTACCACGAATTCCATGTCATCTAGCTTAGTATTATAACTCACCTGAATTTGTCTCATTTTCTACACCTCTGCTGTAAACCTAGCGACTGATTAAATTGTAATGTCACTGTCACATAAGGAAAGAGGACCCATATCATTTTTTGGCTGCAGGTAGATCAGATAATACAAATTTATGCCTCAATTCATCATACACTATTCACTGAAATAAGAAGTATTTTTCATCATCCACACTCAATCCATTCAGGGACGTAACAATTATTAAGAGTACTTATATAGCACCTTCCCCGCTCAGAGACCAAGCTCTAAGCGCTTTACAATCTGCATTCTCGTTTACATAACAGGCTGCCTACCTGGGTAGAGCTGACTGAAAAGCTGCCTACTGGTGTTTCATTCGGTCGTTTCCTGAGTCATTCACTCAATATCGTTCATTCCATGTAACAATCCTTTCATTCTTTCAGTTTTTTCATGCAGACTGCATGCTCTGTGTAGTGTGTCATCCATACCAATGGCCAAACTAACCTTCTGTTCCGAAAGTTGGTGATGGGACAATGACTGGATGAGTGTTAAGGCTGAGGTGAATCTCAACATGCCATTCAGTGGGGAAGAAAAGCTCAGTGTAGCGCTTCCAGATGATCCTAAACCTTTCAAACGTAAATGACGACAGTGAGGACTAACTATTACATTTGTTGATAGTGACCATTTTCTTTTTTGCGTGTGTGTTATCAGCACGTGATTTCAAATACTGAACTGTATCTTATTCATTGCTACCTGGATTACCTGCATGGAAGATGGGTATAATCCACACTGACTTTCCTTTGAAAAAGGCTGAAACTTATTTCTGGATACTGTGGAACATCACTGACTGGACTATTTGTGAAAAAGCTCTTGAGAATGACAGCAGGATGTGCAACCTGTTTTCACCTGTTATTTTCACATTCTAGACAGGTAAGCACCTAATCAAACACTCACAAGTTCTGTTTCATATTATTCTTTATTCAATTACTAACAATTTTCATTCTGCATGTCATGTTCAAATACTAACCATTGAAAAGTTATGCATAGTATACAAACGTAACTATATTTTTCAAACTTTCCTGTTGTTAATTCACCAGACAACAACCTTAATAGTACTTTGTTGAATAACCAGTATAAGGGTTAAAGTTGCAACATGGCCTGATTTTGCAAAGAAGCATGCAAGCACTTGCTTGGAATGACTTTTAGGATGACAGAATTTTGAAGATGCACTTTCCTCTGGAAAACCCAAACAGCTGACTAGAATGACAGACATTTGAGGATTGACTTTAATCTGGAAAAACCCAAACAGCTGACTGCTGTTTCGTTTTTGGATCATACTGGTATACCCATGTTTCGCCACAATTTACAACGTCTCAAACACGATCTAAACATCAGAATCAACATTTTGCAGCATGTAGTAACACCATTCAACACTACCCCCTGTTTTCTGCTCTTCTGTCAAGTGGAGAGGTGCCCAAAGGGCACAACACTTCCCTACATGGAGGTCGTAATGAAGGATGGTGCTGATTGCTCCCTGGTGAAACATTCATCTTCTCCTTCATTTCAGCAATGATGTCCTAAAGGTCACATCTGATCACAGATTTCATCTGGACCACTTTTTCACTGGAAACCATTCTTACAAGTCAACCACAGCAGTCAATATTTTTCAGGTTAGTTCTTACTGAATGTACCTCCGATAGACTGTGATCTTTGATGGTGCTTGCTGCCCAAAACAATTCAGTAACTTCTGAAGCATTGCTGGTAACTCTTTCCCTGGCAAAGGCCATACAGCACCACAGCTCCAAAATCCAGCTGGAACAGCTCAGTTACAGCCCCATTCCTAAGAGAACATTGCAGAAACCTGCCGAAGTGGCTGGCTAAATATCAAAGAATCATCACTGCCACTGGTCAAAGCACGCAACGCAGCTCACCAAGACAATATCCAGGTTACATACCACAGGTATAGTCACCACTCAAGAATACTTGAAATTGTACAGTTAAATGGATAAAAAAAACACACAACTACTGCCACAAACCTTGGCACAGCTGGTGTTTTTACACTCCAAGGTAGTGAATCCTGACCGTCAGATCTTTGACACTGCCCGCTCAGACAGGTGTAACCATGAGGACAGCAGTGGATGCGGTCTGTGCAACACACCGCCTGTATGGAAAAAAATAACACAACCTGTGACATTCGTGTCAAAATACAAAGTAACAGACTTCTATTCTATGATATGATCCTCCCATCCTCTGTGATTTCTATTAAACTAAAAGCTGTCACAATCTATTCGCACATGTCACAGAACATTTAACTCAAGTTTGTCTTTGGGATGAAACAAATGTCATCAAAAGTTATTTAAGGTTTGTCCTCTGAAAAAGATAACACACATATCACAAACAATGCATACGGATTTGGCACTAAATACCCCTCACTCCGCGTAAATTTTTCACAAATTTTTCACAAATGTATAAGAACCAGTTCTCAATCTGAATGTAAAAAATGATCACAACATTCTCCACGGCGGCGCCGGCACACTCAGAGCCACTGCATTTAGTTCGCTCAACGCTTTGCCTTTTGACCCCGGCTAGGCCCTAACCAGTCAGCCACCGCACTGCCAGACGCTGTGTGTGTTTGGACGCTTCGAGACTGGTGCAACATCATTAAGTTATATTTACTGTACAGTTGTTTTTAGACTATAATTTCTGTGTGTCAGCAATAGCTCAGTGAGTACTTGAGAATGTGACAAAAACAGGCATTTCGATCAGCTCTGTGAGTACCTTAATTAAGCATGTGTTTAAAACTTTCTGACAGAACTTTGCGACCGGCAAAACCTATAGCCTGCTCGCGTGTGCGTCGTTGGCTGATGTGCTTGTAAGCCGAAGTAGGTCAAACATTGGGAAGCATCTTTGTGAATGAAAAGTTAGCATTTGTAAAGGGGTCGTATTTACACTGTTATATACACATATATTTCTTCATTGTTGCTACATTTATATGTACTATGGTTGCATGTAGAGCAACGTAGGCCTAATTAAAGGGAAACGTAGATAACACAATTACTACAAGCAAAATAATACTACTGATAACAGTAATGGTAGTAGGCCTAACAGTAATAAGTAAACAATTATTATAATTATAATAATACTTCATTTCCAATCACTACTACTATTTCTATCGGCAAATTCAAATTAAAGTGTGTTGTTGGAAGTACCATTAGGGTGTTTTTTTATTTGTTGTGTGTGTGTGTGTGTGTGTGTGTGTGTGTGTGTGTGTGTGTGTGTGTGTGAGGAGAGAGAGAGAGAGAGAGAGAGAGAGAGAGAGAGAGAGAGAGGAGAGAGAGAGAGAGAGGGGGGGGGGGGCATGGCCAAAAGGATTACAGAACAAAATGGTCATTCTCTCACTGTACATTTAGAACGTTTAAAGGTCTTGTGTAGACTGTGTGGGAAAAGTCCTGCTCACAGAGCATCTGACACTGGTGGCACCACAGTTTCATGGACTGATACTGCCACCACGTGAGAAAAAAACACAGCACTGATTACGGGGAAACATTTGTAATTGTCAGTTTGTACACCAGACCTGCCTACCTCATGTTATGCTCATCAGTAATAACCACAGAGATTTTCAGTAATTTTGCATTTTCCTTCAGTAATTCCACGGACGCGTAATACACGGCGTTTTTGAACAAATAATGTGTACAAAACTCCAACTACATTTTTAACATTTTAACAAAAATATAAACAGTAAAAAAGGAACAAAAACAACAAAGCAGAATTAAAATACCTTGGGATGATGGCTGATGACAGACTCAGGACAGGAGTTTCAGGTCAATTCAAAGGTGATATACTTGACAGTTTGTAACTTACACAGCAGTCACCACAGATGACACCACTGATGAAGAACCTAATGTACAACCCCCCCTCCCCCCCCCCCAAAAAAAACTACAAAAATGTGTGTGTGTGTGTGTGTGTGTGTGTGTGTGTGTGTGTGTGTGGTGTGTGTGTGTGTTGCACTAAGCCTTGTATTGTGCCTGAGAGATTGCTGAGTCTGGAAACATCCTTTTCATTTTCGCCACTATCTTGTCAGCACAGCTCAGGGACAAGTTGTTTCCGCAGATCAGCTCACACAACAGTCTTTCTGCGTTGGTGATCTTCCGTGTGTGGGTCTGACGGCTGCTCTCGCTGGATTTCGTAAACAACGATGTGATCTTCTGACTGGAGGCACTGGCAGCTGTCTCTTTGTGCATTTTCCCCGAGATATGGCGCTCGCAGTCATTTGCTCCCCATGTCCGATGGAGAAGTCTGAATTGCACACCGAGCAGTATACAAATCCAGGTCCATGTTTTTTGGATTGCAAAAGACAAGGCCAAGTCCGCGTGTATTTACTTCGGAACACTTGCTTCTTCGCCTTCTTCCGTTGTGGCACAGTGGTTTTCGAACCCTCGTCGTCGGTTTCATGCAAACGTTTAGAAGATTTCTCCGCCATTTTCACAATCGCCGGCAAAAAGTCGGTTGAAACTTTGTCTTACAATGGCTGAACAAAAGGCTTCGAATGGCGCGCACAGATGTGATGGCGCGTCGTGTTGGCCCACAGCACCACATTGACCAATCGCAAGTTCCGAACCATCTGTGGTTTCGGCTTGAGTCAAGGGAAGTTACTCTGTGGTCTCGGAAAGGTCTAGCAGTCGACAATTTTTCGAGTCTGGAATTTGCGTAGTTTTTCAATTTTCTTTTCCGTAATTTCGCACGGAAAATCGTACCTCCGTAATGGGGGGTTAATTTCCGTAAGATTACGGACGATTACGGAAGGGTAGGCAGGTCTGGTACACTCTTTCCCTTCGCATCTTTATATTTTGTCACTTAACAAAATTCCAAGTATATGTTTCCCAGCAGATTTCTGCAGATCATCCATTTCAGAGCGAGAGAGAGACAGGTATGAAAATTCATATATGCAAGATTTGTTGAAATAAAAAAGCATACATAAGTACTATCCCAACTGACACAAAATAATTATGTACATAATCATCCTATAGAATGTAAGAGCATTATAATGTTACTTTCAAGTTGACATATGTTCACTGATACAAGTTGAATTGCATGTTTGTAATGGGTGTATATAATAGCTAGAAATATTGACCTTTATTTCCAAGATTATGCATATATTGATAAATATAGGTTTTAAAATTGTTATATTAAGTGAGAGTAACTACTGAACATCAACTATAGTTTTTTTAAAGATTTTTTTTTTCAAACAGGCAAAGTGTACATCATGTTAAAGTGTGGGGGTGGGTGAGGGAATGGGGGTGGGGGCGGTTTGAGAGTGGAGAGGGGACAACAACAGCAAAAGCCCTGTCAGTGTCACACTATTCTGTAACACAAGCCGCTGATCTGAGAGTCACGCATGCATCCCAGGTATCCCTTATGACCAAAAAAAGGACTTTAAAGGACCAATGAAAGGACCCTACCAAATATAAAACAGGACCTACCGAAATATCTTCTACTGTCTGTGTTTTTCACATTTGCTTCAGCTCTTCTTGTTTGTTGACAAGTTCCTTCTCTAAGAGGGTCACTGTTTCTTGTTTATTTTTGGAAGAACTACACAGTTCATTGCTTGTCCTAAGAGCCTCAAGCTGCTTTGCTGCTGGGCTTTGAGGTATAGTGCATCAGTTTCAAACAGCAACTGTTTGGCATCCTTTCCAGTGGCTGTCTTTCTCCTCTTGAGGGTGTGGATCTCTTCCTCACACACATTCATGCAAGCACCCACGCACACTCACACCACCAGACCTGTTTACCCCTCACTTCACCTTTCAGTGGTCAAGGCGACCCAAGTCATAGTTTTGGAGCTCAACTGTCAGTAGTCACAGCCACTACATATTCTGGATCCACCAGCTATCCTTTACATTTCCCCCTTTCCCCTTATCTGTTGTCCTATCCCTCACCCTTCCACCACTGCACTGCCCAGCAACTAAACTAGCATGGGTGTCGGGTTTCACAAACCCAGGCAGGCCTTTCACTTAGTCATGATGGTTGCCTTGCTCTGTAGT
The DNA here is from genome assembly GCA_018398815.1 of Conus ventricosus. Classification (NCBI taxonomy): domain Eukaryota; kingdom Metazoa; phylum Mollusca; class Gastropoda; order Neogastropoda; family Conidae; genus Conus; species Conus ventricosus. The sequence continues at coordinate 118,655,936 of CM031597.1, read as the reverse complement.
GTGTTGTGTGTGTGTGTGTGTGCGTGTGCGTGTGTGCGTGCGTGCGTGCGTGCGTGTGTGTGTGTGAGTGAGCGAGTGTGTGTGTGTGTGAGTGAGCGAGTGTGTGTGTGTGTGTGTGTGTGTGTGTGTGTGTGTGTGTGTGTGTGTGTGTGTGTGTGTGTGTGGAAAGGATGTGTGTGTGTGTGTGTGTGTGTGTGTGTGTGTGTGTGTGTGTGTGTGTGTGTGTGTGAAAGGGATGCATGTGTGTGTGTGTGTGTGTGTGTGTGTGTGTGTGTGTGTGTGTGTGTGAGTGTGAGTGAGAGTGAGCGAGTGTGTGTGAGTGTGTGTGTGTGTGTGGTGTGTTGTGTGTGTGTGTGTGTGCGTGTGTGTGTAAGGGATGGAACCAGCATGCATGTCTGACAGAAGGGGGCATTATCAGAACAAGCTTATCTACTCTGTTTACTTCCCTTGCCTGGGCTGTCACTATCGACCTTTTTTTTTTTTTGTCCACCCCCCTCCCTCACCTCCCCCTCTCCATGGTTCGAGATTGTATGACCGTAGGACCATAATTAACAGACCATTTCCGTGGAAACTATTCATGATTCTGTAGAGGTACACAGGTCTGACACACCACACACACAGGTCTTTATCAGACGTGCTTGGAGTGGACGCTGAAACATGTGTCGGTTCAGGCTGTCAAGTTGGCTGTGAATCATCATGACTCTGGGGCTGCGTTGAACCAACAGCGAAAAAAATTCAGCAACACTGCATCTACTGTCACTTTGATGCTGTTTCTCTTTCTTCTGATGCTGTTTCTCTTTCTTCTGATGCTTCACACTTTTTGCGTGTTGCTTTAGCATGGATTCTCCCATTGAGGCGATGTTTACGGAGCAATCGCAAAACGCACAGCGCGCTACATGTTTGTCGCTCAGAACTTTCTGCAACCAGTCCTTGTAATCCTTGTCTCTCAGCCAACAATCTTGAAAAGAACATTTGCCCGGCATTGTGGACGAAAAACTGGGCTTAAAATTTTCAGCAAGTAAACACGTGTGAACGATGCAAGATGGCGCCTGGAAGTATCGTCAAATCCCGAACCCGAGACTTGCAAGGAAACTGGCTGTGAGAAGCATCGTCTGCTTGCGCGACCCGACAGAAATGCCGATCTTTTGATTTCATACCTGAAGTTCTTTTCCGCAACCGAAAGTATTCTTTTGTATCGCAAAATTAAAAGACTTTAACTGACCAAATTGCATTTTAAAGGCCCTTGACAAAATATTAACCCTCTGCCTACCGCATGACTTTGTGCTATATGCCTATGAGAATACCATGGCAAGGGAAGTAACTCCGCAACACATGCACACCCACCACAAGCAAACCTCAATAAAAAATTTCATTTTTACTCACCAATTACAAAAATTTGATGAAAAAATGCCAAAGACATCACTCCATCCAAAACAGCCATTTTTTCCCATATGTAGTGAACTGGTATATGAAGAAAAAAAATAAAACGATCAGACTAATTTTACGTCAAGAGTTCTTGGCGCTGTAAGAATATTTCCTGAATTCACTGGAACCACAGAATGTCATGGATTAGGAGCACATAGTGATTTTCCATGTCCAGACATAGTACTGAAACCTTCAGGAACAAAATTTTAAAGTCAATCTGTGTTTTCTGCACATTGAATAGGTAACTTTTGTGGTGAAGAAAAAAAAATTCAACAGTGTTGTAAAACTGAAAGCGTCACATAAAGAAGATTGGTCTAGTAAGTGCTGAGGGAAAAAAAACCAAATGAACATATGATTGCTGACACTAGTGACAGGTAGATTTTAGGTGCTGATGAAACTCAGCAAAACATGTGCCTTTACATAAATGTACAGAACAAATGACACATCCCCACACATAATTTCATTTCATCAGGAGTGGTAGGCTGCCAGAGTTTATCTACACCTTTTTCTTCTTGCTTTTGTGCAGCATATAAATTTGTTTCTGTGCTCAACATTTGCCAAAATTCGTCTGGTATCAAAAGACTAAAAAAATCAAAAGGTGACGCACCCACAGGCAAATCATGGGACACGCCCACCGACTGCAAAATTTGGTCATCGTCCGATTCGGTTTCCTGGCTGGCAAAACCAGCAAAAGTTTTTTTGGGCCTTACCTCTTGCAGTCTATCACTCCAGTTAACAGTAACTGAATCTCTAGCAGCCTTTGTTTTCCGAATTTTCCGGTTTTTGGCGCTGGGCCCAGCAGCGATAGGCAATTCGACATCACTGTCATCATCGCCCGATTCACTATCAATTTCAGACTCAAAATCACTGAGCAGACGATCATTGTTGATAACTAGGTCAAGATCGATGTCGGACTCTTCTTGCTTTGAAATTTCTTCAAGAGTGAAGCCCTCAAAAACACTCTCTTCATCACTATCATATCCAAAAACGGATTCCAGAAGTTGCATGATATCTTGATCCGCCATTTTTGCAGAAATTTTTCACAAAAAAAAGCCTGAAGTTTGAAAAATCACAGCAGCAAAACTACTCGACCAATCTTCTTGCAACAAAGCACAAAATGGCGTCCGGAAACGGCCCTACCGGAAGACGCTTATATCGCAATTGCATTCTGGGATATGCGATAGTGAAAGTGAAAGTCGGTGACCTAGTATTCGGCAGTCGATCTCGGTCGATCCGGTATTCAGAAGGAGGAAATTTCGCGGTCGATCTCGGTCGATCCGGTAGGCATTGGGTTAAAGGACCTCTTGGTCAAATTAAAGTACTTTAAAGGCCTTTTCTGGAAAATTCTAAATATAAGGACTTTAAAGGACTTCAAAGGACCCTACGACCCATGGAGTGTAAGACTCACACCACGAGACAAGTGCAGACAAGACAGTTTGTGTTGTGTTAAAAGTGATTGTGAACAGTTATGTGATGAGAAGTGGATATTGACACAGAACCATGGCTTTACCTTCAAGGGTCGTGAGTACACATGTGTGTGTGTGTGTGTGTGTGTGTGTGTGTGTGCGCGTGCGCGCGCGTGCGTGTGTGTGCGCGTGCGTTTGTGTGTGTGTGTGTGATCCGTTTTGTTCTGTTAAGTCATGCATGCACGTCAGTTTCAATTCAGCTTCTCTCTCTCTCTCCCCCCTCTCTCTCTCTCCCTCCCTCCCCTCCCCGCCCCACCTCAGCCTCGTATGCCGTGTGCCGTGTATATGTTTTTTTTAAGTGTGTGTGTGTGTGTGTGATCTGTTTTGTTCTGTGAAGTCATGCATGCCCGTCAGTTTCAGTTCAGCTTCTCTCTCTCTTTCTCTCTCTCTCTCACTCCCCTCCCCGCCCCACCTCAGTCTCGTATGCTGTGTGCATGTATTTTTTAGTGTGTGTGTGTGTGTGTGTGTGTGTGAGAGAGTGTGTGTGTGTGTGTGTGTGTGTGTGACAGAGAGAGAGAGAGAGAGAGAGAGAGAGAGAGAGAGAGAAGAGAGAGAGAGAGAGATTGTTCAGTTATGAGTGCAAGCCAATGTCATGTGAAACATTTTCTCTCTGATCATGCTTTTATTGATTTTGTATGTACAAAGCTATCTGTGCATGTCAAGTTCTTCATATATGTATTATTAATCAGTCCTCCCTCCCATCTCCACTCTCTCTCTCTGCATGCCTTTATTGATTTTGTGTGTACAAAGTTATCCGTGCATGTCTGTTTCTTTATGTATGTATTCTCAATCAGTCATCCTCCCCACCCCCAATCTCTCCCTCCCTCTCTCTCTATGTCAGACTCTCTCTCTCTCAGTTTTTGCATGCGCGCCGGTGTACACTGTGCATGTTTCTTTTCTTCCCTATTGATTTTATAAGAGGTAAATTTGTGTGCAGTGTCTTGTGTAGTCATGTTTACTCAATCACTCCTCTCTCACTCTCTCTCTCTCACACACACACACACACACACATTCGACTTTGGGTTGCAGCAGTTTTTCGTCAAGCGCTGGTCTTTTTTTTCCCCCATTAGTCAGGCTGTTAAAAGTTGATACCTAAACCCACATCTGTAATGTTAATAATCATAATGAGGGTATTGACGGTAAGTTTCTGCTTTTATGTACATATTGTGAGTGCGCGCGCGCAGCGTGCATGCGTGTGCGCATGTGTGTGTGTGTGTGTGTGTGTGTGTGTGTGTGCGCGTGCGTGCGTGTATGTGTGAGAATTCAAGCGCTTCTGAACAGACACTTGTCCTGGCAAGCGAAGGATGGTGAATCTGTCTGGCACTTGACGATATTCCCACACTAATAACCTTCGCAGAAAATAGCTCACAGGGTGTTGTGGACAGAGACGATTCCGCTTTTCTCGGTTAAGCTCTCCAAGTCAAGGAAACTCCTGTGTGTAGTCGTTGTGTAAACATTGGTCAGCTATAGGCGCGATACAGACAGCAAAGCAATGTGTGGTTCGCTATTCTCCACGCTTACAGATACAAGACCGCTCACAGACCCGGGCTTGCTGGCTGCACACAAGTTGTTTCTTCTGCTTTTCCGTCTCACGCTTTTGAAGACTTTGACTCAAGCGACTCAATGTAGCAGTAAGAACTGTCGTGTCTCCCAAGATATTAACATTCAACTAAAAAAAAAAGAAAAAAATAGAAGAAAAGCGAAACCTTTCAATATCATAACTTCTCCAAATTACTAGCATACACCGATTGTTTTCACTTTGGTGTACTTTGGTGTAAGGATACTACTAGCAGAGTTACTCATTTCAGCACAACACACAAAACTTACAAACTTACTTTTTCACTAATAGCAAACACATATCAGAAATAAGAACACTATTTCTTTCAGCACAAAACAAATGCAGGCAATTCAGAACAGTATTACATTCTGCACAAAACAAACACAGGCAAATCAGAGCAGTATTCCATTCATCACAAAACAAAGACAGGCAGCATTTAATAAAGGTAATTCACAAAACTTTTTAGTTCTGGCTCTCTCTCTCTCTTCTGCTCTTTTTCTGAGTCCTGTTTTCCTAAGTAGCGATGCACCTATTTGTGTGCTGCACAAGCCCAGGAGGTCAGAGTCAGCACAAAGCAGCTGCAGCAGTCCCAATGGAACAATGGACAACACATCCATCCATGGTGCCATTGGTTAGAGAACAGTAGCTGCGCACTGAATCTGTGTTATTTATAGCCCAACTGACCACAGGCTAGGGATGGAGGTCGCATATCATTATCAAGGTTGACAACTGTACATTTATCATAAACCCAAATTTGCAAATTTCAAATGTAATTAATAGTGAACCGGCAAGAAAATGCAGACAAACAAATCACAAATTTGCAACCAAATTCGCAGTAACCATCACATATTTTTGTTCTGTTTTATTTTGTTTATTGTTGTCTCTTCTTCTTCTTTACTCCAGTACGAAACGATCAAATGTGACACCAGACAAAAGTTCCTGATGAGATGATATTATTTTTTTTTTTTTTGTACAAAGCAATGCACAAAATCTGTCTGGAAATAGCTCATTAAGAATCACCACAACAGTACAGACTTGGGTCTGTGAAAACAGCTAGCCCTTCACAGCTGAAAGGTCCATCTTTTCTTTCAATTATTTTGGAAGCAGTCAATCCACAAAGAGCACAGCTTACATTAGGGTGGGGGCAACAGCCCCAATCCCCAGAAGCAAGCCGACAGCAGGTCTCGCCACTTGGACACAGATACTGGCTCCCTGGGCATACAACCTCGGCAGACCTGTCGAACATACGAAATCACTTTCCATAACATGGATACATTATCACTATAGTGGGGATTAATATTAGGGTGGATGTTACAGGAAATATGGTAGAGCATTTAAAATTCAAAGTGTGTTTTTTTGGGTTGTTTTTTTTTTTGCACATAGCCCCTCTCCTCTGCTCCCAAGCAGCAGGAAAATTAATCTAAAAAAATTAACACATAATTTTTTTTTATAGAAAACTTGCACTCTCTCATTTTCCTTCTCCCTCTCTCTCTCTCTCTTTGTGCAACAACCATCAGTTTCAATTTCACCTGGTAAAATGGTACTGGGTGTAAATGTGATCACGCACCAACATCACATCCACTAGTCTAAAGTATGATGCTAACGTGAAAAAAAAAAAAAGGAATGGAGATTCTTGTAACTAGGCCTGGTACTCATACATAATAATACGCACAAATGAGTGGCATGGGAGCTCTCCCTCTATTTCACACATCCATACAGACACAGACTCAATCGAACACACACACACACACTCCCTCACTCTCTCACACACACACACACTCCTCACACACACACACAGAGGAAGACAGAGACACAGAGGGAAACAGACATTATGTTCATACAAATATATATATATATATATATAATATATATGTGTGCGTGTGTGTGTGTGTCTCCCTGATGAGTCTGATCCAGCGGACGAAAGGCCTAGGAGCAGGCAATACATATAGATCTGCCTTCGAAGGAGGATATGATGGTTCCCTCATGCAGCTAATGAAGGTTTTCATATTTATAATACATATTTACCCATTTTCTTCATCTTCGTTTTTTATTTAAAATCTTTGCCAAGTCATTACTATAATGATGAAAGAATTGTTCACCTGCACACACACATATATATATATATATATAATGCTGAACAATTAAGTAGTGGGGGAAAACAAGTGCAGGTGAACAATTCTTCTATCATTATAGTAATGACTTGGCAAAGATTTAAACTTTTAGGGAAAAAAAAGTTGAAGAAAATGGGTAAATATGTATTATAAATATGAAAACCCTTCATTAGCTGCCTGAGGGAACCACCACAATCCCTCTCAATGGCACATCTATTTGTATTGCCTGCTCCTAGGCCTTTCGTCCGCTGGATAGGACTCATCAGGGAGACACGGCTGGTTGTGTCTGTGCTCTTGGTGTCAAATAGAGACACACCACAGTCCATAATTCTGTGGTGTCTCACCACCAAGGGTTAAAAAAAAATCCAACAGCACCCTAAAAGCAGCCAGCGAAGGGTAGTAAATGGAACAAATGAAAGTGTGGAGAGGAAAAAAGTTGCTGAAAAACTAAAAGCATTATTCAAAAGTATAAAATATAGGGTACAATCTTTGAGCCTATGCTTGAGGATCAATTCAAGGATGCAAGGGAGATCAAAAGATATGAAACGATCTGAGTGGTCAGCTCTGCTGTTCAATAACCCAAGCACTGTGAGTGGCTAAGAATTGTACAGAACAACCTTTACTTGGATCTCCTAAGAGATGCAATCTCCCACTGATTGATCAAACAATATAATGCTGAACAATTAAGTAGTGGGGGAAAACAAGTGCTGGCTAACAATTCTTCAGTCGTTATATATATATATATTTCTATATATATGCTGAACAATTCAGTAGTGGAGGAAAACAACCGAGAGAGAGAGAGAGAGACAGAGAGGGAGAGAGACAGAGAGAGAAAGAAAGAAAGAGAGAGAGAGAAAGACAGAGAGAGACTCTGACACTTTGACATTATATAACCTAAAGGATCTTTTAGCAAGTGGGGAACAATACTTTATTGCTAAAATTGTACATCATTAATTCATAATTAAACTTTTAATAATTAAAAAATAATCAACAAAGAAAATAAAATAATGTGGATCAACCATACACTTTTCACTTAAAATTGCATATTCCAGAGAGAAAAATAAAATCTATAAATTATATGGGTATCTGGTCATTTCCCTGTATGAAAGAGGATGATGAATAAATAGGCACCTACAGAAACCACTGTATGGCGTAAATATGCACTTCCTCTATTTCCAAATTTACATTTAGTCCCCAAACTTCAGTAACATATGTCATAAATGGCTTATTTGTGAGTGAAACATTTTCCAAATGATACCACAATCAATGCAGTTCAGCTTTCTGAATGATTTTTAAACTACCGTAACACCTCCTTTTCCCTCTACTAGAAAATTAATATCATGCTTCACTCAAACTTAATTTTTGTTGAAAACAACAATTCTAGGTGCTTGTGCGAATTAACTACAATAACCTTGTTTTTCCATAATACAACCATTTTTTACGCACTGATAGGTATCCATCATTTCTTTTATTAACATTATCAGCTAAAGCTAAGCAATCAGCTTCTTTTTTCAACACTTTCAATTGATTCTGTAATCCTGCAAATGGTGCAAACAAAAGGATAATGTCACTCGCTTACAGCTACCAGAACATTTCAATAGTTCCTGGGATCATCTGAACACTATGTCTTTCACTTTTGAACAGTTCAACTGATGACTGATTGATGAAAAATAAAAACAGAGGACTTAGCAGAGAGAGAGAGAGAGAGAGAGAGAGAGAGAGAGAGAGAGAGAGAGAGAGAGAGAGAGAGAGAGAGGAGAGAGAGAGCGAAACAAAACTGACAATTTTGACTTACAGCGCAGCTGGAGACTGTTTTTTCTGCAACAACAACATATCAATGTTTAATCCGTTTGTAAATAGAAAATAAAAAAAACAGTCAGTCATGACTGACTTCAAAAGTCAACACTGTAAAGATGCAGACACCACCACCAGAAAACCATGAAAATGGTGTCTTTGGGTGGGGCAAGTCCCTGTTCGGGAGGTAAATATGTCACAAAGACAAGAATGTTCCAAAAACGAGTCTTCATCGAGAGAGAAAAAACCAAACAAACAAAAAAGCACAGATGTTCCAGGAAAAAGAAGTATTTGAATGGAGGAGTCTTTATTGGTATGTGGGGACTAAACACCACCACCAGAAAACCATGAAAAGGGGTCTTTGGGAGGAGCAAGTCTTTGTTCAGGAGGTGAATATGTCACAAAGACAAGAATGTTCCAAAAACCTAACTTCATTAAGAGAGAAACAAACAAACAAACAAACAAAAAGCACAGATGTTCCAGGAAAAAGAAGTATTTGAATGGAGGAGTCTTTATTGGTAGGTGGGGGAAAGGGGTGGGGGAGCGAGTAAATGCTGTACAAAAATGAGAATGTTTAAAAAAAAATCCTAACCAACCAAACAAAAAATGTCAATCTTTATCTCAATCGAGTCATGTTAGAAACAATACTCTGACACCTCTTCTAGCCACTGAGAGCAGGTCAGACAGATTCTTCCCCGACACACATACGATTTTCTAATCATACATCAAAATTAACTTATCTACAGCCATCAAACCAGATAAATTCAATCTCCATATTTTTTTTTCTATCCACTGACGTTTATTTCACATCGAGGCATTTATTTTTGCAAATCCTGTATGACATGTTGGGGGGGGGGGGGGGGGGGGGGGGATTACAGACTCTTTTACTGGGACTCGATTGAGTTAAGGGAGAGTCTTTACTGGACGTTCGGGGGGGGGGGTGGGGGGGGGGGGGGGGGGGGTCTTTAATGGACAAGAATGGTCCACAACAGAAAAATTTATCTTTGGTGATTTAAAGTTAGAGTATTCTACTGGAACACACAAATATTGTAGAGGCAAAGGCAAAAATGTTCCAGAAAAGTCTACATGGAGGGATTCAACGTGATAAAAAAGGACATAGATCTTGAATTAATGGGAGGGAATATTCACTGGAAGGCAAATATACTGGAGACAAAGACAACAACATCCCAGGGAAGAAAGCTTTTAAATCTAGAAAACTTGAATGGGAGATAAATGCAGTACAAATAACAGGTGGGGACTCGGTCAGTTTGTCCGTTCGTTTTTAAGTCTCCAAAAGAAGCAAGTCTTTATTGGGAGGTATATAAGTACGAAGACAAAAATGTTCCCAGGGGAAACAAAGTCTTCAAAGGGAGGGCACCTTCTCAGGAGGTAAATATAGTATAAAGATACGAATGTTTCAGGAAAAAAAATCAAAGAACAAAGCAAGGTTTCACATGAAGGTAAATACAGTATAAAGACTAGAGAGTTCCATACAAAAGTCTTGAAAGGATGGGCACCTTTTATGGAGACGAGTACAGGACAGACAAGTATACGGAGGTGTTAGCAGACAAGGATGTTGCCAAAGTCAGAGAGTTTTTAACGTAATGTAAAAAGAGTACAGAGAAAACAATTCTCCAGAAAGAAAAAAAAACCACTGTAGGGAATCTTTATCTACACACTTTTTGGTGCAGATTTCACTGTATACCCAAGCATCAACCGTGCATGTTCTGAAAAGAAACCTGAAAAAAAGAGACACTTTTAGGGGTCTGAGTGGCCATGCACATTTAAAGCATCATTCTTTTGATCCCCAAGGGGGGTCTTGAGGTCGATACCAGCTTGAGACGTCCAGAGCAGGCTAGAGGACATTTTCTCATATTGCTGACATTTGCGCCGATTCATGTTCTTTGGATAAGACCCTTTTTACACATGTCTCACATTAATCACATGCATGCACAACAGCCCTGATGTGGCCCTTTGAGGTCGGCTGGGCTATAAGCAACATTATCTCCTAATCACATGCATAAAACTACTTCTCATGCGAGCAATCATTTAATAATAAAAACAAACCAAAAGTCACTGTCGCTAATATCATTTTTTTTTTATTTATAAAAGAGTAGACATCATGGAATAGATGTCACTGGAAAAAAATGCAGTGTTGTTGACTGTTTATAACATCATACATGGCTACTTTTAACTCATTCAGCTTCATACCCAAATGCTGTTTGCATGCCTCTAAATGTCATTTTCAGTATGAGCCCGAATAGCTGTTCAAGTGAAGAAGAATCTGCTCAAACCGGCCTTTCAATCATGAATATGCATTAAACTGGTGGGAATTAGTGGAAACTTACACAGAACTTCTTCCTGTGGAAGCTAAGTTTGACGAGTAATTCAAAACAATTGGTGTGTTGGTTTACACTTCATTCAAAATGGAATTATACATAGAACAAAATAATGTTCAAGTTTGTCAAAGCATCACATGTCTGAAAAAAAAAAAAAAAATCACATTCCATGAAATCTGAATAAGCAAATACAAAACCCCACTTGAAATGACATGAAAATTTTGTCACCCTTCAGAAAAAGTTTTCTGATTGTTCTGTTTAAAGCTTTCCCCCTTTTTTCATGCAAATAACCCAAACAAGGGGCCAGGGGGGGCGACCAGGCTGTAAAATTGGGAAGAAAGATAAGATAAGAAAATGTTGCTTATAGCCAGCCGCCGCAGAGGGCCCACAGGGGCTGTCCCCCAGTTAAAATCAACTCCCCCATCTTTTAAAAAAAAAAAAAAAAAAAAAAACCCAACTTTACACATTCGAAAAATAAATGTCTACAAACGAACCGAAACTTTGTTAAAATCCTTTTTCCTTTTAAAATCTAAAAATCAGATCAAAAAGTTAATTTTCTTTAAAAAACCCCAAGGATCAGTCAGGCGGGACATCCCTAACAGGATCTTCAGGGACTCGCGAAAAAATGTTTGTGTCTCAATGTGCAAGTCCAAACTCTAAAAAACAGTTTAATTGTGGTGGGATGACATGGAATGCACCACGGGCTTTTACTTTTTAAAAAAGGGTAAGATGGGTAAAATACGAATGGCGGGTGCAGCCGGCACAGAACCTTTTCCTCTTTCGACCACCGACGTAGATGGGAGGAAGTCTTTAAGGTTTGGACGGATTAAAAAGAGTTTGTTTTTCGTCTGTGTGTTCCAATCTCCTCCCAGGTCTTCACTAATCTTTAATTTTGGGTTTCCGATCACTCTGGCAGGGGATATAAGGGGGTGGGACAGTTTCTCTCTTGTGGGTTTTTGGCTAACATCAACATTTCGTTCCCCCCGTTTTCCAACAGGCCCGGAAAACCCCAAACAAGAGTAATTTTTGTAACCGTCGCCTTCAAAATTGTAAAAAGTTCAAAAAAAGTAAAAATTCGGATGTGAAGGTTGGGCCAGCTATGGCCTCCCAAAGCTGACAGCGAATCCGACAGAACCCGAAAATCCCCCTTTTGAAGAATGGGAGTTATCTTCAAAAACCAGTACTGAGCAGTAAGTTCAGCAGAATAGCAGAAGATCTGAATGAAAATTTCCCAAAAATATTGGAAGGGCCCCCGGGCAGTAGGCTGCACAGGCCACTCCATCCCCAGACTTGGAAACCCTAGTGAAAAATTTTTTAGGATGGGAAATTTTGGGAAAGAGTCGGCATACAAAGCCCTTTTACGCAGAGAGCTGGTGCTCCCTTCGGGAAAAACTGCGAGATGAAAGAATCTCTGGTGTGAAAAAGGTCCTGGGGTTGATCCCGGGAAAATTGGAAAATCGGGGAAACTATCCCCGGTCTATACCGCATTCCGCCGTGGGCTGCTAGAGCCCAAAAAGGGGAATACATTTCGGGTTATTTTAAAAATTATTTGGGAAAGGAGGGTCAAAAAAAACAGTCTAGGTAGGATTCTGCGGGTTTGAGAAAAGTCGGTGTAATAAAATTTAAAGCAGTTTCAGCCTGCGGTTGGACAGTGAAAGGGTTTACCCGCCCCTGCGTACAGGCTGTAAAAGGGGGTGGGGGAACGCTCAAAAACGAGACGAAGCCCTTGATGGTGGATAGGGTCCAAGAGTTTTAGGTAAGATGATCTTGCGGAGCCGTACACAGCACAACCGTAGTCCAGTTTGGAACGGACCAGGGCTCTGTAGAGGTGCAACAAAGTTTTCTTATCAGCGCCCCAGTCGGTGTGTGCTACGACCCGCAGAATATTCAGTGCCTTTTGGCAAGCAGTTTTGAGGTTTTTAATATGGCTGAGAAAGTTAAGTTTTTGGTCAAAAATGACTCCAGAAATTTGGCCTCTTTAACAGCTGGAATGGAAGATTTCCCTACTTGAAGTTCCGGATCTGGAAAAAACTGACGGAAATTATGGAAGTGAATACACTGGGTTTTTGTAGCAGAAAAGGTGAAACCGTTTTCATCCGCCCCCACCGATGGATTTTATCTACGCAAAGCTGGAGCCTGCGCTGGACACTCGGGTACAGGCTTCCAGTTGCGTAGACAGCGAAATCATCCACAAACAATGAGCAGTCTGACCCTGCTGAACTGATTTCACAATGTTGTTGATCTTAATACTAAAGACAGGCTGGGGAACAGCTGATCAAAAAAATCTCTGAAAAATAGGCCGGGGTCCAGGGGCGCCTAGGCCCGGTGGGGTCCAGGGCAACGCCCCGGTGGGGGGGTCCAGGGGGGCGAAGCCCCCGGCCGAAATTGATTTTGAGCACTTTTGAAGACCCTTTCGCGGCTTCTGGTGATAGGCAAATTACCCTGTGGCATGCAAAGAAACCAAACTAAAAACATATTTACATGCAGCATGCAAAGAAATTAAAATTTAAAAAAAACTTACTTTATTTCATTTTGTTGATGTGCTGTAGTGCCTTGCTTCATAAGTTCAATAGTTCAGTCTTTACAAATTGAGTCCCAGTAATGTTCAGTTTTTTCCCCAGAGTGAAAAGCATGGAATAAAAAATAATGGAATGAAAAAAAAAAAAACCACAAACACACACACAAACGAAGTTGGCTGTCTGCACAGAAACCACATTCCATGTCAACTACTAGGCAGTCTGCTCTGATTGCAATGAAGTCCTTTCGAAGCTTCAACATGCCTTTTGGAATGCATGTGTTCAAAGAGCGCTGTCAGTCCACGATTGGAATAGTTCAACTCCTTTGCACACAGTAGGCAGCGAGCAACTCCAGCCTTGTTCACTTTGCGAATGCAAGTTGAAACTCGCTGATCGTAAACCCGCCCTTTCGTTGATTTTTCAGTCCAGTCCCATCTCCATTTGTTGGCAATCGATCCTTCATCAAACGACTCGCCACGATTTACGATGCGTGATGTTGGCATCCGTTAGTCTCGGGAGACGATGGATTTGCGCCCTTTTCAAATGTTTCCGTTGGTCATACAGCATCTGCTGTGGCTGTATAGACCCACACGGGAGTGGCAGTCTCTGCTACATTTGATGCACTTGAAGGCCGAGTCAGCTGCTGGCAGCAGCTGCTTGTTCTTTCTCTGTGCACGCTTTGCGTCGGCAAGCTTCCGGAGCTTCTCTTCGCCAGCTTCCAGCCCAGTGTTCACACAACACACACATTTTGTGATACACACGACATTTTGACTCGTGAAAGATGCAGAAAATGACTGCGAATATTGCGTTCGCAGACGCGCCCGCCTCGGCAATGGCTTCCTAAAGCTTGCGGAAATACCCTCACAACCGCGGGCGGAACTGCCTTATACTAAAACCTGGATTGGAAATACTGGATACGGAACGGTACTGGACTCGGGAGTGATCAAGTCCTTCGCGATTTTTTTTTTTTCTCAGCGGATTTTTTTTTCCTCGGACGATCTTTTTTTTCCTCGGAAGTCATTTTAAAAAATCTCGGAAATCCTCGGATCCGAGGAGAGTTCCCCAGCCTGTAAAGAGGGCAGGAGATAGTATGCTCCCTGTGGAACACCCAACTCCTGCTCGTGGACATCAGAGAGAGTGGTGCCAACCCGGACCTGAAACTGTCGTTCTGCCAAAAAATTTTGAATAAAAAGCGGAAGATGACCTCGAAAACCCAGATCGTGGAGATCATGAAGTATCCCCGACTTCCAGGTGGTATCGTAGGCCTTCTCAAGTCAAAGAAATTGCCACTGCATGCTGTCTGTTTAAAAAAAGCGTTTCCTAAGTGTAGATTCCAGACGAATCAAATGGTCAACTGTACTACGATGTTTGCGGAAACCACACTGTTCTTTCGCCAAAAGGCCATCGGTTTCGAGTTTCCACATGAGCCTAGCATTGACCATTTTTTCATCAATTTCAGACACAGCTGGTCAAAGCTATGGGACGGTAGTTAGATGGATTAGAAAGATCTTTTCCAGGTTTGGGGATGGGAATAATGAGGGCTTTCCGCCAAGAGGGTGGGAAAGCAACCTGTAGTCCACACGTGGTTGTATACCTGTAACAGGATGTTCAGACCTTCTTGCGGAAGATGTTTCAATAGTTGATAATGAATGTCATCTATACCTGGAGAGGAATCGCTGCAAGAGAGTAAGGCAGATTTCAGCTCGTTTAATGTGAAAGGAAGATTGTAGTCTTCCATGTTGTCGGATGAAAAGTTGCAGGGTGATTTTTCTTTTAGGGCTTTGTTTTTGACAAAAGTGACTGATTTATTAGAAGAGGAGGAATTCTTTTCAATGGTTGAAGCAAGCAGATTAGCAACTGCTTTCTTCTCTATTATTAAAGAATCAGAAAACTTGAGATGGTTCACAGTGGGACAGGTGTTCTTCCCTTTGATTTTCTTAATGATGTTCCACACTTTTTTCTTAGAAGTTTTTGATGTCAGCCTGGAGCAGAAGCTTCTCCAGGACCGACGTTTACTGATTTTAAAAGTGTGTCTTGATTTAGCACGGAGTTTTTGATGGGCTCGAGCGTTGGGACCCGAAGGTCGTTGGTACACCTGACGCTGAGCCCGTTTTCGAACTTTGGAAATTTGTTGGCAGTCTGAATCAAACCAGGGTGTTTTTGGCATTTGAAGTTTGTCAGAAGACACTGGAATACAGGTTTTAGCACAGTTGATCACAGTGGTAGTCAGTGATTCTGCCGGGTCCGGACTCTGAAGAAAATCAGTGTCCTGGAACTCCTTAGAAATAGTGGCTGCAAATAGATCCCAGTTTGCTTTCTTATAATTGGATGTTGAGAGACAGAGGCGGGTTCAGTTAATATGGGCTGTAAAAGAACAGGGAAATGGTCACTTCCGCGCAGATCGTCATGGACAGACCACTCATAGTCCAGGACCAGCGAGGGGTCACAAACCGACAAATCTAAGCACGAAAGTGAACCTGTGGAAGTGTGGAGGTAAGTTGCAGATCCGTCGTTCAGACAACACAAATCCAAATCCGACAGGATATCCTCAATCAGCAGACCTCTGGATGACGTACCGGCACTACCCCAAAGAGGGTTGTGACCGTTAAAGTCACCCAACAGCAAAAAAGGTCGAGGAAGTTCCCCTAAACAGATTGACAAGGTCCTGATGACAAACCGGGACAGAAGGTGGAAGATAAAGGGAGCAGATCGTCACAGTCTTGTGGAGAGTGACTCTCGCAGCTACAGCTTGAAGGGAGGTAGACAGAGCGACAGGACTATACAACAAAGTTTTATGTATGAGAAGGGCAACACCGCCGACAGTCCCAACGTGGATGGTTGTGCAGGTTTTGAAAGAATATTAAAGCCAGAAAGAGTAAAGGTCTTCTGGCTTTGAATTTGAGTTTCTTGAAGAGCCACGACGGAAGGTTTTATAGACTGACACAGAAGCTGCAGCTCCTCAAAGTTGGAATTTAATCCACGGATATTCCAATGGAGTATGGTACTATCCATGGTGCAGAGGCGAAAAGGAGAGAGATCAGGTCATCTCCTCCTCAACGTCTGCGTCCAATGGAGAGAATTTATTATTTAGTTTAACTGGACTGTGTTGGTCTTTGGACCTGCTGGCAGACTTGCCCGCAGGTGACAAAGGCCTGGAGTTTGGAGATGGTGGAGGTCTGGATTTGGGAGATGGTGGAGGTTTCTTCCTCAACTCACCAATCTCCACACTGGGTTGATCTCCCTTGCCCGCACAGGCACTGGACAGAGGAGGTCGAGGGGGGATAGCTGGTTTCTTAACCCTCTTAACAGTAGAGCGCCCGCTAGCGCCCGGCCGGAAGTCACACAGCCAAAACGCTGAGCGCCCGCCAGCGCCCGGTAAAACACGTGGCAAACAATGGGCGCCGCCATATTTCTCGTAGAAAAGGAAGTCTCGCGAGAACGTGACTTCCTTTCTTCCTGTGGCCATCTACTTCCGTTTGCAAACAAACCGCGAGTCGATACGTGCCGTAGTTCTCGAGTTACGAATTTTAAAGTTTTGTGGTCGAAATGCTGTTTTTCGCCATCGCTAACATTGATTTCTGCCGTTCTATAACGAGATCTAGTGATGAGATACTGTGATTTGTAGGATTTGGGGCATAACACTTAGTGAAAGTGCTGGGTAATGAAGCTTAGAGTGACCTAGATTTCGACTGGGATGATGTTTCAGGTAGGCCCTATGATTCGGAAGAAAGTTCTGAGAAGATTTTTTTTTTTTTTCCCCCCCCGAGTAAATGGCTCATGTGATATTCTTCAAACTTATGATGTAGCAACATATATATTGTAGGACTTTTAAAAATTATTTTCATTTGACTATTTCCTTTCCTCTCTTTTAAATTAATTTTTTAATTGGGTAACCATGTTCAAATTACGGAGTTACTTACCTTGCCGACGGTTTTTCGGCGTAACTAAGCTAAGGTAAGTGCATGCAAAAGAGGGTTAATCTGCCCAGCAGCAGATGTTGTAGACTGCTGGGCAGTCTGAGGGGTGGCGGATTTTTTGCCTCCACCAGGGGCAGTCACCTTGGGTTGGAAGGTGGTGGACCTGCTTCCACCAGAGTTGACAGTTCTGACTTGCAGTGTCTTTGAAAACGTAAAGTCATCAGTCTGACAGCAGACTGTCGAGTGTGAAAACTGTGGGAACCGTCTTTACAGCCGAAGCATATGAAACTGTTGGAGTCTGACTGCCCACAACCTGCTTGCGGGTTTCAAAAAAGGAGATCTTCTTTTCTGTTTTTATTCGTTGAATGGCGGATTCCTGAATCCAAAGAGGACAGTTTCTTGAAGAGGAGGGATGATCGCCACCGCAGTTAGCACAATGTGCCGGATCTTTGCACGGCCCATCATGGGATTGCCTTGCAGCACACACCGCACACCTCCTGCCCAGAACAGCGGTCTCTGACATGTCCAAACCTCTGGCACCTGAAGCATCTCAACGGCGACGGGACATACAGCTGAACGCGGACGTTCAGGTAGCCAACCTTGATGACCGGAGGCAACACAGGGTTGCAGAAGGTCAGAAAGAGGGTGTTGGTGGCCACTCTCTCTGCACCTTTCTTGACTGTCACCCTGCGCACCTCCGTCACACCCTGGGACGCCAGTTCCGTTTTTATTTCTGCCTCTGAGACACCCATTAGATCTCTGCAGCGAATCACACCTTTGGATGAATTTAACTGTTTATGGGGAGTCACCCTGATCTCCCTATCCACTAATTTTGTTGCCCTCAACAGCTGTTCAGATTGTTTTCTTGATCGACATTGAACTAGAAACGATCCATTCCTCAACCTTTTGACGGACTGAGGGTCACCTGCTAAGCCTTGAAAGCCCTTTTGAATAGCAAAAGGGCTCAGAGCTGAAAGGGGTCTTTCCTGCTCCGTCCCTTCCACCACGAGCCAGGAAGCCCAGAAACCTGTTCTCTGTCGTACCTCCGTGTCAGAATCGCTGTCAGAATAACGTTCCCCTGAAATAGGGGATGCCGCCTTCCTCTTCCTTTTGGGGGGGTTGTTTTTTGATAAAGCCATGTTTATTTTATTATATTTCA
This sequence comes from Conus ventricosus, assembly GCA_018398815.1. Taxonomy (NCBI): domain Eukaryota; kingdom Metazoa; phylum Mollusca; class Gastropoda; order Neogastropoda; family Conidae; genus Conus; species Conus ventricosus. The sequence continues at coordinate 118,637,651 of CM031597.1, read as the reverse complement.
TCCCTCCCTTACCCACCCACCTTGGAGTCCAACTAAGGGGCCAGGGCCAAGAAACCAATGTCTTGACCCCTTCCAGGCTTCGGGAGAGACATACGACAAACAGAAGCAACTAACCCCATCCCCCCTGATCATGCTCAACTCCCGGGGACAGAGAGCTGAGCACTGCAGGGGTTCACATGGCCAGCAGGGGAACTGCTTGTCTTGACCCAGCCCCAAGAAGGGGAGCCGATTAGTACACCCGGGCCAAAGTGTACTCCCTGTCTAGGAGAGGTCCGAGCCAAAGTGATGTGTTGAGAGCACAGGCCTCCTCAAGCACTGGCCCTCTCAATCACCAGGACCTCATTCCCCTCCGACACAGGTCGCACCGCACGGCAAACACGGCGGATCTTAAGGAGACCACAGAGAGAAAAGGAGTGTGAAAAAGAAGACATGAAGGGGAGACGAAGATAGAAAAGGGCCAAATAAGGGAGGCAGAAAACAAGAAAAGGAGAAAGGCGGGTTACTCTTAGTCAGGATCCTCACCCTTAGCCTATCTGACATGGGAAGCCCTACCAGGGGCATCAACTCCTTACCACGTTATGCTTAGGCCAAACAGCATCTGCACCTCTCAGGCCTAGAAGCAGTTTTAAAAAACCAGCCTATCTTCGAGTATTGATGCCCCCGCCAGCAAAGCCTAAGGGATCACGGGACCATGCAAGCCCTCCGACCACGACAAGGTCGCAACCCCCCGGAGGGAAACTTGGAAGAGTTGAAAGGGTTAATGGCAAGATTAACATATGGTAATAAACGCAAACTCTCACTGAGAGGACCTCTGACTTCTCGCTGACTAATGCAGAAGAAAAAGGAAGAAGATGACAAGCAACGCAGATAACAAATCTAGCACGGCAATAAGCCTGACCTTTTCTTTGTGTGTGTATTGTCAAATCTTAAAATGGTCAAAACAATCATAAGCACTTCAACTGGGAGAAACTGTCAGCCATGTTTGACAATGTCCTCAACACATATGATTCACATGGCACACTTTACATCATAGATTTATTCGTGGAAAAAACAGTTGACTGGTCAGTGACAACTTCTGAAAAAGAGTATGAGCCATAGTTATAATTTAACCAAACAAAACAATTAATGAGTTACTGTCAGCCTTCTGCCAAATTCCTTGTCCTGATCACCATGCACTGTGAAAGAAACGACAACTGAATAAAATCAATTGACTATTTTATCAACATACATGCATGAACAAATGAATATGTGCATGTATCCAAGACAGTGAGTGTGTGTGTGTGTGTGTGTGTGTGTGTGTGTGTGTGTGTGTGTGTGTGTGTGTGTATGTATGTTTGTGTGTGTGTGGTGTGCGTGTGTGCGCACGCGCATGCATGTGTATGCACATGCATGCAAATTTGTGTGCATGTGCATGAATATATGGATGTGTACAAGAGCACATGCGCCTTTGTGAATGAGTGCAAGCGTATGTGCGTAAACCTGTACCTGCATAAACATTTTACACCCATTTGAACATATGTCTGTCTGTTTATACACACCATTCAACAGAACTTCATTGTCATTTCCACTGCAATGAGACAACACTGTGTATATATGCATGAGAAAATCTTGTTTCCAAGATCTTTCATTTCCCTTCAGGGACAAGATCTTGACATGCTGTGACAAGACCCGAGAACATCTGTCAGATCAGATCATCCGTCTCTATGTGAAGAGAACACCATAGAAATCATAGCTGGTGTCCATCCTTCTGTATAGTTTGAGAGCTGGACAGTGACAGAAGGTAATAAGCAACAACAATCCAGGCATTTGAAAATAAATATGTCATCTCACTAATTCACTGCGTGACAGTGGCAGAAGATCTTAAGCAAACAACAATCCAGGCATTTGAAATAAAAATTATTGTCAGAGAAAATTCACTCCATCTCCTCTGAGGATCATTTAAAGATCAGTGTCTATTCCAGCAGTAAGCTAACAGACAGCCAGTAGGAAACTTCTCCATACAGTCATCAAAAGCTGAAAGCTTGCTTGGTATTGGCACCAATGTCACCAAGACTCCCTGCCCAAGATCACCCTACAGAACACAGTTGAGGGTGGATATCCAAGTAGCATACCAAAGACATCCTGAAGGGACAACATAAAGAACTGGACCGATTACATCATTTCTTCTACCCTACTAGTAAAACATGAGTGAGGACATAGGTCATGCAGAGATATCTGGCAGCCAAAGCATCTTTCCAGATACCCTCAACATCTTGCATCAAGAGACAATAATAATACTTCTGTTAAAATCCCCACACACAAACCATCACAGCAACCATTCTTGTAACACTGAACATCGTACATGCTGATATTTGAACAAAAGCCCTTTGAGTTGTGAGCAGAGCTAACCATTCTCAGAGATCACAGAATCTTTATTTGCCCTGTGTCCGCAGGTAGGGATCGACACACCTTATATAATGCCATGCACATTGTTAGTATACTACTCCCATTATTTAAAAAACACTTCAGTAGACACATCATGCTGACTAAACAGCTGACTTTGGTCACAACTTTTGTCTTTCCTCCATTGTGAATACACAGAATATACACTATTTCCATATTTACATCAGCATTTAAAATGAAACGAAACAAAAGAAAAAATGGTCCAAATACAGGTGACCTTCAGCTCCATCTATATCCACAGTTCACTTTCTTAAGTTTCAAACAAGTAAATATCTCATTGATTTAAAGCATGACTGAAGTTTTTCTTTGACTGAAAGCAGCATCCGTCCCAAGAAAACAGCGTATTCACTCTCACTGAAAGTGAGCTCTAACACTAACACAGATCACCTTGTTTCTGAACATCTATTTTGATGTGTATCCAAGCATTTTCCTTCACCTAGATAGTGCAAAATATGACTTTTTTAAAACATTTTCTTTTCTTTTTAAAATAATGCACAGTACTCAATATTATAAAAAAAACTCAGGCTTATCAGATGTATGCACACATGCACATCCAAGATAATGTGCGGATCCACATTACAAACTGGATCCTTTGAGCACAATGACATTCTTGAAAGATGGGATGGAGGCAACAATATTCTAAGATGGGCAACCATAAGTGGTAAAGACATATAAGACACCCACAAACGACCACTCTCATCTCTTGCCATTATCTGCCAAAGGTCAAGAAGTCAACCAGGCCAATCATTAAAGTTCCCAAGTGTGAACATCTTTCAGACAATCAGCTGGGATTACACCAGCTTGCAAGAAAACACAGCAGAGGCCCTTTTTTTCTTTTTTTCCTGAACTGAAGAAGTTTGGCACAAGTGCTGCCAATGTGACTCGGTTCTCTGATCTGTTACTGAAAACGCACTCACTTTCTCCATCACTGTCTCAGTGCTGGTATGGATCCACCTTAGCCAGAGAGGAAACAGGTTGTGTGGAAAAGACTGCCTCAAAAGCCAGAGGCGAAAGAACAAAATCTTCTTTGGATAGTATACAAGGCACAAAGCATGATCCATCATATCCAGTAAAGCACCCAACCAGTCATCTGTTCTGATGACTTCTTCAGTCTGGAGGAACATCTAAGTGCAAAAAGCTTCTACCCTTTGGCCATTAAGAAGAATCATTCCGCAGACTCTGTTCCCTAAGTACCAAGCGTATTTCACACTCCCTCTGTTACATGACACTGCAGAATTAATGGCTGTCATTCCGCATATGCTGTGTGTGTGTGTGCGTGTGTGTGGTGGTGTGTGTGTGTGTGTGTGTGTGTGTGTGTGTGTGTGTGTGTGTGCGCGTGTGTGTGTATGTGTGTGTGTGTATGAGAATGTGTGTGTATGTGTGTGTGTGTGTGAGAATGTGTGTGTGTATATGTGTGTGTGTGTGTGTGTGTGTGTGTGTGTGTGTGTGTGTGTGTGTGTGTGTGTGTATGCATGTGCATGAGTGTGTGTTCATGCTCATTGGCTCAAAAGCATCTTGAACCTTGAAAAGGCCCATCTCTTTGTTGGTAGCCAATGGGATTTGACCTCTAAATGACTGACTGCCAACTCAATGTTCCACCACCAAGCAACCTGGCACACATGGTTTGACAGATGCAGGATGGTTTAAACTGCAACCTCATCAAGAACACTTCAAAAAATTAATTATATGATTAATAACAAGCTTCTGCATATATAAAATTTGACTAGACAGCAACCGGTGGCACAGTTGTTCCCAGTCAAATCCCTCCACAACACGCACCCTTTTTCCACCAAAACTAAAATTATATTTAAAAAAGGGCCGTTATATAAAAACAGAAGAACAATAAAGCCAATAAGAACATGCCTTGATGGCCATGTCTCTGGGATGAACAATATGAGACCAGTTGTGAACATGCCCACGGCCTACACAGCCGTGCCTGACGTAGTCACACTCACAGCCTTGCGGGCAGCAGTGCACATGATCAGAGCAGCACACGGCCTGTCACAATCAAACACATCCCGACTGACCAACATACGTGCAAGCACGACCATACGGGAAGTGAAGGTACAAACTGGTAGGTCAGTTAGGATGGCGCCATGAAAAGTGAAAAGGGATTCCGGTGTGATACTAGGGTTGGGATCACAAGGCAGGAGGTGGAGGAAAACAGATTGCAATCAATCATAGGATGATATGAATTCAATAGGCCCTAATCACTGGTAGCAAAGGTATAACAGAATAATGCAGACACAGCTCTAAATCACATTCGAACAATATGCCGATATGTGCCAATAACCTTGTGATTCTGGGATGCTGATGATAAGTTTTGTAATAATAATACTGATGTTCACAAAATTCCAAGAGATGAAAAGAAATCTGTAATATGTTCAATGACATGATATGATGTATTCATTTAAGATCATAACGAAAAGACGCATATCACTATTCATTTATCATGTTTTTCTCAAGTTTTTATAATCCAGATTCACAATAGAAGTGCTCAACCAAATGAATAAGAAAAGTAATGACTATGCCTTTAAAATGTCAGGTTTGTTTTATCTGGTTAATTAACAATTCAAAATAAGTTGATTTTCATCTGTAATAGTACATACTAAGAAGTCACATGCTGTCAAAACAGATCCCTGAAACACCTTAAAAAGATCAAGTGAGTATTTCTTGCTGTCAAAACAGATCCCCAGAAACACCTTAAAAAGATCAAGTGAGTATTTCTTAACAGTCTATAAGCACGAGTAGAATAATTATTTTGTGGGCCACGAGTTGGTCAATTCATAAACAATTTTCTAAATGGTACAAGAGTCAAATAACAAAATGTACAGTGTCTACTTAAACTCATAAAATGATTATTAATCATACAACACATATAAGCTAAAACATTCACTATATCCTTATTCCCACCTAAGTCTCTCTCTCTCACACACACACACACATTCTCGCTCTCTCTCTCTCTCTCACACACACAGTGGGAAAGGAAATGAGGGGAAAGAAAAGAAGACCGAGACAGACAGACAAAGACTGAGAGAGAGGTGAACACAATGACAGAGACTACTTAACACAATGACAGACACAGACACACACAGCAAGCCTTGTTGACAGACAGGCAGAAAGTCAGAAACAGACACAGAGACATGTAGAGACAGAAATCAAAAGAGACAGAAGCAGACCATCTCCAACTTAAAAACTAATAAACAGGAGGGGGCAGAGAGAGAGAGAGGGGGGGGGGGGGGGGAGGACAGACACACAGACAGACAGAGACAGAGAGAGAGAGGTATGTGAAGAAGACAGAGAAAAGAATGAACACCTTGGGAAACAATGAGTAAGAGTTGAGCTGATCTATGTCCAATTTTGGGAAGTAGTGGGGTCTGGGGAGTGGAAGGAGAGAGGGGGAGGAGGGGAGGGGGGGGGATATAATATCGTCCAAACCAATCAACATAAAGATCTGAGCTGATCAACTGTTTCAGAACTGTGGGGACATAAAAAAATCACTCAAGATGGGATCATATGACAAGGGGGCATGGAGCACAAACACACCCCCCCCCCCCTCCCCCCAGCAGGTAATATGTAATGCTTGCAATCACATGAAGCCACTGCAAACAGGGAGGGAGGAAGAATAAGGCTAGAACATTGATGGACTGACAGAGGGATGGATGGATGGATAAACGGATGGATAAAATGACTATTTTTTCCTTGCTTTATTGTTTCTGCACTGTACAGCAGGACAAAAATGAACACAAAAGAAGCAAGAAGATGAATGAAATACGTGTCTCTTTTATACATCAAACTCAACTTTAAGTTCAGATATTTTCTTCCTGAGGAATGTTTAATCACAACCTTTCTTCGGAGTCTGTAATTTATTACAATAGTTGCCACAAAGAATTATGCAAACCAGAAATACAATTCTGAGCTTTTAAACAGGTTGTACAACATATCTTGTAGCATCCTGTGCTGAACAATTAACTGAAATTTGAACAGATAAAAAATATGACCAGGATATATACATTTACTGGTAGCTGCCAGTATCCAACAAGTGATGATACTTTGTACTGATTTAGATGTTGAGAGTAGAAAAGTGAACTGCTGCATGTTGTAACACATATCGCTATACATGACCACACCATTTGTACTATTTGATTCATTTACCTTTGCAAATTTTGCCATACCAGTTCTTAATATCACAAGCACGATCACTGATAAACAAGATATCCAAACACTTCCTTTCATAAAGTCATTCAAAATCATGCAGTAACTGGTATCTTTTAAAAACAAAAGCAAACTTACAACATTGGTATGATTTTTTGTTTGTTTGTTTCTTCGTAGTGCATTTTCTGTAGAGACTACCAACATACACATCCAGTACATTTTAAGTGATAGGTGTGTTTAATGTCAACATTCTGTAAATATTAGTAATAACTGTGTTGTTTTGAGTGAAAAACTGTTTTCCAATTTTATTCATATCGATTACTGTGAAATCTGATTGTAGCAATAACCAGTAGTCAAAACAAAACAGCCTGCAACATGCAAATATACACCAGCAAACACTTGAGCTTGAAGCAACCATTTCTCCCCTGCTGAATTCAACCAGAACATAGGCATGGCAGTCATGAAGACGGACATGGGAAAAGACATGGTAAGCATATTCAGCCACAATAAAGAGTTTTCCCCTCCAAACCAACACCCTCAAGTAGAAAAATATCTGCAAAGACAGCTGGTATGCCAGATATGTGACGGATGATCTGTAACTGTTCTCACTGAACGTATTCACTCAGAACTGTTTTCGTGTGCGTGCGTGCGTGCGTGTGTGCGCGTGCGTGCGCATGGGTGTGTAATTTTCAGTGCCCCCTCAACTGCATTATTCCAAAGCCTTCATCCTCAGTTGCATCACTCCAAAGTCTTCACCATCAATTGCATTATTCCTGAGTCTTTATTCCAGATCTCCCATATACAGTCACACCGACCTTTGTTCTGTCATATCCCCAGGACTGCAGTCGTCCAAGGGTGAGTAACCTATTCAAGATGTCAAGAGGCACCCTGCCAGAGAATACACTGTACTGCTGCTGTGTCACTTTGGTGGTGTTCAGTAGGGCCTGTTCTGATCCCACGTACACAAACAAAGGACATCTACTGTGCCTCCTTCTGACCATAATTGTTTAGTTGGGGAGCCAGCATGAGTAAACATCCCCTCTGGAGTACCTTGTTCACCTAAAGAGAGTCCTCATGAGCAAATTCATTCTCACCAGTTTGACACCAACTCAACATCTTCTAGGACAAGGGAAATCAAAACATTCACAATCATTTACTTGATGGAACTGGAAATGTGATTCACCTTCAAAATGGCTGTGAGAATTTTCAAAAGGCTAAAGGCAAGGAAGGGAAGTCACACTGCATCATGAAGCGAGGCACTAGGGAGCGCTGGTTACTCACGTCAGAGTAGGGGCAACACCCATATGATCCATTCTGCAACAGGCAACATGTGTTGCCGTCTGGACACATGAGCCCATCCTTGCAAATGACAGCCCGTTTCTTGCCCAGTGTCTGTGAAGGAACTTCACTAAAATCTTGGCTGTGGCTTTCTTTTTCTGGGCGTCTCTCAACCCAAGGGAACCTCTGGTCTCCTTCCTGGCGGTAGCAGCGTCTCTTTACCATGTCACACTTTGTCCCCATTGGGCAGCAGTGAACTCGGTCACTGCAGCAGACAGCCTGTTGAAAAGAATCCAACCCCCCAACTGATTTAGTCAGCTGAACACGTCTGCTCCATGTTTCACTATTGCTGGCTCCTACACTGGCAGCTCCAGCAGAACTGATTTACACAATAAAAATTGAACTGCTCAGTGAACATAACTGGGTGAAGTGTTTTATTTGAATACAACTGATCCACGCATCAGAGAGATCTTTATGGGGGGGGGGTTCCATTGTTTTCTGGGATGTTTCGATTTCATTTATTTTGCAAATCACACTCATAAATAAATAAGCCTACTGATTTTATGAAATTATGTTTTCCAACAGCATCTCCCGCTTCTTGAAAATATTACATCCTTGCAGTTATGTCACTGAAATTAGTGAACACAGCATCAATTTCATTTTCACATGAATCAAGCACTCCACTTTATGGAAGAGTGACTTGGAAATCTAATATGAAGAGTGGAGTTAAAAGCAGTGACTTGGAAACTCAATGTGAAGAGTGGAGTTAAAAGCAAGCAAACAGTAATGTGCAGCAATTTTAACTTTACATACAAACCATACATTTACAGCTACCGAATTTCAAGGACATACAAGAGGTACTTTGTGTTTTTTATCAACTAGCATTTGCTGGGCGAATGGATGTTACTAGCAGCATTGCTCTGCTTATCAATTTCGCTGGGCAGCAAAAATTATTGTACCGGTACTCGCTTGTACTTAGCACAAACTGCACATCGCAAACTGAATTGCACATCTAGTGATCCACCTACTTCCATCAACCCCAATAAGCAAGGCGATATGATAGATGATACAAATCCCCACATCCTTCCAACCTACACTTTATTATTTTTTAGACAGGAAGCTTTCATCACATCCTTTGATTCAAAAGGGTTTAAGAGTCCTCTGTTTACAATACTCATTAAAAACATAATCTATTACTTTCTCCCAAAATATCACCTCAAACAATGGAAAGAGTTTGCCTTTTAAAAAATTCTCTCAAAATACCACTTCAAACAATGGGGAGAGTTTGCTTTTTTTCAATTTTTCTCAAAATACCACCTCAAACAATGGGGAGAGTTTGCCTTTTTAAAATTTCTCTCAAAATACCACCTCAAACAATGGAAAGAGTTTGCCTTTTTTTCTGTCTCGACATCATTCCTCACTCCCCCTGCCCCCTTACTCCCTCAGCCCTTCCTATATCTCCCCATCTAAATCATTCCCACACCATTTTTCTACCACATTCACAAAAAAAGTAAAACTCACACTCATTTTGCTACAATCTGAAGGCCAGCTGTGTAAAAGGAAGGTACCAATACCATGCTTTCATTCAGCAACCCATTACAGAAGACACAGCCTAGCTGCTTAATCATTTCGGTGGTTTTCAGTAATGACTGTTCTGATCCACTGCTAAGCCACCTACAAACTCATCATGAGATCAGGGTATGAAAGGCAACAGAATTTTAATGACATCATTAAAGGTAATGAAGATGATCCACTGGTATTCCACCTAGGTCTGAGACTACAAACTACATTACAGGATTGTACTCTACGCTTCCTTTCGTATGTCCTTGTCTCAGAATCTCCTGGTATCAGCCTGGCCAAGAAATACAGAGACACCAGCTGTATTTATCAGGAAATTTTAGCATCACTCTCAGAGCAGTGTCCATAAACAAAACCCACTCAACTGTGTGTTTCATGTCTTCAACAGCTCAACAATGCATCAGCTGCGAGTTAGGACTATGCAGGGCCAAACAATCTTACCAATACCTGCCTCTGATGGGGCTCAAACCTGACACCTCCAAACCTCCTATCTGTGACATGACCACTGCACCACAATGGCTGGTTGGTTGAGATGGTTGTGTACCGATACAATTCATATGCTCACATTTACAAACATATACACGCACACTCACACATATCTATCTGCACATTAACAAGGAGAGTGATACACATGAAGCAAACAGGCACATTTTTCCCAGCTACTTTTTTGACATAATTTCTGTCATCTAAAACATACACACACACACACACACACACACAAAGAGGTAGCAATACACACATTATGGAGCGGACAACATCCGAAGCCCTTGACGGCCTGGCAGCAAGTGTCATTGGCGATGCAATGGGTCTTGTTGTCAGGGCACGTCCTGTTGGGTGTAAGATAGGCCACATCTTGGGCCACCGGCTGTGCTCTCAACACCTTCTTGTCGACCCATTGAAATGAGATACCCTTGACGCTGGACGCACACCGACTGTGCTGCTCATCACACTTATAGCCCTCCGGACAACAGTGCACACCATCCTTACAGCACACAGCCTACACACCCAGCATCAAATCCGTGCGTAAATACTAAAAAAAAAGTTCTCCTCAAACATTTATATTATCTACAGGAATGTGGAAACATGCAGCTACAAAAAAACAACAGGATGTTTCAGGTTATTTTTTGAATGACATTTCCAACATAGATTTTGCGTTTCTACTTGCAAAGAAACAAGAGCGGCACTTTGTCCATTTTACTCAAAAGTGATGTGTGAATGCAAAGGAAAGGATGATGAGTAATGCATGGGTGGGGAAGAAGAGAGATATGAAATTACAACTCCACAACGGCACTTGACAAGAAGGACAGAAATTGCAAGTGACAGTCAGTACTAGCAGTAAGTAAACAACATTGCTAGTTCTCACTTTTAATTCTATTTCTGAGAATATGTTGTGGACCACTTATTTTCCTCAGTGCCCTTGCCACGATCACCCTGGCCTTCCCTTTAACTCTGCTCTTTCCTCTCCCTCTCTTTTTCCTCATTCATTTTTATTGCACATGCGAGTCAAAACCCCTCTTCTGCTCTCAAAAGTGTGAAGACACTTGTCGAATAGTTCTTTCTTTCTTATGCACTTCCTTTTGACTTAACCCTCTTGCATTCGTTTCGCCCATATCCGGCCGCTGTGTTTGTCTCCCCTGCTGTTCGTTCCGGCCGCAACCGGCCGTATGTGCCGCGTTACTTTCCCTCACACACTGCGACCTTGTTTTAAGTCAGGGCTGGCCAAAAATAAACGTGCATCCCTGAGAGGGTCCAATGAAATCTTAGCAGTAGTATGGGGTGTGGGAAGCAATTCAGTCACAAAGACTAGGGTCGTGAACTGACCGCATTCCATTGCTGCAGACGGCATCGCCTTGTTTCTGAAAATGGCGTCTGCTAGCGCTTCTACTGACGGCGATTTTTTGGATTATACGAAAGAGGAGTTGGATGATATATTACAAGAAGTAGAAAAATATGAAATAGAGGAGTTAAATAAAAGTGATGGATGTTTGAGAGGAAAAAGAGGGAGAAGGCGAAGAAAGTGATGAAGATGATGATGCGCCTTTGTTTGCGTTTGTGACCACGTGGCGACCGGCGACTTCCGCACATGTTGTTCAGCCTTTTGAGGAAGAGACTGGGCCAAATCATGATTTGCCAGACACAGATACACCTCTGGGTTATTTTTTCTCTTCCTGCTGCAGTTGTTTTTTACTACAGCTGCTGACCAGACGAACCTGTACGCCAGGCAGCAGATGGCAAAGTGGGGACAACCTGACCTACTTTGGCAGGATACGACACCTGCGGAGATGCGCGCATTCGTAACTGTGCTTGTCATGATGGGGATCAAACGTCAGCCAAGACTCTGGTGCTACTGGTCGACTTATCTTCGGTTTAGCGAGCCACGGATCAGTGGGGTGATTTCGAAAACACGGTTTCTGCCATGCAGCAAACATGGTAGAAACCATGGATCAAGAGTAGTGTTTACCATATTGGTGACATGTGACAGTGGTGACACCCTCCTGCCGTGTGTGACCAGCCACCACATTAGAGTGTAAAGAATGGATTTTACTTCTTTCTGTGACTGTGTATATTCCGGTGTTAAAAGTCGTTAAGTAGTGACAAACACACCTTTTAGGACGAAAAAAACCCCGTAAAGTTACCTGGCCCCATGTTTGAGTATGTGACAATCATGTGACACTTAGTGACACCCCAAACTGGATTTACTGAACCAGCACTGCTGTTTTCAAGTTGAGGTAGGCCACCCTTTGATGATTTATACTAACAAATGCATGCCGACAATGTTATCGTCTGTCTGGTGTATTATAGTAACATTGTCAACGTTTGATGTCCCATTGTTTTGTGACAAACAGGGTGACAATGACACCCACATGCATCCCAAACATGTGACATCTCTGCATTATGAAATATGATGTATTAGAATTTTGTATACTAAATTTGACAGCGCTGCAGTGGAAACTTTGTCCACTACAGCCTTTCAAAGGCAGTAGGTGAGTTTTAGCTTAAATTTCTCAAAACAATACGAATTGTAGGAGCAGTTCTAGGCTGGAAAATGCGAATGCAAGAGGGTTAAACCAAATGTCACTCTTTCAACACTTGACAAAGCATCAAGGGACTGGGCCCCCTTGCCCAACACGTAAGCCTCATCCCCAAACTCTTCAACACAAACAAACTTGTGCAACTCTTTTGTCTTTCATTTCGCTGATCTTTATATATAATGTAAAGATGCCATAACACTACCAGGCTGCAGACTCAACAGTTGGTGAGATTGTAGTGAGATTCTGCAAGATATCCCCCCCACCCCCCCTCTCTTCTCTTACAATCAGTTAACTATCATATCTCCATCTTATCAAATTCTCCAGTGGAAGGTCTAAAAATTCTTCCTCTTTTATGTTCAACTGATGAAGTCACAGTTTACACTTGGCTCTCTCAATACATTGCCCAATACGTTTCTCTTTCCAATCTAATGTGCTGAATTATGACTTACATTGACCCCTTGGCAGCACCCATACTGCCCATCCTGCAGGGGGCAGCAAGTGGAAGAATCGGGACACTCTGTTATACCATTGGGACAAACAGTGCTCTGCGCTCGGAACTGCAACAGGGGTTATACCATGCCAACAGCTTGAAAAGTAGAACCTTGCCAAAACGCCATGGAACAATCCTGAAAGACTTGCTGTTACAAACAGATAGGGCTTCACTTGCACCTTTGGCTGGTTCACAACTACACATTTGCATTGTGCTTTACACAGATTTTCAAGAAGCGTTCCACGTGACCTTAATTTAACCACTTGACATAGGCACAGGTGACATAATACAAACTGACTCAAAAAGTTTCTTGAGATTCCTGGAACTTTCCAGAAAATACATGATAGTCCAAGGTATCACTTGTTGACTGTTCTGTGTCACAGTCCTCAAAATTTCTTGAACATTCCATGCTTTTCGCTTGGCTGTGATACTTCCTAGTTCTTCAACCACCAATTTCTTCAACTACAAATAATCAGGGCTTGGGATGTTCGAGGGTACATAATGTACAAGTTTTGTTGAAGTGATAGGATATATCTTTATTTTGGAATCATTGAAAAGGTAGTATGAAGACTAATAATGAATCTTCTGCTGGACATCGAGGCTTTAAACCTGTAAAAAGAGTCAGCCTTTCCTCTGTCTGGACGACCAAAGGAGGAAACCAGCTCATCATTCATCTCAGACAGCCTTCTACAACCACTGAAACGTCTTCAAAGAACAGGAGCTTGACTATCATAATCCAGGGTGTATATAGAGGTAGTGCGAGGTAACAATAAAAATAAAATCCAATAAAGAAATAACTTTTTTTCCCTTTATCATTCCTGAAACAATGATCATTATAAACAATCGTCTGTCAGGATCAAACTTCTTTATATACCACTGTTCTGATTACATATAGGATAAGGCCTTGATAAAAACTTGATAATAGTTACTTAATGTTTACTTTTATTTATTTGTTTTTTTTTCTAATAAATCCTTCATTCAAACTGATGGTCCCTTTGACTCAGTGAACCAGCGTGCAAATAACAGTAATCCCTCTAAACAATAGCTTCCCTTTAAAAGGCTGTGCCAGATTTATAAGCAACCAAAGGCTGTTGGCTTAACCTTTTCACCGCCGACGGCGCCTTTTGGCGATGACAGGCATGAGCGCCGACGGCGCCATTTGGCGACTAAGTAGGGTGACCTAACTCCCGATACTCTCACGATCCTAGTTCATGAGATAAAAAGCCTGCAATAAACGTCATAGTTGGGGGATGGTCTGGCCGTGCTCACAGCCATTTGCTTTGTCAGAACACTATTCAGTTCAGTGTTTTATCGACTTTATACCGATTGTTTTTCCATTCATTGTGACGTCACCACCCAGCACTTTATGTACTCGACCTTGCCGTACATTTACCACAGATCAAGTGCTGGGAATATTGAATAGACGGCCAGTTGTTCCTAATACAGATGAAGAAGACACAGTCAGTCATGAGTAAACAACGATAGTGAGGGCTTGACCGAATTATTGCAACGCAAGGCGCTGGACCGTGGCCAAATAGTTGGGAGACTGACGAGACGCCCACTTACTTCCCTACGCGTGTGCCCCAGTGTTTTTGCGTTGAGCCAGCCTGCACTGACTGACTATTCACTAACTCTATGTGAGTGAGCGAACTAAGACTTTAGGCAACGAACGTCACACACACGCTGCGGGCCGACTCTTGCTGGTCGAGGTTGAAGGAGGCGTGGCCGACCGACACGTGAGAGGCGAGCAGCACAGACGTGTTTGAGTGGGTGTACAGCTGATCATATCGATCAGCTGAATGGCAGGTTCAGAGACACAGGCACTGAATGACTTTGTGTTCATAAAAAAATATTATGTTGAGAGTGAAAGGGACGTGTGTGTGTGTGTGTGTGTGTGTGTGTGTGTGTGTGTGTGTGTGTGTGTGTGTTCCCTTTTTCTTTCTTACATGTGTACCAGTTAGGCATAAGAATGTGTGTGTGTGTGTGTGTGTGGTGTGTGTGTGTGTGTGTGTGTCTGCGTGTGTGTTCCCTGCTACTGGAGTAGTTGTATTTGTGGCTGTTTCTTCCACTTTCCTGTTCGAAATACCATACTTTCTTGTCTTCAATTGTGAGTGGAGCATTTTGCCTCCCTTGTTGAGAGTTTGTTGGCTTTCTTTCTTGATTTTTTACGTTTAGAAGAAACATCACATTTTTTTTTTTTTTTGCTTTTTTTTTTTCACTTGAAATTACTAAAAATTTGAAACTGTTGTTGACTTACCATTACTAACTTGTTATGAGATAATAAAAGTACAGTGTTTCTCCTCCATTTTACAAAAAATAGCATGAGAATTGGTTAGTTAGTTCCAGAGATATCCGCGTTTCACATATGCTGGTATAAAATAAAGAGCTTTTTGGAAAAATGGCTGGCGATAGGGATTTATGCAAAATAGAATGCCTGGTGGTGAAAGGGTTAAAAGCGCTAGGACCTGCCTTGTTTTGTTTTGTTTTCTTTTCCAGAAAAATCTGCTCACAGCATTCTAGGCAACTTTACTGTGTTAACCTCCCGTCATCACACTACCACAACACACCTATCTTGCTAGTGTAAATCAGGCAAATAAGGTACAACAGGGTTCCTACAGACTCCCAAGAACAAAATTCAAGGAGCTTTCAAGGAGGGTTTATTTTATTTGAAGGCTATGAGGTGGCACGAAAATTAAACCATTGTTCTTTTAAAACTTCAATTTTTTTTTTATTGTTTATGTTTAAAAAAAAAAAAAGGAAAAAACATATTTGGGTAATTCCAAAGCTCTTGTGTGATTTGGGGACCACAAATCGGGGCAAAATGATGAAAAATGAAAGAAAAAAAAAGTTCATAACAAGAACTGTATTTGTATCATAACAGACATGTTTGGCACTTGAAACATGACTTTTCTTGTTTTGCCGAGCTATAGTAATGCAATTACAAAAGGACTTTTTATATATATACCTAACCTGCTTTTTTTTCAATAATTTTTTTTTCTATATGGTGGCCATCAGGCTTCGCGTTTCATTGCTTTCGAATTATTCCAATAGAAATAGCAAATGATACATGCTGCTTTGACTTATAAATAAAATATAATTGCATGTAGAAATCATTTCTGATCAAAAGAAATTTTTTTTTTTACCAAGCTAGCTAGCTAGTCTGGATCCAGAGATATTGTACTCCTTGCAAATCAAAACTGTCGAAAAAAGTGATTTTGAGAAAACCGCGTTTGAAAATAAAGAAGCAATTTTCACACACACCTCCTTCAAATAAAGTCCTTTTTTACAAAGAAAAATGTGAAAATAGACAAAATGAACACCACAGATGGTTTCAACAGACTTTCTTGAGCACAAAAACACATAAAGCCCAAAACACAAGTTTTGAAAGAAAATGGTCAAATTTTCGTGCCACCTCTCTACACTACTTGCGTAAAAATTGAAAAAAGAAATGGCAGTTTGATTTTTCTGCGTTCAGGTTGATGAAAAAAATCATTTTAAAACAAATTTTTACAAACATTGTCGTGATCCTGGATTGTCGTTGGCGATTTAACCAAGGGAGATAATTTGTAACTTCAATTTTGAATACTTACATACTTATTGTATGCAAATAAGATTTGTATGCAGACAGTGAGACACACCCACACTGAGTATAAGTCGAAGAGAAATCAGCTCATATATGACAGAACACCACCACCATTCTTATACTGTCACATGAGAAAATCAGCTCATAGATGACAGAACACCACCACCATTCTTATACTGTCACATGAGAAAATCAGCTCATAGATGACAGAACACCACCACCATTCTTATACTGTCACATGAGAAAATCAGCTCATAGATGACAGAACACCACCACCATTCTTACAGTAGAGAGGTCGCGATCCACGAAGATCGTGAGACCGTGGTGGGGGTTCCCTCTATTTTTAACTTGACCCACTTTGTGAAGGCTGTGCGCATGCGTGCATTTTTAAGCACCACCATTCGCCACGAGCACAGCAGAAAATCGTCGTGCTTTTGCGTGTTTTCACCACGGAAATTAGACCAACTTCGTGAGTATATTTCAGCCATATTTTACGTCAAATAGTTTAGTTTACATTGTCAGTTTGGATATCAAACCTTCATACACTACATGTGGGTTCTGATTTGTGTAGAAAATGTCAGATTCTGTCGTGTGATTCATGTTGGTGCAGATGCCTGTCACAGTCTCTGTTGACTTTTGTTGTGGTTTCGATTCTTGCTCTCAGCATGCTTTCTGAGTGGTAACAATTAAACAAGTGTACAGATCTTCATGCTGGCAATGCTCTCCTCTCTCTCTCTCTCTCTCACACAACACACACACACACACCACACACACACACACACACACACACACACACACACACACACACGGGCGCGCGCACACGCGCATGTACGCACGCATGCACACGCACACACACGCACACGCACGCTCACACACACACACCCTCCCTCCGTCATTAGATCTGCTCTGTCCTCCAGGCGCTTGGGAAGCAAAAGGGGCTGAGTACTGTTACGTCAAACTTTTAAGACACGCAATACCTAAAGTTTTGACGTCATCAGTATAAAAAAAGACAGCCGCTGAAAGTAGACTTCTATTCTGCCGATGTGAAACTGACTGGATGATCTACATGTACAGTGCTTAGTTAACTTTTGGGTAACTGATTTGGGTGTAGTGGTTAGTGGAGTAATGATTGGTTGTCTTAATAAAACTACAGAAGATACAAATTGCTTACCTTTTCGAGAAAGTGAAGTTGTCTTTGGATTTTCCCAGCTTTGAAAAGGGGCGATACTGCGAAACGAAGGGACATAAAGGGAAACAACTGGCTTGGTAAATCAGCCATCTCACCACCAGCCAGCGGAAAATTTTCGCGATCGCTTCAACCTCACGTGCGTGTGTGCGCCGTGGTCAGGCAGTGACGTCACAGACATGACAAACACCCCACCACCACCGCTTCTCACGGCTGAAATCGCGACCTCTCTACTGTCACAAAATCTTGGTACCAGAACGACACATCTCTGTCCACATGTCAGCTTGAGAAAGAACACGACCATCTCACTTGAGACAAACAGTACTAAAAATACAAAACAAAAAAAAACACCAACCAACCCCCCCCCCCCCCCCCCTCTCCAGCTGAGATCATGCAGTAGAAATCTCCAAAGAGAAGGTTGGATCTAAAGCTACGGTATGACACAGATGAGAGAGAACATGAAAAGAGTAATCAATATATGGTAATGTGATAGACAGCAACATTCTGTTAACTCCACCTACGCCTTATGCATAGGAACAAACTGCACAAGAACAAAGCTGTACGCTACTTTTTCATTTCTCATCTATCTGCTTTCTGTACGCCCTACAGCACCTTCCTGCCCATTAAACGCTTTGCTTCTGAACACACACACACACGAAGAAAGAGAGACAGACAGACAACAGAAACAGAGAGAGAGAGACAGACAGAAACAGAGAGAGAGAGAGAGAGAGAGAGAGAGAGAGAGAGAGAGAGAGAGAGAGAGAGAGAGGTATGGAGGTGACATTCATCTATTTGTCTGAATCCCGTAACAAACGTTCAAATCAGACTGGTGTTCTCTGTTATAAAACCCCTGTGAATCAGTTAATTTGTTGACCACTGAATCAATGTAAATAATGTCATGATTTAAAAAAAAAAAAATCATCATCCATATCACACACAGACAACACACAAAAGGATGTGTCTGTTGACGTGTTGTTCCATTGTGTTTATGAAAGTTATGACAAAAGTGCTGAACAATGTAAGCAGGAAATCTAACTGCAAATTTCAACGATCAGTAAAAAAGTAAAACTAGGTGAAATATGAATCAGCCTTAGTTATAGCCGAAACAAAATCACATAACATAAAATCGTGTGTAGTAAGTCACATGGTAATAGGCAATCAGCCTGACAGCAGAAACAAAATTACACGATAACCCAAAGTCACATGGTCATAAGTCACATGGTTATAAATAATACATAACTCATGACCTCTGTAGCACATGCACCACAGGTGAGCGTCACATGTCATGTGCCACATAATAGCCATCACTGTGCACAGCATATATCCTGATACTACATGTGACAATGTCAAAGTTCATTTTATGCATCAATGGCAGTCATTATGTACTGCACTTACACACCACATGTAACAAAGCCCATGTTCATTTCCAGCATAAACCAGTATCACTGCTTTTGTGCCATTTCAATATGTCCATTGCAGTCAGAAAATCTCAACTGAAATTAAAGATCTCTAGATCTGTTATCATCTTCCAGTTAAGGTAAGGTAATACGAGGGTTGTTCAATTTAAGATGACACTAGGCTTGCCGTTTGGAAACGAAGCACCGCACAGAAAAATGTTTATACCAAACACAACTTTAAAGTTTACCTGATTAGAATTGCAGAAAATAAAGTTGACGTCATGACGCAACTCGGAGTATGACGTAATTACAACTGTGTTTCAAACAGCTGAGCCTGAAAAAAATGGACGTCACCAATGAGCAATTTCGTTTCTACACTTTCACAAGGCTACAACTTGGTGACGATTGTAGGAGGATACACGCAGATTTGCAAGCTGTTTACGGAACGGATTGTGTGTCTTACCGCACAGTTTGCAGATGGGTCAAACAATTAAGAGCAGGTAGGGCGCCATCTGATTGGGGTAATCGTGCAGAGCGAGCTTTACCAGCTCGGAACGAACAAAACATTGCATTTGTGAAAAGACTGATAGAGGAGGATCCACATTCGACTGTGCGGGAATTAAGCGAGGCATGTGAGCTTTCAATTGGCACCATTAACAACATTCTGCACAAAGACCTTCACATGAGAAAACTGGCTGCAAGATGGGTGCCACATCTCTTAAGCGATGATCAGAAGCAGCAGCGGGTGGCATGTTCACGCAAACTGCTCGACGAGTTTGAGCCCAATGGGCCAAAACGACTGTGTGACTTAGTGACGGGAGACGAGAGTTGGCTGACATTCTACGGCATCCCCAACAAACGCTGCAACCGCATGTGGGTTGGCCCTGACGGAGACCGACCAGTTGTTCTTCGCCCAGGATTCCAGAGTCGCAAGCGAATGTTTTCTATTTTTTTCAACACGCAAGGCCTTGTGGCAATTGACATTTTGCCTGAGAAATCAACAATCACTGCCTCCTACTATACCCAAGTTGTGCTCCCAAAAGTTGTAGGAAAAATCCATGAGCAGCGCCCAACCGTCAGCACCCAGAGGACCCTTCTTCTGCATGACAATGCCAGTGTCCATAAGGCGAAGGTCACCACGACCTTCCTGAGCGAGCAAGGAATCCAAGTTTTGGACCACCCACCCTACAGCCCCGACTTGGCCCCATGCGACTTCTGGCTGTTCCCTGCTCTGAAGGAAAAGCTCGCTGGGCGTAAGTTTGACCGGGTACAAGACCTCGCCAAAGCCGTAAGATCAGAGTTGTCCGGTCTGCCTAAAACCGACTACCAGAGGGCGCTTGAGAATTGGCGTAGGAGGCTTGAAATTTGCATTCGAGCCAACGGAGAATACTTCGAGGGGATGTAAAAGTTTCAAGTTGCTGAGATGAGAGGTACGTTTTTTAAGGGGGTGGTGACATCTTAAATTGAACAACCCTCGTATATACTATAGTTTAAAAACACACAAAGCATCACACAGACACAGAGTGTCACAAATACACAGTGTCTCACACACACACACACACACACACACACACACACACACACACACACACACACACCACAAAAACACAAACACACACACACTACAACAGTGTGCTGAAGAACAAGAAACTTAAATGATATATTTCAATGAAAAATTTTGGAAAAATAATTCATTCACAAACAATAAATAAGATTCACCAACCAACTGTTTTAGCCTCATTCTAAAAATCATCACAGTCACAATTGATATGATTCAGGAATTCAAAGCATGTGACTTCAGTATGACAAACTTAGCCACAGTGACAGTGGAAAGACAGAAAGGTTTAATATCAAATGAAATTTTGCCATACATCTTATCAAAATATGACACAACAGTTACAAGCACACACAAGAAGGCCTGAATAATCAGACCATATGATTCACATTTTCACAATTCAAAAGGGAACAAATTATTGATTTATGGTGTTTACTTTTCTGGGACCCTTTCCCTGAAATCCTTAACAACTGGGCCTTCAAAAAAAAAAAGGGGGGGGGGGGGGGGGGGGGGGGGGGGGGGGAGGGGGACTGATCAACTTACTTTTAAGAGGAACTAAATTTTGAACACTACTGATGAGCGTACTCGTAAGTGGGACACTGTGTATGTTCTGTGATAGAAATGGAGATATCTTCAGTGTCTATCTTGTCCTACTTTACCTGGGACAGCAAAAGAAGCCTTTACACTTGTAAAGTCTATAAATATAATAGTACAGTCACGCTCTTTCAAACCAGTGCACACCGATCTGTTATATATCCTAAAGGTCAGCAGTCAAGGAGTTAAAGAAGAAGCGGTCTGGACATAGTGAGGGCTTTTGAGGATGGTTTCACAGCACCTCTAACTAGAGAGAGAAGGAGAGAGAGAGAGAGAGAGAGGAGAGAGAGGAGAGAGAGAGAGAGAGAGAGAGAGAGGGAGGGAGAGAGAGAGAGAGAGAATGTGTGTGTGTGTGTGGTGTGTGTGTGTGTGTGTGTGTGTGTGTGTGTCTGTGTGTGTGTGTGTGTGTGTGTGTGTGTGTGTGTGTGTGTGCGTGCGTGCGTGTGTGTGTGTGAGTGAGTGTGAGTGTGTGTGTGTGAATGTATGTGTAGCCTCATACCTGCAGAAAAAAAAGGGGGTAAGAGAGAGTTCGGGGACCAGAGAAACAAAGACCCTCAAACTCAACAGTAAAAGTGCATGACGATGTAATATACATGTTCCTTCTGGTAGTGCTGTCATTTATGGAGAAACAAAACCAATGGCTAAGGGCACCACAAACCCTGATAGCATTCTGCATAATAATGCAACATTGCTGAAAAACAAAAAAAGAAAGATAACACATCATTAAATCCAGTATTCTTTGGACATGTGGAAAGCCTGGGATGCCCTGAAAGTTTGATTCATGCTGCCAACATCTAAAATCTAAGTGAAATCCAGCCTTCAGCCATAAACAGCTGTACAATCTGTAAGTGAAAACAAGATTTAAAATGTTAGTGTTCATTGAAAGTTCAAACATTTGAAACAAAATGCTTCAAGATGCAATAAGCAAACCAACTGACATCAGATTATAAACACAACCAATAATTTGATTAACTAAGGCCAAACTGGCTCTCTCAACACTTGCTGAGATCTGTCAACGCAGTTCAATTGCAAAATAAAATCACAATTTTTACATAAAAAAGGCATCTATCAGTTCTCACATTTCCTTCCACTGTCCCCTCAAGCAATATGATGAACAATTATGTATGCAGTGAAGAACACAGAAGACACAGTCAGTATCCATATTGCGGTGCTACATTTTCACCACCATGTCATAACATAAGAATCAACAAAGATGTAAAATGAAATCATGTCTCCAGCAAAGAAAATGAAAAAAGATCATGAAAATTAGAAAAAAAGAAGAATGGAGTCAAAGTGTGTCTTTTCCCCATACATTATGCAAGTCAGTTTGTATATAAATATACATGTGAGTGTGTGCAGTACATGAATGTGTGCCTGTGTTATGTGTGTGTGTGTGTGTGTGGTGTGTGTGTGTGTGGTTGTGGTGTGTGTGGTGCGTGTGGTGTGTGAGAGAGAGGAGAGAGAAGAGGAGGAGAGGAGAGAGAGAGAGAGAGAGAGAGAGAGAGAGTATGTGGTGTGTGTCTTTCCACACATGTGCAGGAAGTTGGAGGGGGGGGGGGGGGGGGGGCATGTTTTAGTGATTCACAAAATTCAAAGAGTATGAGCTGGAACTTAAAAAAAATAAGAAAAGGAAGGCAGAAAGGTCCAAATGTACATGTACCTTTTCCATTGGCAGATCTCCTTTAAACCCAGTGGCAAACACCTTCACCTCATCACTGTGCTTCTGCTGGGCCATTCGCACCGTCTCCTTGTGGTTGAGGAAGCGCAGAACATCATCCTGTGCGGCTGACACTGCTGCCAAGACACAGGAAGCTAGCACCATCCATCTTCCCACAGCTGCCCACATGGTTGGCTGTCTAGAGTAGATTAAAAAAAAAGCAATTTTGTAATAATAAATAAAACTTTTGTTACAATTGTATGAATACCTTAACACGTCAACTCTGACGACAATGAAATCTCTGAGCAGACTCCTTCCTTTAAAAGACATGTTTCTCTGGAGCATGTTTGTCTGTACTGAAGATTCGAGATCTGTTTTAACTCCAGTATGTAATACCTTCCTGAGATATCCCTCCTTCCCTGCACTCCTTCCCCCTCCTACCCCAATTCTCTGATTCAGGTTGTCTCACCAACACTAAAAGGCAGTTGTTGGTGGAAATGGCTGCTAAATCAGCAGCATTTTTTCCAACATTTATTTAAAGATTATTAACAAGTAAAAAAACATTTGTGAGATCCAACATCTACAGGTTTTTGACACCTTCGTTTCATCGTACCTCATGTCTTTGCCAATGGTGAGGTCGGGTTTTTTTCTTCTTTAAGATGTCATTTTGCACTCTTTTGATTCAGCTGATAACCTGTTTCATAAGTTACAGGGCCATTATCTAATCAGGAATCGGGATGTGAGGTTTCTTGTGTTATTGTTATAGCTAGATCATATTTGACAAATATCTTTCTTCATTGTTTCTTGATTTTAATTTTTATTACAACATGACAACCAAAGAAAACCTAATGAATGATGGGTAAGTGAAATAGCTTCAAGTGTTAAATTATACAAATCGATGTTACCAAAATATTTTGTCTTTGTATTTTTTATTTCATGACAGCAGAATAACCCGAAGAAATCTGATGTAGTATACATCAAGCTGTCTGTAAATCTTAAAGGTTTTGATTAGACCACCCCTGGTTCTCTTCACTCTTGTAGATGATACTTGAAACACTGTCAACATAGACCCTCAGCGTGAGCTATGAACACAAAAAAAAACAAACAGAAAAACAACCGCCTCAAGCAGACCTGCCAACTTCCTGATCATTAAAAAAGCATTTAGTTTGGGCCATTGTAGCTCAGTAGGAAGACCGCTGGACTTGTGATCCTGGGATTGTGGGTTTGAATCTCTGCCGGTCCATTTTGGTGCCTCAGAGTTAACTCTGATTCCAAATTTTTCCCAGAAAAAGTCCATTGCATAAGAATACAATTACAAAGGTGTAAACACATGCTTAACATTTGCACACACAGAAAACCCAATCACCAACTATCAGATGAGATGGGTTGTTTAGCTGTTGGTTTGGATGACATGTATGTATGTACATTGCATGTTTCCTTCTTGAAAATATAAAAACGATTAAAAAAAAAAAAAGAATGTGTGTAACCGATATTCAACTGAACAACAAGGGAAACAAGCAGCTCTTCAGTCAGCTCTGCCCAGGTACGTACTAGGTAGCCCATTGCGTACATGACAGCACAGATGTTAGAGTGCTTACAGCTTGACCCCTAACAAAGGATAGCTACCATAAGTATTCACAATAATCAAATGATAATAATAATGACAATAACAAAAAGGAAACAATTACATCTGCAATTGGCAGAAGTGAATGTTGCAATGAAAGGTGGATAAAAAACACCACCACCAACAGCCAGTGGTCTAGACCACCTGTTGCACATCGTAAAATAACAGATGTGCTGCTTTCAAATATAGTATCAACAAACTTTTCATTCAGATTTTATATTATCAGCGGACTGAAATCAGG
Source organism: Conus ventricosus (assembly GCA_018398815.1). Classification (NCBI taxonomy): domain Eukaryota; kingdom Metazoa; phylum Mollusca; class Gastropoda; order Neogastropoda; family Conidae; genus Conus; species Conus ventricosus. Next base: position 118,612,839 of record CM031597.1, on the reverse strand, counting down.
GAGTTTGGGTTGCACTCCAAAGACTTTTGAGAGTTCAGCTGAAACGGACAACTGGCATGTCTACTGAAGACACTCAACTTAAAGAGTGTCTTACTCAGTTTTGAGTCTTCCTGAAGTTAAAATTCATTTTCTCCAAAAACCTAAAGCTGACAGTGATTTCCGCACAATGAATAACTTTAAGTGATATTCAGTGATTTTTTTTAATGATACATTGCAAAATTCAAAATTATGTTGCGTATGTCTTCTAAAATGGTCTGCCATGCAAAAAAAAAAAAAAAAAAAAAAGAACAGAAAGAGTGTCTGCTATCAAACACTTGATTTATTTCCTATTCACGATCAATAACAAAACCCTTATTCCAGAACTCCTTATCCTCCATGGAGCAATGTCCAAACTCCGTTGCATCATCTGAGCCTCATTCTGAACAAACAGTAATAGAATCGACTGCTCAAGCACAACTAATTGTTTGACCACCTTCTTTTCGTTAACTGTCACAGTTGCAGTCCCATCTCTAATTGAACTTATCCTATGGAGTTCTCCTACAGTTTCCAACACACTGTCGCCCAATCTCACAAGATTCTCTCGTTCACATCAGCACTGAATGGGCGTACCTGTAGGATAGAGAGTGTTGTCTGCTCAACCTGCCAGCTCTGGCAGTAAAGGGTAGAGGCAATATATATATATTCAGCTTGTGGTATATATGGCTGTCAAGCTTGTATGTCTTGTGTGAACTTTGAAGATACGTTGACCTGACATGCTCTACCCAGGAGACACATATGGCATCCCTTCTGCCCTCAACCTCCTGACGTCCTTTATCAATGTCTTCTGATCCAGAAGAGCAAATAGTCTGGGAGCCACCTGCTGCTCCCAGTTTAGCATGCTGATCATATGAAATTAATTCTCCATGATAATGCAGTAGGAAGGTATCTACTGCAACACTATCTAGTATCTGTCTGCTCAGGCTCAAAGTTGCTTTATGCTCAGCTCATCCCAGACAGCAGAACTGTCACCATCCCCATCCCCTTGAGCAAAATCAGTGCAGCTACTGCTAACTTCAGACCCATCTCACCAATTTCATTTTCAGTAATACTGTGACACAGAAACATATTCCATACACACACACACTTGAAGAGCTTTCATCCATAGTGCTGACAATGAAAGTGTTGACAAGAAAACCAGTAAAAAGTGATTCTGCCCAAACTGCACTAAGGTCTGTCACCATGTTAGGGAAAAAACAACAAAACAACAAAAACTTGTGGCAAAACCTTCACCTCGTGAGGTCCACAGAGATATCTTAATGGTCAAGTTACATCATTTAATCCACAACATTTCGAAGAAAAACATCAGTGAGGCAGCTGCTAATCAAGCTGTAAGTCTAACACACAGATACATACTTATCCTTTACTAAGATTGAAACTGCTGTTCCGACAGCTTCTTTGAAGAGCGTTCCTCTTCCAAGCTGCTGCCTTTTCATCTTGAAAATATTTTTCTTGCTGTATACAATGAGTAAAGAGTTCTCTTTCTCATTAACAATTGGCACATAATTGATTATAAACGTCTCTCTCTGTATATATATATATATATATATATATATATATATATATTATATATTATATATATATATATATATATATTATATATTAATTGAAACAAGTTAAAAGAGGAATCTTAAAACTATCTACAAATTTGTTTCAAGCGTGTTGCGCTGTCATCAGGATGGTTTTTGGTTTGCCCACCGCCGATGTTATATAGCGTGTGGGCTCCCGTTTGCGGTTGTTTGCACGTGCGGGTTGGCTGCACGTGTTTTTTTTGGGCTTTCAGGTTTTTGTTTTGGGTGTGTTCACTAACAACGATTTCCATTTATGCCTGCAGTTGTTTACTATTTCTGTTTTGGTGTTTAAAGTTGCTAAGTGTGGTTTGCATAGTATTAACCATTTTCCAGTTAAACATAGGTTGCACCTTTTTGAAACATTGCTGTATGGTGATGCTCTTTTTATGATTTTCCAGGATATATTTTAGCTTGTTTTTGCGTCTTTAAGTTTCCAGATATATTTGCTCAGTTCTGTTTGGTTTTTATATTTTTCTTTATTAAATGACTGTATGTGGTTTGCATATCTGGTTTTGAAGTGGTTTTCAGTGATCCCTATGTATGTTTCTTTTTCATTTTCTGATGTCACAGTAGCCTGGTATACAATGTTGTTGTGAAGACATTTATTGTTTAGTGGGCACTGCTCCTTTTGGTGCAATTGCAAGATTTCATTTCTTCACCCTTCTTTGCTGTGTTGATTTTCATTTTGTTGGATGCGTCAATTAGGTTTTTGAGGTTGGGCATACATGAGTACGATAGTTTGACAGTGTTTTTGTTAAATATTTTGGACAGTTTGTGTTCTTTTGGAAATGAAGTTGTTATGATTTTGAAGAATTCTTTCCCTATGTTTGTTTTGAGTTTCCCGTCGTATGGGGGGTTATACCATATGATTTTTCTTTTCCTATTTTTCTTGCTTTTATTTGTGTTGTTGTCTGGGTTGTATTGTAATTTGTAATTGTATCCACTTGTTTGTAGTGCCTCCTGGTATTCTACTGCTGCATTGTTGAACACTCTCTCACTGCATGACAGGTTTGATAGTCTCTTGTTTATGTCATGGGGTATGGTCTTTAATACAGATGGTGGATGGTTACTTTTGGTGTGTACATAAAGAAGTGTATCGTTGGGTTTCTTGTATGGTTTATATATGTGATTGTTGAGATCCAGTGTTATGTCTAAGTAGTTCACTACCTTTTTGTTTGCTTCAATGGTAATCTTTAAGTTGTGGTTTTGGAGATATGCAAACCACAAACAGTCATTTAATAAAGAAAATATAAAAACCAAACAGAACTGAGCAAATATATCTGGAAACTTAAAGACGCAAAAACAAGCTACAATATATCCTGGAAAATCATAAAAAGAGCATCACCATACAGCAATGTTTCAAAAAGGTGCAACCTATGTTTAACTGGAAAATGGTTAATACTATGCAAACCACACTTAGCAACTTTAAACACCAAAACAGAAATAGTAAACAACTGCAGGCATAAATGGAAATCGTTGTTAGTGAACACACCCAAAACAAAAACCTGAAAGCCCCAAAAAACATGTGCAGCCAACCCGCACGTGCAAACAACCGCAAACGGGAGCCACACGCTGTATATAACATCGGCGGTGGGCAAACCAAAAACCATCCTGATGACAGCGCAACACGCTTGAAACAAATTTGTAGATAGTTTTAAGATTCCTCTTTTAACTTGTTTCAATTAATGTTGCTCCCCAAGGGGTTGAGCACTTAAAAAATTGTTTTTAGGCATTTTAAATATACTGATCTATATATATATATATATACACACACACATATATATATATATATATATATGACCCAAATAGACTTGCTTAAATGTCAGCAACACAAGTAGCCCATTACAAATGTTTCATGTTTCAAAACATAACAAAACACATCATGGTGTGCTTCTCTACACTGACTGAGACATGGCGCTGTGGAAGGGATACTTGAAATTCTATTTCCATGGTCGCTTTGACAATTGCATAGCTCTGAAGCAAGCAATAGATTCAGTAGTGAACTATGGACAAGCATTGGTAGTCAGCAGCCATGAGAAAGGGTAGTTCAAGGACTAATTGAGCAGAACTTACAAATGGGAAAGTGATTTGACTCTGCTGCCTGATCAGGAACCTCAACATAGATAGACATGGATGGCGCTAGGTTTTTGTCAGTTGCGTACGTCATACGCAGATTGGCTGAAAATATATGCGTACGGCTGGCCTGATTTTGCGTCTGCACCAAAGTCATGGCGATATGTGAACTGAAAAAAAAAAAAGATCTCGTCAAGGTCAAACAAACAAACCCTAAATGCTCCACTTCTGCTGTACACCTGGAAGGTTCGACTTCAGAGGAAGGAGGAGTTGGTGATTCTGAAACACTCTGATTCAGTGGCCTTTTCTGCGAAAAGGATTGCAGCTTTTTCTCTGCCATTGTTTTCCATAAACTGGGGCGATGGCGGGAAAGAATGACGGCAGATTCGCGGGATCTAAACTAACAACACGCGTGACGTCACAGCCTGCACGTCCGACACTATCTATAGTCTGTTTTATGATTGCTACAATGCATTATTAGCTGTCGCAGTATCCAGAATCTTCTTTGCCAGTGGGCGCAAAAACACACAAAAAACAAAACTGGACATAGTGAGGCAGGTGAGAGAGTCACTACTTCAGATGCTGATGCCTGTTTCTTTATTTCGGTGCACTGCCTGTAGACCAAGGCTTTTTGCGTACGACTTACGCATTGCAAGTCAAAATTGCGTACGCAGGTCAGTGAAATGCGTGTGATTTTTGTGTTAGCGCGATCCCTGGATAGAGTCTGAGACTAAATCTCTGTTAGCTAAGTACAGTATTTGTGGCAGATTTACCTGTGTATCTACTTGACATTAATCACACCATTGTGTCTTGAACAGAGCACGCCACTTGAGTGTTTGAAGAGAGGCATGGGTTGGCTGCTGTCTTCTGAATCTGAGCAATAAAATTGACTAAGACTGGTTTGGTGTTTATTTCAAATGATGTATGAAAGACTAAATATATGTATATTTAGTTACTACCAACTTAAAATCCTCAAGTAAATATGATCATATATTCTTTGGCATTATCAAATAAATTAGAATGAACTGCTATCATATGTTCAACATGTTGTGTCTCTCCATAAGTATGGATTAGCAGTATATCATCATGCAGTCAGTCACAACTTGAAATCCTTGCAACACGTAGTACAAGTGAGGATCCTTCAATCTGGCTCCTCTGTTATGTGCAATTTCAAATTCCATACAAATGACACTGTTGCCATAGGTACTACGTAGTTGCTTTTTCAGTATTTTACAAGTGTAGGCGAGAAGTTTTCAAATGCGCATACTAAACAATCCATATGAGAATTACCATACTCAAGATAAATAAGGTCTCACTAAAACAAACAAACTCAGAATGTTGTCAGTATGACTCTGTCAATGAAAGTATAAGTTCTTTCATTAAACACACACACACACACCACAGCCACCACAAACAGAGCAACGCCTTTGTTCTGTTTGATGACATATGATGGAAATTCATCATTATAATTATGTTTGTAACTCTAAAATGTTTCTCCTGTGTGTGTTTATAACTGTATGCAGTAACTATTAACACCTTTAGTGTCACACATTAAATCAATGTCAGCAAAGCATAGTCTAAAAGGATTTTAGCCTGGTCTGCATTTTGTTATATTAATATTATGGTATATAATAAATACCATTAAAAAAAAAAAAAATACTGGCTGCTTTACTCTGGGACGTTTACAACTTACAAGCTTACACACAAACATGGGTCTAGTTCCTCCATGATTAATCTGTCCCGAAATCACTCGGGTGCATCTGCACCTATTGAGCTTCCGCATTCAACCTCCTTTTTTTCTCTCCTTCACCCGCCGCCTGCAATTAGATCCGCCGCGGTAACGGGGCGGGTAAAAGAAACAGTCGGCAACGATCGGCAAGATAAGATAAGATAATGTTGTTATAGCCAGCCGACCGCAAAGGGCCACATCAGGGCTGTCACCACGTTAAAATCAACTCACCAGTCATTAAAAAAAACAAAACAAAACAAAACAAAAATCCCAACTTTCACACATCTCTTTAAATGACATCGTCTAGAAACGCACCAGAAACTTTGTTAAAAATCTTTCTGCCGTAAAATCTTAAATCAGATGAAAAAATGTTAATCTCTCTCAAAAACTCAAAGATCACGTTCAGGCGGGACATCCCTGAACAGGATCTTCATGGACTCCGCTGTAAAATGTTTGTGTCTCACATCGTGCAAGTCCCAACACTCTAAAAGAACATGTTTCACTGTGAGTGGCGCATGACATGGAATGCACCACGGAGCTTCTTCACTCTTTAAAAGGTAAGAATGGGTAAAATACGAATGGCGGTGTGCAGCGGCACAGAAACCGTTTCCTCTTTACGACCTCCCGACGTAGATGGAAGTCCTTAAGGTTTGGACGGATCTGAAAGAGTTGTTACTTGTCTGTGTGTTCCAATCCTCCTGCCAGATCGGCAGCATAATTCACCAAAATTCAGTCTAAATCATTCTCACAATCACCTGCTACATCCCCACCCTCTCTCTCATCGCTCTCACAATCACAATCACAATCGTCACAATCACATCGTCGCCACTCACTCAAAATGTGTTACTCACATTTTGAGTGTCACTCACTCAAAATGTGTTAACTTTCGAACATCATTTTCCCTCAGAATTTAAACATGAATTGAAACGATGATACAAGTGAGGATAATGATGTCGTGAGCGAATATGATCATGACATAGTTGGAGATGAAGTTGGAGATGAAGATGCCAGATTTGAAGAAGTTGAGGATGAAGATGTGTGCGATGAGAGAACTGGAGACATTGACGATGGAAGGATGCCCATTACAGATTTTTGTGATACCACAGAACTTCTACAGCATCTCAATCATGTGGGTGGTCACACTGTTGACAAAATTCCAACAGGTCCTAAGAGCAATTGTGCATTTTTATTGGACAACAGGAAAAACAATGAGCGCCGTCAGAGAAATGAGAAAAGCAATTTCTATGACGACTGCGGAGCTTGGATAAAAACAAACACCTCGAGGTACTACTACACTGTCAAGTCTGGAAATAAACTGGACAAAGTCTTCAAAAATAAAGGCCTCTATTGCAGAGGAGTTCGGCGTGATGGCAGAAGGTATTACGACCCACCCAACAGCCCCACAACCTAGTGATGAGGAAATTTTGGTTCTCTCCAGATATTACTTGACTTTGAACTTCGAAGGCAGATGCGAGTTACCGCCGCAGGATCACTTGGGTTGTCTCAGGGCCATCCAGCATCGTGACTTCAGAGAGCATGTGTATCGCCTTTGTTGAATACAAAGGCACCTGGAAGGGATACAGCATGCCTCACGGACGCTGTCAGAACATCCAAAGCCAAGAGGGATACGTAAGAACATCTGGAAATACCATGGTGAAGATTCGTGAGATGCGGCACTGGGATGGGATGCTACCAGACACGAAAAGGACCAACAACAACGCGGAATCTCTCAACAGTGTGCTGAAGCACATGGTAGACTGGAAGCCAAGAGAACTACCTGATCTCACTGACAAACTGCGCAAGATGGCCAAAGCACAACACATCAATCTTGCCCATGCAGTCATTGGTCGGGGCCAATACAAACTGGCACAGCCATTTGCCAATCTGTCACTACCTGGAAGTGTCTGGGTGCAGCTATCAGCTGATCAGCAGTCAAAGCATCTCCAAAAGCTACGACAACCACCAAGGGCCACTGGGATTGTGCACAGCACAATGCAAGCAAAATTCCACCTGACCGGCAGCCCTCCAGGGGAAAAAACCACAACAGAGAAAAAGAAACGGGCTGAAAAAACCACCACCACCTCCTCAGATGCAAAATTTCGGAAGGATAACTCTCTCTCTCTCTCTCTCACACACACACACACTGCACGTACACACACACACAACAACAGTCATGTATTTTGTTAATTGCTGTGGGGCTCTGCAATTCTCATATGTTGTGTGTCAAACTGTTTATTTATAATAAAAAAGCAAATGATGCTTAAGTACCGGCCCTTAAGTACAGGTTTAAATTTATGTGTTCTGCCGAAAAATTGAATTCTTGGTAATGGAATGTTGAGTTATGGAATGTGTGTATGTGATTTGAGAGAGAGAGAGAGAGAGAGAGAGAGAGAGAGAGAGAGAGAGAGAGAGAGAGAGAGAGAGAGAGAGAGGCCTCACCTAGAGGCAACATAACTAAGACAGTGTGTTCTAGATAGTGTAACTGATGGCATTTTCAAGGAAGTGGGGAGGGAGTTCCACAAGATGTACCTGAATAAGAAATGCTTGTTTTGAAAATATCAATACGGGGCTTAGGAAAGAATAAATTCATTTCATGAGGAATATGGAGACAGGGTACATGTGAATAGGTTTCAGCCGTTGACGTCACACACAATGATTTATGGGATCGCCCGTCATATTGGGGCGCAGGAAGTAAGACAGCGAGTGATAAACACAGTGAAACGCTGTTGTGTTATCGGCTGTTATTGCTCTTCTCACACATACTTGGGTGCAAAACAAGAACATGGATTGCAATTTTTTTTAATTCGAAGGTGAAATGCCGTTGCGGAAAATTATTGGAAGGACTGACAACACGGAGAAGAAGAGGTCGATTGCCGCGATCAGGCGTACGGACATCGCGTTTGAGCACAGTGAAGAAGGCGCTTGAGTCTGTTCCAAACATTTTCATGGATGTAATTAGATGCCCCTCGACTCTGTATGCAACATGCATTAAGATTTCATGTGGATGGAAGGGGCACAGAGTTGTGTGCAGCGTGTGTGTGTGTTATGTGTGTGAGTGAGTGGTGTGTGTTCAAGTTCTTTACTATGGGAGACTCTCATTCACTGTTTCAGCTTGTCAGTATGGTTCTTCCTTTAGCCATAATTGTAAAAACACATTGGGAGATCCAATCTGAATGACTGACATGAGAATCCTCATAATTATACTGTCAGTGAAAGTGGTAAAGGAAAGTAATGAGGCAGGAAAACTTCTGAAACTGATCATTTCACGTATTATAAAAAAGTTCAGTGTATTTCCTGAAAGTAAATCTTTGAAAAGAGTGGGATAGAACTTACTCCACAATTTTCAGATTTAATAAAGTAATAATTAGTCAGCTGATCTGTAATCTTCTGCAGTTTTAATACCACACACACACACACACACACCGCAGCGCGCACACACACACACACACACACAACACACACACACACACACACACCACACACACACACACACACACTGCTTGGAACACAAACTGACACACAACTATGCAAAACAACTCGGAAAATGTACAGAAGCTGCTTTAATTCAAAATATTTGTCCCTGCTTTTTTCTCTCCATTTTGGATTGAAACACATGAAAAGTCAAAGCAATCACTAGCATACACACATGTACACAAAAACTAGCATTGAAAGGACACTTGTAGAATCATAATTTGAATAAAACAATGTATCCAGTATTTTCCTAAACAATCTGAAACATCAAATTCACACTACACGACAGCTGGACTAAAAAACAAGATTGAGAAAGAGTGGGTTAGTTACCACCAAGAACATAGACAAACAAAGTACAGGACAAGACACAATGCACTTCAACCTCTTGGGTCTTAAGGTAAAAAAACAGGTTTGCTATAATTAGTATTTAAGTGATATTTGGCCATTTTAACGTGGTGACAGCCCTGATGTGGCCCTTTGCGGTCGGCTGGGCTATAAGCAACATTATCTTATCTTATCTTATCTGACCATAGCAGCCCTGATGTGGCCCTTTGCGGTCGGCTGGGCTATAAGCAACATTATCTTATCTTATCTGACCATAGCACAACTTTTCAAGATGATTTTTTTTTCTCCAGTTATATCTTCAGTTTCTATCTGTTCACTTTGAGGGTACAAAGATGAAGCAGAGGACTGGTAAAATAGAAATATTATTTTAAGATGATCTTTGTCTCCATGTATATCTTCAACTTGTATCTGTTCCCTATGAGGGTACAAAGATGAAGCAGAAGACTGGTAAAATAGAAATATCATTTTAAGATGCTCTTTGTCTCCATGTATATCTTCAGTTTCTATCTGTTCCCTATGAGGGTACAAAGATGAAGCAGAAGACTGGTAAAATAGAAATATTATTTTAAGATGATCTTTTTCTCCATGTATATCTTCAACTTTATCTGTTCCCTTTGAGGGCACAAAGATGAAGCAGAAGACTCTTAAAATTAAAATGTTTTTTTAAGATGACATTTTCCTCCCCGTCACTGGCATATATTAGTGATAATATTTGGACACAAAAACTGTGTCAGTGGGTTTTCCATGATAAATTGTCTGTCTTCCTCCAGTATTATTTTACAAGTGCAGAGTTTGTAAAACAAACAACAACAAAAAGAAAAAAAATACTTTTCATTTAGATCTGTGTGGCTTTGTATTCCTCTGAGTTTCAAAACAAATTGATTCTGAAGTTCAGCTATTGTGTGCACTATTAATATTCTATGTTTGTGTGATGTGATTCAAGAGCACTTGTTTTCCAGCAGTGCACACATGCTGGTTTATGTACACATGCATGAGCAGTACAATTAAAAAGAATTCCCACAATAACAATGACTGATTTAAAAGAGGAAAATTATACTGCAAAGGTAATACAGCTGTACTGTATGCAACATGACAAATGATTTTGCTGTTACACACTTCAAACAAAATGATCACTGCAAAAGTTGAAAAACAACAACAACAAAATAGACTGTGATATAAGAACATTTTTTTCCTGGCAGTCTGTCTCACATATGTATCCGAGTTGTATGCATGAACAGTGCAGTAGAAAAAAGCATCACCATTATCAACAAAGACTGGTTTACAAGAGAAAAAATTTCCTGAAAATATTAGAAAGAGCTGTAAATGACAATACATGATTTTGCTGTTACATGCATCAAGTGAGACAATACATTTTCACACACAGTTTTCTGAAAACTACAGGGGAAACTGCATCAGCCATTACACTTGAATGCATATACTAATACTACATAATGCAAATGGTATCATGATGAACATTCTTTGCAGAACCAAAAAAGGCAAATTTCAAGTGACAAGATGACTGCAAAAGAAAAAGTAGTACAGGAAATATCTATGGTTATTGTGAATGTTAAATGTGTATCACACTTAGACTCCAACATTTAGAGTTAATTCTGTTACAGAGTTCTTTAACTTTTCTTTCTTTCTTTTTTTTTTCTTCCTCGGTGTTAGTGGCTTTGTGGCCTTTAACTTTAAGGCAGTGTGCCAGCCAAGGAAGCAAAAAGAACACACACACACACACACACACACACACACACACACACACACACACACACACACAAATGCAGAACATGCTGCAAAAAAATCAAAGCTTAATCAAATTTGTTTATAAACTTTATCTCCTTTGCCTTTGATAATGAAATAAACACTGTATGAGCACACTCACATCCCTACATCTACACAGCATAACCTAGTGGATGTGTGATGCATTGATTTGGTGCATAATCAGTGGATGTTTGTTGTTTGTGGGCTAGATCTTCACCGTCACCAAATCCATGTTGACCAGTATTAATACATTTAATTCATGCATCCCCTTATCTAGCATTTCACACGAATGCTGCTTCAAACAAATAACTGATAACCTGAATGACTGAATCATGATTTTTCCCTCTCATGTTTCTTTGCTGCTGTAAACACACACACACACCACACACACACACACACTTTAAGTAAATTACAAAATTGAAACATAAAAACCTATGCCTTTGAATCAAAGAGAAGATTCTCCAACTCTTGTACATCTAGTGAATTATTGCATTCAAATGTTGCAGTCACTCACTGACACATTTTAACAGAGTTGACAGAGAAGACTTTGTAAAAATCTACCTTTGTTTTGACAACTATGTGTTCACAGTTGGGCGGGAGGGGCTGGGGGGGGGGGGGGGGGTAGACTTTCAGTTCCTGCACCCAACCATCAGTAAACTGCATATGTGCATTGGGGTCAGGAAAAAATGTCACCGGAAAAAACGGCACCAGAAAAAATGTCACCGAAAAAAATGTCACCAGGAAAATAAGGCACCTGGAATAAATGGCACCCGGAATAAATGGCATGCACCCGATCCTCCACACAGACGCATCAAACGCGTCTACTGTCGAGTACAGGCGTGTCTCCGGCAACCCTGTTGTGATCGACAGGATGGATCCAAGTCTGTGGAAGAATTTCTCCGACGAGCAGGACACATTTGATGGAAGCCGGGCCGGGAAATGACATTCACTGAAATGTGATATGTTTGTTTTTGTCACATTTGTTTTACTTACACGTTTTTACTTACTTGTTTTATGACTTACATGTGTTATAATGCTAACCAAGAAACTTGCACTTTTAAACGTAGAAAGTAAAATAAACATCCTTTACAAATTACTCAACATAAACCCATATAGGATATAGGCCTAATACATCACAAATCAGAATTTAACGGTGCCATTTTTTCCACTTTCTCATATTTCTATCATTTTTGGGTGCCGTTATTTCCGGGTGCCATTTTTACCGTGCCGTTTTTTCCGGTGCCCTTTTTTCCTACACTCATGTGCATCAAGCACTCGAACTGCTGCAAGGTGTATGCGCTTACACCACAGGCAAGGTAACTCACGAGTCCAAGGAACTTCAGTGGTGGTATAAGATTGAATTCATTTGACCACTCTTTTCCCCTGGAATCGTACGGATCACATCCATTCAACCACACCTATTTTTGGCGATAGCGAGATCTACACTCCCCATCTAACTTGTCGATGTACTTGACATTCTGTTTTGCTGCTGGCCGTCATCGAAAAAATGGCTTCCCAACAGGGAGGTTTCCGTTCGCTTCGGTAGAAACGTGACGTCATCGCTCGAAACCTATAGATTACTATTATCAGATGGAAGTTTATACGTTCCCGACAGTCGCCGATCGTTGCCGACCGTCGCCGATCGATGCCGACCGTTTCTTTTACCCGCCCGGCGGTAACGGACTTAAGTCATATTCCACATCACTTTAATAGGGTAAAAGTTATGTGTTATAACACATTTAAACATCATGGCGATCAACATGCACATAGCATACATTATGATACTGACTAGTTTGCGATGTTTGTTAAGTTAGCCGATATCACAAACTTGACAAAGAAAGAAAATCGGTGTTACGACTCCTTAGAGTTCAACTGTACATCATCGATAAATATTAGCCTTAACAACAAATTAAACCCAAGCATTGAAGCGAGTTCTGCGAACTATGACCTATACAAAGAGAGTCTGCTACAGCTGGCAAAAACATAATTGCATACCTGAACGATTTTGGTCCTTTCTAACTTCAAGTTCTTTGACTGACTGTCACTTTTCTGTCACGGGTTACGGCGTTGGATCCTCCTCTCGTTGGTAGTCACGTGATCAAGATTCACGTGATTACTAGGTGTCTTCTATGAATAGAACTTTGGAATGCGTGTCAGTGTCGATGTAAGTATGTTCACTGTCAGTGTCTGTGGTTGTAACACCGACCAACTATTTCGTTAAAATCTCCGTCATTAGTTTCATTTTGATATACGTGGGACATATATCATTATTATTTTTGAGTTGGTATTTCCTTAAATAGTACGACTGCAAATGGTACTACAAAAACGTCTTTTTACCATTGCATATAAAAAAAAATCACCAAAACACGGCGAAACAAGCGCAAAAGATCGTTTCATATGAGTCGTTCAAACATTGCGTTTCGGAATTGCTGTGCACGAAAACGAAATCAAATGTAAATTCATTAAAAAAAAGCATGTGCATGGAGAAAGTAGTCCATCTGATCCCTGCAAATAATATTATCCCTACGATGCCGGGAAGCAAACCGATATGGTGACTCGATCATTATGGAGTACGAGGACCTATTTTTAAATGGCTCACCGACTTTTTGACGAAAAGGAGGATGCGAGTGGTGCTGGAGGGAGAGGCATCAGGCGAGGTAGCTGTCGACTCCGGTGTCCCTCAGGGACACCATCGTTTGAGTGACAGTATTAGGAAAAGGAAACATGTGGCACTACTCTTCTGTGCCACATCAATGACCTACCGGAAGCAGTGAAGTCAAAAGTATGACTCTTCGCTGACGACTGCCTACTGAACCGCAACATCAACACCCTTCAGGACCACATCACCCTGCAGGAAGACCTGAGACACCTTGAGGACTGGGCCAAGAGATGGGGGATGCGCTTCAACGCACAGAAATGTTATATCCTGTCCTCCCGGAGCAAGTCTGCCTACATGTACAGCCTCAATGGAGTCTTTCTGAAACAGGTTCAGCAAAACCCGTACTTCGGACTACTCATCTCAGATGACTTGAAATGGGGTCAACACATTGCAAATATTGCTCGAAGAGCTGGATCAGCAGTGGGCTTCCTACGCCAGAATCTCAGGAATTGCCCAAAGGAGTGCAGGCGCCTGGCGTACATCGCACTGGTGAGATCCACACTAGAGTATGCAGCTACAGTGTGGGACCCATATTACCAACAGGACATCGAGAAGTTGGAGAGGGTACAGAGACAGGCAGCACGCTTCATCACAAAGGACTATGGGCCAGGGAACCAGGTTGCGTAAGCCGAATGCTGCGGGATTTGAATCTCCCCCCGCTGGCTGATCGTCGCAGACAGGCACGACTAGGCCTGATGTTCAAGATAGCGGGAAATCTCATCCCCGCATTCCCCCCCAAAAACAACAACAACAACAACAACAAGAAAGCAAAACTTCCTGACCCCTGTGAGTGCTGGCCGCAGACGGACACGACCCCCCAAGTATGAGGACTTCGAAGTCTCCAATATTACATAACACCGCGTGGTCAGAAACACTTGCGGCTTCAAACTACCTGTCTGTAACACAAGTCAGTACACTCACTCCTTCTTCGTGCGGACAGTGATGGACTGGAATCATCTAGGGGAGGATATCGTCAGTGCAGGCTCTGTCAGTGCATTTACATCAGCACTTTGCAGATCAACATCGCCTGCCTACTAGCATCTTGACAGCAGTATAGTTTTTAGCCAGCTTTTGTGTGTGTGTGTGTGTGTGTGTGTGTGTGTGTGTGTGTGTGTGTGTGTGTGTGTGTGTGTGTGTGTGTGTTGTTGTTGTTGTTGTTTTTTTAAACCTGTAGATACCTGTTGTGGCTACTCACAGAGACTTTAACCCAGTAGAAGATTGTTGGGACAAAGTGGTGGCTTTTTAAAACTATTTTAAAACTATTTGGCGCTCTCCCTGTTCCGTCGTGTTTATAGCCGTTGATTGGCTCCTGCGACGTAATGTTCCAGATCCAGATCCAGAACTGAGTAAATGCCTCTTAATACTGACGTAAAATAAGTAAAGTGATTTGTCCCAATCCTGCA
The DNA here is from genome assembly GCA_018398815.1 of Conus ventricosus. NCBI lineage: Eukaryota > Metazoa > Mollusca > Gastropoda > Neogastropoda > Conidae > Conus > Conus ventricosus. The sequence continues at coordinate 118,597,791 of CM031597.1, read as the reverse complement.
TTTCAGAATTTCCAATGCATCACCCGCCAGTGTGTCAAAGTCCCTCTTCAACAGGAAGCTGTTGATCGTTTATTTGTTCGCGAGAAGCCACTACAGTCCGTTGACTGCGGGCCTAATCATTGGATCTCCGTTTGTAACATCTGGTCTGTTTCTCTCACAGTAGGTGGACAATCCTAATTATTGCCGGAGTTTCTGTGATTTTCACTCAGAAGCTATAAAACGCCAGTCGGTTTTTTTTTCTTGGCGAGAGAAAATACAATTCTCAGATATGTTGTTAATGAAGAGATCAATGTACATAGCGCGCACTGTCCGTTCGCCTCTCCGCTCTCCCACCCCCTCCTTCTCCACCTTCACCCCCACCCCTTTACCTCCTGCACTCCACCCTCTTACGCGCACGCGCGCGTGTGTGTATGCGTGTGCGTGCGTGCGTGCGCGCGTGTGTGCGTGTGCGTGTGTGTGTGTGTGTGTGTGT
>CM031597.1:118587319-118589819 GCA_018398815.1 Conus ventricosus | reverse complement strand
TACAAATATTTAGGAACTTTTATAGATAATAAGCTGAATTTTAAATCCCATGTTGATTATGTCCACAAAAAATGTCAAACCAGATTATATTGTCTTCGCAAGCTGCGATCATTTCATGTGAATACTGACATTCTTCGGACATTTTATTCATGCTTCTTGGAATCTGTTTTAACTTTCTCATTTATGTGTTGGTATGGTGGGCTGACTGTGAAGAGTAGGAATGTGCTTGAGAAAGTGGTGAACGTGGGAGGAAAAATTGTTGGTGGGAGACAAAAAAAGTCTGAGTGAGCTGTACAGGTGCCGTGTTGTTTGTAAAGCGAAGAAGATTGCGTGTGACCAGACCCACGTTCTTGCAAGTCAGTATGACCTTCTTCAGTCAGGACGAAGATATCGATCAGTTAAATGCAGAAGTGTCAGATTTAAACAAAGTTTTATTCCCCTGTCCATTGATTTTCTTAACAGAGGTGATGTTTAATTGCTTTTTAGCTATGGATTATTGTTACATTTTGTTTTATAAAGATACATAATTTAAGCTCAGATTGAGCATACTGTTGCTTTTAGATAACAAATAGTTGTGTTATTTTAGTTTAAAATCTCATCTTAGAATTTATTGTCAAATGCGTTGTAGGAATGCAATTTTATATAGTATTATTCTTATATTATTTAGTCACCTTGAAATCCAAATTCTTTTATATGAATGTATGCCATGTGTGACAAAATGGGTGATGTGACAAAATCATTGTTTATTTGCTGTGAATGTGTGTGACCACAAACTAATTTCTCGAACTGAGATAATAAAGTTTACTTGACTGGACTTGACTGTACCGAAACGGCCCGGCGGAGATTCGAACCCGCAACCCTTGGATTACGAGTATGACGCTCTACCAACTGAGCTATTCCGGCCCCCCAACCTTAGAGAACTATCCTGGTTCCTGTCTAATTCCTGGTCTTCCTAGGCTTCCTGGAACTGGCCCAGCACAGGATCAAGAATCTCCGCTACCATGTGGCCAAGCAGACCCAGAAACAGATCCGCCTGCCCAGAGAGAAGGTGGGGAATCAGTCAACAGCAACCGGAGAGAGATCCACACACCTCTCCAGCCAAAAAGCTAAGTGCTGGGAAAGACCCTTGACATCAACTCAAGTTATCAAAAGCTCTCTTAATATGATGAAATAACGTGGCGGAAAGTCAGCCCAAACAAAGACTGATTTGACTGAAGTTCTGTTGATTTGTTTAGTTTACTCTTGTATACAAAAGTGAAGTTGGTGCGTGAAAGTATATTTAACGTTTAACCTGTGTCAGTTACTTGTTCATGCGTTATTTCATGTTTGAACTCTCCAATTCTGTCACTCGGAGCACAAGCATTTTGAAGTGCACAAGCCTAAGGAGAATCATTCTCGAGCCACTGTTGAGTAGTTTTAACAATCCCTAGGAAAATAAAAGTTTCTTTCGATGACTAGTACCGGAAAGTTGCTCCTTCCATCAGAGGTAAGAGAGAGGGTGGACGTGAATTTTTTGACATGCAAACAACTCTATTAATTCTAGTAGAGAAAACATTCTGAGTCCTTCCCCAGAGGACCACACCTGCCCCCCTCCTCCCTCCCCAATTCGTCACACGCGCACGCGCACAAACAAACAAATAAACAAACAAGCAAACGAACGAGAAAACCCTAACTAAATGAATGAAATCCGCTCCCAACTACGGTTGGTCATCACAGACCTCCATGAGGTGCCCGAGGTACGAGAAAACCCTAACTAAATGAATGAAATCCGCTCCCAACTACGGTTGGTCATCACAGACCTCCATGAGGTGCCCGAGGTACGAGAAAACCCTAACTAAATGAATGAAATCCGCTCCCAACTACGGTTAGTCATCACAGACCTCCATGAGGTGCCCGAGGTTTTAATCGAAGTATGCATGCAATCCAACGATGCGGTGAACCCTCACGCAGTCTGTATGACCTTCTCTGTCATTATCCCATTCAATTAAAGCACACAGCAGCACGTGCAAACAGCTGACAATGACAGCTAACACGCTTCCTGTGACGCTTGCTCCACCACCACCAGGCTGTGTCAGGCCAATTGACATAGGCTAGAACACCAAGGCTACATCAAAATGTTGTTATGCTCTGCATAGTTATGCGGGGATTGTCTTCAGTTGTGACAAGCTCCTAGCATAACATTATCAGTCTCCAAAATCCATCCCCCGAAGTCGGAGCGTGGCTGCCCACGTGGCGGGGTAATCATAAACGGTCACACACGTAATGTTCTCATCCCCAGCTGATGCATTTGTACCATAATGTTCAACTACTTTGGCTGTTCGGATGATCCCTGAGTCTTTTAGCCAGGGTACAACAACAACACCACCACCACCAACAACAACAGTACCAGTTTCGCCATCAATCATTGAACAATTATACGACAAAGCGCAGCCATGTGTCATGGCAGAATGGTTCAGAACTGATGTCAGGGTCAAACAAGGCTGCCCGCTCCCTCCAATGC
>CM031597.1:118577319-118584819 GCA_018398815.1 Conus ventricosus | reverse complement strand
TTGCCAGGAGCAAAGAGATAAAAATGTACAGTTATGTTATAAAAGACACCTGGTCATCATTGCCAGGAGCAAAGAGATAAAAGTGTACAGTTATGTTATAAAAAACGACCTGGTCATCATTGCCAGGAGCAAAGAGATAAAAGTGTACAGTTACGTTATAAAAACGACCTGGTCATCATTGCCAGGAGCAAAGAGATAAAAGTGTACAGTTATGTTATAAAAACGACCTGGTCATCATTGCCAGGAGCAAAGAGATAAAAATGTACAGTTATGTTATAAAGACACCTGGTCATCATTGCCAGGAGCAAAGAGATAAAAGTGTACAGTTATGTTATAAAAACGACCTGGTCATCATTGCCAGGAGCAAAGAGATAAAAGTGTACAGTTACGTTATAAAAACGACCTGGTCATCATTGCCAGGAGCAAAGAGATAAAAAGTGTAGTTATGTTATAAAGACACCTGGTCCAGTCAAAGAAAAGAAAAGAAAAAAAATCCTGAAGGGCACAATGCCGAAGGACCGAAGAAGAGGCAGACATCTTTTTAGGAGAGGGGCGAGGACAATTTTAGGGAGAGGATATGCCTTGCTTCGTTCAATCTCTGATACAGCGGCTGGAGGAAAATTGATGAAAAAAATCAATGGTGTCATACACCTCAGTCTGGGTTTCAAAGATCGGTATGGTGAAACAAGGCAAGACATTTAAGGGTGGAGTAGACAGGAGAGATATGCATAGATCTCTCTCTCTCTCTCTCTCTCTCTCTCTCTCTCTCTCTCTCTCTCTCTCTCTCTCTCTCTCTCTCTCTCTCTCTCTCTCTCTCTGTGTCTTTTCAAAAGACAAGTCTTTTGGTTCAAGGATAGCGGAGAACATGCAGTTTTGTGTTCAGACACCGAATTTGAAAAAAAAATCCACATGAATTGTTTATTCTGTTTCTGTCTTCAACCCAAAGAAGCAACGCAACGACTGTTTCCCATAGAATCGATACAAGGACTAAATCAGAGACTATTGAACTATTTGCGGCATTACCCCCAGGAGAGCTTGAGTTCTGTGCTGAGAATAGAATCAAGTGGAAACCCTTGACAAAGAAGGCCTTCACTTCCTTTGAGAACAGCCAGAGGGACTGGGTCACCAGTGCAGGGAATGCAGGAGGGTGTCAATGCCCCCACCCGTTCACCATCCTTCCAGTGTCGTCCTAGTCCTCGGAAGTGTGTCCCCACTATCGTATTGTCCAGTCATATAATAATGATAATTACTATTATTATTATTATCATTTATGGCGCTTAATCTTACATCATAAGCCATAAGCGCTTACAAACACATAAAAGGTTAAAGAAAACATAAATGAAACCAATAGGAAGATGAATATTGCAATAAGTACCACGTCCGATACCATCAACGAAGATCACATAACAAATGGCCATCATTTGTTTCATTGATGGTCAACCAACCACGACCGTTTGTAGCCTAAGCGTGTGTTGAAAACTGGAGGCTGACAATGAAGGTTCGAACCTGTTCAATAGTTTCCTCTTTAACTATTTCTTAACTTTGTGTATTGTTCAGGCTATGTTAGCAGACCGATCACCGCACCAGACTGGTGTTTAGCAAACATTTCTCTCAACCACTCTTTCCTGCATGTACCTACATGTGAAGCTCAAGGGCCTGAACGAGAACACAATCTTGATGACACACACGCTGTACATGATATTATTTTCCAGTGTGAAATAGTTTTAGAAATGATCTTTGTCCGGTACTTGATTATCCATCCATACCTGATTTTCAGATGTCATGGTCTGATGAAGAAAAGCGAATAACTGAAAACAAACAAACAAAAACTAATCATATCGCACACCGCTGTTGCCTGAAACTTAAACCTTCACTCACTTACTTCCAGGTATTATAGCTTGACAAAGAAAGCCCAGAAAACCTCTCTATTAATCAGGGGGCTGTGTTCTGTGATCCAGCTTAGTGCCTCAAATAGAGGGTTTGCCTGCGTTTTCATTGCCGATGATGCCACAGTGGGATGGAACCCGCTGCTGTACCACTACTTATTAGGTAGGCCTACTGAGGATCTGCAGTCCCTCTTTAATGTAAATGATCTCCTATCATATTGAAAATTGGCTGAGCTACTCTGGACTGTGTATCTAATACTATGAAGAAAATGATATCACTGGCTGAACTCATCCCATACAGTTTCCCTACACCTTTCCGTGTACTGCTACAGTGGCACAAAGTGTGGGCTGAAAGAGCAATGACTGCATTTGTTAGTAGTTCTCACTTTAATAACTGAGTAACTTTCATGACCATTTGAAGACCCATTTGTGTAGAAATAATTGATCAAAGAATAATAATTATATGCAAATGTGATTTAGTTTTATCTGTATAAACGCGTTAAATGATATGACAATAATTCACCGAAAAGCTTCAACTGTCAGGGCAACATCTCTCATTTCAAAATAAAGCCAACAAATTTGAAGACTATCTATGCTTGAACTTAATACATACAGAGACACCTCACTAAAAAAATGTAAGAGCCCTAGTATGCTAATAAATGAAAATGAACAAAACTGTTCTTTGATTCTTTAAGCATTTCACTCCACTCTCACACAACCAACGACGGTAAAGAGGAAATATATAGAATGGAATATCACGTAAGTTGGAATACTACACATATATATGTGATGTCAAGGGAGCACAGACACAATTAGCCGTGTCTCCCTGACGAGTCTGATCCAGTGGACGAAAGGCCTAGGAGCAGGCAATATGAATTATTCTATCTTCGAGATGGGTGACAATGGTCCCCATATGCTGCTAGCGAAAGACGTTATTTTCATAGTATATAGTCCCTATAATATTATGTGCAGAAAAAGCCTTCTCATATGTTCAAGGGCATTTCTGTCAAAGTTAAAGATTCCGCCATGGCTTGGTACCATACGTGTACGTCTGTCTGTGAACCTGTCATCCTGTCCAACACATCACTGTCGATCAGGAAGTAGAATGTCTGTCTGTCTGTCTGTCTGTCTGTCTTTCTGTGTCTGTGTCTGTCTGTCTCTCTCTCTCTCTCTCTCTCTCTCTCTCTCTCTCTCTCTCTCTCTTCGCCTCCGTGCGTCTACAATGACAAAAAGGTCACAGACAATGACAGTGAGCTGTGTGCAGTGGGATCGAAGTGCACGTGCAGTGGTAGTTTAATTATTCAAACTGACCAGTGTGTTTGTGGGAAGGGCGTGTAATCGACGTGCTTTACTCCATGACGGTCTTTGAGGCTGGCAGATTACTGTGTAGCAGCAGTGTTCATTCGTTTTCATTTTTAGAACTGCGGACAATTGGGTTCCTTTCTGTCAATACCAAGATTTGTGGTATGAACATTTTCTCATTTATTTAGTTGATTTTTTTTTTCGTAACTGTTCTTAACTGGGTTTTGCTGCTGATGTTGCCATTTTATTTAGTGCTTAAAGTGTAGAGTAACAACTTTGTCCTTGTTTTGTGTTCTGTATTTTTAGACATAATTTTCTCCTTCTTTATTGTTTGTTTGTATGTTTTTGGGCATTCTGTGACCGACATTTTTCTCCTTGTTCTTTTTTTTTGTTGCATTCTATAACACTTTTCTCCTTGTTTTCTGTCTATTATGACAGACTGTTTCGCCCTTGTTTCTTGTCAACTGTGACTGACTGTTTCTCCTTGTTTTCTGTCTACGGTGACAGACTGTTTTCTCCTTGTTTTCTGTCTAATATGACAGACTGTTTTCTCCTTGTTTTCTGTCTAATATGACAGACTGTTTTCCTCCTTTGTTTTTAAAAAAAAAATCAACTATGATAGAAAGTTTTTTTCCCTTGTTTTCTGTCTATTTTGACGGACTGTTTTCTCCTTGTTTTCTGTCGAATATGACAGACTGTTTCCCCCTCCTTGTTTTCTGTCTACTATGACAGTCTGTTTGCTCCCTGTTTTTTTTATCTACCACGACAGACTGTTTTCTCCCTGTTTTCTGTCTGCTATGACAGTCTGTTTTCGCCCTGTTGTAAGTCTACTATGAAAGTCTGTTTTTCTCTCTGTTTTCTGTCTACTAAGACAGACTGTTTTCTACTTGTTTGCTGTCTACTATGGCAGTCTGTTTTCTCTCTGTTTTCTGTCTACTATGACAGTCTGTTTTGTCATTGTTTTCTGTCTACTATGACAGTCTGTTTCTTCCCCTGTTTTCTGCCAACTATGACAGTCTGTTTTCTGCTGGTTTTCTGTCCACTATGACAGACAGTTTCTGCTGGTTGTCTGTCCACTATGACAGACATTTTTCTCCTGGTTGTCTGTCCGCTATGGCAGTTTTCTCCTGGTTGTCTGTCCACTATGACAGACCGTTTTCTCCTCCTGGTTGTCTGTCCGCTATGACAGACAGTTTTCTGCTGGTTGTCTGTCCACTATGACAGACAGTTTTCTCCTGGTTGTCTGTCCACTATGACAGACAGTTTTTCTGCTGGTTGTCTGTCCACTATGACAGACAGTTTTCTCCTGGTTGTCTGTCCACTATGACAGACAGTTTTCTGCTGTTGTCTGTCCACTATGACAGACAGTTTTTTCCTGGTTGTTTGTCAACTATGACAGACAGTGTTCTCCTGGTTTTCTGTCTACTGTGGCAGACAGTTTTCTCCTGGTTGTCTGTCCACTATGACAGACTGTTTTCTCGTGGTTTTCTGTCCACTATGATAGACAGTTTTCTCCTGATTATCTGTCCACTATGACAGACAGTTTTCTCCTGGTTTTCTGTCCACTGTGGCAGACAGTTTTCTCCTGGTTGTCTGTCCACTATAACAGACTGTTTTCTCATGGTTTTCTTTCTACTACGGCAGACAGTTTTCTCCTGGTTGTCTGTCCACTATGACAGACTGTTTTTCTCATGGTTTTTCGTCTACTACGGCAGACAGTTTTCTCCTGGTTGTCTGTCCACTGTGACAGACTGTTTTCTCATGGTTTTCTGTCTACTATGGCAGACAGTTTTCTCCTGATTATCTGTCCACTATGACAGACAGTTTTCTCATGGTTTTCTGTCCACTATGACAGACTGTTTTCTCATGGTTTTCTGTCCACTATGACAGACAGTTTTCTGCTGTTTTCTGTCTACTATGGCAGACAGGTTTCTCCTGGTTGTCTGTCCACTATGACAGACTGTTTTCTCATGGTTTTCTGTCTACTATGGCAGACAGTTTTCTCCTGATTATCTGTCCACTATGACAGACAGTTTTCTCCTGGTTTTCTGTCCACTATGACAGACAGTTTTCTCCTGGTTGTCTGTCCACTATGACAGACTGTTTTCTCATGGTTTTCTGTCCACTATGACAGACAGTTTTCTGCTGGTTTTCTGTCTACTATGGCAGACAGTTTTCTCCTGGTTGTCTGTCCACTATGACAGACTGTTTTCTCATGGTTTTCTGTCCACTGTGGCAGACAGTTTTCTCCTGGTTGTCTGTCTACTATGACAGACTGTTTTCTCCTGGTTTCTGTCTACTATGATACGGTTTCTCTTTGGTTTGTTTTCTGTCTACTATAACTTAGTTGTCTCCTTGACTTTTGTCTGCTACGATAGATAGTTATCGTCTAGTGTTCTGACCATTATGACAGACTGTTTCCTCTTTGCTTTCTGTCTTATATGTTAGACAGTGCAAAACAGAAAAGCAATGATTACATACTTTATTTTCTGTTTTCATAAGAAAAAAAAACATGATGCTTTCATCAACTGTATGCAAAACAGTTTTTCATTTTATAATTTATATCTGCATGTGATTAGGTGACAATGTCATCTGCGAGGTGAGAGAAGCGTCATCTCAGAGATAGGGTTGAAAGTTTTGATCAGTGTTTGTGTACCGCAAACATGTTGCCAATGCTGTTACGGTGGGAGGGATTCTCCAGTTCTGGCAGAGCATTTTCTAGTAATTGTAGTCCAAGCTGGTTGTATGGATGTCTGGTGGAACCACAAAAAAAGTTTCATGTAACAGACTTTTGATACAACCGAAGTTGTTGGTGGCAGAAATACGCTCTAGCTTAAGCCAAGGAAACAAAATAATCACTTCTCTGCATAGGCCTTTCAGTACAACTAGCTTCAACTGGTGTACTTACAACAACAACAACAACGACGACGACAACGACGACGACGACGACAACAACAACAACAACAACAACAACAACAACAACAACAACAACAACAACAACAACAACAACAACAAAAACAAACTTGATTCAACGCCCATCTTGCACAAAAATTTGACATTGATAGGTGATTACTCGTTCTTTATTTTCGGTATCACGAGTATTGTTTATCTTGCCTGAAGAAGACCTAAGAGGCCGGAACGCGTCGTCTTTTATCTTGTGATTCGTTTGTCAACATTGTTCGGCAAAGTTATAAACACTTTCTCAAATTCATTAAAACAAATTAAGAGAAAGCAGATATACAGTGAGCTAGCTGAACGCATACGTCTACTATATTTCTTACTTCAGTAACATGCTCACTACGCTTGCGCCAGCCATGCGCTAACGTTCCGTCAAGGACTGTGGCGACGTTAGGGACATGGTACCATGTCTGCCTGTCTGTCTCTGACGCTGCCGTCATGTCCAGTACAGCGCTGCTAGCTGTGCGCCAGGATGGAGGTCAGACACCTCTCTTTCTCTCTCTCACTTCGCCTCCATGCGTCTGACAGAGAAAGATCACAGAGGCTGACGTGATCTCTGTGTGTGTGTGTGTAATGGGATCGATGTGCACGTGCTGTGGTGGTTTAAACTGACCAAGGTGCTTTTGCGGTGTGAGGTGTGTGTGTGTGTGTGTGTGTGTGTGTGTGTGTGTGTGTGTGTGTGTGTGTGTGTGTGTGTGTGTGTGTGCGCGCGCGCGTGTGTGTGCGTGCGTGCGTGCGTGCGTGCGTGCGTGCGTGCGTGCGTGCGTGCGTGCGTGTGTGTGTGTGTGTGATATCGATGGGCTTCGCTCACACGTATTACAGTATTTGAGGCTGGCACATGCATGTGTGTAGTAAAGCAATCTACTACTCTTTTAGGCATGTGTTTTATGGTTTTCATTTCAACAGGATGAGATAAATTCTAAGATTTTATTTTAAAAAAAAATCTACTTGTTTATTTGTTTGGATTCTGCATCCTTTTTGTTATTAGAATGGAATTGTTTTGTTCACGTTCATCTTTTGGTTTTATTTGTGTTTGTACGATTTTTTCCAGCACCTTTAAAACTAGTTTGTTTATTGAAAATAGTTCCAGATGTTAGGTGTTTGGGTCTTTGAAAAAAACAACAACACAGTTTCTGTCATTGTTGCCGTTCGACATATTGATTTTTTTCCTTTACATTATGTGCTTTCTGTTTGATTTTCTTTTGTCAGTGTTTGATTCTATTTCGAACAAAAAATGAGGGCTCACGTGTTTGATAAAATTATTTGAAAGGAGAAAATCCATTCGCCATATTAGTTTTGTGGAGAACCTTCCGAACCTTTGTTGTTATCTTTCGTGAAAATCTGTACTGGACGT
>CM031597.1:118564819-118572319 GCA_018398815.1 Conus ventricosus | reverse complement strand
AACTGGTTGACAGAGCAGCTAGAAGTGCAGCACGAAATACTGAAGGGGCAATTCAACTAAACATTGAATTAGATTTGCATGAATGTTATTGACTCATTGAAAAAGTAGCCGAGGGGAATTTTGTCAACATTTTGAAGGCATCAGAGAGCCAATATTCTCTCACCTGCATTAAAGGCTCCGAGACACTGAATTCAAATTTGATGCTAAGGCATATGTCTGATGCAGGGTCAAGACCAATTACATCTTTGATGTTTAAGATTCGTTTAGATGCTTTCAAAACAAAATACTGTAAAGACGTCAAATGTGTATGTGGGAACCATATTTCAGTGAATCATCTGCTCTTGCACTGTCCTAACATCAAAGACCAAATTACTGAGACTGCAGGTAGCTTACTCGTAAAAAGACCGTTAACGATTGAAAGAATTGTGAATGATTTTCATCTTTTGCGAACTTTTGCTGAAATATTGCATTTAAGCCCTCTTGGTATTCTTCTTTGAGTAACCGGTATATTTTGGTTTCAGTTTGGTTGTAATATTCTTCTTGTTGGTTATTTGTTGATTACTTGATAGTTGCTATCCCCGCCCCCCCCCCCCCCCTCCCTCCCCTCAACATATTTTTTTGTTTTTCTACATATGCATTCTTACACACACACACACACACACACACACACACACACACACACACACACACACACACACACTCTCTCTCGTACGACACACGGATTTTTTTTTTTTTTTTTTTTAAACAAAATAATTGAAGCATTTCACATGCACAATCAGTCACTACTTTCATATCCATCCTCTCCATTCTTCATTTATCTTCTCTTCCCTGCCTTTCTCCACTTCTCCTCTGTCTCCCAGCCTTCTCTCCTACCCCTTGTACTCCCCCCCCCCCCCCCATCCCCCCGTCTAATATCACTTGAGGGTGAACAGACGTTAAACTAAAGAAAGAACAGACACACACACACACACACACACACACACACACACAGAGAACTGCTTTTCACTAATCACACAACTGAACCATTCACTGTTACGGACTTTAAATATCTTTGTGAAAAGTTTGAAGTCACGTCGAATGCGTTCTCGAGGTAACGAAAGTAAAGCTATGTTGAATATCACGTAGGCATAGGAAACTTTTCCAACAAAAATTGAATGGCACGTCGTCGTATGCGTTTTCAAGAAACGACAACGTTTGAATACCACACCACATGTGTTCTCAAGTAAAGACAACGTTCGAATTTTACGTTGTACACGTCCCCAAGAAACTACAGTGTTTAAATTTCATGTCGTATGCGCTTTCAAGTAATTTTGATTACTGCGTCACGAAAAATTTCGAACATTGCGTCGCATGCGTTTCCAAGAATGGACCACATTGGAATTGTACTCACATACATTTCTAATAAACGACACATATTTGAATGTCACGTAACATACGTAACCAAAAGATGACAGAGCCAATTGAAGGGAAGGGGGAGGGTGGTGGGGGGAAAGGGAGGGGAGGAGAATTGGTGGAGGAGAGGGAGATGGAGGAGATTGACTTCCGGCGCCCTCGTTATGACTTCTCGCCATGATGTCGGCGGGGTTTTAGTGGAGGAATTACGGGAGGAAATGTGGTCGGGGGGCCCGGCGCCTGTCGCGATTTATCGATCTTGCTTTAACCGGCTAAGATGCACAGCTCGGGTCGTGGGAAGAAGGACTGAAAGGACGAAAGAAGGTTTGAGGGAGCAGAGGGAATTACGTGAGGATGACGAAGGGGGAGGGGGGGGGGAGGGACACGGAGAACCGGAACGGTCGGAAAGGAGCTTGGCGGGCAGCGGCCTGGAGGGAGGGGGAGGGGGGGGGGGGGGGGGGCTTCGGGAGGGGGGGGTGTGTGCGTGTGTGGAGGGGAGATCGAACTGGTGACGGCAGAAAGAGTCGATCACGTCTTTAAAATAGGGCGCAGTCCTGTCGAGGTGTTAGGCAACTTGTCTTTTTTTTTTTTTTTTTTTTTTTTTAAAGATTGAGACAAATTTCTGTGGTGTGAAATAGCATTTAGCACAAGGTAGTGAGTGGGATGGGGAGACAAGGAAGGAGGAGGTTGAGGGAGGAGGGGGATGGGAGGGGCGGGGTGGATGAAAAGGAACCAACTACTCGCTCGTATTTTTATGTTTTCAGAAGAATGAAGCATGTTACCGGCAACGTCGGCTTCCAAGAAAGTTCTGTCGAATACACGCGCGCGCACGCGCGCGCGCACGCACGCACGCACACTGTCAAAGATAAGGCTTCTATGGTCAGCTGGGTTGTAAACAACGTGATTCAACCCCCCTGAACGCACGACCCCTGTAAAACAAGTTGACAACCATGGAAATGCACAGCTGTTGGTGGCACTGTCCCAGGGAAAACATCAGAAAATCGCCGTCAACACAGACCCCGAAATTTTGTGACCGTCCCTGACGACATGAATAGCAAGTCTCCGTCGATCATTTTTACACCCGTATCAAAATAAGAATCTAAGGGTAAAAATGGTCGAATCTAATGATACAAATGGTCAAATATTTGAGTTCGGGTAGGTACTGATTCTACAGTCCGTTCTTTTTTGGCAGCACTGTGAAAAGATGTAAACAATCTTCTTCTTCTTATGCCCATTGCTCTTGCCAGAGTATAGGCCATCAACAGCTGCCCGCCAACGACCACGGTCCTGGGCAATCTTTTCTACTTCTCCCCAGCTGTAACTCATCTGCCTGGTGTCCGCCTCCACGTCCAGGCTGTGTAAGAAAGCAGACTTGAGTGCAGCAACACTGACCACCAAGAAAGTGCAGATCTTCGTCAGCTCCAGTCGATGTGGACACTCCAGACTCAAACACCACATGTTACACAAAATTCCACGCTGGCGAGTCTTTAGGAGGCCCATGCGGTACAGCCCCAATGACTGTGGAACATTTTCTGCAGGACTGTCCCACACATAAAAAGCTAAGAGCAGAGACCTGGCCTGCCAACACATCGACGAGGAAGAAGCTTTATCACCTCTGAAGGGCATCCGCTGCGCAGCAGCCATCGTCAGTGCCTCTGCGGTTCCTGTCTGCAAGTACGAAGAAGAAGAAAAAGAAGAAGAAGAAGATGATGATAAGGTAAGGTAAGGTAATGTTGCTTATAGCCCAGCCAACCGCAAAGGGCCATATCAGGGCTGCTACCACGTTAAAATCAACTCACATATATATATTCATTCACACAACTCTTTAAAATACATCTTCTAAAAATCCACCCGAAATTTTGTTAAAAAACTTTCCACTGTAAAATCTCAGATCCGATGAAAAATGTTAATCTCTTTCAAGAAATTGGAAATGAAATGAGGCAGGGAACAGTAAACAATAAACAGTAAACAAGTGGGGTAACTTTTGCTCCCATAAGAAAACCTAACATAGAGTCACTTTTATTTAAGACTGGCACAGCCTTTTAAACTTGAATAAAGATAGACAAATGCATAGACGAACAATCTAATAGTGGGGGAAAAAACAAGCGCAGGCCAACAACTCAACTGTCTTCATAGTAATGTTGTTGTTGTTGTTGTTGTTGTCGTACCCTGGCTAAAAGACTCCAGGGATCATCCGAACAGCCGAAGTATTTGAACACTATGGCACAAATGCATCAGCTGGGGATGAGAACATTACGTGTGTGACCCTTTTTTATTACCCCGCCACATGGGCAGCCACACTCCGACTTCGGGGGATTTGGGAGACTGATAATGTTATGCTAGGAGCTTGTCACGACTGAAGACAATCCCACATAACTATGCAGAGCATAACAACATTTTGGTGTTCTGGCCTATGTCAATTGGTCTGACACAGCCTTAAGCCAAGGCGTTTCATAGTAATGACTTGGCAAAGATTTGGACTTAAGGAGGGGGGTGGGGGGGGGGGGGGGGTTGAAGATGGAGAAACTGGGAACATGAAATGAAGAAATATATTACAGATATGAAAACTCTCCACTAGCTGCATAAGGGAACCATCGCAATCCCTTTTAAGGCAGATATATTTGTATTGCCTGCTCCGAGGCCTTTCGTCCGCTGGATCGGAACTCATCAGGGAGACACGGCTGGTTGTGTCTGCGCTCCTGGCGTCAAGTAGAGACACACCACAGTCCATAATACCGCGGTGTTCTCACCACCAACGGTGCAAAAAAGAATCCAATGGCACCCCCAAAGCATGTATTTGTTTCTGTCCGTCTGTGTGTGTGTCAACCTCACTGTCCCGGCTGAGTCCCGGAATTCTGGTCGTTTCCCATTCTGAAGTAAACTCCTGGCAGTTCAGAAGTTTTCAAAAATCCAAGTCTTGAGAAAAGCCTTGAAGTGGCAAATTGATAGCGTGCCTCAGACTATAACAAAGCATTTGAACTTTGGCTGCGGAAGCTGAAAATCTCTGTGGAGGGGTGAGGAGAGCACTTTGAAAGATTCTGTAAAATTTCACGTGCGTTCCACATTCCATTTTTATTTTGTTTGTTTGTTTCTTTCGTTATTGATTGATTGATCTATTTATCTGTTTATTTATTCCATTATTTATTTAATTTTACGAAACGAAGAGACGAAACTTTTGCGTCAACCCTGGCTTTTAAACCCCTGGATGGCGACAGCACGAGCGAAACGTCGAACTCTGTCTTGAGAACAGAATCTTTTATCATTTCTAACTGGTGTCGATTTTCGTTTTCTGGGTGGGATTCGTCAGTAAAAAAAAAAAAAAGAAAAGAAAAGAAAAGAAAAACACCCCAAAAAACAACAACAACAAACGGGCTGGTTGTGTTAGTTTTCCCCTATGGTATCTGACCTTGTGTGCAAGGGAAACGTCACATAACGAAGTTGACTATTTCTTCTGGTCCTGTCTGTCTTTTCTGTTTGTCTGTCAGTATATTACTCTAAAATCGATGGATGTGTCTTCATTCATTTTCAAACAAGAACATTGTAAGGACAGTGTCTACAGCTGATGAAATGCTATCATGTTTTGAGGTGAAAAGTGAAGAAAATGCCGACCAAAATTTTTTTTTAAAAATCCAAAGTTCGACGCTACACTAATATATGATTTTTATTTGTGATGGACATTACATCGTGCAGGGTCAGCGTTCGCGTTTATTTGTTTGTTTTGCTTTTGTTTGTCTTGTGTATGCTAATCTTTCCACCTAGAATGTGTCAAAACGGCTATGAGTGCGTAAATGTGTGTGTGTGTGTGTGTGTGTGTGTGTGTGTGTGTGTGCGCGTGTTAGCGTGCGTGCGTGTGCTGCGAGAAAGCAAGCATGTATATGCGTTGGCAAGCGTGTATATGTGTTGACGCATATGTATATATACATACATATATATATATATATATATATATATATATATATATATATATATATATATATATATATATATATATATATATATATATATATATATATATATATATATACACGAACAGTATAAAAATGTCCTTTAAAAATCCAAAAGAGCTCGACCGTCTAGGGAGCAACATCTGTTAAAATTATTTCTAGAATGAAGTGCTAAAATCAACAAGCTTGTTTCGAGCCTCTTGCCTCTTGCTCTCTTCAGGATATATATAGAAAGAGAGAGAGAGAGAGAGAGAGAGAGAGAGAGAGAGAGACACACACACACACACACACACACACACACACACACACACACACACACACACACACACACACACACACACACACACTGTCTGTCTATGCGCACGTCTGTCTGTCTGTCTGTCTGTTCGTCTGTTCGTCTGTGTGGGTGCTCACCTCTTCGTTCGAAACTGATCAGACTGACAGTTACCATTCTGCTCAGCAGGGCTGTAAGCAACGTGACCCGACTGCCAACATTAATTTCATCCAGACGCTGGCATCGAAATGACCGACATTAACTGGCAGCAGTTCCTGCCCGCTCTGAGTCAGGACTTTTTTCCCCCCAGTGCTGAGCGTAGGGAAATGATGGCTAGCGGCCAGCCACCCACCCACCAACCAACCCCCCCCCCCCCCCCCCCCCCCCCCAACCACAGCGTCTGAACTGGCAACATGAGGAGTTTTATTTCCTAATTTTCGCTTATTAGTAATGATGAGAGTGATAACGACAATGATATTACTACTACTACTACTACTACTACCACTACTACTACTACTACTACTACTACTACTACTACTACTACTACTACTACTACTACTACTACTACTGATAATAATGATAATAGTAGGAAGAAGAAGAAAAAGAAGAATGACAACAACAACAACAACAACAACAACAATAAAGATAATAACAATAATGATGATGATGATGATAATAATAATAACAACAACAATAATGACAATGAGGATGATGACAATGACAACAGCAACAATGAGAATAGTAATAATGATGATGATAATAATAGTGATGATAATAATGAAATAATGATAGCAATAATGATGCAGTAATGATGGTAATGATAATGATAATAATAGTTATAATAATAATAATAATAAAAACAATACTACTACTACTACTACTACTACTACTACTACTACTACTACTACTACTACTACTACTACTAGGCTTACTACTAACGGAAGAAGAAGAAATAACAATGAAAACATTAATAGCAATATCACTACTACTACTACTACTACATTTTCTGCTTCTACTACTATGACTACTACCACTATTAGGATTACGTTTACAACTGCTACTGCTACAACTGCTACTGCTACTATTACTACTAATGACTTCTACTGATGATGGTGATAATAAGGCGGCGGCTTTTTTGTTTGTTTGTTTGTTTGTTGAGCACTTTTCGACAAGCCAAAACGCTTGACATTAATAGGTAACTGCACACTGGCGCATCTCCTCTCTGACTCCAATCATATCAGCGTGCATGCCACTTGCTGCCCGCCTTCTCCTCTTCCTTCCCCTCTATCCTCCTTCCTCTCTCCCCCTATCCCTTCCCTTCCCTTTCCTTCTCCTAACCATCTCCCCACCCATCCCCCATGCCCGGATTTTGTTCTCTTTCCTAGCCCACTGTCACCATCCTCACGTCCTGAAATATATACAGACACATTGACACGTGCTAATCTGTCTATCGCTCTCCACCCTTCGCTATACAGGTAAATCCCATCCTCACGTCCTGAAATATATACAGACACATTGACACGTGCTAATCTGTCTATCGCTCTCCACCCTTCGCTATACAGGTAAATCCCATCCTCACGCAAGCACGCAGTTTCATGAGAGACAAAGGCAGTGAAAATAAACAAGCAAACAAAAAGAAAGGCCTGAAAAGCAAATGTAACAACATGAGAGAGAGAGAGAGAGAGAGAGAGAGAGAGAGAGAGAGAGAGAGAGAGAGAGAGAGAGAGAGATCAACGACGACGACGACGAAAGTTGATCTCTCTCTCTCTCTCTCTCTCTCTCTCTCTCTCTCTTCTCTCTCTCTCTCTCTCTCTCTCTCTCTCTCTTCTTCCTTTCACAAACACTGCCCCACCCTACACACCAACCTCCACCCTTCCCCTGTCCTCAGAG
>CM031597.1:118552319-118559819 GCA_018398815.1 Conus ventricosus | reverse complement strand
CAGCACACACAGATATGAATAAGCGATCCTCCTATCGAAGGGAGAGAGAGAGAGAGAGAGAGAGAGAGAGAGAGAGAGAGAAGAGAGAGAGAGAGAGAGAGAGAGAGAGAGAGAGCTAGAGAGAGAGAGAGAGAGAGAGAGAGAGAGAGAGAGAGAGAGAGAGAGAGAGAGTTACATTCCTTTTGTAAAAAATTAACATACAACAAACTGCTAAGGATGATAATTAGACAATTACAATGCATCAATATATCAACATTTGTACTTTCTTTTACATTTACATGATGTGGTTATAAGGCAAAACGAGAACGAACAATCAGTTATCAGTAAGCAGCAACGAATTCCTAGCATCAATAATCATAACACTTATTTTCATGATGTGTGCGAGTGCGTGTGCGTGTGCGTGTGCGTGTGCGTGGGCGTGTGTATGTGCGCGCGCGCGCGCGCGCACGTGTGAGTGTGTGTGTGTGTGTGTGAGAGAGAGAGAGAGAGAGAGAGAGAGAGAGAGAAAGAGAGAGAGAGAGATATATATATATATATATATGCCATTATTATTTACCTTCCCCTTCATCTTTTTGTTTTCTACTGACCATTCATACACTACCCAAAACTATAATAATTAATTAAGCGACAATCCATCGAAACGCAGCCGCAAATAACGAAGAGAGAGAGAGAGAGAGAGAGAGAGAGAGAGAGAGATTTAAATTCCATTTTTCTATCCAAAATATTACATGCTAGACATTACTATAAATTTGAATAAAGAGCAATACATCAATATGATCAACAGTAATCCGGACACACATTATCACCTTGCAGTACAATGTTCCAAGAAATCAAGTATTAAGACATCAATCAATTAGTGACAAGAGAGAGAGAGAGAGAGAGAGAGAGAGAGAGAGAGAGAGAGAGAGAGAGAGAGAGAGAGAGAGAGAGAGAGAGAGTTCCCGTTGCAGGTGCTGAATTATGTTTCTAGCAGTTACACTTGCTGGTTTCTTTTGTTCTATCCTGTCTCTCTCTGTCTATCTCCCCTGACTCTGTCTCTCTCTGTGTC
Organism: Conus ventricosus; assembly: GCA_018398815.1. Classification (NCBI taxonomy): domain Eukaryota; kingdom Metazoa; phylum Mollusca; class Gastropoda; order Neogastropoda; family Conidae; genus Conus; species Conus ventricosus. The sequence goes on along the minus strand of CM031597.1, from coordinate 118,558,771 downwards.
TCGTCTCTCTCTCTGTCCCCCCTCTCTCTTTCTCTCCTCCATCGTATTTGTCATATTTTCTCTGTTGTTATCCATGCAATAAAGAATTAAGTTTAGAAATGATCTTTGTTCATATTCTTTCCTTCTAAAGACTACAACAAACATCTCTCTCTCTCTCTCACTCTCTCTCTCTCTCTCTCTCTCTTTCTCTCTTCTCCTCTCTCTCTCTCTCCTCTCTCTCTCTTCCTCTCCTCTCTCTCTCTCTCTCTCCCTCCATTCCTACTCTTCATTTTGTGTTACCTTGCCTTAACCATAATCTTCGAATTACTTTGTTCTATCATTCCCTCTAAAGACCCTACAAATCCTCTCTCTCTCTCTCTCCCTCCTCTCTCATCCTCTCTCTCTCTCTCTCCCTCTCTCTCTCTCTCTCTCGCTCTCTCTCCCCACCCTATGTCCCCATCTATATCTTTCTCTTGTTATCGGTGCTATTAACATTGTTTTGAATCTAACTTTTATTTTTATCCTTTCCTTCTAAACACTTTTACCAATAACTCCTCTCTCTCTCTCTCTCTCTCTCCTCTCTCTCCTCTCTCTCTCCTCTCTCTCTCCTCTCTCTCTCCCACAGACACACCACACCACACACAAACACACACATCACACACACCACCACACACACACAACCACCACGCACGCCACGCACTCACCTCGCACGCACGCACGCACGCACGCGCGCGCGCGCCGCACGCACGCACGCACCACACACATCCCCACAACAACACAACACCACACACACACACACCACAACACACACACACACACACACACTCACACACACACACAGAGTAAGAGCAGAGAGAGGCCGGGGACAGAGAGAACGAGAAGAATGACTGACATATTATGTCAACAGTTCTGTAGGGGCAAGAGCTAGAAGAGACGAGAACAACACACACACACACACACACACACACACACACCAACACACAACTACACATTCATACACACACGCACGCACGCCCGCACGCACGCACGCACTCACGCACACACACACACACACGTGCGCATGCACACATACACACGCGCAACGCACCACGCGCACCACCACGCGCACTGCACTCATGCCACTCACACGCCACTATCAAGAGACGATCAGATGGAGAGACTTAGAGGGAGGAGAGAGAGAGAGGAAGAGAGATAGAGAGAGAGAGAGAGAGAGAGTTCCCGTTGCAGGTGCTGAATTATGTTCTAGCACTTACACTTGCTGGTTCTTTTGTTCATCCTGTCTCCTCTCTGTCCTCCTGATCTGTCTCTCTCTCTGTCTCTCTCTCTCTCTCCCCCCCCCCCCCCCCCTCTCTCTCCTCTCTCCCTGATTTTGTCATATTCCCCCTTGTTGTATCCATTGCATGAATGAATTAAGTTTAGAAATTATTTGTTCATATTCTTTCCTCTAACTACGAAACAACTTCTCTCCCCTCTCTCCGATCGCTCTAGTCCCTCTCTCGACTCCTTCTGTCTCTCTCTCTCTCTCTTCTCTCTCTCTCCTCTCTTCTCTCTTCCATTCATACTTATCATATTTTTTCGTTGTTACCCATTGCCCTTAACAATTAAGTTTCGAATTAACTTTGTTCTTATCATTTCCTTTAACGATACCAATCTCTCTCTCTCTTTCTCTCTCTCTCTCTCCTCTCTGTCTTCTCTCTTCTTCTTCTCTCTCTTCTCTCGCTCTCTGCCGTGCTCTCTGCTCTCTGTCCGCTCTCTCTCTCTCTCAGCTCTCTCTCTTCTCCCTCTCCTGTGCAACATTTTACATATGTCGTTGTATCCGGTGCTGCAATAACAATCGTTCTGATAATCTTTTCTCTCTTCCCTGTCTCCTCTCCCTCTCTCCACTCCTCTCTCTCTCTCCTCTTCTCTCTCTCCTCTCTCTCTCTCTCTGCTCATCATATTTATCATATTCTCTGTTGTTATCGGTGCAATTAACAATTAAGTTTGAAATAACTTTGTTCTTATCCTTCCTTCTAAACACTATTACAAATCTCTCTCTCTCTCTCTCTCGCTCTCTCCTCCTCTCGTCTCTCTCGCTCTCTCTCACCCTCCTCTCTCTCTCATTCTTATCTCCTCTCTCTCTACCCACACACACCCATCACCAACCACAAACACACCACACACCACACACGTGCGCATCACACATACACACGCTACGCACACGCGCACACACGCGCACACTCATGCACGCACAGCACAATCAGAGAGAGAGAGAGAGAGAGGGGAAGAGAGAGACGAGATGAGAAGAGAGCAGGAGAGAGGAGAGAGAGAGAGAGGAGTCTGACACATAGATGTCTAAAGGCTATGATTATTTATTCTGTTGGGAACGGTAAAGCCAAACTCGCCCAGAAAAGGTTAAATCAATAGAACTTTTTTTTCTGTCGATAAAAGAGTTTAAAAAAAAAAAGAATGCCACAGCAGTGGAGAGAGGTGGGTGACCCTCGTTTGCTGGGTTTGGTGGAGTATTTCGTTAAGTCTGATATTATTACTGAAATTTTAAATGGTCTTTTTCCTCCTCCTACTCCCTCTCCCTTGCCTGTCTTCTTCTTCTTCTTCTCTTTCTTCTTCTTCTTCTCTCTTCTCCTTCTTCTTCTTGTTCTTCTTCTTCTCTCTTCTTCTTCTCTTCTTCTTCTTTTCTTCTTCTTCTTTCTTTCTTCCTTCTTCCTTCCTTTCTGCCTTTCGTCCTCTGTGTATTTTAAACGCACAAAAGACAAACATTCACGGAGGCTGATGTTCACATCTATGCAGGTAGAACGTCTTCTCTTGCTAGTCTTTTTCCCCATATATTCACCCATCTCTGTTTGAGATGAAATGAAAATTCTTTCCTTGATAGCCTGTTTGATGGGTCTTAGTCGCTAATAGTATAACACTGACACAGACCATCTTCCTTGCGCACCCACAGCGAGTGTCATGTCGCTGTCACTTCACCAGAAATCAACAGCATTATTGATATAGGTTGCCATGATGCTACTCACCAGAGAATGGATGCCCTCTACTCATTCACGTCGGTGGTTTCCAGGTGCGTGCGGATTCATAATCATAATGGTGTACGTGTGCACGCACGCACGCACGCACACACACGCATGTCTTTAAGACATGGCAAGGATATACAGAAGACAAATAAAGGAGGGAGGAGGAGGAGGAAGAGGGAGATAGAGAATAGAAAGGAAAAAAGAAGAGAGTGTTAAGAAAAAAAAAATCAAGCATGTCAAAAGTGGCAGATGAGGACCATCGAATCTGTTTTGAAAACAGGACTCTTTGTGCCACATATCCGGAGTAGATGTTTGTCCGGTGACTGCCATCACGTGCAGTTTGGTAATATTCTCGGTAGCAAGGGTTAAAACCCAAAACCCAGCAGCCTGTGAAAGCAGCCAGTGAAGGGTAGAAAACGGAAATGAAAAGAAACTATTTTATGGAAATAAGCTGTACTAAAACAGAATTAAGAGATATAGTCTATCTCTCTGTTTCTCTCTGTGTCTGTCTGTCTGTTTGTCTGTCTGTATGTATGTATGTATGTATGTATGTATGTATGTATTCATGCATGCATACATGCATCTATGTAAGTATGTATGTATGTATGTATGTATGTGGGTAGGTAGGTAGGTAGGTAGGTATCTATATATGTACGTATCCCTTTCTCTCTCTTTCTTTCTGTCTGTCTCTCTATATCTATATGTACATCTGTATCTATATTCTCTCTCTCTCTCTCTCTCTCTCTCTCTCTCTCTCCCTCTTCTCTCTCTCTCTCTCTCTTTATATATTATATATGTAGCCGGGTGCTAACAGTGTATAATATTTCTTTTGGTTACCTTTCGTGGTTGAAAATGTTTTGTTCCGAGAGTTATCTTCCCCTTACCTCCCTTGGTCGAACCTCATTTTTTTATTATTGTGTAAATTCTTAAAATCATGAATACTTCAGAACCTACATAGTTGTATGTACGTTGCTAAGTCACAAAAATTAATGTATTTGATTCATTACAACCGTACTGGGCTGAGAAGCCCATATTTTCTGTAAACTGGTATTTCGCACGAGCAATCTTGGCGCCATTTTCAATTGTCTGTCGAATGAATATTGAATAATTCTTGATTTTACAAAAAGTAAGAGGAAAACCGAAGAATCTGAAGATGCATGTTAAAAGTAAAGTCCATAAGCTTTCATTTCGTATATCGCATGCCTATGATCTTTTCTGTACAAGCTTGCGACTATACGAAATGACTGACAGCGCCGGTCCCTTTAGCGAGTCGCCTTCTTTGTTTACTGTCGGAGTTTTGATCCAAATTATCATTCTACGAAATTCGGACTTCCCGATCGAAATCTTGCTAATGACTCCATTTTTGTTATGAATACAACTGAAAATGTGTAGAATTTATTATTTAACAGACCGTTTCAACAGAGTATTTTTCAGTCGAAAATTGTGTCAGAAGTGGGTGCCGACGGCCCAGCGAGGTGAAAAGTCAGCTGTGTTTTCTATCAAACTTTAAACGCAAAGTTCTCCACTTAGACACTGTCTCGGAAAATGAAGTTTATATGTATGAAAAGAGCGAGATGCCAGCTTTTTATTCATTACAAAATTATTTCACGCTGTTTAGTATTTTTCATCGAAAAAGGAAAATATGACGTAAGCTTGTTAAAAGTGGCTTCACTCTGGGACATTAATCAGCAATGATTTAGTACAGGAACAAAATTGTCAAATCTGACTTACTGCATTTTATTCCTTGTGTTCTGAGGTTTTCATCGATAGTAAATATGTGTTGATAGTTTGAACGGACAGCGAGCCAGACAACACGGAAGCTGCCATAGAAAACACAAAATTCTGTTGGTTCGGCCTCGCGAGGCTCGTTTTGTCTTCGGCACCGTGGTGCTGGCTTTGCGGCTCGGTACATGCTTATAAAAGTCGAGCGTTGTGTGAGAGCAGGGAGTGTGTTCCCCTAGAGTTCCATGATGTGAGCGACTGGCGTGAGAGGCAAGAGAGTGCTCAGTGCGCTGAGTGCTGTACGAGAGGGATTGCTCCCAGGGCTGCGTTCCTGGTTTGAGCTTATCATGGAAGGCAAATAAAAGGAGAAAAACTCTGCTTCGTCCACTGTGTCTTCTTGACTGGCTGTTGTCCCTTGGTTCCTGCACTTATCACCATCTGCCTGTCTTCACCTGCACACCCCTTACCCTCCACACCATCACACATACATATATATATATATATATATATATATATATATATATATATATATATATATATATAATACCGCCTCTTAGGTTCTATGCTTATGACAAGCCTTGCTTTGCTCTGGAGCTGAACTCAAGCGTACGTTTCTGTCAGAAAACAGATCGTCGAAACATACCTCAGAAACAGTCCTACTAGTAACCCATGATAATGTACTTCAATGCGACCTCACTGCTGTTTTCAGAAGCACAGGACAGATGGAAACTGGAATGACCGTCAAACCATGATGCTATTAGAATCTCTGACTCCCCCCTTCTCTTCCCCAGCCCCTTTCCCCACCTCCTGCCCGACCCGTGATGGGTCAATATAAGGAGGAGGAGGAGAAAGTCATAGAACTCCGTGTTAATTTGAGACTATGTATCAGGAACGTCCTCTCAAGGTCCCTTTCGTGATGTATTCTGGCATCGACCAGGACGGCAGACATCGGAACCTGCAGTATTGGCCAGGGAATTGGGGAGGGCTTTACCTCTTCAGACGCCATCGATCGGGAGGTGGATTCTATCCGACTATGACTGCGGTTCCAGACTTCCCTTGTGATTCTCCTGGCACATGTTTTAAACTTTCGTCCTGGTCTCTGTCGGTCGGTGGAATGGAGAAAAAAAGAAATTTGACAGAGTCCAGAATTCATAGCCTGGACATCTAAAAAGGTATATGTTTATTAATGTCAAAGCGTTCAAGGTAGTTAACAAAGGAGGAATCCCCTCGCGTGATTCTCTGACAAAAATCCCTATGAATTAGAATTGATGTACACTAAGTACACTACCAGAAAGGGTGCACACTATGTACACTATTAGAAAGGGTGTACACTATGTACACTATTAGAAAGAGTGTACACTATGTACACTATTAGAAAGAGTGTACACTATGTACACTATTAGAAAGAGTGCACACTACGTATACTATTAGAAAGAGCGTACACTATGTACACTATTAGAAAGAGTGTACACTATGTACACTATTAGAAAGAGTGTACACTATGTACACTATTAGAAAGATTGTACACTATGTACACTATTAGAAAGGGTGTTCACAATGTCGGGAGAATCGCCAAAGGAACGCACATCTAAGTGTTAATAGGTTTTAAGAAGATGTGCACTAAAGTTGAATAAATAGTTGGAAAAGTTTGGTTATAATGGGTAGTCTTCAATACGTCGCCTAGAACGACCGGTTTTTGTGTGATTTTATGACAGATCTGTGTGCCTGTATTTGTGATCT
>CM031597.1:118537319-118549819 GCA_018398815.1 Conus ventricosus | reverse complement strand
AGGAGAGGGGGGGGGAGAGAGAGAGAGAGAGAGAGAGAGAGAGAGAGAGGCATGTGTGAAAATGTACCTAACAACTAATGACAAATACACACAAATGAAGGCTACGCCTTGCCTAGTAGGGCGAAAATCATTCAATTCCATTTAGAAGCATCATAATAGGGAACGCGATAAAAATGAACACCCAGTAAAGAGTGTGACCTCCGCGAACGCGAGCCTTGATGACAGCTCTATAATGCTTTCGTGTTGATGCAAATCAGCTTCCTTGTCAGCTTCTAGAGTATACCCAGTCCTACTCCTCCTAGAGAGCCATCAAGCAAAGACACGAGGTGGGTTGCTTGGTCTTTGTACGGCCTGTCCGACGATGTCCCAAACACGTGAGATAGAGAAAGCAAGGTCGCGAGACCGCTGTCTTCACGTCATGCGTTCGATTCGCTCATCCCCGGACACTGGCTGACAATGCGGCAGACGTTTTCCTCCACAAACACCAACAGTACCGGCTAGGGTTCAGCTGACCATAAGGTGGAGGGCCTCGTCAGAATACCTGACAGCGTTCTTGGTGCAGACCTACATCACTCGCTGATCGGTTTTTGCTCTGCAAGGAAAGCCCACCCCCACACAGTGACTGTGCCTACACCGTAGCGGTCGTGTTGGGCTATATTCTATATTCAGTCCAATCCAGGCAAAATCTGGAATCACGGGTGAATAAAACAAGGTCCAGTCAGCTGTAGTCTAGTGACGCCTTTCACATAGGCGAGGTGGTAAGAATGCTGGTTTGCGTTTCCATCATTCTCTCTCTCTCTCTCAACACAAACATACATCTACACACACACACATATATATATATATATATCTCTAAACAATTAAGTAGTGGGGGAAAACAAGTGCAGGTTAACAATTCTTCAGTCGCTATAGTAATGACTTGGCAAAGATTTGAACTTAAAAAATTGAAGATGAAGAAAACGGGGGGAATTCATTTTAATTATGAGAGGCCCTTCAATAGCTGACTGAGGGAACCATCGTAATCCCTCTCGAAAGCACATTTATTTGTATTGCCTGCTCATAGGCCTTTCGTCCGCTGGATCGGACTCATCAGGATGACACGGCTGGTTGTATCTGTGCTCTTGGTGTCAAATAGAGACACACCACAGCCCATAATTCTGTGGTGTTCTCACCACCAAGGGTTCGAAAAAGAATCCAACAGCACCCTCAAAGCAGCCAGCGAAGGGTAGTAAATGGAACAAAACAAAAGTGTGGAGATGAAAAAAGTTGCTGAAAAATTAAAAGCATTATTCAAACAATATGAAACACAGGGGACAATCTTTGAGCCTATGCTTGAGGATCCATTCAAGGAAGCAAGGGAGGTAAAAGGATATGGAACAGTCTGAGTGGTCAGCTCTGCTGTTCAATAACCCAAGCATTGTGAGTGTATATAAGTTTTTATCAATCTGCCTCTCTACATATCTATCTATCTATGTATAACGATTGGTTCTATTCTCAAGACGGACTACGGTGGTCCCTATATGCTGCTAGTGAAAGATTTTATGATTATACTACAAGACCTCAGTTTTTCGTTCTGGTTCTCTCTCCGTCTCTGTCTGTCTCTCTCTCTCACACACACACACACACACACACACACACACACACACACACACACACACACACACACACACACACACAGCCTGTTAGCTAGCTAGCTGTGAGTGAGACGCAAAAGATCCTGCGATAAACACCTGTTACCAGTGTAACAAATACTTCCGAACATTGCCCACAGACTGTGTTGTTCCTCATCATCATATGGCAGAACACGGTGAGACGGCTGCCTGTCTGCTAATCCAGGGATTAGTTGTCAAGCGCAAAATGAAATGTCGCAACAATCCTCATAACATGTCGCAACAGCCTGGTATTCCTGTCTGTTTCTGTCCCAACAGCAGTCTTGCGAGAGAGAGAGAGAGAGAGAGAGAGAGAGAGAGTTCTGGTCATAGACTTTGTTTGGCAGGTTCGGGTTTCTCTCTGTCTTTGGTCTGTTTCTGCAAATTGCATTGGACTCTTTTGAACTTATAGTTAACTTGGGAGAAAAACAATCGATTGTCTTCCTATCCCTACAGTAGGGGAGAGAGAGAGAGAGAGAGAGAGAGAGAGAGAGAGAGAGAGAGAGAGAGAGAGAGAGAGAGAGAGAGAGAGAGAAGAGAGAGAGAGAGAGAGAGAGAGAGAGAGAGAGAGACAGACAGACAGACAGACACACAGACACACAGTTCTTCTCATTGACTTTGTTTTACAGGTTCTGTTTTTTTTTTCTGCCTTCGGTCTGTTATTTGAAGTTCATCTGACCCTTTTGAGCTAAAAGTTATCTCACGACAGAAAGAAAAATTCTATGCTCATCATTGGTGTCCATGACATTCTGTTTCCATTTCAGTTTCCGATTTCATTTCAAAGATAAATACCAACTGACAGATTCTGTTTTCATTTCAAAGATAAATACCTACTGACAGATTCTGTTTTCATTTCAAAGATAAATACCTACTAACAAATTCTGTTTTCATTTCAAAGATAAATACCTACAGACAGATTCCGTTTTCATTTCAAAGATAAATCTCCACTGACCCATTCTGTTTTCATTTCTAATTTCCAATTTCATTTCAACGCGAAATCTCTACTGAGAGATTCTAACTCTATTTCAAATATAAATCTCTACTGACAGATTCTGTTTCAATTTAAAAAAATGAATGTTGATTACTTACAGATTCTGTTTCCATGTCAAAGATACATCTTTTCTTTTTACTGACAGATTCTAGGGGAAGAAGACAGGACTTACACTATGAAAAGAGAAATAAACCCTTTTTCTCTGGCCAGAGTACATAAGGTATAATAGTCTTTGTCACTGCACATCTTCTGACAGCAGCCCAGCTCGCATCGAAATACAAGTTGGGCAGTGCAACCAGAACAAGATGCAAAGCATATGAACGTACTCCCAGTTTATCTTCCTGAAAACCGGCACAATCAAACATGGGTCATAATGCATTTGACGTCACAACCAAACATGCGTCATATGTATTTGTTGTACATGTCAAGAGATATTCCATAAAGAAGAAAAACCGTTTGGGGCCGTTATAGCCGTTAGTAACGGCTATTCTGGTAAAATAAAACATCGGGCATCATCCGTGACCCATAATGAACATACCTACAAATTTTCAGAAAGATCGGCCAGAAGTTTTGTCTGGAGCGAATGGAACACATTTTGACCACGGACAGACACACAGGCGGACACACAGACAGACACACAGAATAATTTCTTCGTTCCCATTGTAAAGTACTCCCCGTTCTATAAGAACCTGGAGTACAAAAACCAGCTATCAATACGCGCTGCTGGGTAAGTGATCTATGAGTCTTTCTTATCATTATTATTATCATCAGTAGTGTTACTGCTGCTACTACTCCCACGATTACTGCTGTTAATAGTACTTACAGTAATTTTTACTGTTATTAAATGCTTACCCTTTTGACAAACATAGTGTGAGTAAGTGTCAGCCCTTAAGACAGTCGCATACTCCATACTTGCGTTCTATCGTCCTTCCTTGCTTCCTAGTTATTTCATTGGCTACTTAGTTCTGGTCAGTGCAACTTTTTAAAAAAAACACAAAAAAACATCCAGCTGTTATTGTTTTAAGTTTTTTTTCCAGTCGGCATAGAAGAAGGAAAAAAAAAACCACAACCTTACTCCCTCTCCATCATCTACTTTCTCCTTCGCCTTGTGTCTCCCAACTCAGCCAGTTCCCTCTGACGTCAGTAGCTAGGAGAAACTCCTCCAAGACCAGCCAGTTCCTCTCTGACGTCAGGAGCTAGGGAGAAACTCCCCCAAGACCAACCAGTTCCTCTCTGACGTCAGTAGCTAGGAGAAACTCCTCCAAGACCAGCCAGTTCCCTCTGACGTCAGTAGCTAGGAGAAACTCCTCCAAGACCTCTTTAATATCAACTATTTCAGCCTTTGGTCTACTTCTGTGATTTATTTCTCCAAATCTGAAGGCAGAGGAAGAGAGAAGATTGAGGGGGAACGAGAAGGAGAGGAGGATTCAGAGGTGGAATGGAGATGGGGAGTGCGTGTGTGATAAAGAACACAGAACAACAACAACAAAAAAGGTGGAAAAAGGAGGGATAGGAGGGGAGGGGATGAAATAGAGGAGGGGTGAAATGTGGGGGGGGGGGGGGGGGGGGGAGAGGAGGGAGGAAGGAGGACCCTCAAAGAGGAAAGAAAGCAAGATGTGAAACAGACAATGAAAGAGAAGACAGGCTGCCAGTGAAAGGTGACGGGAAGTGTTGATTATCTGGAGAGCAATGTCCGTGGCTATGAAGGTCAGCGAATGATGGTGACATCCACTGGGGAACGCGGTCTAGAGTTTCTGAAATCACAATGCCGGAGTGTTTTGCTATGGCAAAGCGTTTCTTGTCAGGGAGAGAATGAACTGCTTGGTGAAAAATGGTTGGTGAAAAGATCACTTCAATTCATAGTACAGGAGCAATGTACATAAGAATGGGTTACCGGCAAATAGATTTTTTTTCGGGTGTCTCCAAGGTATTGGGAACGGTTGTATGCGTGGAAGAACAGAAAATGGATGACGTTAGTTCATAGTACGTATGGTGAGGAATTGCAAACAGGTTTGTGGGTTTGGTGCGCAATCAGAAGTTGTCGTTGCCATAATATACCGCGGAAGTTTTGTTCCTGGTAAAGAAAAGAAACAACAAAAAAAGCAAATAGAAAACCCTGGCCTGTCAGTGTTGCTGTTTAAACTACATGGACTTTTGCCAAGTAAATTGTCACCTGGTGGACTTTCGTCGTCTGGATTTCCATTGATGAGGGATAGTTTTTAATACAGGGGTATTTTCAGGTATTACCAAAACTAGATACTTCTCTCTCTCTCTCTCTCTCTCTCTCTCTCTCTCTCTTTAAGATCAGCTAACCAATGACACTCAAATTCAGTTGGCAAAAGTCACGTTTTCTTCGCCTGGACATTATGACAGTGGGTTCAAAGATTGACAGTTTCGTCGTCATGGATTCAGTTTTAGCGAGTGAATGGGTTGCAGCTTTGGTGTGTTTAGACGAGTTTCCGTGAGGTTCAGTGAGTTTTGTTGAGTTTTTGTATAAACGGGGATTGGCAATGTTGAGGGTCACGCAAACCACGTGCAGTTAGCGCACTTTGCGACCTTGGGATAGCCCAGTGGTAGCATTTTTGCCTCGAGAAGTGTGCTGGGTATTAATAGTGAACCATCCACTTAAGCCCCTCCCGACTATCATGTTTCTATGTGTTACAGAGCTGATCATTAGTGGGTGTTAAGTAGCTGGACATCATTGGTGCTCAGTGAAAGTGGGCATGTGCACGTTAATGTATAAAACTGCAATTAACAGACTTCTTTTGGAATGCCACAATATAGAAGACACACAATGCTCAATGTATGACAGACTCACCACGTAAATAAAAGAAAATCTAATCATCAGATTTCTTTAGGAGCGCCACAACATACAAACAAATAATGCCCTGTGTATCATAGACTTGCAGCAGAAGTGTCAAGTGAAGAAAAGGAATCAGTCCAACACATGTCTGTGTGGGTGTATGTACGGTCGGCTGTGAAAGAATGGCGTGAAGAAAAGGAATCAGTCCAACACATGTCTGTGTGGGTGTATGTACGGTCGGCTGTGAAAGAATGGCGTGAAGAAAAGGAATCAGTCCAACACATGTCTGTGTGGGTGTATGTACGGTCGGCTGTGAAAGAATGGCGTGAAGAAAAGGAATCAGTCCAACACATGTCTGTGTGGGTGTATGTACGGTCGGCTGTGAAAGAATGGCCAGTGAAACATGAAGTTGGCTCACTTCCATTGGCCGCACGGTTCGTGCAGGACTTAACACTGTTTAGTTGCCCAAGGAAAGTGAACATTGCCGTGGATCTGTTGATCAGTCAGATGACATATCTATTTGTGGCGCATCAGAATACAACAACGGCTGAACAGAAACTGAAAAGATTTCCTCTTCGACCTTTGGCCTTTTCATGGCAACATTTGTGTTGTTTGTATCAAAGAGTAAATAGATTTCATATGAAAAGAAGCTCAGTTGGAAACTAGATTATTTAGACTTTTCGTATCTTTGCCCCTTTTATTGATAAAAAAATATACATATTGGCACCCGCGCGAACGCGCGTGCGTGGGCGCGCGCGCGCATGCGTGTATGTGTGTGTGTGTGTGTGGCTATGTGATTCATTCAGTTTTTTCAGTTGACTTCCTTGCGACTGGGATTTAGAGTATGCAGTATTCACGTGTTTCCAACGTCACAATTATTCCCGAACAACAGCCACAGTCTGCGTGGCTCCAAACTACAGCACAGAACACCGCGAGATGGCTGCCTGTCTACTAATCCAGGGATTCACTGTAATGTGCACAAGGAAATGTTGCAACAGCCCAGTATTCCAGCATGTTCCTTTTCGAAACAGTAGTCTTGAGAGAGAGAGAGAGAGAGAGAGAGAGAGAGAGAGAGAGAGAGAGAGAGAGAGAGTTCTGGTAACGGACTTGGTTTCACAGGCTTGGTTACTCTCTGCCTTTTGGTCTGTCGCTGTGACATTTATTTGAGTCTTTTGAACTAACAGTTATCTCGGAAGAAAAAAAAATTGGTTGTCTTCTATGTTTAGCGTTGGATTCAGTGAAATTCTGTTTCCATATCTGAGATAAAATCTGTTCGTTTCTGACCGATTCTAGAGGACCAAAATTACATTTACTGTATAAAATGACAGTGAAAACTTGATTAATGACAGATTACATAAGATAATTAATCATGGTCTGTGTCATTGCATATATTCTGATGAAAGTCCAGTTCACATCGAAAATCAAGTTGGCAGTGCAATAAAAGTCTGATCGAAAAAGTTAATACAGACTGCCTAGGGCTTTTGTAGGATAGGCGTTCTATAGATCATCAGAATCTTTATCATCATTATCATTAGTGCTGTTATTATTGTTACTAATAGTACTACTGCTAATGCCACAAGAGCAGCAACAGCTACTACTACTGCTGCTACTGTTGCTGCTGCTACTGCTGCTACTACTACCATTACTGCTGTTGTTGCTGCTGCTGCTGTTTCTGCTGCTGTTGCTGCTGCTACAATGAGTAGTTTTTGTTGTTGATTGTTTATGTTTTTAAGATCAAGATAGTTTCTGAGTAAGTGAGTGTCAGCACAAAGACAGTCTTATTTGTGGTCAGTGGGGCTTTTTTTTCCTTTTGAACATTTGTTGTTGTGTTCCTTTGTCCAGACAGAGCAGAAGAAGGACAAACCTTCCCACCTCTCCATCACTTTTTTTTTTCTTCTTCTGCCTTGTGACTCACAACCCAGCCAATTCCTTTCTTACGTCAGTGGGTAAGAACTCCCCCTTCAACAGGTCAGAAGATCTCTTCACTATCAAATATTTCGGCCTTCATTCTTCTGTGATTTATTTTCCGAACTGAAAGGCAGAGGAAGAGAGAAGAAGAGAGAGGCGAAGAGGGGGGTTCAGGAATGGGGATGGAGATGGGGAGTGCAGGCATTATAAATAGCACAAAGTGAAAGAAAAAAGGGAGGATGAGGGTGGGCTGGGATTTGGAGGGGGGGGGGGGGGGCGGGGAGGAGGAGGGGAGGGGCACCCTCAAAGAGGAAAGAAAGCAAGATGTGAAACAGACAATGAAAGAGAAGACAGGCTGCCAGTGAAAGGTGACGGGAAGTGTTGATTATCTGGAGAGCAATGTCTGGACTGCCAGTGGCTGTGAGGGTCAGCGAATGATGGTGACATCCACTGGGGAACACGGTCTGGAGTTTCTGAAATCACAATGCCGGAGTGTTTTGCTACGGCAAAGCGTTTCTTGTCCGAGAGAGAATGAACTGCTTAGTGGAAAACGTTTGGTGAAGAGAGTACTTCAATTCTTGGAATTGGAGCGATGTACATAAGAAAAGGATTCCCAACATATTGGGAATGGTTGTATATGTGGAAGTGCAAAAAATGGATGATGTTTGTTCATAGTTCATATGACGACGAATGGCGTAAGTTTGTGGGCGTGGTGCGCAATGAGAAATCACAGTAGTCGTGGCACACACCGTGCAAGTTTTGTTGCTGGTAAGAAAAAAAGAAAAAGATGGAACCAGAACAAAAAGGCAAAAAGCCTAGTCTGTCAGAGACATGGTGTTTTGTCTAGTGGACTTTCGTCCAGTGGACTTCAGCTGGATAGACGTCCATCCATCAATGAGGAATTTTAATATGGGAATAAAGTGAGTTGTTTGCTTGCACTCTCTCTCTCTCTCTCTCTCTCTCTCTCTCTCCTCTCTCTCTCTCTTCTCTCCTCTCCACACACACACCACACACACCACGCACGCACGCACGCACGCACGCACACGCACGCACGCACGCACGCACGCACGCACGCACGCACGCACACACACACACACAACACACACACACACACACACACACCGATTGTGTATTGTATTATTAAATATAGGCATTAAATAAGGGGTAAAATTAACAAATAACATCTCTCAGCCACAAAGACACGCACACATACCACTGGAGTGTTATGTTATCAAGAGTACTTGCTTTCAGTAAGTTAAAATGAACGAACATCACAAGTGACATGAACAGCCCTACCACATACATGACGAGCATTGAAAAAGAATCCTCTCTGGAGTGCATGACTGCGTCTAGCGGCTAGGGCAAGCCAAAGCCCCACCATTTGTATTTATCCACCGACTAGGTATAATAAACTGGCGGAAGTATAGTACTCATTCGGAAGAAGTCCTCTCGACAGAAGTGCGATTGCCTCCGCTGTTTTCTTTCTGTTGAATGGGCAGACTGTGGTCTAAGGGGTGGAGAAGGATGGAGAACAGGGAGCAGGCGAAGGGAGGGAGGAATAGAGTTGGGGTGTGTCGTAGATGGGAAGGAAGGTCTTGTTTAAGTCATTTATTAGTGTGCCATTCTGGTGTAAATTCTTTTCCACCTATTTTCAGATGAATAGTGGAATTGTGAATTCTGCTGAAGGGATGGGGGGGGGGGGGGGGGGGGGGAGGTGGGGGGGGGGGTATCAGAATACGATTGGAATTGTACACAAAAGTGTCAGACCGGCTCTCTGGTGTATTTTCTGCATGACTTCGGGAGTATAACAGCTTCCTGTACTCGCTGCTGAAAATGTCTACACATCTCCTGGCCATAAAGCTGAAGAATCAGTCATCTGATACAAATCAATTGGCTGTTTAGTAAATTATCTTGGCAATGGTTGTGATAACTGCGCGTTGGGCTAACGTGCAGGTTAGACATCTGCTAAGTCGTAGCCATGAGACCCTCCTTTAAATTCTCTCATCTCAGTCATTGATTGATAAATCCATCACCTTCAAATCGTGCGTAATGTGGTCTCAAAACTTAACAAATATCTCGTTGCATATATGGACTAGTCCGCACGCAGTGACACCTCATTAGTGAAACTGAAACTCAAACAGTGATGACTGGATCTAATGTGGGACTGCCTTTGAACGAAAAGGTATTTTTATTTTATTTTATGATTTGACTTTAAGGCGAAGGTCTAGAAATTAACCCGCTACACATTTAAGCGTGGACTGGATAGAATGAACAGATTGATAAGCTTATACAAAACTTTCGATTATATTAATGTTCACCTGCGCTTCTGTCCCCCTTCTTCTATAAATTCGCCTGTTCAGATCATTCTCAAGCCAAAGGGGACTTATTTCTGTTCAGGAATGTTTGCATGAACCGGGCAAGTAGAGTTTAGCAAAGAGAAATGAAACAAACACTTGCAGTCCCATGCATTACTCACCAGCTATGAATTCCATCGGCGCTCGCCAGATGTTGATTTTATTCTTCATCAGCTGTTGATACTATCTCTCACAGGCTCTTAATTCAATATTTTCACTGCCAATATTTTTATGCCTTCTTTACCACGTATCAATTCCATCTTTCATCACCTAAGATTCCATCTTTCGCCACGTATTAACTGATTGTCGCTACAAACTGATTTTGTCTCCCACCACTTATCATCAATTCCGTCTCTCCTAGCGTCAGTTTCATATCTCGAAATGTGTTACTCCACCAGCGCTTAATTCCATTTTTTAGCTGCAAATGACTCAAATTCTCATTGCCTGTTAAGTTCATATCTCACCAGCTTTGAAATTAATAATCTCTAACGACTTACTCCATCCTTCGACAGCAGTCGATTCCAGTTCTCGTTACTGTTAATTCCATCTTCGGCGGTGTTTTAGACATGCATGTTCTGCCCGAGCGTCCTCTTTCCCGAGGTCGCCTCCACGTCCGTCCAACGGCAGTCCCCGTGAACTTAGCAGTGCAGACGATACGAACTGACCATGGGCTAGAAGGTGGAGGGAAATCAGAACTCTTTGTCACCAGCAGGGCAGGAAGTGCCACAGAACTAGGCACTGTTTTTCAATCCATCAGAGCCGATGAGGATTGTCAAAATGACGCCATGGAGCTGATTTCTGGTCTGCGGCTACATCAGAGCCGATGAGGATTGTCAAGATGACGCCATGGAGCTGATTTCTGGTCTGCGGCTACATCAGAGCCGATGAGGATTGTCAAAATGACGCCATGGAGCTGATTTCTGGTCTGCGGCTACATCAGAGCCGATGAGGATTGTCAAGATGACGCCATGGAGCTGATTTCTGGTCTGCGGCTACATCAGAGCCGATGAGGATTGTCAAGATGACGCCATGGAGCTGATTTCTGGTCTGCGGCTACATGTTAAGGCTGTATGCCTCGCTTTCTTTCTAATGTCTACCCGAGTCAACAAAATCTGAAATATGTAGATATTGATCATCTGACTAGAAATTCTCAAGTATCCATCCACCAATAGGATGAAACCTGAAGGCATGGTTAAAGTCTTCCCATATTAGGATATAACACACTCAGCTCTGGGTAGGAACCGGGCAGGGGCCAACACACACACACACACACACACACACACACACACACACACACACACACACACACACACACACACACATACACGAGCGCACACACACACACACCACACACACACACACACACACACACACACACACACACACACCCCACACACACACACACACGCGCGCGCGCGCACGCACGCACGCACGCACGCACGCACGCACGCACACAGACAGACAGACACACACACACACACACACACACACACACACACACACACACACACACACACACACACACAAAACACACACACACACACACACACGAATAATGCATTAAAGGAACTGGAATCCTTGGCCTCCCTTCCAGCCTTCTGCATGTGACATTAAATTAACCTGAGGTCGGTCATCACAAGTTAACCAAGCCATGCTATTCTGACTCATTTCCCGCTGAAAACCGGCACTGGGAGTGCCCGTGAGATAAGCACCACGCACCCACCGTGAGTTCGCGGCCGCCCGCCGACCCAGTCACACCCACAGGAAAGTGCTCTCTGCCTTGTGCTACAAACTTTTCACTCTGTGATTTTAATTTTTGCATTCTACCGGTGTTCAGCGACAAATTCGACAGACTTTGTGACAAGCTCACCTTCCAAGGTAAGCCTCGCTTTAATTCAAATAAACATAATTGACCGCTTCCGGCTACCTCGAGTTAACCAAGAAGTGAAAACTAATAACTGGATTAAAATGAGAGCTCTGGATCACATATATTGAACCAAACCGTGAACATGAAAAACTGAACTGGAGTGAATGATGAACAAGTATGGTAGCTCTTGCTCCCATGATGAAGTAATCACAGGCCCATAGCTCCAAACGAATGCTGCTTAGGGCACCACATCGCCTGGCAGACATGACAACACAGAATGCTGCTTAGGGCACCACATCGCCTGGCAGAAATGACAACACAGAATGCTGCTTAGGGCACCAAATCGCCTGGCAGAAATGACAACACAGAATGCTGCTTAGGGCACCACATCGCCTGGCAGAAATGACAACACAGAATGCTGCTTAGGGCACCAAATCGCCTGGCAGAAATGACAACACAGAATGCTGCTTAGGGCACCAAATCGCATGGCAGAAATGACAACACAGAATGCTGCTTAGGGCACCAAATCGCCTGGCAGACATGACAACACAGAATGCTGCTTAGGGCACCAAATCGCCTGGCAGAAATGACAACACAGAGCACACAGAACAAACAAGGAAAGATAAATTGGAGTGACCGATCCTGGCCACCTCAAGCTGACCGTGCAGTGGAAATGAAACGCTAAATTGAAATGACGAAACACGACCACATCAAGTTACTGACCGTGCAGTGGAAATGAAACGCTAAATTGAAATGACGAAACACGACCACATCAAGTTACTGACCGTGCAGTGGAAATGAAACGCTAAATTGAAATGACGAAACACGACCACATCAAGTTACTGACCGTGCAGTGGAAATGAAACGCTAAATTGAAATGACGAAACACGACCACATCAAGTTACTGACCGTGCAGTGGAAATGAAAC
>CM031597.1:118524819-118532319 GCA_018398815.1 Conus ventricosus | reverse complement strand
ACAGACAGACCGACGAGACAGAGACAAAGAGGAAAATTCAGATTTAATTGTGTTCTGTCCTTTCCCACCTCCTTCCAAACATTGGCCCCCGAACGATTTTTTTCCCCCCCCGATTACGACTCACAAAAAGTGGCCCACCTTTTTCACTGCGGAAGCCCGCCCCTTTCCCAACCCCGCTTCAACCCGGGGGAAACCCGGGGTGGATTAAAATTTATCCCTCTCTCTCTCTCCTCCCCTGTTTTCACGGGGAAAAATGGATGGATAAATTTTTTCCCACTCCCAAACCCCCCTTTTGGGGTTTTGGGGGGGGGGGGGGGGGGGGGAAGGGGTGTGTGTGTGTGTGTTTGTGTGTGTGTGGGGCGCGCAGTGTGTTTCGCATTGGGGGGTTTTGGGGTATACAGGTAATGTAAATTTTAGATTGTGGTGGCGGGTGTTGCGTGCGCGCGCGCGGCGTGCGTGCGTGCGGGGCGTGTGTGCTTTTGTGTGTGTGTGTGTTTTTCCGTGCTTGGGTCGGGGGGTGGTGTTTCGGGGGAGCGCATCCAAACCCCCCCCTCCTTTCCCCTTTTTCTCTCCCCTCCTCTTCTCCTCTCTGTGAAAGTAAAAATTGAACCGTTTGGTGAAATACGCCCGTAAAATGTTTAAAAAATTCGAACGCAGGGGCAGCCCTGCTGTGACATTGAACAAAATTTTGAAAAATTTGTCCGAAAAAATTTTTAAACAAAAGAATCCGGTCAATTTCAAAAAAAACATTTCATGGCGAGCTCCCCAAAGATTTCTTATTTGGTGAATGACCAACATTTCGTTCGTCACCATGTGTTGGGACAAAAAAAGATCAGAATGAGTGACGAAAAGTTATTTTCAAAAAAATAAGAAAAATATAAATTTTTTACTGACTTTTTAAAAACGAAAACGTTTACTAATCGACGGGGCAATCAATATTGTTAACTTAAAATTACAGATTTGAAAAGATTCGAAATACATGAAGGGGAAAAGGGGTTTGTAAACGAGTAATTATTAAAAAGATTAAGAGAAAAAGGAATCAAAAGGGAAAAAAAGGTTTAAAATTTGAGTTTGGGGACTGTAAGAAACAACAGGGGGACGAAAAAGATAATATTTTGTTGTGCCTCTTCCCCTACCCCTCTCTCTCTCTCCCCTTCTCTCTCTCTATCTCTTTTTCTCTCTCCTCTCTCTCCCCCCCTCGACGCGCGCGCGCGTGTGCCGTGCCTGCGCCCCTGTGTTTTGTGTGGTGGTTTTGTGTGTGTGGTGGGGTGTTGTGTGGGGGTGTGTTGGGGTTTGGTGTGGGGTGTGTGGTGTGTGGGGTGTGTGGGTGGGTGTTTGTGGGGTGTGTTGTGTGCCCGTTGTGGGGTTAAAGTGTGTGGTTGTGTGGTAGGGGGGGTGGGGGTGTGGCTGATGTGTGTTGTGTGGTTGTCATTGTGTGTGTGTGGGTGTGTGTGGGTGTTGTGTGTGTGTGGGTGGTGTGGGGTTTTATTGTGTTTTTGGGTGTGTGGGTGTGTGTGTGTGTTTTGGTGTGTGGGTGGGTTTTTGGTGGAGTGTGTGGTTGGTGTGTGTTGGGGTGTGTTGGGGGGGGAGGTGGGGGTTGTGTTGTGTGTTGGGGGTGTGTTGTGGGTGTGGGGTGTGTTGTACGTGTTTTCCCTTTCCTTTTTGTTCATGATCGTTAGTGCTTTAAAGGCGTAAGCGGGTTTTGGAATCATTTCCCTTTAAAATTATTTCGAAGACCTGTACTTAACTCCCACGTAATATAATGACAAAAACTAAACCGAAAGATACAGACCCCTGCAGTTAAAACCTTTGGAAAAAAAAAATAATGAAAAGAAAAATCAAAAATTTTGAAAAAAAAGTAAGTCCCAATAGTTCGTTCTCTCTCTCTCTCTCCCTTTTCCTCCCCCCTCGCTCGCTCGTCGTTTGCTCTCTTCTCTCTCCCCCTCTCTCTCTCCCTTCCCCCTTCCCCCCTCTCTCTCCCCTCCTCTCTTGTTTTTAAAAAAACTCAAAAAAATGCTTTCCCCTTTTAAAAACCCCGGGTTTTATTTCCCTGACACATGAACGGTCACTTCCCCCACTACTATATCTTCTTTTTAACATCATAACATCATCAACCTTGGGCCTCTTTTTTTTCTTCTCCTTGCTTTCTCAGGGATAAAATGCTTCGGGGTCAGGGGGAAACCCTTATCACGATCACATCTCCTCGAAGCCCCTTTTTAAAAAACATTTTCTTCACGGCATCAACACAGCCTTTTTTTATTCCTCACCCTTTCTTTGGGGGTTTTTTTTAAGCCTCCTCAGAGCTATCATGTTTTTTGAAATCAATTGACGTCGGGCCCACCACCCCCACTACCCCCCACCACCACCACCACCCCCAAACGCCACCAAACATCATAAACCCCTTTCATCATCCCCCCGTCCCTCCTCCCGGCCCCCGGTCATCATCATCATCATCATTTATCATCAACAAAATCAACCCCATCAACATCATCATCATCTTTATCCTCCACGTCATCATCCTCATCATCACATCAACATCTCCCTCACCTTTACCCTCCATCATCTTTATCATCTAAACTCAGTGTTCCCCGGGGGCCAAAACAACATGGGGTTTTTTAATCGTTTTGGGAGTCGATCGAAGGGGATGAAAAGCAAAAACCCAAAGGGCATTATTTTTAAAAACATGCGCAACGACCAGAAAACATGTGGACAAAATGGGGCAAAAAGCTGTAAAATAGTTTAAATGCTTTTCCCTTCCCTGGGAAAAAAACGGGGTGCGGGAACCCCTCCTCCAGCTGCCCCTTTTTTGGGGGACCTTTTTTTTTCCCTTTTTCTGGGTTTTAAGTCTTCCATGTTCATGTTTTTCCACCCTTTTTTTCCCCCACGTTTGCCAATCCGAAATTGTTCGAAATTACAACACATGCTGTTCTTTTTTGCGTCGTGTAGTCATCATCATCATCATCAAACATTTATCATCACATCATCACATCGTCGCGTCGTCGGGCGTCGTCCGTCCCTCGTCCGTCGCGTCGTCGTCCCTCATCGCCCTTGTTTTGTTCCCTCGTCATCATCATTTGGTCTTCCCTTTTTTCCTTTTTTTTCTTCTACTACAAATACTACTACAAATACTAAATAAAACTACTACAAATAAAATACTACTATTAAGGGGACTACTACAAATTCTTTTTCTTCTTCATTTTCCTCGCGTTTGGGCTCGTCGTCGGCGTCGTCCCTCATCATCTTTGGGACACAAAAAAAGGCCCCGGGGGAAAAAAAAACAGTTTTTTTAAAATTTTTAAAACGTTTTAAAAAAATTTCACCAAAGAACTGAGTCTGTGAGTTTCATCACATCATCATCATCATCCCCACACACATCCCTCATCATCTCACATCAACATCCCTTTGTCGTCGTCGTCCGTCATCAACTTTAAACTTTTATCATTGTCGCGTCGTCGTCGTCGGCGTCGTCCCCTCGCGTCGTCGTCCCTCCGTCGTTGTTGCAAATCACCCCATCAACAAACTTTATAAATCATTTGTCAAAACAACAACCAAAAACCCGCAGCATCAACAACAACAAGAACAATAAGAAAAAACAACAACAACAACAACAAAAACAACAACAAAGACAACAGCCCTGGCACCCGTCTTTTTCGGGGTTTTCGGGGGAAAAATTTAGGAACGCATCGAACATCATCATCTCCCCTCTCTCTCCCCTCCCCTTTTTCCTCCCCTCTCCTCCTCTCTCTCTCTCTTTAGAAATGGTGGGTACATAACCAAAAAAATTAAAGGTTTTTGGGGAGTAAAATTTTAAAGGGCAAGGACAAAAAATACCTTGGGAAAGTTCCCCCCCTTTACCAAAAAAATTTAAACTTTAGTAAATGCTGGCTTGAGATTTGCCCAAAAAAGGGAAAAAAAGGCGCAAGGATAATTCCCGAGACTAAAAAAAAACCCGAACTGCAATGAGTAAATTTAAATTTTGGAAAAATTTTTCGAACCCCAGATACAGCATTTTGACTATGCCCAGAAGTCTGGGTATGTTGGGGTAATAGCCAAAAGGAAAAAGGGGGGGCATAAACTTTGCGATAAAACGGGATCAGGGGGGCCCGGGTACCCCTTGCCAAAAGCTTTAAATCAGATGGTTTAAAGGGGGAAAGTGGGCGATGCCCCCCTGGGGGTTTTTTATAACTTGGGGTTTGATTTTTTTAAATATCAGGCTGAAATTAGTAAAACCCACCAATAAACCCCGACTCTGTGCTCAGGGGTATGAAATCTCATGCTGCAACATGAAAATGGGAAAATTTTAAATGGGTCTCCTGTATGAAGAAAATTTGACAGAGAAAGGTTTTTGGGCCCTAGTTTTTGGGTTTTTCACAAGGGGCCCTAACGAAGCCAAATTTTTTTCGAATTTAAGGACCGCTTAATTTGGGACTTATAAACAAAAAGGGATTCTGGCAGGATAAATTTATAAAAACGACTTGGGTTTTTTCTCATTTTAAAAAATAATCTTTAAACAAGAAAATCCTTTAAAAAAAAATTTTAACGCAAAAAATGGCATAAATAATTTTAAACAAATTTTCCGGGAAACCCCAAAACGCCCCCTTTTTTGTGCAAATCAAACATGGTTTTTAGAAATCGAATGAAAAGATCCTTGCCCAAAAAAGTAGACAAAAAAGACAGTATTTAAACGAAGTGCATTTTTTTGTTTGGGTTTTTCCCCGCATACCCAAAAATTTGCCAAAAATTTAAAAAAATTTTTAGTGAATCAGTTTTTTCAAAAGAGGAGATGTAAAGCGATTTTAAAAAAAACGAAAACGAAAACATTATTATAGAAATTTTCGAGAAAACGCTGAAGCAGCACTTTTCGTTTTAAAAAAAAAAAGTAACCAAAGAGAAAGATATCGCTTGCTTAAAATCCTTGGGCCCGTAGTTTTTCACTTAATGTAACCGAAAGTCATGTGAATGGGATATTTTGTGTGTTTGTGCGCGTTTCGTGGGTTTTACAGAAGGAGGGGGGGGGGTTGGATGGATTGGGGTTTGGGGTTTTTTGAACCTTTTTTGTGAGTTTTTATGTTGGAAATTTTTTAACCCAAAACCCCAAGGGGAATTCCCTTTCAAATTTTTTTTCCTTTTTATTGGGGGTTTTTGCTAAAATTTGCCATTAAAGGCCCCCTTTTCCAAAAGGGCGTTTTGCTAATTGGGAATAAAATTGTTCAGGGTCAGTGTCTCTCTCTCCCCTCCCCTCTCTCTGTACAGCGTGCGTGTGGGGGAAGGGGCCGGGATCCGAAAACATCAGAGTAGTGGTGGGTTTAAGTTATACGGAAAACAATTGGGCGAAAAAACACAGCTGACAGTAGACACGCCTTTTCCCCCCACCCCACCATCGGAGATGTTCACCAAAGCATTTCATTTTCCCCCTTTTCTTTTTTTATGCATTTTCCCCCCCCCCCCCCCCCCCCCCCCCCCCCCCCCCCCCTCCCCCCTTTAATTTTTCCAAACCCCTTTCCCTTTCCCTTTTACGCTTCACCCCTCTTGGGCCTCCTCTTTTGAAACCTCGCCCCCTGGTTAAAGCCTAACTGATTAGGATTTCCCCGACCCCGTTTACCGCCGCCCCGCACAATTCCCTTATTTAAAGGGGCGTGATTTGGGGTTGTCTTGGGGTCGGGGTTTTTTGTTTTGTGGGTGTGTGCGCGGGGCGCGCGCACCGCGCGCGTACTTTCTGCGTGCGTACACGCGCGCGCCGCCGCGCCCTTTTGGGGTTTTTGGTTGGGGATGTGGCGAAGAAGAGAGAGAGAGGAGAGAGAGAGGGGGTGGGGTGTGTGTGTGTGGTGTGGGGTGTGGGTGTGAATAAAAAACAGCGAGGGGAGTTTTTGTGTGTGCGGTAGTGTGTGCCCAAACTCACGCGCGTGGTTCAAAGTGCGCGCGGCGGGGGGGGGGGGGGTTTTGTGGTTTTGTGTGTTTGTGTGGCGGGGCGGGGGGGGGGGGGGGGGGGGGGGGGGGGGGGGGGGAGCGGAGAAAAAGGAAAAACAAAAATTTTTGCCAAACGTAAAATTAAAGGGTTTTTGTCGCCATCCTAACACCCCCACTCCCACCAACCCCCCTCGTTCTCCCCGCAAAACCCCCCCCCCCCCCCCCCACCCCTCCCTCTTGTCATTTCTCCCCTTTTCCCGCCACTGCCCCCTTTTTTTTCCCCCTTTACCCCAACGCCCGCACGGGACACACACACACACACACACACACACACACACACCCTTCTTTTTCCCCTCGCGTCCCTACGTAATTGTTTCTGCTCCTTCAACTGCGTCAGGAAATCAGTGGAAAAAAGTCTTTCGGTGTTTTATAAAGGGGGGAAGGGGGAGGGTGGCTTCAAGTGCTTTCGGAAATGGAAAGCGAACAAAGTTTGGGAAAAGGGGAAAGTGCCCTTTTGTTTCTAAAAAAACTTTGGTTTTTTGAATGAAAGGAAAATGCGATGGAAGAAATGTTTGGAATTTAAAAAACAAATCTTGTGAAGGTTTTTGTTTTTCATTCTGATCATTTTTGTTCATTATCATTATTGTATCTCTTAAAGCGAAGATTGGAAAATTTTCTAGTGGCTTTTCTATCTGTCTCTGACGCTTGAGTTTACTGGGTTTTTTTTTTCATTTTTCATTGAAATTGTGTATTACCTTCTTTCTTTTCTACTTCGCCTTTTTATCTGCCAAACTTAAATATTTCATCCAAAAATTGTTTCTGTTTTTTAAGTTGTGAAAAAGGAAACCATTTTCAGCTTTAGTTTGTGCAACTATTTCACCATTTTCTTTAAAAATATAATTGATCTAAATTATGCTTCCCAAATTTCCCTTCACTGCCATCTTGATAAAAACAACGGAAATAAGAAAAAAAAACTGATCACAAGGATCACAACTGTTTTCCATATTTTGCTGACCCCATGACGCTTTTCATGATATACAACGATCATATGTGTTTAATGGAATCTTTCTCATGAGAACACGTGTTTTCTTCAGGAAAACCAGGATAACCATTCTTAAGAAAAATAAGGGGAAAGTTATAATCCTGAGATAAAAACAGGAAAAAAAAAACGGCTATTGTCAGGGAAAAGTTATTTTCCTCATGGTACAACTTCGCCTTTATTAGGAAGAAGCTCTAGGGAGAGCTTGACAGCAGAGGGTTTTGAGAGAAGACGGTAGAATAGTGATCAAAGTCCCGACACAGTTGCATGGCTCATCATGAGAGGAGCTCACACGAGGCAGACTGCTTTGTCTCTGTGTAGACTTATTTAAGCATCGCTTCCCTCCCAACCCAACCGCCCCCCCCCCCCACCTCACTCCATCCCCATACCTCAACCTTCCCTACCACATCCCGCCCGAACCTGCCACCCTTCCCTCCCCCCCCCCCCCCCCCCCTCTCTCTCTCTCTCTGTCTGTCTGTCCCCACCACTTTGCTCCCTTGTCTCTTTCACACACACACACACACACACACACACACACACACACTTCCTCCATT
>CM031597.1:118502319-118507319 GCA_018398815.1 Conus ventricosus | reverse complement strand
GTGTTATGACCTTGTGTGTGAATGAACTGTTGACAGTGTTATGACCTTTTGTGTGAATGAACTGTTGACAGTGTTATGACCTTGTGTGTGAATGAACTATTGACAGTGTTATGACCTTGTGTGTGTATGAACTGTTAACAGTGTTATGACCTTGTGTGTGAATGAACTATTGACAGTGTTATGACCTTGTGTGTGAATGAACTGTTGACAGTGTTATGACCATGTGTGTGAATGAACTGTTGACAGTGTTATGACCATGTGTGTGAATGAACTATTGACAGTGTTTTGACCTTGTGTGTGAATGAACTGTTGACAGTGTTACGACCATGTGTGTGAATGAACTATTGACAGTGTTATGACCATGTGTGTGAATGAACTATTGACAGTTTATTTATTTGTGAAAGGTGGCTGTTTTCACAGGCCTAGGTGTTTAACACTATATTCTGACATTCCTTGGCTCTTTTCTGTATAATTGTTAATACGAATGTTTTGATATTTTTGTACCTAATGGACTATCATCTCGGTTCTACAGATGAGTGGGCGGGTGGGTTCGAAATCAGAAAAAAAAACAATTAGAAGAGATCAATTTTTTCACTGTCATTATTATTGACGCTCCAACGATGACGAACCCTGATGACGTAAAAGAAACCTTCTACGTGGACATGGAACACCTCCCTTCTGAAGTCAGTCACAAACACGAGCTCATCTTTATTTTGATTACGATGCATGAGTAGGCATGGGGTACCTTTCTTGCCCAAACTTTCTCGGGCGTACTAAGCACTGGACTGTGCCGATGGGTCGATGCCGTTGATGCTGTGTGCACAGCACGCACTCTTCATCACCGAAACCTTCTTCCATTAAGGCATAAAACTGTGGATGCATCCTCGCTCGGGCCAGTGTCACTTGTTTTACTACGCCATCGTTTGCTATAGACACAGAAGTGGCGAGCAGTCATTCCATGTATGGGGCGGGGGTGGGGGTGGGGGATAAATGCCGGTCTGATCACCACATACTCAGGATCAAGATGGACATTCAGTCTAGCTGAAAGTCAGAAATCAGTCAGAGAAAAGCTCCTAAAGAAGCCGAAGATCACTCGTGAGGGTTCCGGCGGTAGGGGATGGGGTGGGGTGGGGTGGAAAGTTGGGGGTGGGGGGAGGGCTCGCAAGAGAAGATCCACGAGTCCCTGTGTTCTTGTGAACATGTGGGGGACGACTCAAAGAGAGATGCCGTGGATTCTGTGCAACACGAGGACCTGTTGGATGAAAATGATGAGGAGATCAACAAACTCATCGACAAGCCTCATGAGGGCCATTCCAGCGACTGAAAAATAAGAAGTGGGAAGACTACAAGAGAGCAAGGCAATACTGCAGCAGAGACTGATAAGGAGCCTATGGTGGGAAAAGAAATCGAAAGATGTACAAATTTTGGCCCATGCCAACGTTATGAATGATTTTGCTCAACGTGGCCTTTCCACCTAAAAGTTGACCTAAAGCACCTGACTTACCTACCGTTCGTTCCTCTGACCAATCTTAACTGCTGACAAAGAATGCTGACATATTTCTACACTACATTTCAAAAAACTCCTGAAACGAAAAACATCAATATCAGAAGCAAAGATCGGAGCAATGCCACAACTACTGGAAAAGGAATGACTGGTAGACCCACCCTCTAAAGCTAATACTAAATAAGTACCAATATAGACTACAATACCATAGAGCTTAATGACATTCCTGCGGAGATATACAAGAATGGGGATGCTCTCTTGGAAAGACTAACAGCCTTGTTCCAATCATCTGGAAGAATGGCGAGGTTCTGCTAAACTTCAAGGGTACCTTAGTTAGGGCAGGTGAGACGTTTTTCTGTGGACAGTCCAACCATTTTGTTTGCGTTAAAAATTAGAATTTTATGTTACTGATTCATACCTTTGAAATCTGTTCAACTGTTGAAGACTGCTCACTTTCCACCCTCCCTTCCTTCCGCCATTGCTCTCTGTCTCTCTCTCTCTCTTCTCTCTCTCTCTCTCTCACGCTGGCTAGCTCACTCGGCGTACTGACGCTTGTGTCAGCTGGGTCAAGACCAACTTCACCCAGCAGCGATGAAATTTCGCCTGCATGCTATAAATCTTCGCCACTTTCCCATGTGTCGAGCGAATCGACTTACTTAAGATCCGAATCGCCCTCTTCTAGAATAATATTGGCTGTTTCGAGAGCAGAAAAGGTTTTTCGGGTCGATTGTAGGCCGCTAAGTCTGGGTGTTGCGTCGTCTGCTACTGTTGGTTAGTGAAAACTACTCAGAGCCTGTGGGGTCTTTCCTTTCAATGGACTGGGCACACAGTATGTGTACACGTCATGAAGTATAATTTGACTGGCCACTGGACGGATCCTAAAACTTCGTCATACACCAAATAAGTCGGTGAAATCGCTAGGGTTTCCCAGCTAAAAATAGCGAAAGATCACCGACTGAAATTTCGGTCGCTGGCGCTGAAGCGGAAGTATTTTATCGACCGAAGTATCAGTCGCTAGCACTCGACGGGTTAAACTTATATTTCATTACATTATTTCCTTCACTTTAGTAATGGCGCCATCATACAAGGGTTAAATTATACCCTTGACATTAGGGCTGTGAAAAGCTGTTGTCAATAAAAGGCGCGTTTAGCGCGTCAAGCGTCTCTCTCTCCTCTCTCTCTCCTCTCTCTCTCTCTCTCTCTCTCTCTCTGTATTAATGAACTTTTTAAATTTAATTTAATCTTTTTTTATTTACCAGATTGATTGTTTTGTGTCCAAATTTAATCTCTTGTACAGATTATGTGCTTCATGCAATTGTGATTTCTCTGTCCATGTCAACATTTCTTACTGTTTTTTACACTCTCTTTAGATTTCCCATTCTTTCGGGCCGAATATAGAAAAGCCAACTGATGCGCATTCCCTATCATTTTTTAAACCTCATTAAGCAAAGGATCATTCCTTCATTCCTGGGCTGGGTAGGCTATCGCCGAAAACGGAGCTTGTCCATGCATCGTGGGCGTTCGCTGGGTGATGAACGGGAGTGCCAGACGGAG
Source organism: Conus ventricosus (assembly GCA_018398815.1). Classification (NCBI taxonomy): domain Eukaryota; kingdom Metazoa; phylum Mollusca; class Gastropoda; order Neogastropoda; family Conidae; genus Conus; species Conus ventricosus. The sequence continues at coordinate 118,504,261 of CM031597.1, read as the reverse complement.
CGAATCTTCTAATGTGGGTTAGTGATGGAGTTTGGGGTCACCTTATGTCAAAGCAACAGACACATACGGAGTGGTCTGCAAATAAAGAAGAGAACGAGTCGTTCTTGTGTTATTGCAAACTATCGCCGAACAAAATCTGTGTCCACAGGTTTACAAGCGGACGCTTGCATGCGCACACACGTGCGCGTGCGCGCACCCACACACACACGCGCGCAAGCTCAGAGAGAGAGAGAGAGAGAGAGAGGGTGTTTATCAATCATCGTCTAAACTCATAACGGAAGAAAGACGCTAAACAGAAGAGCAAACACACATGGACATGTCTTCGTTTGAACGATCTTGATACAGAATAGCAGAGAGAGAGAGAGAGAGAGAGAGAGAGAGAGAGAGAGAGAGAGAGAGAGAGAGAGAAGAGAGAGGAGAGAGAGAGAAAAGAGAGAGAGAGAAGAGAAGAAGAAGAAGAAGAAGAAGAAGAAGAAGAAGAAGAAGAGAAGAAGAAAAATCTGCAGACAGTCCACAAAATAGCCTGGATGAAACCTTTACGGATGAATTTTTTATTTTTTTTATGTAAGTCTGTTGTTAATTGCAATCCCTTTTTAAATCCCCCTGTGCCTTTCTGTAAGTTGATTGGCTTTTTTTTCTGTTGTTTCGTTTTGCTTGTTTTTCTTCTTTACCAGCAGATATCATTTGTGGCTCTATCGATCTCTCCAGATGTTAGACTACCCCTCCTACTTCCCTCCACCCCTCTTCATCCCTCCATACCCTCCTTTCTCTCGATCCGTCCGCCACCACTGCATCTGTCCGCCCTCCACTGCAATTTGGGACACTGGGGCCATTCTGATCTTGGTCATTTGCATTGGCTCTTGACTGCATATGTCTGTGCACATAAACACACAAGCAACTTCTCTCTACCCGTCTTACCAATCCCTCACACAGACACACAGACACAGACACACAGACACAGACACACACACACACACACACACACACACACACACACACACACACACACACACACACACACACACACACACACACACACACACACACACACGAGCGCGCGTGCATGCACACATGCTCGCACGCACCCTCGCACGCACGGATGCACGCTGGCACGCTCACACACACACACACACACACACACACACACACACACACACACACACACACACACACACACACACACACACACAACGCACGCACGCACGCACGCACGCACGCGCACGCACGCACGCACGCACGCACGCACGCACGCACGCACGCACCACACACACACACACACACACACACACACACACACACACACACACAAGACATACGAACTCTGAGGGCGAAAAAAGAAAAAAAAAACATTCCCTTTATCATGGTATTTTCCCTCTGCAAATTAAATTACAGGGATGTCCAGTCATACATACACAGGGTGTGGATTTGGTCACAGTGCAAGTGGCGCCATGTCTATCACAACAGGAGGTGTGGTTGACACAGACAGAAACCAGCAGAACTTAAGCACGTGCGACAGATTTGATGCTCGGTGCGAACAGACTTTGAATTCACGACGTCTTTCTGAGAACTTGATGCTCTACCATCGAGTCCTTCTAACTGCAAATTGGGCACAGTAATACTGCTTCACAGATTTTTGTCTGATATCTGTTTGTCTGTCTGTCTGTCTGTCTGTCTGTCTGTCTTTTGTGTGTATGTGTGTCTGTATGCCTGTCTGTATTGTTCCTGATACAGGTCCACAGTTTTCATCTCTTCTGATCCAAATTTACCATGGTAGCTCATTGGCACACTGGTCAGATTAAGAACAATTTACTTTTGTGCTAAAGTCGCATTACTTGCATTCTCAATTGATGGTAAATTACTGTGATGTCGGGATTTAAAATGAGGCGAACAGGTCTTGCCATTGGCGTTCCTATAGATTAGGCATATTATGCTTACTGTCAGC
>CM031597.1:118492319-118494819 GCA_018398815.1 Conus ventricosus | reverse complement strand
CACACACACACACACAACACACACACACACACACACACACACACACCACACCACACGCACACACACACCACACACACACACACACACACACACGCGCGCGCACGCACGCACGCACGCACGCGCGCACGCACGCACGCAGAGAGAGAGAGATAGAGGTAAAGGGGGGGGGGGGGGCGCTCAATCATCTCTAAACGCACTATGATTGACGCTGAACAGAGGAGAGAGCACACATGCTCAAGTCTGCACTTGAACAATCTTGTTACCGATTTTGGAGAAGAAAAAAAAAAGGAGAAGAGAAGACCAAAAGAACCCACAAAAAAAACCGACAGACAGTCCACAAATAGCCTGGATGAAACCTTCGGGGAATGAAACTTTTTTTTTTTTTTTAAAGATCTCTTGCTAACTTCAGTCTCTTTTTTTTTTAAATTCCCACCGTGCTTTTCTTTTGGGTGATTGAAATCGTGTGTGTTCTTTTGTTTCGTTTTTACCAGCAGCAGATATCATTTACGGCTCTATCGATCTCTCCAGATGTCAGACTACCTCTCCTATCCCCCCCCCCCCCCCCCCCCCCCCTCATCTTCATCCGTATAAACCCTCCTTTCTCTCAACCCGTCCTTCACCACTGCATCATTCCGCTTTCCACTGTAATTTGGGACACTGGGTGATACTGATCCTGGTCGTTTCAACTGGCGCCGGACTGACTCGGCCACATAGGCCTGTGTTGTGCATGCTCGCTTCTGTGTACACATGCACACATGAGCAACTTTTCTTTTCCCCTCTTTGCCAATCCCTCTCAAAGACAGACAGACAGACAAACACACACACACACACACACACACACACACACACACACACACACACACCACACACACACACACACACAAACACACACACACATATGCGCGCGCACACACACACACACACACACACACACACACACACACACACACACGCACGCACGCACGCACGCACGCACGCACGCACGCACGCACGCACGCACGCACGCACGCACGCACGCACACACACACACACACACACACACACACACACACACACACTAAAAATCTGCCACTGTTATCTAACACGTTCCGTATATTTCCTATTATTGAGGGCCAAGTAAAAGAAAAAAAGAAAGAAACAAACGAAGCCACTTGATGGATTCCACCCACCCATCCACCCTCATTTTTTTCCCCACCTGATTCACAAGTGACTCGTTCCTTCATTCCTTTTTTCCTTCTTTCCTTATCTGTCCCAGTCAAACGCACCCACAAAATGCATTCAGATTCTGATTGCCAGGGCGTTATCCCCAGTTCGATCAACCCTCCCCCGCACTTACTTTTTCCGTGTGTGTGTGTGTGTGTGTGCGTGCGTGCGTGCGTGCGTGCGTGCGTGCGTGCGTGCGTGGGTGGGATAGGGAAGCAGAGGAGGGGGGGGGGGGGGGGGAGGGCTATCACCGAAAAAACGGCGCTTGTTCATGCATAGTGGGCGTTTGCTTGGTGATGAATGGGAGTGCCAGACAGAGAGAGTCTTCCAATGTGGGTTAGGAGGACGAGACGTTCTTGTGTCATGGCAAACTACAGCAACACAAACCCCGTGCCCTCAGGTTTAAAAGCAGATGCTGGCATGCATACACACACACACGCACACACGCACGCACGCACACACACACACACACACGCGCGCGCGCGCGCACGCACGCACGCACGCACGCACGCACGCACGCACACACACACACACACACACACCCCACACACACACACACACACACAAGCATGCACACACGTGCGCGCGTGCACGCGCGCTCAGCATATGGTGAAGTCGAAGATGAAGCTCGTTTTCTAGACAGCTGCTCTAGATACGAACTTCTGCGACTGAAGCTAACAGAACAGCTATCGAAAGATAGGCTAAACCCAAACTTGCAAAAACTTTGCCCAAATGAACTGTTTGGCAATGAAGATCTTTAGGTCTACTTTAGAGATTTTTGATAATTTGTTAAAAACAGGTCTACATGTCATATAACTACGGTATGGTATTCATTTTTTAAATAAAATCGCCGAAAGAATTTAATAGATAAAAAACGACTTTTGCACACCTGTTCAAACCCCGCGCGGTAGACCGAAAACCGTGACGTCACTTGATGGACTGGCCGTCAGCCGCGACCTACACAAGCCAAGGCCAAGTGAAATCAACACGAGTTGCGAACCCCTACAGCCTAAAAAGTCACGAGGGGGTGGCAGATATTGTGCTGTAGGCGAGTGCAGCCGCTCAGCAGGAGACGGATATTCTTTGCACACATTTCCATCTGATGCAGATACTCGAAAGAAGTGGATTCGGTTCGTGAACCATGCCGGGCAGCTAAAGTTCTTTCTACCACGTCAGTTCCAGCTGGACCGCGGAAACGAGCTATTCCGACAATTGCCGAGCGCGTTCGAGTGGATCAAAAACTTCGTCCGCATTGTGCGCGTATACTTTGAAGGCGGAGTGGTAAGCTCGTACAGAT
>CM031597.1:118469819-118487319 GCA_018398815.1 Conus ventricosus | reverse complement strand
CAAAGTTAGAACAAAATACCAGTTATTTATGTACATCAAAAGAACTGCAAAAAGAGAGTTTGTCACACTGAAGTTAAAATCAAATTTCTTAAAAACCTTGATTTCTTTCAAAAACTGAAAGACCAAATTTCGGAGGAATAATCCGGAACGAGGTCTTCATCTAGCTTGCTGAAAAGTGTTGATGTCTGATATTATGTCGCTCCCTACATTTCATCAGAATATGTCTAATGCTGAGACGTTCCTCACATGGGATGCAACGTGAAGCTTCTTCACTCTTTAAAAGATACGAATGAGTTAAAAACGAATGGCCAGTGTGCGGCCGGCATAGCATTATTTCTTCTTTGCGACCACCAGAAGTAGATGAGCGGAACTCTTTCGAGTTAGAGCGGATCTGGAAAAAGTTTGTGATCCGTCTGTGTTCCTGTCCTCCTGCCAAAGGTCTCTGATATAATCATTAAGCTTCGGTTCTAAATCTAAGTAGGGTGATAGACATGTTGGAACGTTTCTTCGTGGTGGCATTCCTGGCCGAACGATCAGCCATTTTCATTTCCACGAATGCCAGCATGACAGGGAACTCCAGCCAAAACAAAGTTGTGACCTTCCTCCCGCTTCGCTGTCAGCTGGAACAGCTCAGTTGGAAAGAAGTGGACAGAAGGTCTAAGGGGCTCTGGTTCCGTCTCGGTTCCAACACTTTTTGTTTTCTTCAACGTGCATGGAGGAGAGGCGCAAGGGAAGGAAAGGAAGAGAGAGAGAGAGAGAGAGAGAGAGAGAGAGGCAGAGGGGGAAAGAGGGGACAGAGGGTGGGGGAGAGGAGATTGGGGGGGGGGGGGGGGAGGGACGGTGGGTTGGGTGCGGTGACGGCCAGGAAGTTCATAGAACATGAACTGCATAAAGTTCGTGTTCAGTGGAAGAAGTTTAGAGTTCGAATCCCGTCGGTGCTCCACATGAAAACTGACATGTTCGCCGCTCATGTTTACATAGTGTTGTTCTAGCGGTATTCGTGTGGTGTCAGACAGGATCCCTACTACCTTAGTTAGGCTAGGCGCTATAGATATTGTCCTCATTATTGTGATCATCATTAGTATTACTATCATCATCATCATCATCATCATCATCATCATCATCATCATCATCAACATCATCATCATCATCATTAACATCATCATCATCATCATCATCATCATCATCATCATCATCATCATCATCATCATCAACATCATCATCATCATCATCATCCTCATCATCGTCATCATCATCAGGTTCGGTGATGGCACGCGATCGAACAGCACAAGGCAGCAAATCTGCACAAAAATGTGTAGCAGTCACTACAGCACTAAAACGACAGACTAACTTTCCAAAACATTTTGATGATGCTCATTCATCCAGCGCTCAACTCTTCTGCCCTCCCGCTCAGTTCTTCGTGCGCCGACACACTCCTCTTCAAACCCCGCGCCGACCCACCCCCTTCCTCTCCATTTCCACCTGCCTCTCCATCTCTGCCCTCTCCTGTGTTCCTTACCCCCATAGCTCACTGTCCGCACCACTGGGAAAGACAGCTGCGGCCTCTGCTGTCGGTGGTCAAGTGCTATACAGCGTACACCTGCAGGAGATAAGGACGGTTCCAAATCACGCTTACTACGTCTTCTTCTTTTCCTTCACATTTCTCTCATTCCCGACGTCCCATTCCACCACGATCTTCCCTTTTCCAAGAGAGAGAGAGAGAGAGAGAGAGAGAGATGATGATGATGATGATGATGATGATGATGAAGATGAAGAGGGTGATGTTTATTCGTAAAGACCATGGCCCTTAAGAAGGGGGATACACATGAAAGAACCCTGCATAAGCCATTTCTAATCAGGAAAGCAGACAAAGATATTACAGAATGTCTTCGTTTAAACCCTCTGTAAAAATGCACGGCAAGCTGCATGCTTTACTATTTTATCTGAGAGAGAGAGAGAGAGAGAGAGAGAGAGAGAGAGAGAGAGAGAGAGAGAGAGAGTGAGTGTGTTTTAAAGTCAGGCCACAGGCTCTCATATACATGGTAAGTTCGAACATTTCTTACACAAGTGATAAGTAGCAGAGTCTATAAAATGCAACATCATGTAGATTTTAGCTGTGCATTACTTCATCGTTTTCATTCAGCGCCCATCTTGCGCCGAATGGGATGAAGACAAGTGATTGCTCGTTCTTCATTCTCATTGTCCTGACTGTTGGGCATCTTGCCTGAAGAAGACCTAAGCGGTCGAAACGCGTCGTGTTTTGTCTTGTGATTCTTTTGTCTACGTTTTTTCGGCGGAGCCTTATGAATACTTTTCAAAGTTTACTTCATCAATTTAGTAAATAATTACATCCTTACATCCGTCCCATATAAGCTTTGTTACAAAAACACAGCTATGTGTACCAGAGAGCTGTTATTTTGTCGTGTGAAGGTTTAATAATCAGAACAGGGATGGACGACTGGCATAGGTATTAGGTATGAATAATTTTCTCAAATCATCATGGGCAGGACAAAGAAAGGACATATATTTCATTCTGAATCACACTGTGACAAAAAGGACAGTCGTTCTCAATATTGACTGGCTACTATATCTTCCAGAATTAACTTTGATGTGAAGAACAAACAAATACTTTGCAAATATGATGAAGAAAGGTTAATGAATACAGAGACAGACAGACAGACAGACAGATAGGCAGGCAAATAGACACACAGACAGGCAGACAGACAGAGATGATGATGATGATGATGATGATGATGATGATGATGATGATGATGATGATGATGGTCCTTATTTTAAGGAAAGCGAGTAAATGATATTCATTTCCAGTTGTTGTTTTTTTGTTTGCTTGTTTGTTTGTTTGTTTTTTGCTTGTTTGTTTGTTTTACTGAAAAGGGACAAGAAATAATCTGCAAGGTAAGAGAGAGAGAGAGAGAGAGAGAGAGAGAGAGAGGAGAGAGAGAGAGGAGAGAGAGAGAGAGAGAGAGAGTCTAGAACGAATAGAATTCGCATGTCTCTCTAAAACGTAGTCTTGTTCTTATAACAAACAAACAAACAAACACGCCAACAAAACTAAATATAACCCCATGCTGGCAGTGACAGATGGACAAATTGAGCGCCCCCTGGTGCCCAAAACACAGACCCACATTTGTCACACTCCCATTCGTCTCTCTCAGTCAAATCTCAGGGGATGGTGGATAACACTTGCGTGCACGCAAGCAGACGCGTGCGCGCACACAAACGAACGGTAAGAGAGAGAGAGAGAGAGAGAGGAGAGAGAGAGAGGAGAGAGAGAGAGAGAGAGAGAGAGAGAGAGAGAGAGAGAGACTAACAGAGACAGACAGACAGACATTCCCAGAATGGAAACAAAATCACGCATAAATGTATCGCAGGAAAAAAAAAATCTTCCGCAGTTGACCTATTCCTCGTCAAACTGACCTTCTTCACCTGCCCCGTATTTACCCCTACACCCACTCCCCACCACCACACCCACCCCCACCTCCCACACCGCCCCGTTTCCTGTCCTCCCCCACCTTTCTGACTTTCCAACCTTCTCGCATTTTCTCCTTCTGCTAATAGTTGCCTCCCCATCCTCCACTCTCCGCTTCCCACCCCCACCACCACTGCTCCCACTTTTCCTCCTGCACTGCTGTGACATGTTAACTGGCCACAAGAGAAAACATTACACAAAAGTAAGAAAGGGAGAAACACACACGCACGCACGCACGCACGCACGCACGCACACACACACACATAGAGAGAGAGAGAGAGAGAGAGAGAGAGAGAGAGAGAGAGAAAGAGATAGAGAGAGAGAGAGAGAGAGAGAGAGAGAGAGAGAGGAGGAGAGGAGAGAGAGAGAGAGCAAACGAAATGGGAAGTGTTTCCACTTTTTTGTTGCTATCAGATGATTTCAGCTGACTAAAGTTTGGCTTCTTTTGTTACTGTAAAAGGGGGAAAAAAGGTCTAAAATATGAAAAGGGTTTGCACACACGTGCCTGTGTCTGCTGCATGGGTCACTTCATTTTGAGACTTCAGCTTGACCAGCAGGCCTACCAAGATTTGATTTCCGCCCTTGCTGTAAAGACATGAAGTTAAGCAACAACAGTATGATAGCTAGCAGAAGTGGACGATGGTGTGCACATTCACAGATCACAAACAACAAAATCACAATGGGATTTGGGGGTAGGGAAGGAGGTGGGGGCGTATGATGAAGAAATAATGCAACTAGCTAGCTACGCAATCCTTGAGTACGCACGTGAAAAAGGAAGCCGATGACTCCAAAATAAAAAAGAGAGAACTAAAATACCCTTTCCCCACAATACTCAACTTCTCTATCCGCACACGTTTCTACCCCCTCCTCTTTTCTCTCCCCCTCCCCATATCTGCCCCTCTTTCACATCTCAAGAGCTATCTCTTTCCAACCTGCTTGTATTTTCTTTCTTTTTTTTCTTTTTTTTTGCTGTCCCAACCTCTGCACCACTTCAGAGGCAGCGCACCCACGCCGCTCATTCCGACGCCCCGTCCACAGCCACAGCCCGGTCGGCCCCGCCACAGCCCCGGCACCGACAATCCACAGGGAGCAGTCAATGTCAAGCCGTCAAGAGGCAACCCACCGGAGGAGACACTGCACTGCTTTCGAGTCACTTCGGTGGTGTTCAGTGGCGCCTGTTCTGATCTAACATACTCAGGACACCACCTACTAATCCCCCTACTGACGACAATAATTGCTTAGTCGCGGAGCCGGCGTGAGTGAGCTCTCCCTCCGGAGGGCGCCACCACGTCCGTCCAACGACAGCCCCCATGGACTCGCCGATACCGGTGACCCCGACGGAACCAAACCAAGGCCCCAGACGTGGAGAGGACGTGGAAACTGAGGTCACCATGAGAGCAGGGCATGAAGAGCCACAGAATTTGGGACATTTTTTTTTATGCTGATCGATGAGAATGAGGATGATTAAGGGGACGCTACGGATTTCCATTTCGGTCTGAGACTACATGACAGGGCTGTACTCTACGCTTCCTTTCAATAATATATCCCGGCGTCAACCAGGCCCGAGAGATACAGGCACCTGCAGTGTTGGTAAGGAAATTTGAGCAACACTCTCAGAAACGCACCCATTAAGTGGATGAAACTCGACTGTGTGGTCCCAGTCTTCCCAACTGAGTCCGCAGCAAACTCAACTCTGGGTAGGAGCCGTTCGGAGCAGAAAAACCCACATGACTCTGATGGGATTCGAACCTACGACCTCCCAGTCGGGAGTCCGCGACGCTAACCACTTCGCCACGGCGGCTGGTGCTCGTATTTTCTTTTCATAGCTGCCATCCCACAACCCCTACCCACCCACCCCACGCACGGCCATCCCCTACTTTCACCCACCCACCCCACGCACGGCCATCCCTACTTTCACCCACCCACCCCACGCACGGCCATCCCCTACTTTCACCCACCCACCCCACGCACGGCCATCCCCTACTTTCACCCACCCACCCCACGCACGGCCATCCCCTACTTTCACCCACCCACCCCACGCACGGCCATCCCCTACTTTCACCCACCCACCCCACGCACGGCCATCCCCTACTTTCACCCACCCACCCCACGCACGGCCATCCCCTACTTTCACCCACCCACCCCACGCACGGCCATCCCCTACTTTCACCCACCCACCCCACGCACGGCCATCCCCTACTTCTTTCACCCACCCACCCCACGCACGGCCATCCCCTACTTTCACCCACCCACCCCACGCACGGCCATCCCCTACTTTCACCCACCCACCCCACGCACGGCCATCCCCTACTTTCACCCACCCACCCCACGCACGGCCATCCCCTACTTTCACCCACCCACCCCACGCACGGCCATCCCCTACTTTCACCCACCCACCCCACGCACGGCCATCCCCTACTTTCACGTCTCCCCCATTTTTATGAACATATTTAAATGCCGCATGAGAAAACACATTATACAGAGATCAGAAATGATTTGAAGAGAATATGGATCACGCTTAAAATATTCGGCGAATGAAACGGGAGGTAATTCCACTCCTGTGTTGCTATCTTGTAACTTCACCTATCAGAGTTTCTCTTCTTTTCTTTTTGTACTCCCAGTTTAGTAGGCTTGTTAACTGCACAAAATTGGGTGTTGACTTCAAGTCATGATGCAAAGGTCCCCTTTGGCACAGAAGCTCCTCAATGCTTTTGAAACAGATTCATCCAAAGACACAAGCTGTATCTTAAAATCCAAGATGGCCGCCGTCGGCCATATTAAGTAATGTGGTCAAAACATAGCCCAGAAACTTTTTGTCATAGAAACTAATGCAACACATGTTTTCTATATATTTTGAGGTCACTGAACACACTGCTGTTATCAATATAACATTTGCGTTGCGTTTAAAACGTCAAACGTTGAAAATGAATGCACAAATTTGAAATATTCATACAATTTATTGAAACAGGAATTAGAGTCAGATACTCATACGGAAGACTTATTGAACCTGTTTCCCCACATGTGTATGTATACTCTGATTCAGGCATGACAGCACAACTTCAAATCAGTCACAAAGTCTTTCATGTAAACCTTAACTACAAGTAACAGGTGTCTAATAACATTGAAGTTCACATTCATTGCCTACGTTTGTTCCATTTGAACTAATCAGATTCATCATTAAATTTTCTCTGTATTTCACTCCTGGTGTTGCCTTGGGTGCACATACATGTACAGAGGATCATACAGGGCTGTCCATGCATGCTGCACTTGCAAGGAGCCTTGCAGTCCTTCTTGCACTTGCAATTGACAAGTTCTGGCAAGTTTCTTGAAATGAGAGGAAGTGTGGTGTAAACTGGTGTTGGCACAGAATCGGGAGATTCTTGTTGCCATCCCCATTCAGTTGGATTGACTGGAGCTGGAGCTTTGTTCAGCATATCACCCCACACATGTCCACTCTGATAAGCTACTCTGAGGAGTTGTTGATGAAGAGCATCTCTGCTTGGTGGCATATGCTCAAAGTCTTTCCCTTTGTGCAAAAAAAGGTGAAGTCTGGCAGCATCTACGCTTGTGGAGTCATCATCATAAACACCATACAGCTGCATGGTGAATCTCTGAAGCATTTCTGTGTGAGTTGTAACCATCTCTGTGCTGGGGTTAGGGCACGAGAGAAGCTGTAGAGGCAAAGTGAGTTCCGGGAGAGACTGCCACACTGACCATGCCGTCTTCTTGCCTTTGCCAAAGAATGCAGAGGTCGTATCGCATCCAGTTAATGCATGAAATGCTGGCAGCGCCTTTGCTTTGGATGGTCCAAGTTCACGAGCAATAACATGTATTGGAATGTACTGTTAACTACGTCGCATACCAAATGCTATCCAGAGTTAATCGATCTTTTGTCCAAGGGCAAGAAATGCTGAGACACCCAGCACATTAACATCACTGTCCACGGTTCGCACAATTACTCGACGATGACCGGCAGAGGCAGCTGCAGCCACATGGAGAAAAATCCGTGTATCAGCTTCCTCCTGCGTGCAGGGAGTCACAGCGTCAACATCAGCTCCTGCTGGTGAGCTCGCACAATCACCAAGAACTGTGGTGAAGAGCTGCTTGCCCTGTGGAAGTGTTATGAGCTTCAGATTCTTGCCGATCTCCACAAACAACTCCTGCTTGTTCTGGTCTACATGAAGGAAGGCAGCCCAGTTTCCAGGAAGTCTGGCTGAGAAAGTGACCCGCCTTCTTAAAGAACAGGGAGTACTTTAGAATGGGAACGAAGAAACGCTGTGTGTGTGTGTGTGTGTGTGTGTGTGTGTGTGTGTGTGTGTGTGTGTGTGTGTGTGTGTGTGTGTCTGTCTGTCTGTCTGTCTGTCTGTCTGTCTGTCTGTCTGTCTGTCTGTCTGTGTGTCCGTGGTCAAAATGTGTTCCACTCGCTCCAGACAAAGCTACTGGGTCGATCTTTCTGAAAATTTGTAGGTATGTTCATTATGGGTCAAGGATGATGCCCGACGTTTTAGTTTACCTCGTTATAGCCGTTACTAACGGCTGTAACGGCCTGTAACGGTTTTTCTTCTTTATGGAATATCTCAAAAAGTACTTGGCCGATCTTTCTGAAAATTTGTAGTTATGTTCATTATGGGTCACGAATAATGCCCGATGTTTTAGTTTACCGTTAAAACCGTTACTAACGGCTGTAATGGCCTGTAACGGTTTTTCTTCTTTATAGAATATCTCAGAAAGTACTTGGCCGACCTTTATGAATATTAGCAGGTATGTTCATTATGGGTCACGGATGATGCCTGATGTTTTAGTTTGCCCCGTTATAGCCGTTACTAACGGTTGTAACGGCCTGTAAACGGTTTTTCTTCTTTATGGAATATCTCAGAAAGTACTTGGCCAATTTATAAGCGGTTTGGATGATCTTGTGACAAATGGGATCCTCTGTCCATATGTAAGTGATGTAATGCTGAAAATGGATTAAACAACCGTTTAAAAACCGTTATTCTGCCGTTATTTCTTATATATAGGTGGATTTTAATGAAATTTGGTATATATAAAGGTTATCACACACAAATGGCACTTCTGTATAGTGTTTCAAAATTTGACCGTTAAAAACCGTTATTCTTGACATATTGTCCAATTTGGATGAAATTTGATATGTACACAGGCTTTAGCCCAGTGAGGACTAAAATACCGGTTTCAAAAGTGTATATCGGTTATATAACCGTTAAACTGTTATTTTCCCGTTATTTTATATATATTGGTGGGTTTTAATGAAATTTGGTATATAGAAAGGTTATCACACATAAATGGCACTTCCATGTAGTGTTTCAAAATCTGACCGTTAAAAACCGTTATTCTTGACATATTGTCCGATTTGGATGAAATTTGGTATGTACACAGGCTTTAGCCCAGTGAGGACTAAAATACCGGTTTCAAAAGTGTATATCGGTTATATAACCGTTAAACCGTTATTTTCCCGTTATTTTTATATAATTGGTGGGTTTTAATGAAATTTTGTATATAGAAAGGTCGTCACACACAAATGGCACTTCCATGCAGTGTTTCAAAATCTGACCATTAAAAACCGTTATTCTTGACATATTGTCCGATTTGGATGAAATTTGGTATGTACACAGGCTTTAGCCCAGTGAGGACTAAAATACCAGTTTCAAAAGTGTACATCGGTTAAATAACCGTTAAAACCGTTATTTTGCCTTTATTTCTTATCTCACAAAGCACTTGGCCGATTTATAAGCGGTTTGGAAAACTGGGAGTACGTTTATTATGCTTCGCATCTTGTTTCTTTTGGGGTGGAGGTGGTGGTGGTGGTGGTGGTGGTGGTGGTGGTGGTACGGGATTAGGATGAAGAAATGGAGCTAGCTAAATAAGATGAAAATTCTTTTTGTTGTTGTTGAAAAATTCTGAAATGTATTTAAGGTCTGCTCGAGGGGTAATGGTCTCTAATGCTGAAAGTTGCCATATTTTTTTTTTTTATAATGTTCTTTCACCTGCCTGTCGTATCGACGGACCTGTCTGTCTCTTCAGTTCGTTACGCACTTGCTTGCTTGTTTCATTTTCTTAGCTGCTTGACAGAAACACAACTGCACAGTAGATGTTAAGCAAATGCAGGTAGCCTGACCAGTTTCTATTTTTCCATCTGAAGAGGTGACGATGTAAAAAATACAAAGAAAAAAAATAGAAAGAAAGAAGACGGGAAGTGACAATGGAAGTCACATCTTTGTAATTAGATCTAACATTTATACTGTATTTTGAAGAGAAATGAAAGAAAAAGGATGGAAACTGTGTTCATGTTCCAGCTGCGAGGAGGAAGTTAGACAGATTCGGGGGAATCCATACATTATCACCGTAAGGTTGGTTTCATGCATACGTACATACAAACATACGGTTGCTCAACTGCCCGGAACGGACGATCCTTTGGGGCAGACGATCCTTTGGGGCAGACGATCCTTTGGGATAGACGATCCTTAGACGATCCTTTGGGACAGAGGATCCTTTGGGACAGACTATCTTTTGGGACAGACGATCCTTTGGGACAGATGATCCTTTGGGACAGACGATCCTTTGGGACAGACGATCCTCTGGGACAGACGCTCATTTCTCATGGCAAGTGGTGATTCTGTGGCCTGCTCGCTGAGTAGGCCAAGTAGAATGCTTCTCAATCATCTGCTGCATAGAAATAGAAGTGCAGCGTAATTTTGTCAACACTGGATAATCATTGAGGAATGTTTCTCAATTATCTGCTGCGTAGAAATACAAGTTCAGCGTAAAATTGTCCACGTTGGATAATCATTGAGGTCTCAGTTATCTGCTACGTAGAAATAGAAGTTCAGCGTAATTTTGTCGATATCGAATAATCATGTGACAGCCGGAAAGACTGCCCCTGGTATCATCACACGAGTTGCGTATGTCTGACACCGTCAAACTATCCTCTGTGTGGTCTGTCAGTGTTGCAGACGGAGGGATCAAGGGCTGATCATAATGCTCAGAGGCATGATCGTTTCTTCCAGTCCCATCTTCCACAGAGAGAGAGAGAGAGAGAGAGAGAGAGAGAGAGAGAGAGAGAGAGAGAGAGAGAGAGAGACAGAGAGACAGACAGAGACAGAGACAGAGAGACAGAGAGAGACAGACAGAGACAGAGACAGAGAGACAGAGAGAGACACAAACACAGACAGAAACAGAGAGACAGAGACACAGACAGAAACAGAGAGAGGGAGAGAGTGATGTCTATGAAACAGGGGAAAAAGCAGAAAGTAAACAACCCAGCCTCTGTATCCAGATTCTCTCCGTTAAAATCTATTTTTTCATCTTCTTTTCATACAAGATGAATGTCTATAGGGGCAAAAGGCCAGACCTTTTTGAATTGCATACTGCAAGAAGCTTCCCACTGCACCCTCAGTAGCAACATTCATTTCAAATCCACGATGTCTTCCACACTGCCAAATACACGTCGTCATTCTTGACGGGCTCGGCCAGAAAAGACAGGTTATCTAAATTAGCCATGGATTTGTAGCAACAGGTAAGGGGAGATAATCCATTGACGGAAAAACGCTTAACGCATTATGAAAAGAATTCATTCCATCAGTTGATTACTCTCTCTCTCTCCCTCTCTTCTCTCTCTCTCTCTCTCTCTCTCTCTCTCTTGATTCGGTGAGCTTCCTTACGTTAAAAAAAATCTGCTCTTACATGTGGCTAAACAACCACTACCTCCTACCCCCTTCATCACACACACACACACACACACACCACACACACACACACACACACACACACGCGCGCGCGCGCGCGCGCGCGCGCGCCTGCGCACGCACGCACGCACGCACGCGCGTGCGCGCGCGCACGCACACGCACACACACACACACACACGTGTGTGTGGGGGGGGGGGGGGGGAGGGTATGGGGGGTGTAGAGAGCGAGATAGACAGACAGACAGACAGACAGACAGACTGATAGAGAGTAGCGTCCTCCGGTACGTGTTGGAAATGATGGACATTCTCTCTCTCTCTCTCTCTCTCCTCTCTCTCTCTCTCTCTCTCTCTCTCTCTGCCCGTACACAAAGGAAGGGTGAGAAGCTGCATGGGAATGGCCTCTCTGTGCCAGTCTCTATATCCTGGCACCATCCGCCCCCTGAAGCCCTTCCACACATCGCCTTCGGCAGTCTCAGTGGCAGGACGGGCTGGCGGTCTGGGCACCAGTGTGAATCATGTCTCTGGCCCTCCGGTGCATGCCCCCCATCAGATGCAAATGATGGTGGTGGGGCTGAAATGCAGATGGCTGCAGTGTGTTCGGTTTGTTTCCTTCTCTCTGTCTGTTTCTCTCCGTGTGTGTGGCTGTCTGTCTTTGTGTCTGTCTGTCTGTCTGTCTGTCTGTCTCTCTCTCTCTCTCTCACACACACACATATGCACGCATGCACGCCCGCACACACACACACACACACACACACACACACCATGAACCTACATGAGTCCTCCCCATCGATTTTTCTTGAACAATACTGGCTGGCGGAGAAGCGTACTTGCCATGGAAACCAGAAAAAAGAGTGGAAATGGGGGGAAATCAGAAGAAAACAACAACAAACAACAAACAAACAGAAGAGAACAAAAGAAGAAAGAAACGTAAAATTAAAAAGATTGAATGGAGACCAAACGGAGAAGACGAGATTAACTAAAGAAAGAAAGAAAGAAAAACAGAAGGGATCAAAACTTGGAAAATGAAGAAGAATAGAAAGAGTAAGCAAAGGTTTTCATTTAGGCTTTTCAAATCAAAAGTTGAAGTGTCAAAAACGATTACTCGTGACTTGTATTGTTCAAAATTCGACGTCGACATTTGTCAGTTCAGGATTTAACGTAGTACAAAGCAAGCACGCGCAAAAGCATGCACGCACCCACAAATGCGCCCCGCGCGCGCACTCGCGCGCACACACACACTCACTCATATGCCCCCCCCCCCCCCCCCCTCCCCCCTCTCTCTTTCTCTCTCAATGAAAACTATTAAGCTTATATATGGAGGGAAAAAACCCTGTTCAGTATCGAACTAAGGGCCATAACTTCCTGGGTGAACATTCCCGCGCACGACACTACCATCAATTATGTACTAAGAATAATTTTGTATTCGTCTCCCGGTAAGAACCCACAACAATATTTTTTGCTAATTCCATCCTGTTAATTAAGAAAAAGAGAAACGAAGATGTGTTTTTGTTTAAAGATAATTCATGTTTCTAAAAAAAAAAGAAAAGAAGTAAATTAGACTTTGATCTATATTCGCCCACACTTAACGTTTGAAAGGTTTAGTGTTTTGCTACTGAGCACAAATGAAAATAGTTAGATAGGTGGCCATTACTTCGTTTTCGTATTCTTAGATGTTTATTTGTCTTACCCGAAGAGAACCTAACCGGTCACAGCAGGTTTTGTTTGTCTTGTAAAATTTGTTTATTCTCTTCTTTGATTGCATACTGATTCTGTCTTTGCTCTTCACTGGAAGACCTAACAGGTCGAAACACGTTTTGTTTGTCATGTAATTGAAATACTCTCTCGTTTGAGGACATTGTAATTCTGTCTTTGCTGTTAAATCAGTGAAAATTTATGCTAGTTTTTTTTCAACATATATTAGTTTGACAGTTGCTCTACCCGCATTCGTCAATAGAGCAACCACGGGTGAAAGGTTAGTCACGCAGTATGTTCCAGGTCCAGTCTTTCTCCACGAGAGCCCTGGAAGCTCATTCTGTGGCGACCACAAGGAGAAAAAAAAGGTGTGACGTCATTATGCTCCTGGTCCAGGTGGAAGAGAGTCTGGCTGCTCTCTGCTTACAGTCTGGAAGCTATTTCTGTTTCACTGTCCTTCTAGATGGCACCTTGGCGAGTGTCGGCATAGTGCTAGCTGAGATATTGGCCGTTCGGGCCTTTGCGCCCGCTGGAAGCAAATCAGTCGAGTTTTGTCTGCTGTGCGTTGGAAAAGAAAGACGGAAACGAGAGAGAGAGACAGAGACAGAAAGACAGAGACAGAGACAGAGAGGCAGACAGACGGACAGCCAGCAAGCCAGACAGACAGACAGACAGAGACAGACAGACAGACGGAGACAGACAGACAGACGGAGACAGACAGACGGAGAGAGAGAGAGAGACAGAGACAGAAAGAGAGTGTGTGTGTGAGAGAGTGAGAGAGAATTGAGTTATATTTTTTTTAAGTTGTCGGAAAGAAATCAGAGACTTGATAAGTTGTAGTTGCGGGTGGGAGG
Organism: Conus ventricosus; assembly: GCA_018398815.1. NCBI lineage: Eukaryota > Metazoa > Mollusca > Gastropoda > Neogastropoda > Conidae > Conus > Conus ventricosus. The sequence continues at coordinate 118,473,586 of CM031597.1, read as the reverse complement.
GGGGTGGTGGTGGTGGAAGGAGGTCGAGTCCTAAGAATTCTAGATTCCCCACCCCCACATCACCCCAGCCACCACCATTAAAACATGAAATGAAACTATTTCAGAGTACCAGTAATGCGCACTTCGGAGAAAAAAAAAGAGATGAAAAGAACATTTTTAAGTCATAGCCTAGTTGCGAAATACGTGATCAGCTTTGCTTCCATTAGGATATAGCAGATAACGTGCGAGTACGGTTCCTACGTGAGAGTAGTCATGCCATCGCTCGATCCATATCCTTCCCTAACCTCCATCCCTTCCCCTTCCCGACCCCCACTCCTTTCCACCTCTTCCACTCCCTTCCTCCCACCACTCCTTTTCTTCACCATCAACTTTTAGGGCGAGTGTACTTCTGTCTCTAATCATGCTGTGAACAATTACGGAAACATTAAAAACGAATTTCGCAACCACCGACCTGTCGCCTTCCCCGAAAATAGAGACAAGAAAATGAGTTAGTTTTAAAACAAAAGTCATAGCTTAGTTCCAAGCAATGTAAATTCAGCTATTCTCCATTTCTCCATATTCTCCATTTACAATATTGCAGAGAATGTGCGACTGTATGTGTCCATTTTAAAAAGATACACATATATGCACACATGCATGTACAAATACACGTGCTGGTGCTGATGCATGCTTATGCAAGCCCTAAGATCACACACACGCACACATACACACGCACGCACGCACGCACGCACGCACGTTGCACGCACACACACACACACACACACACACACACACACACACACACCACACACACACACACACACACACACACACACACACACACCAGTCGCCTTCCTCGAAAATATTGAAAATAAAAAAATATGTAAACAAAGATCATAGTTCCAAACAGCGTAATCAGCTATTCTTCAATTACAAAACTGCAGACAGTATAGTTATTTCGTGCCACAAACTATGCTGTTGTTCGACTGCTACTCTCTCGCAACACTGTCACTACCCCCCTCCCCAACGCTCCTCTTCCCTCATTGCCTTCTCACCCCTTTCTCCTTCCTTCACCATAACTCTTTCTCCTCCGCATCAACTTTTTGGTATTTCCGCCTGGTCACTCTGTAGACGACAACAGAAAATCCCCCCCCCCCCCCCCCCACCATCCCCCACCCCACCTTCCTTTCCCTGCCTACCCCCATCTCGCTCTGGACGAAACGACACTCCTCTGAATGTTCTATTCCATCAAAATGTAAGAGAACGTTCACATTGTGCTATGTTGTGTTATTCTGCCGTGGTTGTTGATGGAGGTGGTGGTGGTGGTGTATGTGTGTGAGTATGTGTGTGGAGGTGGGGCTGGGATGGAAGATCCAGTTAGGAACATCACGATGCTGCTGATCACCATGTCCTGCGTTGGCTGTGGGTGGGATTTCTTCCTCTTCTTCTTCTTCTTCTTCTTCTTCTTCTTCTTCTTCTTCTTCTTCTCTTTGTCTTCTTCGTCTTCGTCGTCTTCTTCTTCTCCTTCTCCTCCTCCTTCTTCTCTTCTTCTTCTTCTTCTTCTTCTTCTTCTTCTTCTTCTTTCTTCGTCTTCGTCTTCTTCTTCTTCTTCTTCTTCTTCGTCTTCTTTTATTCTTCTTCTTCTTCTCCTCCTTCTTCTTCTTTTTCTTCTTCTTCTTCTTCTTCTTCTTCTTCTTCTTCTTCTCCTCCTCCTTCCTCCTCCTCCTCCTCTTCTTCTTCTTCTTCTTCTTCTTCTTCTTCTTCTTCTTCTTCTTCTTCTCTTCGTCTTTTTTTATTCTTCTTCTTCTTCTCCTCCTTTTTCTTCTTCTTCTTCTTCTTCTTCTTCTTCTTCTTCTTCTTCTTCTTCTTCTCTCTTCTCCTCCTCCTCCTCCTCCTTCTTCTTCTTCTTCTTCTTTCTTCTTCTTCTTCTTCTTCTTCTTTTTCCTTCTTCTTCTTCTCTCTTCTTCTTCTTCTTCTTCTTCTTCTTCTTCTTTTTCTTCTTCTCTTCCTCCTCCTCCTCCTCTTCTCTTCTTCTTCTTCTTCTCTTCTTCTTCTTCTTCTTCTTCTTCTTCTCTTCTTCTTCTTCTTCTTCTTCTTTGTCTTCTTCTTCCTCTTCTTCTTCTTCTCTTTCTTCTTCTCTTCTTCTTCTCTTCTTCTTCTTTGCCTTCTTCTTCTTCTTGTCTTTTTCTTCTCCTTCTTCTTCTTCTCTTCTTCTTCGTCTTCTTCTTCTTTTTCTTCTTCTTCTTCTTCTTCTTCCTCTTCTTCTTCTTCTTCTTCTTCTTCTTCTTCTTCTCCTTCTTCTCCTTCTTCTTCTCTTCTTCTTCGTCTTCTTCTTCTTGACAGCAATGAATCGTAATTTTGTTGAACTACTTTTGTTTCAGATCTCAGCCAAGACAGAATGCCAGATACAGCTCGTGCAGGATGATTTCTAAATTCAAGCCAGGCATTGGACAGAAAAAGGACACTTCTGTAAATGATACCTGGACATCTTATGACGAAAAGTGAGAGGCCACGTGGCCGGAAGTGGAATCTCACGTGACCAGAAAAGAACAGTATGACAACGCCAACCGTTGTGCCTGGCGAGGATTCAACACCCGGCGTTCAGCTCCACCTTGTGGACAGTGATGACGAGCCGTTGGAACAAGGGGCTGGCGGACCTCGTAGACCGTCCACTGCGTCACTATCAAGGTCAGAACAATCCTGTTCTCCACGTACCTGAAGTTTAGATACCCCTTATATTCGACACTCTCTGGTCTTCAAATCTAGTCATGTATTTCTGTTAAAGATTAATGTGAATTTGCTTATTTGAAAAATGCTCAGGAACATTACGATGCTGGTGATTATCATATCCTACATTAGTTGTATGTCGGATTTCTTCTCTTCTTCAAATCCTACGTTAGCTGTGTGTTGGATTTCTTCTTCTTCTTCTCCATCATGTAGAATTTTAAAAAAATACCAACCTTGCGTGTCAGATGGTTTATTCGACTTTAATATCTAACGCAAAGAAGGCATCCGTCCTCCAAAGGGTTTCAGCTGGTTTTGAATTAGGGGCATCTGAACTCCAGTGCTATTTAGAGTCAATTTTCTGTCCAGCTGCTTCCTTATTCCTTTCCTCACAGTGAAATAGTGTATTGCTACAAAAAGACGAGAAAAGATGTAAGTTAGCGACCACTGTGACTGAATAATGAGGATGTAAGATATGGCCGCCTGTGGCTGAATGGTCGTGCCACCGACGATTTCAAATCAATTTTATACTTCTCTGCCTGCTTACCTCCCATCACTTTACAGCCTATTAAGGGACATGATTTGCTTTATGCCAAAACCAAAGTATACGTTTATATTGTCAATGAGGTGAGACGGAGATGGGGTGTCGAAGGGGGGGGGGGGGGGGGGGGGGGGGTTGAAGGGACAGAAAACGGATAAAGTGTCTACCCTAGGCGACATGCGTCATTGAAATCGTTGAACCCGTTCATCTTTTTCAGGTTTTGTTTCTTTGTTTGTTTTCTTTTCTTTTCCTTTAGACGAACTAAATAATGATAAGAGTCAACAGACAAAACTGAAAAGAAGAACGAATTTGATGAAAAATGTCTGCAATGGAACACAAAGACAAAAACAAATTTCCGTTCATCGTAATCCTATATTTGACAGTGACATTATACCAATGCAATTAAGGTTCGTGGCTTTGAAAAGATGCAAAGATCACGAAAACCAACTCTGAAAATTTTGGGGATCAGACGAGAAAAAAAAGCATGCCAACAGTACGCTCATGACGTTCATTTTGTAATGCA
>CM031597.1:118444819-118457319 GCA_018398815.1 Conus ventricosus | reverse complement strand
TCCATAGACGTGCAGCAAAACTACTCCTTCCAACCGTACTTTTAACAACAGATGAAAAACCAAAAGCACTGAATATAATTCCACTGAGTAAGCAATTGGAATTCAACAAGGCATTATTTATGTTTACAATCCAGACAGATACCATGCCATGTTACATCAGCGCCCTTTTTACAAGATTGAACAGCTCTTCTGGCACGAGGAAATTCCTTCTCCCCTACCCACTCATTGATCAATACAAAACAAGTTTAGCTTACTCTGGACCATACATCTGGAACTCACTTCCACAGAGTCTAGAAAATACGAATACGTTAACACTTTTCAAGAAACATTTACATAAACATTGTATGTCTCAAGAATTTGATTATTCGATTAAAATCACCAACGCCCATTCGCAAAGTCTTCTGCAAACCATACTTTGAATACACCGTCTAAACATGTAACCTATTCTATTAAATTGCTCATCCCCACTCCCACTCTGTCTACCATCCCTCTTCTCCTGCCCATACCTACCACTCCTTCTCTGCCCTCCCAACCACTCTCTCTCTCTCTCTCTCTCTCTCTCTCTCTCTCTCTCTCTCTCTCTCTCTCTCTCTCTCTCTCTCTGTGTTGTTCTTCAATTTAACGTCTTCTCACTAAAAGTGATATCAGACGATGTGTTAATGGTATGTGTGGTATGCGAATGTGTGCTTATGAAAAGACTGGTGGAGGGATAGGGAAAAGCGTGTAAAACTTTGAATACTACTACGTAAGCTTATTTAAAAAAAAAAAAAAAAAAAAAAAAAAACACACACACACCTAGATAAAACCAGTTATAGTAAAATGCCAACTGGACTCTGTAACAAACTTTGACTAACTAATCTGAGAAACGAATAATTATTCAACATTTTAGAGAGTGATGACGTCGATCTATCGGCAGTATTACCACCAGCCATGATAATCAAGTTCTTTGTTTTGGGGCAATGAATTAACAAATGTGAAACACTTAGTGCGTTTCCACACATACATCTAACATTTCTACTGAATTTTGTTTTCAGTGAATTTAAACGTAGTCTGTGGATTAAGCTTCTTACATCTCTAGGTATATGAGATTGATAAGTTTTTGCTGTTTTATTCTGTGTTCCAGAACTGTATGCAATACAGTTATGATAGTACTGAGATTCCGAGTTCTTTAAGGATTGTTGGAAGCTTATCCCAGTCTGTTTGTCAATTAGGGAATAACATTCTGAAAGATCTAAAGGTATATTAAGTGAAGTTGTGCTTTCCATATTTCTAGCTGCTCTTTTTGCTGCGTGATCAACCTTTTCATTTGATACAATTCCACTGTGAGATGGTACCCAATAAAACGTAACAGTGATCCCTTTAAGTGATAAATGATGAATGACATGGTTAATTTCTAATATAATCTCAAGTCGAATTTTTGAATTTTGGGACTGGAGGGCACCCAGAACCGATCTGCTATCGGTACACACAAGAATTCGACAAGAATTTAGGGGGTAATGTAACATAAATTCCAAAGACATCAAAATGGCGATGAGCTCTGCACTAAATATGGAAAGATTTTTACCAAGATTATAGAGTTTCTCTACATTCAAATCTGGAATAATAAAAGCAGCACCTGCTACATTATCGTCTAAAATTGAGCCATCAGTGAAAATCTTCATGTGATTTCTGTAATTTTCATCCAGATGAACATTGACAAATTCTTTTAATATATAGGGATCTCTTTTTTGATATTTCATTGGAACTGATATCAAAAGAGGCTTTTTTTTTGCACCCACCTGGGAATGGTGAAAAGGATGGTTTAGAAGCAATGTTAGTGATTTCAGAGTCTATGTTTTGATTGGAAATATAAGACTTAATAGTTTTTAATGATTGGATTTCTCGCGCTCGTTTAGCAAAATCTACTTCAGATTTTAAAGACACCTCGTTTGTACAGAAATTATTCAAGGTAAGACTCTTTAAAGTAAATTTTGAGGCAGATGCTTTTCTTAACTCTTCAAGAGGTAGTATTCCAGCTTCACTATAAGTTCCTAAGTTAGACGCATGTGTGGGAACACCTAGAGCAAGTTTATAAGCCTTGCAGTCAATACTTTGTAATTTATTCAAAAGATACTGTGGCGCGCTAAAAAGGACTTCTTGGGCATAAGTAAGCCGTGAACGCACGAGAGCCGTTGCCAGAGCAGTTAAAGTTGTTGTATCTTGTCCCCACTTTTGTTTAGTTACGATCTTCAGAAAGTTTAAACTTTTTCTTGCTTTGTTTATAATATAGTCAATGTGATGATTCCAAGAAAGTTTAGAATTTATATATACACCTAAAAACTTGACAGATTTCACATACTGTAAGATAGAACCATTTATAGTAAACACTGGAAGCTTCTCTGGGTCGTACCCTGAATTGAATAGTATAATATTTGTTTTTTCAACAGAAAGAGATAGTTCATTTTCTAGTAGAAAACTATTGATTTTATTTAGTTCATGTTGATATTTGATGCGTATATAATTAAGTGATCGTGCAGGGGTTTTTCGCTTCATGGTAACATTCATCCATAAACAAATGTCGTCCGCGAATTGTGCCAGTACAACATCTTTAGATAAATCTTTTGGTAAATCAGCCATTAGAATATTAAACAAGATTGGCGAAATCACAGATCCTTGGGTAATCCCATTTCTAATATCCTTGGGGTTGAATATGTGTGTTCAATTCTTGTTTGAATTGATCTTTTTTCTAAAAAAGTTTGAATATAATTATACATGTTACCGTTTATACCAATATTATTTAGTTTATACAACAGTCTTTTATGTCTCACACGTTCGTACGCTTTCCTTAAATCAAAAAAGGTTGCTAGGACATTTTTTCGGCGTGCAAATTGTTGTTTGACATGAGTTGTTAGTTTCACTAAGTGTTCTACTGTAGTTCTATCTGTTTGAAACCCAGCTTGGTTTTTTGGAATGATTTGATGCTTATTACAGTAATGGGTTAGTCTGTTTAATACGATGCGTTCCATTAGTTTACCTGTGTGGGACGTAAGAGCAATGGTCGATAATTATTAATGTCACTCCGGCTTTTTCCATGTTTGTGAATGGGAACTATGATTGAACTTTTCCATACTTGGGGCAATTTGCCATCACTCCAGCACTTATGAATAAAACAATGAAGAAAACATAAGACATTAGATGGAAGATGTCGTAGCATGTCATTGGACACCCCATCTAGCCCTACAGACGTTTTCTTAGTGCCCAGTTTAGATATACATTCCTGCACTTCATCAAATGTTATGGGGGTATTCAGATACAAATCAGTCTCATGGATTGCTCTACCGCAGGTATGCTCCTTTTCTTCATAATCTTTTTTTGCATTTGTCTGTACAGACAATTTTTCCAAACTGCTGTTTCTGGCGAAAATGTCAACAAAAGCTTCAGATTTTTCTGAATTTGTTGGAAATTTGCAATTGTTGAATTTGACAGGGTATTGAGGTAGATTTACTCCATGTTTCATTGTTTTCATTCTTCCCCATACTTTTTGTATGTCTTTATAACTGAATACTTCATTATTGCAAAAGGACGACCAGTATTGCCTTTTAGCAAAAGCAATGGTTCTGTTGGATTTATTTTTTGCTCTTTTCTTCTCAAGAAGTTTTTCAGCGCGCCCAGGTCCCTTACTACGTAAGTAATCTTTTAATTTAATATTTTTCTCCTTTTTGGCCTCTTCGCAAGCCTCATTCCACCAGACATTACCCACATGTTTTTTAGAAGGTACAGGCTTTATCGTTGGTATCGATTGCCTTGCGGCAGTTATTAAAGCATTTTGAAAATAGTCATACAACTCATCAACATCTTTGTTATCTACGTTATAAGAATCTATGTAAAACGATCTTAGTAAAAAGGAAAATTTGTTCCAGTCTGCAAATTTGTAGTTAAATTTTGGAATTTTATCTGTATTCAATTCAGTTGTGTTAAGTGTAGGTCTTACGGTTTCTAGTTCAGTTACAATAGGTAAATGGTCGCTGTTGAGTGTATCGATTAGCGGATTCCAGTCACATAGTGGCGCTAGATCAGGGGAAATAAAGGTTAGATCTATAGCGCTCGGCTTATGATTAGGATTGTCAGGGATACGCGTTATTCTACCATCATTCAAAAGATAGAGGGACGAATCTACTAAATTTTCTACAAAGCGGTTGCTAGTTTTTTATTATTTTCTTTTTCCCAAAATGGAGAATGGGCGTTAAAATCCCTGCAATTATAAATTTGTTATCAGAATCTAAACTACGAAGCCATTCTGTATTCTGATCATTGGGGCCTTGCGGTAGGTAAATTGACACTATATTGATTGTCATGTTTGTGTTGACCTGAACTTTGACCGCGCAGGAATGAGCTCCTGTGATGTCTGGTGGAACAGGACTTTGGCATAGAAGATATTTTTCACCTTCACGGATATATATTGCTACATTGATTTTATCGTAATTCCCCACATTTTGGGTAATGGGGGGATAGTAAAAGCCCTCGAGTTTTGGCAGCTTGTCTCTTCGGACATTAAGGGATTGCAAGGCTAGTGCATGGTATGTTTCCTGTCCAAGATGTTGACTCAATTGATCAAGGCCAGTGGTGATAGACCGACAGTTCCATTGAAAGACCCTGAAGGATTCTAGGGTAGACATAAACTCTCAAAAATCAACATAAAATATGTCACTTAAGGCTTAATACTTAGTTAATAAACAGGTAACCTTGATGAGTAAACAAGGTTGGGTCAACTTGGCAGTCAATAAATGGGAATTAGGGGAAATAGTCAAAATGAAATCTGATTACTCAGACTCTAAACAGTCAAGTAATTTGGTTGCCTAGTAACACAAGTGGTGGGTGTAATGAACATACAATCAGGATTCCTGCTTAAATTTTTTGAAAGTTCCCCATCACCAGTTATGGAGAGCGCCAAACGGGTTTCTCCAGGGGTGAAGACCGTAGGAGGCGTCGACTGCAAAGTGTTGGGAGAGCCTGGACGGGTGGAAGCGGGGTCGTCTGCCTCCTTTTTTTGCAGTGGTCCACAGCAGTCTTCTGATGTGGCGCCCCATATTTCTGGCAAGAATGCTGGCTCCACGGTGGGTGGGATGGAAGTTGTCAGTAAGATGCCAGTTGCCCACAGGTAGGTTGTGGTGGTTGATGAAGGTCACCTTCTTTTCTTCGCTGAGACTGGACGTCACTAGAGCATTATACAGTTCTCTCTTCACGTTGAGTTGGGAGTCTCTAACGGGCGATACCTTGCTAATGACTATGTTTAGGTTAGGATACTCTTTTCTGATTTCCTTGACGCATGAAACCAGGTGATCACTTGATGTCGAGGGGGAAGTAGATCTTAAATCGTTCACCCCAGTGTGGATGAGCACAGCGTCGAATGGTTTCTCATTGGATTGAATAGCTGTGTTGAAGGATGATCGTATTTCCTTGATCGTGTGGACTTTGATGGACTGGGCGTAGAAGTCGTAGGAATGACCCAGCCGTTTGCCGTTGACTTTGTTGGTCACCGAGTCGTGCAGAATGAGTACACGCGGTAGATCTGGATCTTGGTTTTTCTTTTTTTCCATGAAAGCTGACTTGCTACGTAATGGTTGGTGACTTTCTTTCGCGTGGTTGGTTTTGACGTCATCGGAAGGTTTTGATGTTCGAATTGCCGGTTTTTCTTTTTCTTTACTGTTCCGGACCACACTCGGACGTTGCACTGGTTGTGTGGTGGTGTTGGGCTGCTTAACGGCCGGTGGGAACGATCCGGAACTGGCCACTCGTGCGTAGGAACCGTAGGGCTGGTTTTCCGTTTGGGTTCCCACGCTGACCTTGGTCAACTTACTTGTCCCAGCTTGAAGAATTTTACTTTGTTCTAGGACAGTATTTTCGAGGCTGCAGATCCGGTCAGAAAGTTTTAAAATAATCGTTTGTAAGTCAGCTATTGTTGGACTTACGGCAAGTAGCCCTCCCCTGCCTGGATCCGTGTCGGTGGGCTTGTTTTCTTGTGACTGCTAGGCCTAGTCGCCTTCTCGGTAGCAACCACGCGTCTAGCTCCATTCAAAGCGGTTGGAGGTGCTATGGCCATCGATTTAACATTTTCAGGGTTTTGTTAATCCCAGTCAGCATACGAATCGCTGATGAGCCATTCACTCTGGCTCTAACTTTGGTCCACCTGGTCATGTTGGGGAACTTTGTGTGTGCGCGCGCAAGTGTGTGTGTGTGTGTGTGTGTGTGTGTGTGGTGTGTGTATGTGTGTGTGTGTGTATGTGTGTGTATGTGTGTGTGTGTATGTGTGTGTGTGTGTGTGTGTGTGTGTGTGCTTTTGTTCGTTTGTTTGTTTTGTTTCCTTCTCTTCTTCTTCTTCCTAAAATACTGGTTCACTCAAAAACGAGTAGGTCATCAGCGCGCATGTTAAAAAGTAAAATAAAAATAACATAAAACAGTGCGACTCAGACTTTTGGCCCCTGGAGCAAATTTAGCAACAAGGGGTCGCACTCGATATTCAAGAAGATAAAAGCAATGGCCAAATTCAGGCCCAGGTAATAGTAAAATATCAGGGGAAGTAAAAATAGAAAATCGTCAATATGCAGATCTCAAAACTGTCGAATCAATTTGTTTTTTGAATGAGATTGCATTTGTGGCAATCTTGATGGCACCCGGCAGTGAGTTCCACAGCCGTACAGAACTGGGATAAAAAGAATGTAAGTGGCTGTCAATATTTGATGCAGGTATGGTATAACATTGACCGCCACTCCTGGTGCTACTTTTATTCAATACTAGTTGTTCCATTTGGAATATCAATTACTTTAGCTCTGCCTTTGAAAAAGGTGTTAAGTTTAATAAAAGCTCTTCTCTCTTCTAAGGGTTTCCATTCTAATTTCCTCATGTTCTTCCTAGTATTCCCCTTTTCTCTGATGTGGTTCCTGTTACGAACCGTGCTGCTCTCTTCTGAATCTTTTCAAGGTTATCAATGTCCTTTAGATGGTAAGGATCCCAAACTGAGCAACCATATTCCAGTACTGGTCTAACCAGTGTTTTGTAGCAGTCGTCTTTAACCTTTTGGGGGCAGTCATTGATATTCCTGTGTAAGAAAGCTAAGATGTTATTTGCTTTCTTACATACTAAATTGTAATGTTCTTTCCATTTGAGACGACTATCTATAATCACGCCTAAATATTTTGCAGCATTAGTTTCTTTAAGAATAGTATTATGGATAGAATAATCTGATCTAATTAGTGAGCGTTTGTTACATATACGCAACACTTGGCACTTTTGAGGATGAAATTCCATTTTCCAAGTTCTTTCCCACTCTTGTAAAGCGTTTAGATCTTCTTGTAGAATGCGTGTATCATTCTTGCTTCTGATTGTTCTATATACTAAACTGTCATCTGCAAAAAGCCTTATAGTAGTTCCAAGAGAGAGATTTCTACTTATGTCATTTATATAAATTAAGAAAAACAAGGGCCCCAGAACAGTTCCCTGTGGTACACCTGACAAGACTGGTTTACAATGGGATGACGACCCTTCCACAACTGCTTGACTACCCACCATATCATCATTACATTTATGAATAGTCTGCTTTTCATTGTAGAATTACATTACAGTGTAGCTATGTGGAATTGTCAGCATGAATGATATGTGCTGAAATAATGTAGGCCAATGCACGACAAGGACAGATTGTAAGACTGGGCTTTGGCCTAAAATCTTCATCCTTGCGTATAAAAGATCATTCTCTCTCTCTCTCTCTCTCTCTCTCTCTCTCTCTCACACACACACACACACACACACACACACACACACGTGTGCGCAGGCACTTGCAAATGTATGTGCATGAGCGTTTGCATGTGTGTGTTTCATTAGAACAAACAAACAAAAACCGGCACACGCGGCCGCAAAACCTAGCCCATTGATCATGCAAACTCAGCACAAGGAAACGACACTGTCCTTGACCTGCTTTGTAAATCACGTGATCTCCTCTTATGGTAGGCTTCCGTCAAAACACAGCTTCTACCAACGATGGCTACCGGCCCAGACGAATCGCAATCTATTACAGGTAAATTTTGTATTTTCAGCTATCCCGTTCATTCATATGTTGCAGGCGTCTGTATAAATAGTGGTTTGGATGCAATAATAAAATGAATATCAAGATAATCAAAAGTGCTCAAATTAGTTTCAATCGTCTCCACTCGTCACTCGAAAGGACTCGCAACTCGGACACAGGGGACGGGCCTTAGAACTGGTAGAATTAGAAGTTCAGTGGACCGTGAAGAAGCAACTGACACAGGGATGGAGGTAACCGTACAGTAAATCGGACGGACAAGATGGATCTTGCATGATTCACATGCTCTTTTCCACAAGTTCTAGGTGAACTGCTGCTCACCTTATGGGTGCCAGCTTGTTGACTTCCTTCTTCTTCTTTGATATTCTTCTTCTTCCCAAAATACTGGTTCACTCAAAAATGAGTAGGTCACCATCTGCCCGCCTTCAACAAGCTGAAGATTCTGGCATCTACAAAGTTTGCTGTGGGAGTTTGGGTCAGTTTATGCAGCCAGTGCTCACTACCTAACTGCATGGACAGTGGGCAGGGGAAGTGGGGGCCACCACACTCACTATTTCAGGCCTCTAACCATACTTTGGTAGGCCCTACTTTGGAGTGGGTGGGGAGGGTTTGTACTCTAAGCATGGGGTGGGAGGGAATGGGTGGGGGAGATGGGGGTGGGGGGGATGGGGGTGGTGGATCAGAGGTAAGACTTGAAAGTCCACCACCGAGGCTGATTGGATTTCTGTTAAGTTATGGATTGCAGATGATAATTCGATATTTAAGCAGAAGCTAAGGGCAGGAAAGAAGTGCGTTTGCAGGTTGTGAGGCAGCATGTTTGGTTACAGCAGAGAAATCCCAGGGTGCAGCTGTTTTTTTTTTTTTTTTTTTTTTCTTTTATGTTCTTTTTCTTTTTTTATTGCTATGTATTATCGCAGATAGGTCTGCGGGTAGCACTTAAAGACATTCTCTAGTTCATACTTCCCAAAGTGGAACAGATTTTCTTATCTGACCACAGTTATTTAACACCATTAAAGGTGTTTAGTTACAATAACTATATTGACATGTTCACAGATACACAAATATTTGTTAGACTTGAAATATACTTGCACCCTCATGTACACACTCCACTCAAACACAGTATTGCGTAACTCCGTGATTGAAAAGAATGGTTTTTTCCTTCAGATTTGAGTTAGAAGTCAATGAAAAGTTAGGGAATGTAAATTTATATACTAACAAGAACAGCAAAATGCTGGAAAAGCTTATACCTCTTAAGAGCCTGTATTTTCTTATTACCTTTGCTTGAAAACACTTTTCAGAGACCATATTCACCCCCTGCTCCCATCCCCACTCCCCTTTCCCACACACCCCAAAAAAAAAAGAAAAAGGGGGGAAAAAAGATACAAGGCTTGAGACTTTTTTCCTAACTGAGCTGTCAAGAATAGTACCAGCTGCTTCAGAAACATTGAAAAATTGACACTTTCAGTTTCACCAGACGTTGATTATTTGTTTTTGTTTTAATGCCACTTTCACTAGTTTCAGTCTCAGAAAGATCTGGGTTAGGAAAAAGGGCAGAGAATGTCAAGAAATGTTGCATTGATACTGAAAAAGGTAAGGACCATGTTAAGTAGAACTTTACATGCGCTTGCACTCATGCAATACAGACACATAGTACATGTTTATAGTATATATACACTTCATGTATAGACACATACAGAGAGATCCTTCCTGATTGGGAAATGCAACTCTAGGAATTAATTCAACTTCTTCAAGGGTAAAGTTACAAAGCAGCAAAAGTTCAAAATGTGATTTGTTTTGTTGGTGTCAATCTCGAAAGAGTCTGCATAGGTTCTAAACTGCTATGCTGACACAATCTTGTGTGAGAGAAAAAATACAATCCTGTTAACATTTTCAGCTCCATCTAGTGTCATTAAAAATAAGACAGTAAACAATTCAGAGTCATTGCATATGGATCCTATATCACGTCAGTATGCCCAAAAGGTAAGCTCTGTATGACCATATAATTTGCAACATATCTTCCATGTAAACATGTTCAGTGCAGCAAGTTAAGCTTTTCCTAGACACCAACCATGCATGAAGTTCATTTTCTTTTTCTATTTTTTTTCTTCATCAGTATGAGAAAATATTTTGTTTAAGTCAATAATAATAATAATAATAATAATGTATAATACTTATATAGCGCATTTCTTGTTGTACAACTCAATGCGCTTACATCCACCATTTGCACTTATTCATACAATATTCATGCACACAGCAAAAAGAAAATACACAATTGCAGACGCACCTACATGCATAAACTGCCTCACCAAACTAGTTGTGGAGAAATTTAGGAGAGATCTAGTCATCTACAGAAGAGAATAGGCCTTTTTGAAGAGGTAAGTTTTGAGCTGAGATTTAAAAGAAGAAAGAGTAGGCTGATTATGAAGGTCTTCAGGGAGGGAGTTCCAAATAGAAGGTGCTCTAAAACTGAAGGCTCTTTCGCCAACAGATTTCAGAGAACGCTTAGGGATTTTCAAAAGTTTTTGTGAAGAAGAGCGAAGGGTGCGAGAGCTTTGGTAGGTGCAGAGAGAAGAAGAGAGATAGTGAGGAAGAGATTCATTGAAGTGGCGGAAAGCAAGAACTGCCAGTTTAAATTGCCACCGATACTGTATGGGAAGCCAGTGCAGTTCGATCAGCATGGGAGTGATGTGCTCACACCTCCTCCTCTTCAAAACAAGTCGTGCAGCGCTATTTGGACTCTCTGCAGCCGAGCAATCTGTTCTGTGGGAAGCCCAGCATAAACAGAGTTGCAGTAGTCCAATCTTGACATCACCATGGCACAGACTAGCCTGACAGCTACTTCCCTGGATATAAAGCGTCGGATGGAAGCAATACGTCTCAGCTCTAAAAAGGATGAGCGACAGACTACAGATTTGATTCTGCATGGTCAGACACTGATCAATGGTAACACCAAGGTATTTGACAGACTTATTGAAAGGTAATTCAATCACACAGCACTTTACAAATATCGTTATAACATGCACCCATGCTAAAGAAGAATTGTTGACACAGTGCAGTCAAACATTCAGTTGTAAGACTTGGGAGAGGAGGCGAGAGAGAGAGAGAGAGGGGAGAATCCAAATTCAACTAATTTTATTTTAATTATTCAAATTAGAAATCATCTCAGAAGTTACTTTCCACCCCTTTCTTTCACACACACACACACACACACACACACACACATTCACACACATACACGTATGCGCACTTGCTGTCTCTTTCTCTCTCTGTCACACGCACGCGCACACACACACACACACACACACACACACACACACACACACACACACACACATATGAATATGCATGCATGCACACAAATGTACTCGCAATGCACACACTGTCATATGATCACACACGTGTTAATGCTTGCTCACACATCACACACACTCACACACATGCACACTCACACACATGCACACTCACACACATGCACACTCACACACACACACACATTCACACACATACACGTATGCGCACTTGCTGTCTCTTTCTCTCTCTGTCACACACACACACACACACACACACACACACACACACACACACACACACACACACACACACACACACACATATGAATATGCATGCATGCACACAAATGTACTCACAATGCACACACTGTCACATAATCACACACATGTTAATGCTTGCTCACACATCACACACATGCACACTTACACACACACGCATGCACACATATACATGCAAATGTACATGTATGCAAAAATGTATAAATACATTTATGCACACACACACACACACACACACACACACACACACACACACACACACACACACACACACACATCTGTGCACACACATACACACACACACACACATGCACATGCATGCACCTACATACACAAATAAACACACACACACACACACACACACACACACACACACACACACACACACACACACACACACACACATGTTCTGACTTGAAAGTGCACTAACACACACTCTCATGCACAAGTTACCTCAAGTTGATGATTACACACAGCTTACAGTGAAGAGTCGATAAAGGATCAAATGTCAAGTGCAGCGGTCACAGATGGCAAAAAGCTGGTGTGGATGTGCAGGAAATGTATTGAACATAAAAGTCAAAAGCTCACAACAGGGGTTGATTCTGTGACTGTCACTTGGCAACAGCTCTAAGTATCATGAAAGTTAAAAGTTCACAACAGGCATTGATTCTGTGACTGCTGCTTGCAACAGCTCTTAGTAAGTTATGTGTACAGAAGATGTATTGAACATGAAAATCAAACGTTTACAACAGGCATTAATTTTGTGACTGTCACACAACAGCTCTTGGTAAGTTATGTGTACAGAAAATGTATTGAATATGAAAGTTAATAGTTCACAACAGGCAATCATTCTGTGACTGCCGTTTATGACAGCTCTT
>CM031597.1:118429819-118442319 GCA_018398815.1 Conus ventricosus | reverse complement strand
TTTCCTCACTGTGTCTATGAACTCACAGAATATATATGTCTGTGACCATATGAAATATTTGATTGTAGTTTTTTAAGTGATGGATAGTCACTGTGGCTGTATGACTGCAGACACAGTTTTAAATGTAAGGAAACAGTAATGTCTTAAAGAGGTGCAAAATCATCACTACTGTTGAAGCTGTCAAATATCACATGTGTAGCCGGGGTGCTAACAGTGTTATATATTATTTTGGTTACCTTTCGTGGATGAAAATGTTTTGTTCGAGAGTTTATCTTCCCCTTACATCCTTGGTCGAATCTCTTTCTTTTTATTGTGTAAATTCATTAAATCATGAATACCTCAGAACCTACATAGTTGTATGTACGTCGCTAAAGTCACAAAAATTAATGTATTTGATTCATTACAACCGTACGAGCTGAGAAGCCCATATTTTCTCTAAACTGGGATTTTGCATGAGCAATCTTGGCGCCATTTTCAATTGTCTGTCGAATGAACATTGAATAATTCTTGATTTTACAAAAAGTAAGAGGAAAACCAAAGAATCTGAGATGCATGTTAAAAGTAATGTCCATGAGCTCTCATTTTGTATATCGCATGCTTAGGATCTTTTCCGCACAGGCTTGCGACTATACGAAATGACTGACGACGCCGGTTCCCTTGAGCAAGTCGCCTTCTTCGTTCATTGTTGGAGTTTTGATCCAAATTATCATTCTACGAAATTCGGACTTCCCGATCAAAATCTTGCTAATGACTCCATTTCTGTTATGAATACGACTGAAAATGTGTAGAATTTATTATTTAACAGACCGTTTCAACAGAGTATTTTTCAGTTGAAAATTGTGTCAAAAGTAGGCGCATTCGGCCCGGCGAAGTGAAAAGTCAGCTGTGTTTTCTAGTAATTTTTAATAACAGAATTCTCCACTTAGACACTGTCTCGGAAAATGAAGTTTATATGTATGAAAAGAGCGAAATGCCAGCTGTTCATTCATTGTAAAATTATTTTACGCTCTTCAGTATCTTTTATTGAAATAGAGGAAAATATGACGTAAACGCGTTAAAAGTGGCTTCACTCTATGACATTAATCAGCAATGATTTAGTACAGGAACAAATTGTCAAATGTGACTTGCTGCATTTTATTCCTTGTGTTCTGAGGTTTTCATCGATGGTAAATATGTGTTAATAGTTTGAACGGACAGCGAGCCAGACAACACTGAAGCTGCCATAGAAAACACAAAATTCTGTTGGTTCGGCCTCGCGAGGCACCGTGTTGCTGGCTTTGCGGCCCGGTACGTTGTTATAAAAGTAGAGCGTTGTGTGAGAATGGAGGAGAGTTCCCTGATTGTGAGCGACTGGCGTGAGGGGCAGAGAGAGTGCTTCAGTGCGCTGAGTGCTGTGCGAGAGAGATTGCTCCCAGGGCTGCGTTCCTGGTTTGAGCTTATCATGGAAGGCAAATAAAAGGAGAGGACTCTGCTTCGTCCACTGTGTCTTCTTGACTGGCTGCTGTCCCTTGGTTCCTGCACTTATTACCATCTGCCTGTCTTCACCTGCACACCCCTTACCCCTCCACACCATCACAATTGGCGCTGCGAGCAGGATTGAAGACAAGGGACCAAGAAGACAGCCAAGAAGACGGACGCCATGGCCAGCCTGCCCTATTATCTGCCCTCGCGAGGCCCGTTTCGTCTCTGGCACCGTGTTGCTGGCTTTGCGGCCCGGTACGTTGTTATAAAAGTAGAGCGTTGTGTGAGAATGGAGGAGTGTTCCCGATGAGTGTTGCCCCGACTGTGTTGCCCCGAGCAGTGTTGCTAGAGAGCGCTCAGTGCTGAGAGAGAGAGAGTTCCCAGGCAGTGTTCCTGGTTTGAGCTCCTTGCCATGGGAGAGAAATAAACAGAAGAAAAACTCCACGTCGTCCACTGTGTCTTCTTGACTGGCTGCTGTCCCTTGGTTCCTGCATATCACCATCTGCCTGTCTTCACCTGCACCCCCCTTACCCTCTCCACACCATCACAACTGGCGTGCGAGCAGGATTGAAGACAAGGGACCAAGAAGACACAGCCAAGAAGACCGGACGCCATGGCCAGCCTGCCCCTATATCTGCACCCTCTGCATTCAGCTCCCAAATTCACGGGTAACGAGAGCAGCAGGGAAGTGGACGACTTCATCCGGGAGGCCAGGCTTGCCCTACACCTGCAGCCCTGGATGACAGGACAGCCGCCCTCTGGCTGATTGCCGCCCTAGATGACCGAGCTCGCCAGGAGGTGATCAGGCTGCCAGCGACAGAGGTAGACTCTCCAGCCAAGATCTTTACCATCTTGGAGGAGAACTGGGGAGAGCAGCGTGATGTGGTCACCCTGGCCACAGCATTCTTCAACAGGCAGCAAGGCCAGGCGAGTCCATCTGGGAGTATGGCTCCCATCTCCAGTACCTATGGAGGAAGGTGAACAGGCTGGGGATGGAATGTTGCAGCATCCATACTACGGGACGTCTTCACCCGTGGCCTACGACAAGCAGCACTCCGCAAGGATGTCCGGTATTTCGTCCGGAACCATCCTACCACCACCTTTGAAGAGGTTAGGAAGGAAGCCCAAAGGTGGATGCAGGACTGCGGGGTTGCCGACGGTGACATCCTCTACACAGCTGGCACTGCTACTGTCGCCTCGCTTCAAACTCGGCTAGAGGCACTCAGGGCCACAGTCGCCAGCTTGCGGGAGGAACTGCAGCAGCCACACCTGCATGGCCACCACTGCAGGTCCGCAGCTGTGTGACGGACACACAGCGCTCAGGACGACGGCCCAGACGGAGGCGACGGAAGATGGCAGCGATGATGAAATCTGAGGACAAACCCCAGTCCTCTACCACTGTCAGCAGCCAGAATGCTGACAAGCAATATGGTTCAGCAGACCCAGGCGACAGGCAGAGTCCATTTTGCCTCAGCTGTCACCAGGAGAGATGCATCGACTCCAGCAGGAGGACCCATCCATTGGGCAATTCTGTCCTCCTGGCCAAAGAAGCCTGCAGCTGGCGAGAACCGGGAGCTACAGGCCCTCATTCAGCAGCACAGCCGACTCACTGCGACAGGGGGTGCTTGTATCGGCGAATGGTGGACCCTAAACTTGGGGCGTGTGAACAGCTGCTCCTTCCCGGATTGCTCGCCCCAAGGTTCTGTCATCAAGCCCACAACCGCCAGGGTCACCGGGGCTACCAGAATGCTGCGGAGGTGTTACGCCCCAGGTCTATGGCCCGGTATGTACCGGGACTGGAGCAGCACCTGGCTGATTGCCGACCCTGCAGAAAGGTCAGCCAAACAGCCAGTGCCTCCATGCCATCAATCTGTTCGCCAGAACCCAGGCCACCACAGGCTGCTGTGGCCCCCAGACACAGGTCTGGCTCTGTCGGGCAACTTCCCACCTGACAGCAGAAACCGACACCTGCCATCGTCCAAACCACTGACTGGAGGAGACCCAAGCTGGAACCATCACCAGACTCTAGGACAGACTGGGTTGTGTTCCCACAACCCAAGCCCAGATCTGCTAGCCCCCCTGTGCCAACTCCAGTTCCGCCCCTCATACGTAGTGTTAATCCGCCCACGCCAGCCCGGCGAACCGCCTGTCTGGCGGTGAAACCTGTAAAAAGGTATGCTAGTGACTGCCTGGATGACCAGGAACACTTTCACAAATAACTGACGTGGTCAGATGTCGCAAGGGACAGTAAATATATTCCAAGGCTGATTGATAGTTAAATACTGTTTAGGAAGAGGTGTTACAGACTTTTAAACAATTATGTTGTCAATTTTTATGCACAAGCTAGTATATATGTTGATTGTTCTTCAGGTTGGATAATAATGTATGCCACGGTTTTTTTCAGAAGCCAGCAATACTGGCTAAGGTTTTTATAGCAAATTCTGTTTTTGCATTTTGTACCGGACTTCATGGAATCTTGCTCAAATAAACAAGCCCATTGTTGTCGTTTGGTACCCAATACCTGGAATTCAACGAATCCATTCAAAGTATATTTGTACCTGACTTTCTTGGAATGTTGTTTTAAATAACAAATCCTCTCTAAGTCATTTTGGTACTTGACATTTTGGAATTTTGTTCAAATAACAAGTCCATTGTTGTCACTCGGTGCCTACCCAATGTTTTGGGGAAAAAAGAAAAAAAATCCTTCCTAGTCATTTTGGTACCTGACCTTTCGGAGTTTTGTTTTAAATAACAACTCCATTAAAGTCATTTTATGGTACCCAAAATTCGGGTTTTGTCCAGAAAACAAATCCTTTCTAGTCATTTTGTATTTGATATTTTGGAATTTTGTTTAAATTATATGCCCATTCTAGTCGATGCGAATCTGCCGACTTTCAGAAGCAAGCCCTCGTTAGTTGGAATGATATGAATACAAAGAATGAGAGAGGGAGATGTTTTGATGTTTTGCTTTGATACACTGATGTAAGGGTTTTGTTTAGGACTAGAAATGCCTCTCCAGACTTGATGTCTAAAAGCTCGTTTTCCCCATTGATTTATGTGTTGTACTTGATGACGCTGTCATTTCCATGTCATCTTATATCAGCGAGGACGCTGGTTGTAACAGAGTAGGGGGATGTAGCCGGGTGCTAACAGTGTATATATTTATTTTGGTTACCTTTCGTGGATGAAAATGTTTTGTTCGAGAGTTATCTTCCCCTTACCTCCCTTGGTCGAATCTCTTTCTTTTTATTGTGTAAATTCTTTAAATCATGAATACCTCAGAACCTACATAGTTGTATGTACGTCGCTAAAGTCACAAAAATTAATGTATTTGATTCATTACAACCGTACCGAGCTGAGAAGCCCATATTTTCTCTAAACTGGGATTTTGCATGAGCAATCTTGGCGCCATTTTCAATTGTCTGTCGAATGAACATTGAATAATTCTTGATTTTACAAAAAGTAAGAGGAAAACCAAAGAATCTGAAGATGCATGTTAAAAGTAATGTCCATGAGCTCTCATTTCGTATATCGCATGCTTAGGATCTTTTCCGCACAGGCTTGCAACTATACGAAATGACTGACGACGCCGGTTCCCTTGAGCAAGTCGCCTTCTTCGTTCATTGTCGGAGTTTTGATCCAAATTATCATTCTACGAAATTCGGACTTCCCGATCAAAATCTTGCTAATGACACTGAAAATGTGTAGAATTTATTATTTAACAGACCGTTTCAACAGAGTATTTTTCAGTTGAAAATTGTGTCAAAAGTAGGCGCATTCGGCCCGGCGAAGTGAAAAGTCAGCTGTGTTTTCTAGTAATTTTTAATAACAGAATTCTCCACTTAGACACTGTCTCGGAAAATGAAGTTTATATGTATGAAAAGAGCGAAATGCCAGCTGTTCATTCATTGTAAAATTATTTTACGCTCTTCAGTATCTTTTATTGAAATAGAGGAAAATATGACGTAAACGCGTTAAAAGTGGCTTCACTCTATGACATTAATCAGCAATGATTTAGTACAGGAACAAAATTGTCAAATGTGACTTACTGCATTTTATTCCTTGTGTTCTGAGGTTTTCATCGATGGTAAATATGTGTTAATAGTTTGAACGGACAGCGAGCCAGACAACACTGAAGCTGCCATAGAAAACACAAAATTCTGTTGGTTCCGGCCTCGCGAGGCCCGTTTCGTCTCTGGCACCGTGTTGCTGGCTTTGCGGCCCGGTACGTTGTTATAAAAGTAGAGCATTGTGTGAGAATGGAGGAGAGTTCCCTGATGTGAGGGGCAGAGAGAGTGCTCAGTGCGCTGAGTGCTGTACGAGAGAGATTGCTCCCAGGGCTGCGTTCCTGGTTTGAGCTTATCATGGAAGGCAAATAAAAGGAGAAAGACTGCTTCGTCCACTGTGTCTTCTTGACTGGCTGCTGTCCCTTGGTTCCTGCACTTATCACCATCTGCCTGTCTTCACCTGCACACCCCTTACCCCTCCACACCATCACACATGCTCAAAAGTAGTAACTGATCCGTTGTCACAAGTGTATTGATTTAAAATACCGCAGATTGATTATCTATGTCTTTGGTATTTATATGCAATCGATGTCAAAGTATGTTTTTTGTCTTCAACTGCTTTTACAAAGCTTTGTGAAGTTCAGCAGTTTTATTTTTGTAAAACACAACAGATTGGCTTATTATTTGTATTAAAACTCAACTGTGTATTCTGTGGTTTTGATGTCCATGTTTAGATCATAGGAACCAAACAGTATGACATAAATATATACATGTTTAGAATGGAGAAAATTAATGAGAAATGTAATTCTTTATCATCCATCGACGTTCAAAATTTTGCTCAAGCACAGAACACATACTGTTTATTGTGTCTGTTACCATTTCTTTTGTGTATGGACAAGTTAATCATAGATTTGTAAAAGATGAATTGATGCATGTACCTTATTTTGTTATTTTTTTTTATTTAGCTGAATACATACACCACCAAAAGGTACATTACATTTTTCCACAAATTGTACTATATTTTTATCAGGTATTACTGACCAGAATGCAGCTGAAGTTAACTGGTGCCTCAACACATCCGCCCCAGAGAAGAAGATCCGACATGCGGCTCGCTCACTGTTCCATCGCATCAACAAGACTCACAAGGATGTCATTTCCAGAGAGGAATACTTGGAAGCTGTTTCTGGGCTGACGGACAGCGTCAGGCAACAGAAACTTTTGGCAGCTGCAGGTGAAAAAAAATGTCACCCAATTTTTTAATTTCGATTTGTGGTTAAGTTGAAAGTTTTGTTTTAATAATGAAAGAATACAATTGTGACAACTTATTTTTTTGTATTAGTGTTAATTATTCAGTTGATATTGAATTGATGTGTTTTTTTCTGTTTTTGTAGAGTGTAAAATTTCTGCTGTCTTGCCATTGATTTACTAAGGGCAATTCATGCATTAAGACTTTGTATCTGAGCCTTGTTTAAGACCCACTGAACACATTTTTCAGCCTGCATCTGAGCATTGCTGAAGTGGCAGATTTTGGTCATGCAAGCCAGATTTTCTGTCTTTCAATTACATGTGAAAAATTTGGAAAGAACAAAGACGTTGAACTGTTAAGAGTGTTTGATGAAATTTGAGTAAAGTTGTGCTTTTGAAGCAATGTTTTATGCCTCATTATTATCATGATTATGGTGATGATAATGGATACTTCAATGTAGCACATTATTGATAAACCTGCTGTGGTTGCTTTATGAAAATTAACATGTATGCAATACACTTAGTCAAACACTTAGCCAGCATATGATATTACATCAGTAGTACATATGTACACACCAAAATGCTCCTAACAAGCTATGTGTAATGTACACACACACACACACACACACACACACACACACACACACACCAATGTACCGAGATGCACACACACGCATGCAAGCATACACACATGAATGCGCACACACATACAAACATACCAGTGCACAGAGATGCATGCACAAACACACACACACACACACACACACACACACACACACACACACACACACACACACACACACGCGCGCGCGCGCACACACATACATGCTTGTGGTTATATGTTGAATTAGTTTCTTCCTTGTTTATGAGGGCAGGATGTAAAAAAGCTGGAAAGCTTATTCTTTAACCCTCAATAAAGATAATTTTGACTTGACTTGACACACTCACACACTCACGTGCGTGCACACACACACACACACTCACACTCTTAGTGTCACAATTAACAATATTAGCATATCCATTTGTTCAGATAATACAAAAATTACTGCAATGCCCCAAAACTAGCATGAAAGTTGCGGATTACATTCATTTCTTTGATCAGTTGACTTTTTTATGGCTGGGCAGATAACACTTTAATACATAAAAAGCAGGCAGACTTGTCAGTAGGACATCTTTGGATATGATGCAACATTAAAGGGTGAAAACTGAATTAAAGATAAGTGACATACAGTACTGGAAAGGCAGTGACTAGCGTTTCAAATCTGATAGGTTTGTTAGTGTACTTTCATGGTTTTTTGGATGGGGGGGGGGGGGGGGGGGGGGGGGGGCAGTACTCTCAGCTTTGACTCTGTCCTGGCCGGTTTCACCTTATTTTAAGACACATTTTGCTCCCATGCCGGAAAAATTACTGCTCATAACTACAGACTAATGTTGCTTGGCTGACAGTGGCATTCTGTTTTACTTTTCACTGTCTCCTGGTGTTACTTAAAGATGTCTTCTTATTCTTTGAGTTCAAACAGATTTGCTGTCTGATTTCAAAGCTAGAAAGGTTTTTATATATTTCTGTCTTTATAAGTAATTCGTCCAGTGGGAAAGTTTGACGCAGTTTTGGGGAGGTGTTCGTTTTTGTTTGTTTGTTTGTTTTTTGTTTTTGTTTTTGGTCAGATAGAGAGAATGTTAATGGAATCAGAATATTGAGCTAAGAAGGAAGCAAATGACGCATGCTGCTTTACATTTGATGGGTTGTATCAAATCATTGAATTGACAAGGGTTTTTCTTGGTTTTCCAGGCAAGAAGTTAGGGGATGAGATCAATGAAAATGAGTTTGTGAAAATGCTGTCGAAGAAGATCCAGGGTAAGGTGACCCTAACCTCAGATGAGCTGGACGAGGCATCTGCTTCCTACAAGTCTGCTGGCATTGTAACCAAAGTAAGTGAAAGGGAGCTGTTCCCAACAGCTGTGGAGATGCATGACGACTGGATGGTCAAGTATGTTTCTGGTGTATTTCCAGATGGAAACTTTGAAAAGAACAGTTACGTTTGTATGATATGCATAATTTTTCAATGGTTAGTATTTGAACATGACATGCAGAATAAAGAATGTTAGTAATTGAATAAAGAATAATATAAAACAGAACTGGTGTGCATGTGAGTGTTTGATTAGGTGCTTTCCTGTCCAGAATGTGAAAATAACAGGTGATAACAGGTGGCACATCCTGCTTATCATTCTCAAGAGCATGTTCACAAATAATCCAGTCTGTGGTGTTCCACAGTATCCAGAAGTAAGTTACAGCCTTTTTCAAAGGAAAGTCACCAGTCTTCCTTGCAGGTAATCCAGATAAAAATGAATGAGGTACAGTTCAGTTTTCGTATTGAAATCATGTGCTGATAACACAAAAACCACCCCAAAATGTTCACTATCAACAAATGTAATAGTTAGTCCTCACTGTCGTCATTTACGTTTGAAAGGTTTAGGATCATCTGGAAGCGCTACACTGAGCTTTTCTTCCCCACTGAATGGCATGTTGAGATTTCCCTCACCCTTAGGCACTCATCCAGTCATTGTCCATGTTGATCTCAAAATTATGATTACATGGTGCTTGACCTAAATCAAAACTATCACCCACTTCACCCGGTTCATTCAATATATCCAAAACTTGTTCACCTACTTTTTCCACAACAAATTCAGCAAAAGCATCTTCAAGCAAGTTCCTAAGTCTATTTGGGCACCGCCATTGTTGTTTGCCAGATGTGTCGAGTCGCACTATGCATTACAAGCTGCTACTAACCATAAACCAAGCTAAAATGCTGAAAATCCATGTTCCAGGGCTCGTTCAGTCGTTCATGCAAATTAGTTTGTCACTGAGCCATAGTATCGTATCGTGTGTGTCGGTGAAACTAGGCTCGCAAGGCTCACATTACAGCGCGACTTGTGTCACGACAACCAGCCAGGTGTGTATAACAAAAAGCTGAAATACTGATAGTGCAGCTGAAGTTGTCTGTTACGTTGTCAGTAATATACTGTTGAAGAAAATGTGCTAATAGTTCCATTTTAATGTCAAATTGAAAAAAGAGTAGTTGTACCATATCACTAAAAAAAACCATTTACATGCTAATCTTTAGCGAGATGCTGAAAAGAAGAAAAGAAAACTCAGTGTATGTTGAATCTAGGTGTTCAGAATATGTGCATGGTTTTGGTTTTATCGTAGAATGTTTTGATGACACATTTCCAGTTTTATGTTGAATAATTAACAAGGTGCATTTGGCCATGTTTTGACACTAACATGTACTGGCTGTGTGTGCAGGTCTTTGTGTACCCACGACAGACAGCCAGCGTGGTGATGGACCATGGCCTGGAGTGGGCGTCTAAAGAGGGGCTGAACTTTGTCATGTCCATGGTGCCCACCAACCAGATCTACATCCTGGCCATGCTCTTCGCTTACAGCTTCCTCACCCCAGCCTTCATCTTCTTCCTGGTGCCTCTCTTTGTCTTCTACCTGTCCATCATCACCATCTTGGTGGCCACCTTGCAGATGTTCTACAAGAAGAAGAAGCAGAAGGACGCCACGGACCTGGCTGTCATCTTGCAGAAGTTCGATGTCAACATCAGTGTGGACGACACTGAATCCCAATACTCATGGAATTCTCTCACACCTTACTTTGTCTACTTCAGCACTCTGCCTCTGGTGGTGGTCAGCTTTGCTCTGGCCAACAAAGCCTATGTTCCATGCTCAGAATTGTTTGTCCTCGGTGCGTTCATGGCTGGGTTTTGCTTTATCGGTCTCAGTGATGAACATGACAAGTTAACCATCCTTCTCTTGTTAGCTCACACAATAGCATCATTGCCTGTGTTTCTCCACAACTTCCCTGACGTGCCACTGATTGCACATTTGGTGAGGTTCCTCACTGAACCATTCTTCGCTCTCGATTTCGGAGTTGGAGTGCAGTTCAATATCAGCATTCCTGCTGTCTTTTACATGGTGATCCCTCTGTTTTTCATTCGGATGGGCATGAAGAAGTCGTGGTCTGGTCTCCACCGCATAGTGATTCCTCACATGGTGTGTTACTTCTGGTACCACCTAATGACGGCCTTCTACCCTTACACCAGCTGGTTGGGTCTGGGCAGGGCCACCCTGGGTTACCTCTTCTTGCCCATTCTTGTTCCCCTCAGCTTTCTGCTGGGTTTGGGTCTGGTGGTTTTCGTATATACAAACTGGTGCAGACTCAGCTGTTTGGCAAGATTGTGGTCACTCTCCTGCTCCTGGCTGTGCCCCTTCTGTTAACTCAGACCAAGTCACTCTTTGGAGGTAAAGTGGACAAGAAATTGGGCAGCACTAAGAAGATCGTCATGATCGTCTTTGCTATCTTGGCTGTGCTTCCAATGATTTTCATCCAGATCCCACAGCTGACCGAAAAAAAGTCCTTGGAGTTGCCATGGGAGGAGTACAAATTTCTGTGTTTCCGGGCGAAGGAGAGAATGTACCACCTTACCAAATCAGATGCAGTTCTTTTGGTGGCACAAGAGTGACGTGGACTGGGAAATTGTCATGGTCCAAGATTACCAAGGTAGAGAACACAGCAGAGAGTGTGTTGAAGGCACTGCCTTCCTTCATTTCAAAGCCTTTGTATTGCATCTATGGGGAGGAGTCTCCTGAATGTGATGACACCATGTCTGAGAAGGCATTCAAGTACTGTGAGCTGATGAAGTCCGTTGATCGCACTTGTCATGTTCAGAAGCACAATGTGTACAGCTTCCAGTTGGGTGTCAGCATGGAAGGCGCGGATGTTGTACTGGAGGCGGGAAATGGGTTCTTTGCCAAAGTTATGGCAATGGAAACCAGTGACGAAGTAGAGTTCTCAGGCTCATTACTGGATGGACTGGGAACGCATGGTCCTCGTCTGAAGCTCAGCGCCATCAAAGTCCTCAACAGAGAGCTGCCAGATATGATGGCAGTGGAACAGGAGGAAGATGAGCAGTTCTACTTCAGGGCATTACACGACTGTGTGCGCATCACCCTTAATTTCTTCTTCTTTCCCATATTTGAGTACACTGGACTGTTTGACTAATTCTGCTTTACAAATTCCCCATATCCATTCTCATTCTGAAATTACTTCACACATACTGCTTTCAGATCAGCATTTTGAACTTTTCATTTAGGTTTCGGTCTTGCACAGAATTGCAATATAACTTCAATGCGTTTTTTTTATTTCACTCAGTCCTGCAAAGACGTCAATAATTTTTGGTTTTGTTTCTACAAACATGCATGTTACAGACTAATAGTGGTATCGTGCTTGCTTGCCCTTTCTCTTTTATCGTTGCCTTTTTCAAGTCCTCTCACCTTTCCTGCTTTTCTCTGTCTGACATAAACCCAGGGCTATACAAAGTGGTTATACTAGTTATTGCATGCAATGCATTGGTGATACATATTACAAAGTATTTTCTTAAGTATGACAATAGTTGTGATTTGGGGAAGGAAGGGAGAGGAGGGGAGTGTGGGAGGGGAGGCTTAGGATACAAACTTACACTTGGCCCCTGAAAATACTTTTTTTTCTGTTGTGTTAGTTTTTTGTTTTTGTTATTGCTGTTTTTAGTACAATTTATATGATTTCTTTTTTTGGACAAATAATATGATTTCTTTTTTTTGACAAATAATATGACTGTGCAGAAAAGGCCAGTTCCAATATACCTTAGGCTCACACAAGTGTAAAAAATGTGAGTTAGTGCTGCCATTTTTTTTTTTACTGCCAAACACTTGTTTTAGATGCTGCAAACATTGACAAGAATGCA
>CM031597.1:118237319-118424819 GCA_018398815.1 Conus ventricosus | reverse complement strand
TCTATTCTGTGTAATCAAACGTAATTGGCACTTTGGTTGCAATGTTTTCTGATCTGGGACATTGCCCATAGAAACTGGGCTGTCAGTATTTTGCCATACATTACTGTGAAGTTCCTTGCTAAAAAGAAAAAGAAAGAAAAAGAGAGAGCATTACCATGAAAGTCTTACTAGATACTGTCTTGTGATTCGAATGTCTCAATTTCTGGGTGCTGTATGTTTTAGAATTTACCAGTGAGCAGTGATCTGGTGCTAAATGAACTGGTACTTACTGTTCATTTTGCAAATGACTTTTTCTTATTGATGACCTTCTGTTGAAGTGTGTGTGCCACTGTCTTCAATTGAAGTCTGTCTGTCTCAGTAGCTTCCAACTCTTAAAAAAGAAAAATCAGAAATGTCCTTACTTTAGTAAAGAAAAAATTCTAGCGTGTTTTGAATAGGTGGAAAAACAACTGTATTTTCAAATTTAATTCGAGTATGTGTGGTTAGGAGTTATATTTTGAAAAACTTATTCTTAAGTACCCCTGTAATGGTGATCTGCACACATGCCAGGGACTTGGCATACTGAAAGGTATGTTTGCTTTTTAAATCTTTCATTGACCAGTTCAAGCACCTGAGAGTAAAAATGTTGTCAGTTAAAGACAAACTGAGCTCTGGATCCCTGGCTCCAGGAATTTTGAATTCATCGGGTCTAGCAGTTAAACTGTCCTTTTTATCAACAGAGTGGGTAATAGCTATCTGTTTTCTGTTTGTGTGCATGTGTTCCTTCACCCTCATGTCCCATCACCGTGGTCTTCCCATAGTGATAAGATCAAAACAGTGCAGCAGCTGAAAGTAGAAAAGCGTTAGAATTTAGAAATGGATTTACCAATGCTTTTTGGTTTCTCAATCATTAATGAATACTGGTATAAATACTCATTCATCAGCTTCTCTTGCCGTCTGTTTCTGTAACATTTTCATTCTGAGAAAAAAATCATTTTGAGTTCAGAAAAAATGTGATATGATTAGGTAGCCATATTTAAATTCAGCTGATGCTCTGATTTTCTTTTTTCCTCAGCCGTCCATCTGTATGTACCCTCTCTTGTATCACACTGCTTTCATCTTTCCAAAGTGCTGTTGATGTTTCATTAAATCTCTCTTACCATCTTTTCTGCTGTGCTCCTAGGGTCCTCCCCCCCTCCCTTCCTCCTCTTCCCCCCTTCTTGTGCTTTTTTCTTCCACTGTCTGTCTGCCTGCACCCTTTTTTTTTCATCTCTCCAATGCTGTGCTGATGTTTTCATTAAATCTTCAGTACCATCTTTTCCGCTATGCTCCAGGTTTTGTATGTATGTGTGTGAAGTGTGTGTGTGCGTATGTGTGTGTGTATCTGTTGTCTGTTTGCCTAGAATATGCAACCTGCCTTTTTTGCATCACATCTGTCACAGGCATATACTGCTATCACAAATGGAGTTTTTGTTTTTGTTTTTTTTAACCAAACAAAAGCAGGCCAGAATCAAGAAAAAAAAAATCAATAATTTTCACTATGTTGATGGTAAATGTTTTTCTGTTTGCAGTGTTCCTGTTTATTTGTGAGGAAATATTTTGCATTGTCTATTGTTGGTAGTGGTGTTAGGGTGCTCCAATGAACAGAGTTATAAAAGCATCTGTCTGTAGATCTCACTTGCCATTGTACTGCTTTCCACACACCTTTCTGTGATATTGTATTCCCAGTGTGTCATCCTGTACGTTACTGCTTTTCGCTCCATCATTTTGCCATGTTTTGTTTGTTACCTGTTCATTCACACATATTGCAAATAACAATAACTACTTCAAGATTGTTGTTTTTACTCATTTGTACTGATAATGCTTGTTGTGATCAAGTGGAATGGCTGACATGCTTTGAGCAAAGTTTATTTTTTATATGCCTTTAGAGATGTCAGTAGTTGAACAGTTTTGTTATGAATTGTTATGAACAACTATTGAGAGTTCTGGTGATGGTGTGGGTTTTTTTGTGTGTGTGTGTGTGTGTCTCCATGACAAGATTTTTTTTCCCTATGGAAACATCCCTGAAAGGGCCTAGTGTAGTTGACTGGGCCTATGAATGGTCTGTAAGTAAACTAAAACTGAATCATGTTTGTGAGTATCAGTAGTGCAATTAATTTTATTTATCCTAACATCAAAGTTGGCTTTATAGATGGACACATTAGAAGTCTGTATTATGCACAAGTTCAAAAGGAAACAAGAATCTATTTAACTTGATCCCATTCTGACAGGATATATTTACCTTGATGGTGAATATGTACATGTATTTGTTCGATGCATATTCATTTGGGAGAAAATGGAAATAAACTTTGCTTATTAGCAATATTCATGGAGTGTGGAGATTTGCAAAGGCAGTTATCACCAGTGTTGGAAAATGAAGTGTGCATGGTGTATTGTATCTTACTGTTGCTTTTTGAGTGTACACTTTGATGTTTTGTTTATATGTGAATGTGCTGTTGTGACAATACACATGACGCATGTACACACACACACGCGCGCACGCACGCGCGCGCACACACACACACACACACACACACACACACACACATTCGCACACACACACACACACACACACACACACACACCACATACGCGCTCACACACACACACACTTAAAAACAATAACATACCGGTGTAGTCATAAGTTCCATGTTCTCATTTTCTTTCCTATCTCCTGTACTATCTTTTCTATGCCTCTCTCTTACTCTGTCTCCGTTTCTCTCTCTCTCTCATGCACAGACATAAAGGAATACATCATATTCACGTGGTCACCTACTAGACAGTTAAAAAAAATGTATAAAGTTCAATAAAACTCAGTGTATTCACTTTAGCACAAAAATGTATAAAGTTCAGTAAAACTCAGTGTATTCACTTTAGCACATAGGCTCTCATGCAGACACACACACACACACACACACACACACACACACACACACACACACACATTCAAATATATTTCACTGTTCATTATATTAAAAACTCTGAAAAACTGAGCACACACATACATTCCCACAATATACACAATGCTTTTAAGCATAAAAGGATGAACCAATAGCTTTATGCAAAGCTAGTCAAGACAGGTATTACAATGCTCTGAACCTTGAAAAATAGAGGTAAAAAAACACACAAGGCATTTACTTGTGAAAATCCATTTGCTATTTCCCAATTTAAGGGCCATGGCTGAGATTTAAAGAAATGCCGGTGTTAGTGAGAAAAGGATGCCTGTACCTTAGGCCTAGAGATTAAAAGCTGTGTAAGCTACTTGGTTTGCTACCACCACCACCAATGTTGTTAACACCGCTACATTCATAATTGTGAAAACACTGCAATTCTGAGCACACCTACGCAATCCTCATGCAGAGCTCCCGTCAAGACTGGATAGGAAATGATTTGCACCTTGCAATATTGTGCCAAAAAAAAAGTATTTTCTTTTGTGAAAATTCATAAGGTGTTTCCAATTTATGGGCCATAGCTGTGATTGTGTGTTTGTGTGTAGAGGGCTAGAGACAGGCAAAGGGGCAGATGGTAGCCCTCCAGGGACAAGAAACGAAGTTAGTCTCCCTACAACCATTATTACTATCACAGCAAAACATCCAAAATAAAGACTGTATGAATGAAGACTTTCTTCCTGACTGATCTTGTTTTCTGGAATATTTCTCACATAATCTGTGCTGTGGAATCTTCCTGAAAGGTTATTGCTGTGGAACACCTAGACTTTTTTTCTGGTACATTTTCTTTGTCTGCATTGATCTACCACCCATCACTCACTCCCTTTCAAGACCTGGCTTTTAAGGATTTCTGAAAAAAAAAAAAGAAGAAAATGAATAATTGAGCTAGAATCACACACAACTTCTTATCCAAATCGCGCATTATCCACATTTGGGATCATACCCTTCAGCACTATCCCCTACGATTGGTTCCTGCGTGTCAGAAAGGTAGCTGTGCCTAAACTTACTGGTGACATTTTGCCTGCATTGTCAGATGTTCTTCAGTGAAGCCTCTTTTTTTCTTTCTTTTTATCTTTTTGCAATGGTGTCAGAGCCTAGTTGCACCTCTTGTTCTTCAAATTTCATTTCATGCTAGTGTAAACTATCATTCTTATGACCAAAGTGCCTCGGTTTAATTCATGGTTATTTAATGATAGATACTCACACAGCTGAGGTAGACATTCTGTTTAAAATCACAGAGCCAGGCATACGAGTGAGCAGCCCAGCAACAACAGAAAATTTTCTGTGACTATACATTCAAAATGCTTCTCTTCTTCTTTTGTGGGCTGTATATCGTGTTGCGGCTTTAAGCAACATCCTACAGGGCCTAGACCGATGTGCAGTTCAGTGATTTTAGAAGAGCTATGTCAACTTAAAACAACATCCAAGTACAGTGTCTTGGTTCAGAGTTACAATACTTTTGACTGTTTTTTTCTTCTTTGATTATTTAATTTTTTAAGCAAAGGTTATACTGTCCTTGTTTATTATATTCACTACATGGTCTAAAACTGAAAGCAAATAATTTCAGCTCCATTATATGCTTTTATCAATGGATAAAACTTGCTTCGCTCAAAAGTCTCATCCCTCCTTCCATCCACTCACACATGCATGCGTGCGCGTGTGCGCGCACACACACACACTATAAAGAAAACGGGTAAGGTGAATGAAGGGGGAAACAGTGGAGGAGGACAGGAGAAACCATTGGCCTACAGATCGAAGGAGTTTACATGATCATTCCATGTGGGCGTGCACATACATAAGTGTACAGAAGGGGAGGGCAGGGGTGCAAGAAACACAGAGAGTACTTGTGTATGTGCGAAAGAGGAAAGTGTGCGTGTCTGCATGACAGGAAGTTAGAATTATGAAAGTACCTCTCTGATAGTCATGATTAATTATTTTGTACACATGCATTGATTCAGAATAATTGGGGAGACTGCAACAGACTAGAAACCATATCACAGCTTAAGTGCATGTGTTGCCATGGTGTCCACTTGTGCACATGCCTATGCAGGTTTGCATGCCATAATTATGCACTCGATCTATGGGTATGTGCACATGTTATTATTTGTCTTATAAACAAAGCTTGCTCTTATGTCTTAGATTGAAGAAATAGGGGGAGATAGCATTCATACCTGCAGTGGCAGATGATTCTGCCTAACTAACAGTATGTGCTTGAGTGGGTGGATGGGGAAAAATAAAATAAATGCTTCTCAAAATGAGCCTTCAGCAAGCTTATATTCTCCAAGGGGGAGAGACATCCTCCAATAGGGAGGAAAACTCACTAACATATAACTCCTGGTCATATACCGATATTTCGAAACTTGGTGGTTTCTCCTCAGTGACCGCGGAAAGTGGTAATTTGAATCCTCTGCCTTTTCAGTTTTAAGAAGAATGTAATCCCAGAAAAGGCTGGTGTGCAATACTGTAGTATGTTTGTTGAGTTTTCAAAAAACCAACCAAAGGTGCCATCTAAGAAGCAAAAGAAAATCATGAAAGAGCAAAACAAGCTACATTTTCTTGTGAAAAGTAGAAAATATAAAAAGATATCCTCTAAGACACAAGTGCTGAGGGCCAGTTCTTGGAATGAATCCGCAAGGGACTAAAATACAACAAACTAATAAATTCCAAGGATAAGTACCGAGCACCGTTCCAGCAACTTACAGAGCAGCTTGGTGTTGCAATGACTGCAAGAAATATTGAATTATAAACAAAGCTTGCTCTTATGTCTTAGATTGAAGAAATAGGGGGAGATACGCTTGTTTTGCTCTTTCATGATTTTCTTTTGCTTCTTAGATGGCACCTTTGGTTGGTTTTTTGAAAACTCAACAAACATACTACAGTATTGCACACCAGCCTTTTCTGGGATTACATTCTTCTTAAAACTGAAAAGGCAGAGGATTCAAATTACCACTTTCCGCGGTCACTGAGGAGAAACCACCAAATTTCGAAATATCGGTATATGACCAGGAGTTATATGTTAGTGAGTTTCCCTCCCTATTGGAGGATGTCTCTCCCCCTTGGAAAATATAAGCTTGCTGAAGGCTCATTTTGAGAAGCATTTATTTTATTTTTCCCCATCCACCCACTCAAGCACATACTGTTAGTTAGGCAGAATCATCTGCCACTGCAGGTATGAATGCGTATCTCCCCCTATTTCTTCAATCTAAGACATAAGAGCAAGCTTTGTTTATAATTCAATATTTCTTGCAGTCATTGCAACACCAAGCTGCTCTGTAAGTTGCTGGAACGGTGCTCGGTACTTATCCTTGGAATTTATTAGTTTGTTGTATATATATATATATATATATATATATATATATATATGTGTGTGTGTGTGTGTGTGTGAAAGAGTGAGAGAAGGGGGAAGGGGATGTTTGATGATACTGGAACCAAAGTGGTCACACACAAAAAGAAAGAAAAGAGAAAAAGCAACAAAACAAAACTAAGAGCCAGTTTGGTGAGAAGGGTGTGATGAGTGAAGTTGAAGGACATACATATGAAAGAAAGGGGTTGGATGTTTGACGATAAAGGAACCAGAATAGATTGGACAAAACAAAACCAAAAATGGAGTGCCAGTATGGTTTTGAGGAGGGTGTGATGAGTCAAGGTGGTGGCTTTTGTTGTTGATGTCCTTGTTGCCTTTTTTCTTTTCCCTTTTAATCTGGTCCATGCCAAAGAAGTTGTAGAATAACTCAAATCTATGGGGGAAGGGGTAAATGCTACTGGACAAAGATAAGATAAATTATCGAAAGAAAAATCAAATGGCATGACGCCAGCCATGAATGCGCTTACATTCACAAACGCATGACATATTGCAAAATTTAAATTTTTCCTGGGCAGCGCCGGTTCCAGAGTACGCAATTAAAGGGCTGGTGTTGCGTGCACGACTAGTCGTGCGATAATACGACTCGCAACCCAGTCCGGATATTGGCACGACTAGTCGTGCGACGAAGAAAAGTGGTGTTGCGTGCACGACTAGTCGTGCGATAATACGACTCGCAACCCAGTCCGGCTATTGGCACGACTAGTCGTGCGACAAACTAAAAAATATATATATATTATTTTATTCTGTTTACATAATGTTTTTAGTTTTTCAGCAATTTTTTTCCTCCCCACACTTTCGTTTTGTTTTAGTTTCTACCTTTCGCTGGCTGCTTTGGGGGTGCTGTTGGATTCTTTTTTGAATCCTTGGTGGTGAGAAACACCATAGAATTACGGAATGTGGTGTGTCTCTATTTGACGCCAAGAGCGCAGACACAATCAGCCGTGTCTCCCTGATGAGTCCGATCCAGCGGACGAAAGGCCTAGGAGCAGGCAATACATATAAATCTGCCTTCGAGAGGGATTGTGATGGTTCCCCATGCAGCTAGTGAAGGGTTTTCATATTTAAAACATATATTTTCCCATTTTCTTCACCTTCAAATTTTATTTTTTTTTCAAATCTTAAATGGATCCTCAGGCATAGCTCAAAGATTGTCCGTTACATTTTATTCTGGTTACATAATGTTTTTAGTTTTTCAGCAATTTTTTCCTCCCCACACTTTCGTTTTGTTTAGTTTCTACCTTTCGCTGGCTGCTTTGGGGGTGCTGTTGGATTCTTTTTGAACCCTTGGTGGTGAGAACACCATAGAATTACGGAATGTGGTGTGTCTCTATTGACGCCAAGAGCGCAGACACAATCAGCCGTGTCTCCCTGATGAGTCCGATCCAGCGGACGAAAGGCCTAGGAGCAGCCAATACATATAAATCTGCCTTTGAGAGGGATTGTGATGGTTCCCCCATGCAGCTAGTGAAGGTTTTCATATTTAAAACATATATTTTCCCATTTTCTTCACCTTCAAATTTTTTTTTTTTCAAATCTTTGCCAAGTCATTATTATAATGATGGAAGAATTGTTAACCTGCACTTGTTTCCCCCCACTACTTAATTGTTCAGCATTATATTGTTTGGTCAATCGGTAGGAGATCCAAGTAAAGGTTGTTCTGCACAATTCTTAGCTGCTGACAATGCTTGGGTTATTGAACAGCAGAGCTGACCACTCAGACTGTTCCATATGTTTTGATCTCCCTTGCATCCTTAAATGGATCCTCAGGCATAGGCTCAAAGATTGTCCCTTACATTTTATTCTGTTTACATAATGTTTTTAGTTTTCCAGCAATTTTTTTCCTCCCCACACTTTCGTTTTGTTTTAGTTTCTACCGTTCGCTGGCTGCTTTGGGGTGCTGTTGGATTCTTTTTTGAACCCTTGGTGGTGAGAACACCATAGAATTACGGAATGTGGTGTGTCTCTATTTGACGCCAAGAGCACAGACACAATCAGCCGTGTCTCCCAGATGAGTCCGATCCAGCGGACAAAAGGCCTAGGAGCAGGCAATACATATAAATCTGCCTTCGAGAGGGATTGTGATGGTTCCCCCATGCAGCTAGTGAAGGGTTTTCATATTTAAAACATATATATTTCCCATTTTCGTCACCTTCAAAATTTTTTTTTTTTCAAATCTTTGCCAAGTCATTATTATAATGATGGAAGAATTGTTAATCTGCACTTGTTTTTCCCCCCACTACTTAATTGTTCGGCATTATATATATATATATATATATATATATATATATAATGTGTAGGCAAACAATTCTTCCGTCATTGTAATGACTTAGCAAAGATTTAAAATTAAAAAACGAAAAGAAAAGAAAAAAAAAAGGGGTGGTGGAAGATGAAGAAAATGGGAACATGAAATTAAGAAAATGTATTATAAATATGAAAACCCTTCACTATTTTACATGCATATATACATATATATTAAAATGGATACATCTTTGGGACATTTCATGCACATTTTCGAAGTTTGCAGGGGCGGATCAGTACATCCAAAGGTGGGGAAGAAGGTAGAAAAAGGGGGGGAGGGGGGGGGGGGGAGGAAGACGAGGGATGGGGAAAGGGATGCAGCTGAGAGAGGTGTGGTCAAATTTCTTTTTTTTTTTTTTTTTCTTCCTTTCTTCCCCCGCCACTCTCCCCCTCTCCCGCCTCTCATTGTGTAAATTTATCCTCTTTTGCTTGGGGGAGAGAGAGAGTAATTAGTAGTCGTGCACGCAACCATTTTTTAGTTGGTCGCACGACTAGTCGTGCCAATAGCCGGACTCGGTTGGGAGTTGTATTATCGCACGACTACTCGTGCACGCAACCACTTCGTAAAGTAAAATCATGCTTAAAATTTGATTTTAGAGTTTGACTATTTATTTGCTAGTAGAGGTATGTTTATTTGCATTGCTCGTAACAAAAACAAACTAAACCACCGCGTGTGTGTGTGTGTGTGTGATCAGACTGTCACGTGTGACAATCCGCCGGACTTCGATCATTGTGGTAAACTCAGGGATTGAGACTGGATGTTGATGAAGCAGACGGTCCTACCCCGAGTTGCCGCCCTCTGTGACTTCTCCGATCACATGACTGAGTCCAAAATGGCGATAATGGCCGAGGGACGGTTTTATCTGCTGTTGCTATGCTTTGCGTTGCCCATTGCTGTAAGTTTCTCTTTGTGTTTCCTCGCGTTTCTCGATTTATTGTGTTATGCAGGAAGATCCAGATTTACCACCATAAGAGAAGACAATCAACTAACAGAGAGAAGCTGAACAAGTTGTTCAGAATGCTGCTTTGTCAACAGATAATCGTTGTTTACTGAAGTTAGTAGGTCAAATGTGGATTTATCATACCGGCGGTTATGCGCCGGTTATCCCCATCTTGTAGAGCAAACAGAAAAAAAGGTTGTATCATAATGATTAAGAGTTTGTTTTGAATTGATTCTCATGGTGTGACGTCATTGAAACGCCCCCACCCTACCCCCAGCCCCTCCCGCGGCCTCCCTGCAGTTTCCTGGGCTGTAAAGAACATGAAATTAAATTAAGAATTCAGCGGCAGGGAAACGTGATAGAAAAGTTTCTGATTTTTGCAAATTGCAGGCTGAGACTTTACAAGAACAAACATTTCAGTACAGTTGATAACCTCGATGGTCACCACTCCTCCTACGTCAGCGTTAGGTCAGGAGTACCTCAGGGTTCCGTACTGGGTCCCAGCTTATTCTTGGCCTATATCAACGACCTTCCGGATAAGCTGACGGCACTGGCATGATTGTTTGCGGACGACACAGCAGTGTACAGGGTAGTAGCCAACAGTGAACAACAAGACCAGCTACAGCAAGACCTCAATCGATTATCGAAATGGGAGAAGAGCTGGGACATGCTGTTTCACCCTGCAAAGTGCGTGTGTATGCCAGTCACCAGAAGCAGGAGCCCACTGGACCACTCCTATGTCCTGCATGGCCACAATCTGGACACTGTCCACACAGCCAAATACCTGGGCGTCACGCTACAACGCGAAATGACATGGGACACCCACATCAACGACATAGTAAACAAGGCTAACCGAACGCTGGGCTTCCTCAGGCGTAATTTAAAGATCAGCTCCAGTTCCATCAAGAAGAAGGCATATAAGGCATTTGTGAGACCCCTTCTTGACTATGCATCATCAGTATGGGACCCATACACACAGAAGAGCATTGACAAGTTGGAGGCTGTTCAAAGATGTGCCGCCCGTTTTGTGCTCAACCGCTACCACAACACGTCAAGTGCGAGCCGGATGATCGACCAACTCGGTTGGGCGTCCCTTGAGCAGCGTAGAAGAACCTCACGCCTGGGGCTCCTTTATAAGATCCACCATGGACTAATCCAGTGCCCAGTTATCAAGAGCAAACTAGTCCCACCTCCACCACGACAGCGCCGTACCCACAACCAGCAGTTCTGCCTTATCAACACCAGAACTCAGTACAGAGGTGGCTCATTTCTACCCAGGACTGTTAGGGACTGGAACCATCTTCCCAGTGAGACAGTAGAGGCAACAACAGTCGACGCTTTTGTGTCACAAACCTCTGCGTAACAGTGACAGCATAATGATAACGTGGCCCTTACAGTAACGGACCGGCTATGGTTTAAGGACAATGAGAATCGCAGTGAACGTGATCAGTGATCAGAGCATGCAAATGGACTGCCTAGAAGTAACAACACCCCCCCCCCTTTATGTGCCAGAATGATCATCCTCATGATCGTGGGCACCAAAGGAAAGAAGAAGAAGAAGATTCAGAAGAGAGCAGCACGGTTCGTAACAGGGAACCACATCAGAGAAAAGGGGAATACTAGGAAGAACATGAGGAAATTAGAATGGAAACCCTTAGAAGAGAGAAGAGCTTTTATCAAACTTAACATCTTCTTCAAAGGCAGAGCTAAAGTAATTGATATTCCAATGGAACAACTAGTATTGAATAAAAGTAGCACCAGGAGTGGCGGTCAATGTTATACCATACCTGCATCAAATATTGACAGCCACTTACATTCTTTTTATCCCACTTCTGTACGGCTGTGGAACTCACTGCCGGGTGCCATCAAGATTGCCACAAATGCAATCTCATTTAAAAAACAAATTGATACGACAGTTTTGAGATCTGCATATTGACGATTTTCTATTTTACTTCCCCAGATATTTTACTGTTACCTGGGCCTGAATTTGGCCATTGCTTTTAACTTCTTGAATATCGAGTGCAACCCCTTGTTGCCAAATTTGCTCCAGGGGCCAACAGTCTGAGTCGCACTATTTTATGTTATTTTATTTTACTTTTTAACATGCGCGCTGGTGACCTACTCGTTTTTGAATGAACCAGTATTTTAGGAAGAAGAAGAAGAAGAAGAAGTTTCTAGTGTAAAGAGCTTCCTGCAAAGTTTGACCCTGTCAGTTACCATTAGCTGCAACTGTCGAAGTTTTGCACCACACATGACAAATCATTTGTACTAGTGGACAAGGACCTGTGAACAAGCTCCAAGGAGCTTCAACACGGAAACCATCCAGTATCCAGTACTAGAATGATTAGGACAATTCCACTGCTCCAAGTAAGTTCAGTTTACAGTCATTGGAGGACAGAAGAGACACAATGATCCTCATCCAGGCAGCAAAATTCA
Source organism: Conus ventricosus (assembly GCA_018398815.1). Classification (NCBI taxonomy): domain Eukaryota; kingdom Metazoa; phylum Mollusca; class Gastropoda; order Neogastropoda; family Conidae; genus Conus; species Conus ventricosus. The sequence continues at coordinate 118,412,814 of CM031597.1, read as the reverse complement.
AACGCCTTGAAAACCATCCAATGAACAACAGAATCAGCAGACCCACCAAGAGCCAGCTGAAAAGAGGCAGCTTCATCCACCAGTCAAGACGTCTTGAAAGACACACCCCAGTCTTGATGGAACTCAAAGCAAAGCCTATCCCGGCAAATGTCACCCACCCATCTTGGAAGAGGCAGGTGTTCCCAACAGTCGTCACCAGCATTCCGGAGTGGAGAAGAGAGGAACACAGTCAGACACCCAAAGGAAAGCCCTGGCCATGGAGTACATCTGCAACCAGTACCAGTACCCCCAGGAAGACTGGACCCATGTCTTTACAGATGGCTCCACCACAGAAGCAATGAGGGATGGTGGAGCTGGAATCTTCCTCCAATACAAAGACGGAGATGAAGAAATTGCAATTCCAACAGGAAAAGACTCCACCAACTTCTGAGCTGAGCGAGAAACCCTCTGTGAGGCAGCCACAACAGTTTCGCAGAACTCCACAAGAAAACCAGGGCAGGTGGTGGTGTTCTCTGATGCTCTCTCCATGGTCCAAGCCCTCAAGAACTCCCGCTGCAAAGAACAGAACCATCTCACTTCAGCCCTTGTTGCCCTGAGTGCCAGAGTGGAGAAAGTGGTGATACAATGGGTACCAGCACACTGTGGCATCAGAGGCAACAAAAAAGCGGACATTCTGGCAAAAGACGGTGCACAGAAGGAGCAGGCCAACAACCTGGTGTCATACGATGAAATTAGGACAATCATCAAGGCACAGCAAGGAATAAAATGGTGCCTCCAGCCCCCCAAACACAACCCAGAAGACAAATATACCATTTGCTGGGACGATGAGAACAGGTCAAGATTTTCCGCCTGAAGACTGGACACAATTGCCTGCTCCACCACATGCACACAAAATTTGGCATTGGACAGAGTGGAGAGTGCCCTTGTGGTGAGGGACCAATGACAACCGACCACATCCTTCAAGTCTGCACGACGTATGCAGCATCCAGGAGAAAGTACGGGCCAACACCGACAGCAGTGGAAGCCAAGTTGTACGGCACCCTCGAGGAACTGCGACGGATGGCAGCCTTCATCGAGGACACCGGGCTGCTCATCTAACGGGATGGCGAATGAGGAGGAAGAAGTTTAACCAAAACAAAAAAATAAATAAATAAATAAATTAAAAATAAAGATTTGCATAGAGAAACAGGTAGTGACCATCTATTGTGTACTGTAATACCTTGCTTAGCCATGATAATGATTGCACAGTATACTGTGCAAGCCTTGATTGTACTGTATATCTTGCTAGTCGTGATTGCACTGTATACTTTGCTGCCATGATCACACTATATACCCTACAAGCCAAGATTGCACTGTATATTTTGTAAGCCATGATTGCACTATATACCTTAATAGCCTAGATTAAACTGTACTTTGCTAGTCATGATTGCACAAAATACCTTGCTAGCCATGATTGCACTATATTCCCTGCTGAGCAGTTTTGTCCATAAACATGAAAGTTTGAGAAGACAGCCAATCCGAGCAAAGAACTTCCCAGTAGCCCTACCCTCAGCTCCTTAGCCCAGTCATTGATTCCTGCCATTGCTTTCTTGCAGTTCAGTCAACAGGCAAAACCTGATTCTGAAAGTTGTGATAGTATGACTTGGTGAGAGAAAAATGTTCTACAGTGAACTGTCTGAAACAGTGTATGAACAGTAGGTAACATTTACTGGTCTAGACATTTCATGATGTTGCCACGCATGAACACAAATGAGAGAGAGAGAAAGATGGAAAGTGTTGGAAGAAGGGATGGGGGGAGGGATAGGCTACCATGTTGACGAAACTATCTCATTTCAACTGTCTCTCATCCAGAGGGGGTTTGGAAGGAATGCCAACTGGTCCTGTCAGAATTCGTCTAGTGATTTGTTGTGGCTGCCAGATTTCTTTTGCCATTTACACTTTTTAAATGAGGATTACTATCTGCCCTCTCTCAATTTCCCCTCTCCCCCAACTCAACCGGTCTGTCCTAATACCTGTAACCTTTCATCTCAAGGAAGGGTATTTTTCACTTAGAATTACATGCTTTATAACTGTAAGGTAGAGTAAACATTGAATTTCATTGTTGTATAGTCACTATCTGTCTCTGTCCTTTTCGCTATGTATTCCTTCCACTGTTCCAGGCATCATTTTTCTGTTTCACTACCATTATCTTAATATCTGTATTCCATTCTCACTTTGCCTGTTTATCATTTGTGTGTGTGTGAGTTTGTGAACGTCCTTCTGACTGGAACATACACACAGTCACATGTATACATAAACAGATATCATGCAAAGAACTGATAGACACAATAAAATCTGACTGCATGGGTTTCTCTAGATAGAGATAGAGATCCTCTCCGAAGGTCTAACCTCTCTTGTGTCAGAACTGCTGTCAGAGCTAGCAAGAAAGTTGTTCTGTGGTCTGTCCAGAGGGTGATTTTTAGAGTAGATAAAGAGTAGCTTGTTGACATTTTAGTCGATGTTAAAGTATGGATTTTTATCCCATGTCAGTATGATTATCCATGTAATTAACTGTGTTCTTTTACTAAAGTTTTTGTTGTACTTGTAGTCTGTATGTTTGCTTTGAGATTTATATCATAATGTTTGTTCATGTAAGCGCTTTACATAGTTCTTTGGTTAATTTTTCCATAGTGGTCAGAACTCAGAAAGTATAATTTAGATTTTTTTTTATTTGGGTGAATGAAGCAGTTTGTCTTTCTTCGCATCAACAAGTATTGGGACGCATTGTTCATTTCAGAATGATGCTGCCAACTTTACCATTGACTATGACAAGAACACCTTCTTGAGGGATGGCCAGCCTTTCCGCTATATTTCTGGCAGCCTGCACTATGCCCGGGTCCACCCAGACTCATGGAAGGACAGACTGAACAAGATGAGAATCGGGGGCCTCAACGCTGTACAGACGTGAGACTTTGGACATAAGTTACTGAAAAAGCACTACATGTCCATAATGATTGCCAGGAGTCCTTTAAAACTGCGTTTTCTAGAGGAGGTCTTTATTGGTTAGTAAATCTGGAAGTAACAGAGACAAAAAAAACCCATTCTAAAATAGGAAACGTTTGCTTTAATTGGAGAAAGTCTCTGTTTGGAATTTTCCATTTAAGATTAAATGCTTAAAACTTATTTTAGTCCACTAAAGGAAAAAGTTTTTATTGTAAATAATGAAAATTATCATTCTATCATACTTACTCATAATTACATGCATCATTAGCATTTAGTGTGCGTTTCTGGGTGGGTTTTTTTTTTTTTTTTTTTTTTTTTTTTTTACACAAATAGTGGAATGTTTCAGATACCAATTTAGTGTTTATTACCAAATTGTTTCTGAGAAAAAATTTGACCCCAAGATACAAAATTAGATAAGATTGGATACAACCATGTTGATATCTTTTTGTCATTTCCTGTTGATAACACTGTAGAGGATTCTATGATATTCCATGACACAACATAGCATGCCAAGCTTTATTATTTTATCCTATTCTACACTTTACTCAGCAGCGCTGTATGATTTTATTACTTCATTATCAGAGAAAAGCAGAGAGCTGCGGAGGTCCTTCACACCCCATGCATTCATAGTGGCATTACACATCCTACAGACGATGGACAATGAAAGTGATACTTGTTATACACAAAGCTGTGTGATGCACTTCTCTGCTGTGAATGCACCCTGTGTGCTGCTTCTTTGCGGCAATATGTTACTGCCTTGTGTCCAGCTACGTTCCTTGGAATATCCATGAACTGAGTCCTGGCCAGTTCTCCTTTTCTGGAGCAGCAGACTTGCCCCGCTTTCTGTCTTTGGCCAAAGATGCTGACTTGGTTGTCCTGCTCAGAATGGGCCCCTATATCTGTGGGGAGTGGGAGTTTGTGAGTATTGTGTGTGTGTGTGTGTGTGTGTGTGTGTGTGTGTGTGTGTGTGTGTGTGTGCAAGGGTACATCTGGGCTGTTATGCATGTGTTTGTTTTGGTGAAAGTTTGTTCCTCAAAGTGAAATGATAATGGCAGGCGGCCCTTTCAAATTCTCTTTTAAAGTGCACTTGGAGGACGGCAAGGGCTGCAGTTTTTCTTGTGTACCATGAATAACAAAGGCGCTTCATACATTTTCTTACAATGTACTTATTTTTGCTATGAATCGTACATTACAGTGATGTGTTATCATGGTATTTGTTTCCTAGTGTCTGACTTCAGAATGTGAGTTATATCAAGTGTGCAGCATGAAACGAGGTTTATATGCTCTTGAATGTCCTCGAGTTTTGCAGGTTCTTTTCAGAGAATCTTGGGTGTGTGTTTTTCGGAAAAGGTGTGAAAATTGTGATGACTGTTGAAACGGAGTGTTCGTTACCATGGTGGTTAGGTGGGCAAGCAGCTGACCACCAGGGTATTTTAGCAAGCAATAAAGTCACAAATCTGTAGTCAGAGTGATATTTCAGTCAAGATTTTATCGCTCCTCTTTTAAACAGCAAGTTGTGATCTGGATGCTTATTTTTGGATGAATTAGTTTTTGGGTTTGTGTGTAGCATGCGCTTACTCTTTCTGAAAAACATATATATATGAGGAGGATGAACTAATAAAATCTTTGCAAAGTAGGAAACATTAGATTTTTGTTGTTGTTTTTTTTGAGGGAAGTAGGGCGTGGGATCAGTGACATAAGAAACCCTAGAAAGAGAAATTCAATAATGCCTGGTAAACTTACTTTGCCAAAATGCCAACACATCTGAAAGCAAACCTGCTGTGCATTGCATACGTCTGTTGAACATGATACATGTAACGTAGTACATACACGGAGAGCATTTGACTCTTCAGCTTACTACAACATATTCTCACTCAATGTTATCAGATATTTAATTTGACATTTATTCATGAATATGCCTTTGTGTAAAATACCCATGTGTACTTGTTATCTGCTTGAAGGGTGGATTTCCTGCCTGGCTGCTGACACAGAATAAGGACATGATTTTACGCACTTCTGATCCTTGTAAGTTGCTCTGATGTTATATTGACTCATCAATTCAGGCACATTCTTACAGGTAATGTCATAGAGTTGTCAGGTACATGTTTTGCTTCTTATGTATATTTTCACACACACACACACACATACTGGCATGTGCTCACATGTGCATGTGGACTTTTACAGTGGAAAACACTTTACTAGTGGACAAGCACACACACACACACAAACACACACACACACACACACACACACACACACACACACACCACACACACACCAGAGTTAAAGCTCAAAAGATAATTGTCCAATATTTTGGTGATTCTTTGGTGTTATGGATGTACCAGCCGGCTTTTAGTGCATGCTCTTCATGTTTAATTTGTGTGTAAATTATGTGCTTGTGTTTTTGCATACAAGCTCTTTGCAAATACATTGATTTTTATTTTCATGTATTGATTTTTGCTTTCAGCGTATATCTCAAGAGTGGATATATGGTTCACTGAACTGTTGAAAGTTATTAAGCCCTATTTGTATGAGAATGGAGGACCTATAGCCATGGTTCAGGTGAGAATTAAATCTTCTTTTGAAGTGTGTGTGTGTGTGTGTGTGTGTGTGTGTGTGTTGTTTCATATCTGCTTACTCTATGATTTCAACATATTTGAACCACATTTTGCAAAAATTGAAATATGGCAAATGTTAACAGAAAAGAAATGAATTGTAAGTTTTTGTGTGGTGATTTAACTGTGCTGTTTAATCTTGTCGTTAATTTGGTGTGTTGAGAAGAGGAGTCCCATCTGGTTTTGTTTTTGTCCCTCAAACGAAATACCAAAGTGCATTAAGAGCGATGGGGCCACTGGCAGTGGAAACAAATAGAGCAGGAGTTTGTCCTGAATTTTTGCCACTGGGGTAAAGAAAATGCACACCTACTTCAGTTACTACAAGATCAGTTTCTGTTTTGCCCGTTGTGGATTCAACATTTTTCTCTATTCCGTGAGTGTGCACTTATTTGGGAAAAACAAACGCACAAACCCTCTTCCTCCCCTACTCATTTGTGTGGAAATGTAATCAGTAGCATTTCTAGAGTAAACAGGTCCAGTCACTGTATGTGTGGGTGTTGATTATACATGCAAGTGGATATAAATCATGTGAGAAGTGACTATGGATATATCTTTGTTTTCTGACATGCATGAATATGTTATATTCCAGTGTCATAAATCATCCTCCTGTTGCATGGCCGTGTCAGAGCCAGAACACGTTGTGTGCATCTGTTTCAGATTGAAAATGAATATGGAAGTTATTTTGCCTGTGACCACGGCTATGTGCAATTTTTGTACCAAAAAGTTCGAAAAGATTTGGGCAACAATGTTGTCATCTACACGACTGATGGAGATGGTGATGTCTATGTGAAGTGTGGTGCAGTTCAAGGGGCCTATGCTACCATTGATTTTGGTGTCACAGGTACTTGTCTGTGAGTGAGTGTGTGTAGGTGTATGTGTGTGCGTGAGTGCGTGTCCGTGGTGTGTGTGTGTGTGTGTGTAATTTGTTGTCTGTTTGCGCATGTAATTTTTGCTCATAGCGATTATTGGAACTTGTTTTTTAAGAAAAGCGCAAAACTCATACAACAGTGAAACAACATCACATCATTTTACCTATAACCTTCGTTGATACTTTCTACTGAAGACCTGGACACACATGCGCGCGCACGCACGCACGCACGCACGCACCCCCCCCCCCCCCCACACACACACACACACTGACGGACACACACACACACACACACACACACACATACACACACAACACATACACACACACACACACACACACGCACACGCATACACACTCACACACCATCTTGTTTTGCACACCTTGTAAGGACTCGCTGTTACACAATTTTAATTACTCATTACTGAAGATTGGAATTGTACAAAGCTGGCTTACTTTCTTTGCTCTGTTAGAAATATACTTAGCGCCATTAAAAACGCACGGGTCAGAAGAACAAAATAACTCGACAGAGGTAAATCAGTTAGGGGTATCAGCACATGTTGTCCATTGCGCACTTCTTTTCTGTTCATGACTTTGTCATTCAACATTAAAGTTTTCATACCCCTAACTGATTTACCTCTGTCGAGTTATTTTATTTTCATACCCCTAACTGATTTACCTCTGTCGAGTTATTTTGTTCTTCTGACCCGTGCGTTTTTAATGGCGCTAAGTATATATGCCAGAGTCTGGAGATTGGCTTTTAACTGTTGAAAAATGTCAGATTCTCAAAGTGCCATTTTTGGGATGAAAGGCGTATATACAGCCCTGCCCAATGGTTCCTTCTCACTTCAATACCTCTTTAGGACTAGAAACCTTGTTAGGACCACTTTGTGTTTGATAGAAAGAAGTCCTGGCAAAGACAGGACTGTGTATTCACATGCACACACATGGGTGAAACTTTTCCGTCTATGGACGGAAATCCGTCAAAATGACTTTCAGTCTTGACGGAACTTCCGTCAATTTTAAAAAAAAAAAAAAACCCGATTTATCGGTTCCGATTTTGTGTTCGATCCAAGTTTTCCATCTCATACCGGAAGTAGCTGTTTCTGTGTTTCCGGCATCTTCACAGGCTAACATTGGCGCGTCTGAGTGACAACGAAAGTTTGCACGGTGCTCCAGAAATTAAGCAGTCATGGCTTTTTTGAAAGAAGGAGATCCAGTAGCATGCGTCGAGGTCCAAATTAAAAACAAATGGAGATGACAATGGCTAAACGAAACTGATGACGACGGCAATGAATATCGCAAGTGGTGCAAGAAAATAAATGTGGCCGGCACGTGTTTCTGTAACGTTTGTTCAAAAACGATCAGTTACGGAGCGAACGGAAAAAAGAAACTTCGAAGCCATGCTGATCACCCAGAGCATAAGAAAAACATGAAGGCGAGTTAACATTTTTGTATTGCTAAAGTAATTAGAATCAAATTTTAAAAAGTTGATGGGGGGGGGGGGGGGGGGGGGGCTTAATTATACTTATAGTTGGTATTTTTGGTGGGGTGGGAGTAATTTAATGTATATCAGGGGTGGAAAATTTTCCAATTTTTTATTTGGATTTTTTTAAAGAGTAAATTTCCTTTTTTTTAATATTATTTTCAGGTGGGGGGTGATGGGATTCTTAGAATTTTTATTATTGCGAGTGGGTTTTTTGTTGTTGTCAGTTTTCATTTTGTTTGTTTATTTATTTTTTTCAGTTCCTTTCCTTAAAAAAAATCATGTTTGTTATAATACTTTTTTAGGAAAAGAAAAAGTGGGAAAACAGAAATGACCTGAATCCTCCCTACACTTTACTTTTTTTTTTTAATTTCACCAATTCCCACCTCAGAATATTTATCACAAGCAGCCAAAAAAAATGTAGCTACTGTCTCCTCCACGTCTAGCCTATTTCCAGTTGCAGCCCCACCTGTCAACATTTCTACATCTGTATGTCCATCTGTGCCCCGTCATGTTCAGTCTGCTTCTTCAGCTGCTCCATTGTCTCCAGTACCTGGCTCCAGTAGAAAACGAAAAGCTGGTGCTGCAGACATCAGGCAGTTTTTCAAGCGCCCACTACTGGACTGAAAGACTTTTTTTCTTCCTCTTTCCTTTCTTTTTCTTTTTCTTCTTTTTTTTTTACTTTTCTTTACCACTCATTGACTGCTTAATCAAAATCAACAGGAATCATAATGACTCGTCCTTGCTTTTGTTTGACACCATGGAAAATGATAGAAATGTGGATGACAGCTTTGCACTTTATTGATGGACAATTCTGAAAATGATTGAAAGGATGAATTATACTTCATGTATATGGTGGCTTTTTGACAGTGAGGAGAAGAGGAACTGACAAGATAAGAAGGCCACCTTTGTTCATCCATTTTCTATATGTGGTGTGGTTGCTAGGAAAGACAAAATGTGCTGACAACATGTCAACTTCGATTTCTCCTTATTTAAAATGGTGTGATTCTTTGGACTTAAAAGACAAATGGTGCCGGCAAGAATAAGGCTACTTTGGTTCCTCATTGTGCATCTCAAATGTGTGAGCATATATATTCTTTTTACACACAGTCTTGATTCAAATTGTAAAGTGACCATTTTAAACAATTCATGGGGGAAATTTTGTTAATTTTTGGAATGTTTTGATCAGTTCAGATTGGATGAGAAAAATTTCCCTTTTTGAGTTTTTATATTCTGGTTTATTTCTACACTTTTAGACTTTAACTTTCCTGAGCTTGTACAATAAGCCATGAATATTATTTTTATTCATTTAAATGAATTAATGGAACATAAAGTCTAACAGTAACTCACAAAAGCATGTTACAGTTAAGCTTTTTACTGCAGAAATCATGTTACAATTAAGCTTTTTCTGGTGCAGGAGAGCCAACGAAATTGGCCTAAAAAAATTAAAAAAATCAATTTCGCCCCCTGGACCCCCCCCAACGGGGCGCTGCCCCTGTACCCCGCCGGGGCCTAGGCGGCCCCTGGACCCCGGCCTAATTTCAGTCAAATCAAGTTTTGTAGGTTTCACCCATGCACACAGACACAAACAGAGAGTAGTGTGGTGTATCCCTCCAACGAGTTATTCCTGGAACATTTCTGTATCTGTCTTTCCTTGCTTTATCTGCCAATGAAGATTCCCTCTCTATATGTACCCAGCCATGAAAGATTTTGGGAGGGTGCTGTTGATGGGTTCTGCAGTTGCAGTCATTTTGATTCTGCCAATTTTCTGGTAATGGTTGTTAAATGGGTGTTGCAGAGAACCCTGCCTACAATTTCAAAGTTCAAAGACACTTTGAGCCGAAGGGCCCGCTGGTGAGTTTACTATTAACGATTTGCTCTTGTGTGGTTTAGCTGTTTCTTGTACAAAGAAAGTCATATATGGAAGGTACAAAACCGAGAACAATATTATCCTGCTGATCAGTAGTCTTTAGATGACAAATAGTTCTTTTTTTAAGAAGTTTTGTTGGTTTTTTTAAAATCAGAAAAACACACACTTTGCCCACATCATCCCCTTTTCTTTCATATGTATCATGGGGTCAGTATGCATTCATGAATCTGTAAAAGACTGGGCTGTATCCATGTTTAGCTCCCTATCAGAAGATAATCTATTGATAGAAAGAAGCTTCTAAATTATATTGTTGAGCCTCTTTCCATCAGTAGATCATCATATCATACATACTGAGTTAGATCTGGATATAGCCAAAGACTGAAGTTTTTGTTTCAGCTGCCATTATTGTATGGTTGTTTCTTTACAGGAATATGAAAGAAAAGGATAAACAAAAAGTATCAAGTATGCTGTTAGTCACATGATTTTGAGGAAGAAAAAGAGAGAGAGCCACGCACAAGTTTCTAAACTTGCTTGTATATCAGTGCATGCATAGAGGGAGGTTAGTATTGAACAAACAAGAAGGGATATGATGGAATCACTGACCAGGAGTGAATGTGTGTGTGTGTGTGTGTGTGTGTGTGTGTGCAGGTGAACTCTGAGTTCTACACGGGTTGGCTGGACCACTGGGGTCACCCTCATGCACATGTGGACATGATCACATTTGCCAAGTCACTGGATGCTTTGCTGGCTTATGGAGCCAATGTCAACATGTTAGTGAGCTGTTACCTGTGTTGCTACGGTGCCATTGTAAACATGTCTGTATACCATTAACCTTGTGGTTATGGTGCCAGTGTCAAGATGTTACTATGCTGTAACAGATGCTAGGAGCTTGTTGGGGCCAAAAGAAAAATCCCATAATGTATGGCTCTGATGGGATTGAACCACAACCTTTCAGTCCAGAATCTGCTACACTGGCCACTGCGCCATGGTGGTGTGTGTACCTGTGTTTCCATAAAGACACATGTTTGTTGTTTGATTCAAGTAAACTGGACAATTTCCGTTCTCTTTCTTCAACTTCAGTTAAGAGACAGAAAGAGAGAGAGAAAATGAAACGGAAAGGATACATCAGAGAGCGCACAAACATACACCAATATGTTTGTGTGTAGATTTTGTTTTGTAAGGGTAGGTGGAGATGGAGTGTGGTGGTGGTTGGTGGTTTCTTTGTTTGTTTGTTTTGTGGTGGAGTTAGGGATGGGCAGGGGTTTACATTTAAACATAGAGCAATGTTTGTTTGCACAGGTACATGTATGAAGGAGGGACCAACTTTGGCTACACTAATGGTGCCAACGATCCGCCGTTCATGCCTGTCCCCACCAGTTACGATTATGATGCGCCGCTCAATGAATCAGGGGACATCACCCCAAAGTATCTAGCAATCCGGCAAGTCATCTCAAAGGTATTTCTTCAAAGCAAGCCTATATGTGTTGATCAGCTGGTTAATCTTTTTGTTCTTGTAGTTCATCTATCTTTCTTCAGGCTGTTTGGAAATAATGCTTTTTATTTTTGCCGTGTCTGTAGGTTCAGATAGGAAGACAAATCGAACAGAAATTTCCTACTGAAATGGTTAGATATTGTGGTTGAGGCAGAAATATGTAACTACTTTTCAATGAAAGTATATGTCAAAAATCATAATTCTGACTTTAAATACCAGGAATTGACTTAAGTATTTTTTCAGTGATACTTTAGAAAAATTATAACATTTCTGCTCTGTCAAAAATGTGTAGTCCAAAGGCAGAAAAGGGAATTTGCATTGTAATGTTAGCTCTATTTGATGAAAAGAAGTAAGATAGAATATCTTTAAGCAAAACAATAACTGTGTTTTGATGATGGAGATAGAATATCTTTAAGCAAAACAATAACCGTGTTTGATACACAGGTGATGATTTTAAGCGCCACTTGGAAAATGAAAACAGTTTTTGGAATGATGGAAGAAAGAAAGCATCAATACCTACACATATGCACCCATTCTCCCATTCATTCATCTGTACATCTTTACTTACCAATCTATTGCCAACCCATCAGTGTTTGCATTCATTTTCAGTTGGCATCCTCAAAGTGCAAACTATTGTGGCTTAGGCATGCATTTGTAGGCTTGTCAGTGAAAAAGATATTGATGTTCATACATAGATATTACCAGTGTCTGTCAAAGCTGTCTTTAGTACATTTTTAGGAAGTTCATGGAGATTCCATTGAGAAAAGAAAAGAAAAAGAAACACACCGAAGGTGCTGGAGAGGACCCAGAGAAGCAGTGTCTTCACCCGCCTTTTGAGCAGTCCTGTACCACCCTTGGAGGCCTGCGCTGTGTTGACGATGGGTACAGGCAAAGAACATATTATGTTTGAACATCCTCTGTTGGGTAGATGTCAAAAGATTTATGCATCTTCATGTTGCAGTATCGTGAGCTGCCTCCAGATCCTATCCCTCCTATCTCTCCTAAGGGCAACTATGGACGACAGTCAATGGCATTTGTAAGTAGAGATCCTGAAGAGTCTTATGTTTGCATATGAACAGATTGGGAAGAATTTGGTATTAAGTTAGGTGGATCTGTCCTGAATAAATGTGTCTTAATAGTCTAACAATACGAGCAAGTAAGCACAGCAGCAGTCCTTTTGTTAGTTTTATTTTGTTTAACTTTGTATTGATAATTTACTCTTTTTGACTTAAAATATTTTCAATGGGACTAAAATGTTTCATTCTCAGCATCTTTTGCAGTGTTTTTTTTTTTTCATCCAATAGATGTGCATTTTGTTGTTTTTCATGTTTCTTTGTTGTGTATGCTGTTTTTGTGAATCAGCACCTATCCTGCATTAACTTCCTTTTCTTTATTGTATAAGCATGGTACCATGAATGCAGCAGCAAATGTAATTCTGTGTTTTCATTGGCAGATATCCACGGTTCAGGATGCTCTGGACACACTGTGCCCTGAAGGGCCTGTCACCTCTGTCTACCCTCTGTCCATGGAGCAGATCAAACATGTAAGTCATAGTGTGTGGGTACAGTCCCTTAGCATCACTTGTGATAGGCTGGTTTGTGGCTGTGAGAAAGCTGGGCTCTGGTAATGTGAGTTACATTCCCTTCATTGTTTCTTTCTTTTTTTTTAATCTTCTTTATTCTGTTGATTTTCTGCTTTTCACTGCCCATCGTAGAAACTTGTTGGCCTTTTGTCTCTTGTTAGTTTCTGTTCTTCTTCAGTTTTCCGTTAATACAATTATATAAATTATGCCATTCTTATGCCATTGTGATCAGGTTACTGATCAATAAGATTTCAATCATTAGATTGGGTTATAGCTGTCTATTCTGCAGTGTTATGAACCAGTATGGTTCTCTTCATTAATTTCATGAATCGATACGGTTCTCCTCATTAATTTCATGAATCGATACGGTTCTCTTCATTAATTTTATGAATCAATACGGTTCTCTTAATTAATTTTATGAATTGATACGGTTCTCTTCATTAATTTCATGAATTGATGCAGTTCTCTTCATTAATTTCATGAATCGATATGGTTCTCTTCATTAATTTCATGAATCGGTACGGTTCTCTTCATTAATTTCATGAATCGATATGGTTCTCTTCATTAATTTCATGAATCGGTATGGTTCTCTTCATTAATTTCATGAATTGATACGGTTCTCTTCATTAATTTCATGAATCGATATGGTTCTCTTCATTAATTTCATGAATCGATATGGTTCTCTTCATTAATTTCATGAATCGATATGGTTCTCTTCATTAATTTCATGAATCGGTATGGTTCTCTTCATTAATTTCATGAATCGGTACGGTTCTCTTCATTAATTTCATGAATCGATATGGTTCTCTTCATTAATTTCATGAATCGGTACGGTTCTCTTCATTAATTTCATGAATCGGTACGGTTCTCTTCATTAATTTCATGAATCGGTATGGTTCTCTTCATTAATTTCATGAATCGGTACGGTTCTCTTCTTGGTTTTTTTTCTGTTACTTGTTTTGACGAAACCCTTTAAAATAAAAAAAAATTATTCATCTTTCTCTGTAGTTGTCCACTTTTTTCTCCATTGTTTCCCCATTCATCTCTCTTTGTTTATAGAAAGTCTTTACACTTTTTCTTCTCATTACAATTTGTGTCAGCTTTTTCCTTGTAGCCTGGTGACTAGGAATTAAAAATGCAGACACTGCTGAGGGTGGACTCCAGCTGTCAGTTCTGTGCTGTATGTAGAGGTTTCTGAGACATTCCGTGCTGCATTTGGCTATTTTTAGATAGTTTTTAATGTTGTTATTTTCAAAGACTGTTGATGAAAATCTAGTGAATTTACTGGGGATGTTTCCAGAGTCAAGGATGTCAGTTGATAAGCTATTGTGATATAGATTACTTTTATATGTGAACATATATATATTATGTTTGTATGGGGTTTTGTGTGTGTGTGTGTGTGTGTGTTGTCGTTTTTATAAGAATGGGATTTTTTTCCTCTGGGTGGTGACAGTCTTAAATGTTCTTTATGTGGTTAGCTGGCCTAAATTAAAACTGAAATTAAAGGGTAAGAAAATGCACAGCAATGAAAACAAACTCTGATGGGGTGTATTCTAATTCTCCTTTTTTTCACCCTCAGAACACTATAAACAAATGCACAAGGAGGGAAAACAAATTCTGATTTGTTTGATTCCAAAATGTCACCAGATTGGTAGAGAGATTTTCTGTGTGTCACTTTCATTGGTAGACAGACATTCTGTGTGTCACTCTCGTTGGTAGACAGACATTCTGTGTGTCTCTCTCATTGGTAGACAGACATTCTGTGTTACTTTCTGACTCTGGGACATGTCATGCCGTCAGGATGGTCTACTGGTAACCTAAGAATGACAGCAGTCATGCCTTATGAAGTGTTGAACAAAAGTATGAGACTGGCGTGACCGTCAGGCTGTTTTGCATTGCTTGGTCTGATTCGTTTGACAGGCAAGGCTCTGAAGTGCCACTGAGCTGACTTGTAATGAAATGTTACTCTGGTCTAGTGTGAAGCCAGAGTTGAATGGAACCTGCTGTGCCCTTCAAATTGAATTGTGAACTCAAACTTTCTGGGGTACCATGTACTCTGTTAAGAAAAAAAAGGACAACAATACTGATACTCCACTCTATTAAATACACCTAATTAAAGTCCCGTGTTTTGCTCTTGGTTGATATCAAAGATAGTGTCTCATCGGGTTCAAACTAATGTGTAGCATGAAGTCCATGAGGTGAACTTCTGTGCCATAGTGGCAGATGTTTGTGACCGGAATATGATCACCAGTAGAGGTCAGAGGTTAACACTCAAGGTCACATTGTGGTGCTATGCAAAATGTGGTTATTTGACAGGCATTTGTTTATTTTAGAGACCTACTGTTTTATTGTGTCTTCTTAGCTTTCTTATACAGGAATATCAATGACTGCCCCCAAAAGGTTAAAGACGACTGCTACAAAACACTGGTTAGACCAGTACTGGAATATGGTTGCTCAGTTTGGGATCCTTACCATCTAAAGGACATTGATAACCTTGAAAAGATTCAGAAGAGAGCAGCACGGTTCGTAACAGGGAACCACATCAGAGAAAAGGGGAATACTAGGAAGAACATGAGGAAATTAGAATGGAAACCCTTAGAAGAGAGAAGAGCTTTTATTAAACTTAACACCTTTTTCAAAGGCAGAGCTAAAGTAATTGATATTCCAATGGAACAACTAGTATTGAATAAAAGTAGCACCAGGAGTGGCGGTCAATGTTATACCATACCTGCATCAAATATTGACAGCCACTTACATTCTTTTTATCCCAGTTCTGTACGGCTGTGGAACTCACTGCCGGGTGCCATTAAGATTGCCACAGGTGCAATCTCATTCAAAAAACAGGTTGATTCGACAGTTTTGAGATCTGCATATTGACGTTTTCTATTTTTACTTCCCAGATATTTTATTGAATATCGAGTGCGACCCCTTGTTGCCAAGTTTGCTCCAGGGGCCAACAGTCTGAGTCGCACTGTTTTATGTTATTTTATTCTACTTTTTAACATGCGCGCTGGTGACCTACTCGTTTTTGAGTGAAACAGTATTTTAGGAAGAAGAAGTGTTTTGTAGTGTATGTAGTGGGTTCAGTTTCATATACAAGTCTTGGAGGCTCTCTCTTTCATGTATATGCAGTAGTAGTTCTGATGGTTTGTTTCTTTTTTCTATTTTATTTGGTTTTAATGAGAATTAAAAAGCTCAGTGGATGTATGCACCCTGTTTGATGAATATGGATGGTGTATTTTTTGTTGTTATAGTACTACGGCTTCGTTTTATATCGTCACAAGCTGAAGAAATCGGCGACCAATGCTCCACTGAATACAAATGGTGTCAGAGACAGAGGTTACGTCATGGTAGATCAGGTAGGCGCTGTTTGTTTTTCTTGGCATCCATTGGTCTTCCTCTTTTCTGTCTGTTCCATAGTGAGGCTGGGAGAAGAGACGGATGAATTGCCTCCCTTACGAGCGCTGTGTCAATTGTTCTTGGGTGGGGCAGATACCATGTCCTTGGCTGGGAGGGGAGGGAAAAGAAACTGGAAAAGAACTGAGATCTAAGCCATTCCAAATTTTGTGCACAAATGTAGTTGTGGATTTAGTGTGCTATGGCCTGTTGTGTTAGTCATGTTTATAATTGACCATTGTGGTCACATATCCCTTTCAGGTAAATGTGAAATCCACGAGAAAACGACCTGTTTAATCGTACAGTTTCACCATATTTTGTACACATGCTGGGCAAAAGAAGGACATGACGAAATTTAAAGAAAATATATGTTAAAAAAAAAAACTCGGATGAAGTTTTTGAGCAGTCAACGCACTTTGTGGATTTTAACCATGATGGTGTCTTAGTGTGCTTTGACGCAAAAGGTTTGACTCATGCTAGATCATGTGTGTGAAATTGCCTCTAGCTGTGTCTACCTCTTCAACAACATGCCAATATGTATGAACAACAGCGGCAGCTACTGGCCGTGAAATATTGAAATAACTGGTGAGGGGGCATGAATTTTTGTCAGAGTATGCTCATGAATTGGGTTTGAAAGTAATTTGTGTTGGAAGAACTGATTTTTACTGTAGATGCTACATGATTAGTTGTCTCTCTCTTTTCTGCTGCATAATGGCAGATAAAATCAGTTCCCTCCTTACTCACCCACTTTCACAGCAATGTTGAAGATGGAACAACACACACACACACACACACACACACACACACACACACACACACACACACACACACACTCACATGCACACTTTCACACACACATGCACACTTTCACACACACATGCACACACACACACACACACACACACACACACACACACACACACACACACACACACACACACACACACACACACAACCTGCTCTTACCAAAAAAAGTCTAGAAGAGTTTACACATTCTTTATAGAAAGTTCACTAATTTTTGTTGAGAAGTTAATGTTAGGGTAAACAGATCTTGGGTAATCACAAACCTGACTGGTCTCCTGACACAATGCCAGTGAAGTTTGAAGCAAATGTGACTGCATTCCTATGGTTTTCAGTGCTTTAGGAGTTTGCAGCAAATGTAACTACATTCCTATGGTTTTCAGTGCTTTAGGAGTTTGCAGCAAATGTAACTACATTCCTATGGTTTTCAGTGCTTTAGGAGTTTGCAGCAAATGTAACTGCATTCCTATGGTTTTCAGTGCTTTAGGAGTTTGCAGCAAATGTGACTGCATTCCTGTGGTTTTCAGTGCTTTGGGAGTTTGAAGCAAATGTGACTGCATTCCTATGGTTTTCAGTGCTTTAGGAGTTTGCAGCAAATGTGACTGCATTCCTGTGGTTTTCAGTGCTTTAGGAGTTTGCAGCAAATGTGACTGCATTCCTGTGGTTTTCAGTGCTTTAGGAGTTTGAAGCAAATGTGACTGCATTCCTGTGGTTTTCAGTGCTTTAGGAGTTTGAAGCAAATGTGACTGCATTCCTGTGGTTTTCAGTGCTTTAGGAGCTGTCATTAACTCAGTGGTGCCACGTGCCACTAAATTGTCGGCAGCCATGGCGAATGGACAGTCACCTATCTCATCAACAGAAGCCAAAAAATGTTGGTTTAAAAAACAACAACATTTTAGATGCAAGTCGAAGCAGATTCACTTTGTCTGCAACTTTCACAAATAGCGCTGTCCTCAAGCGGAGCATCCTGTAGCTTCCCAGATATCCCATACAGAAACAAAATGTAGGGTCAGTCAGCAGGGGTGGAGTAAGGCGAATCAGTAGTGAAGTGGAGGATGATGGATGAGCAGAATAGGCCGGAACAGTAATGAAAAGATTAATCAAACAGAAAATGCGGAGAGAATGGCTTCAGAAATAATGATGTTAACCACTCTTAAAGAGAGTGACTGTGAAGTCACTTGGTACTAGAGAATTCTGAGGTCTCATAACAGCTGTTCATGTAACAGTTAATACACAGCTTTTCGTGAAAAATGTTTCTTTGATGAGAAATACAGGAGCAGATTCTGAGTGCACAAGTATTCATGTGGATGTGCCAATGTCGCATATTTTCCTTTTAGGTTTTCCAAGAAAAAACAAAACAAGAGACCTTAGCAACTGAAATGTTGACTTACCATTATTTTTGTTACATTCTGTTTGCTTCACAGCTGCCCCTAGGGATGTTGTACAGAGAGGATGTGACGGAAGTGAACATAACTGGGTCAGCGGGACAGTACCTGGACATCTTTGTGGAGAACGTGGGCCGTGTGGGCTTCTCCACCGCCATGAACTTCATGACAAAGGTCAGTACAGCTGCAGTTTCGGCTCAGAAAACAAAGAATTTTTGATAGTTTAAGGGTTTGTCTTAGTTTTCTGCCTCATCTTCTGTGTCCTTGGTACAATTCCCAGGCTGCTCATTCTTGCTCCCACAAACATAGCTACATCCAGGTTCAGCGTGTCGCAGTCGCTGCACCAGAAATCCACATGGCGCTGTCATTGTCAAGTTATCTTGACGAAACCACTCAAGAGACATGATAAAACAATTTCTGAACATGAACAGCTAGAAATGATGTAAATTATGAACCACAGCAAAATGTGTGGATGCAAGGAGATGTGCAAACTTCTGTCACACCTGCGTTGTCTTAGAGAGGAAAAATTCCTTTCTGTTGGAAAGCTCTAGGGTTCATTCATCCACTTTATGATTACTTTACATGTAGCCTGCTGTTGCATTTTACAAGCTGTATTCTGAGCAAATTTGAGAGAAAACCTTGAAATCATGCCTGCACTTTCGTCTTGCTAAATCTTATGAAATTAGATCTATTAAAGGATATCAAAGCAGACCTGTGCACTTTACGATTTTTGCGTATAATCTCACGAAATTTAATACAGCTATACGATTGTATGTTTCAAAACCAAATTGTACGAAATTTTGATGAACGAGCTTACGAAAATGCGCTGAACACGTAATCCGGCCGAGTCCAAGAGTCTGGTCCAACTTTTAAAAGTTCCGATGGCGCATGCGTACTTCCTGCCTCTATGAATGCATCAACATTGCTTCTCACTCAGCTTCAACTCGCGCGCATGAAACAGACAACGAAAATTCAGATTCATTGGTAGAAGCTGTGATCCAAAAGAAAAAGAAATATGAACAGAAATATAAACCAGCGTATCATACTACTTTCAAGTTCATTACTGCGTCAAAGAAGGGCGATACGTTCGCACACAGCACCACGTGTAACTGTCAAATCGCGATTGCTACAGTGGTCGCTTTGACATTCAGCGGCACATCGGTAGCAAAAGCCACAAGGGAAACAGTGATTCTGGAAAACGGTAGGCAATGAACATTCAAAGCTTTTTTGTGAAGTCGAGTTCTGCAGGCACTTCTGATGAGAGACTGGAACATCAGACTACTCGCGGAGAGGGACAAAAAGCTCCAAAATCTCCACCCCCGGCCCCAAAGGAGCACACTGTCCAGTGAAATTCTTGAAAGTCTTCTCATCCTGAAGAAGACTGACTGTTCTTTAATAGATGCAGTTCATGGCCTTTCAGCTGACAATTTAAAGGACAGCGTTTGTAGGGTCCTTTGAAGTCCTTATAAATGGGATTTTTTGTCAAAAGGCCTTTTAAGTGGGGGCCGGATAGCTCAGTTGGTAGAGCGCTGGACTCGTGATCCTGGGGTTGCGGGTTCGAATTTCGGTATAGGGGGATTTTTCCCTCGGAGTTAACATTGGTTCTGACTCCATTCCCCATATAGTCGTTCGGATGGGACTATAAATCGAGGTCTAGTCTGTGTCACATGCACTAAGATCATACACGGACTCTAAAGATCCCGATGCTCATGTCCTAAGAGGGGTGAGTACCGGCTACACAAAAATACACAATGCATGCAACCTGTGTGCCAGAATAGTCTACGTGAAGACTGTGGGCACGGGCAGGTTAAACATCCCCATCTGGAAGAAGAAGAAGTCCTTTGATTCAGCAAGTTGGTCCTTTTAACTGACGAGGAGGTCCTTTTAATTTTTGAAAGGTACTGTTAAGTCCTGTTTTTTCAAGAGAAGGAGGCTTGAAAATGGAACCGATACATCTTCCACAACCCAAACCGTACTATTGCAAGTTGCAAAGAGTTGACAGATGCCGACGCGATCATCTGAAACGCGGTAGGCAGGCCTATAACGCTAGGCCTATCAGTGGGCTTTCTGTTTAGTAAGCTTAGCTAGCAGACAACGCAAAGCTGCCGGCAGTGGCTTGTGTCTTCTGCTGGTGCGTTGCTGCAATCCAGCTTTTTTGACGTCACGGGTTCCACAGTGCAGACGCGGTGCTAATGTTCGCGGCATGTAGCTGACTTAACATTTTCGCTCATGCTATCTATGTTTAAATGTTCCCTTTATAGAAATTCATTTGAAGAGTGCGGCAGTAATGATGAAAATATTATTACCCAAATAAATATAGGTACATAACATGACGGATTGCGAACATGCGAACATAACAAACAGCTTGGGGAACAGCTATATGCTGAGTTCTTGAGTAACATTTACAGGATAGATTCCTTTTCCCGCCTTGTCTACCCCCCCTTCCTCCATGTTGGCAAAGGTCCTTTTAAACTGATTTGATGTCCTTTTAAAGTCCTTTAAAGGTTCTTTTTGGCCTCATGCCCATCACCTGGGAACCCTGAAGGAGCTGGAATCACCAAAGTCTGAAATAAAGTTCACATCATAATTGTTATGCTCTTCAGAAAGACTGGTTAGCTTATCAACAGTGAAAAAGTGCCCATAGTAGCATATGAAAGAAATAGATTACTTCAAGATTTTTTTTCCAGTTATGTCCATCAGTACAGTAAAAAGTGAAGAGAGAGTTATTTTAAAGTGTTATAAAAGAAAATTCACATCAGTTAATGTTCTTGTTAATTTCCTGAGCAAAGGCTTTTGCCCATCAGAGGATACTGGCAAGGAACTTGGATTAGTTTGACAATCATTGATTGTTAAAGAAGCCAATTTAATGCATTTCATGAAAATACATCTTTTATAGTAATACATTTTCAGTGTTTCTAATGTCTGGAATGCATTCAGTATTGTTTCCTACGCAGCTACTTTGCGCTGCAAAAGCTTACACATTTTACACACAATTGTACACATTTTTTACCCAAAAACCTACACATAGAATTTCTGAGGGGTAACCAGGTCTGTCAAAGAAACAAAATGAACGAAGAGTTCAAATTCTCTAACATGACAAACAAATTCTCAGACATAACAATCAAACAATAACCAGCAACTCAAGAACTGGAAACACCTGCAGTTGCAGTATTCAATCCTGTTCATCCAGTTTGTGCTGGTTAACGTCATATTAGGATTGAAGCAGTCTTGTCTACTAACCTCCCTCAAGTCAATGTGTTTGGTTCAGAATCGTCATCATCCTCACTGTTCAGAATCTTCATCACCCTCACTGTTCAGAATCTTCATTATCTCAGCTCACTGTTCAGAATCTTCATCATCCTCACTGTTCATTTCTTCAATTACTTTAACCTTTGCACGCCAGATGTTGTGGGTTTCCAGGGAGTCTTGCTTCTTTGTATAGGAATAAAGGCTTGCTGTGCATCATACATCTCAAGGGACCCATGCATTTTGTGTAGAAACAAAGCTTTGCAGGTCATCTTAGGTCTGCAGGAATCCTTGCCTAGTTGACTGGCCGTACATCATCGGTCTCCAGGTACCCATACATTTTCTGAAAGAATAAATTCTTGCTGTGGTCTTGATTTGTGTTTACACCATTTCTTTGTCAACAAAAACAAAGAAGTTTTGGTATGGATAGACAGTCATTCTTTGTTGGCAAAGTTAAAACGTTTTGTGGAGATGGCTTTTGAACTGACTCGATTATCAGGTGAAAATCATGACTGTAGGTCATTTGATACCCATGCCCCATGGTGGAGGTTCATCAATGTGAAGTGAAGAGAAATGCATGGTCATATTCATTCACCATTTGAGCACAAACTTCATTCAGTGTGCTGAAAACAGTAAGTGGGGAAAAAACACTTTTTTCAAAGGCAAATGAGAGACTTTGTATCTTTCCGGTTACAGCTTCAAGCAAAATTTTTCATGTAGTCTGTCAACTGTGTCTAAGCAAAATTTTTCATGTAGTCTGTCAACTGTGTCTAAGCAAAATTTTTCATGTAGTCTGTCAACTGTGTCTTTTCACAATGCAAGAAAGAAAAGAATGTGTTAGTTTGGGGCATGTGCTGTGGACCCCTGAGAACAATGTTAATTGAGCGGAACAGGTGTATGTCACATTCATAACACAGGCTGAAGGCATTTCCATCACACACACAGACACACACACATGCACACACTCTCACTCGCTCGCTCGCTCACTCACTCACTCAACTCACTGACTGACTGACTGACTCACACACACACACACACACACACACACACACACACACACACACACACACGTAAACACTCACTCTCTCTCCCTTTCTCTCTCTCTCTCTCTCTCACACACACACATACACACACACGCACGCGCTCACGCACGCACGCCATGTGCAGATGTGCATGCGTCTACAACTGCATGCACACATGTCCACTCACTCTCACATGGGCTATTGTTTTAAGTTTTATTTCCTTGGTCTTTTAAATTAAAAGATATAATCACAGTTTGTTTCACATGCAGCTAACAGCAGTGCATTGAATTTTTAAACAGGGCTTGATTTACAATGTGAGCCTGGGTGGTGAGATCCTGACAGGGTGGGAGATCTACCCCATTCATTTGGAAAACATGCAGAACGTCAAAGCATCAAGGTATAGCCTTTCTGGATGGATAGATTGTAACATTTTCCTTCCTCTGTGTGTGTATATGCAGGTGAATTGGTGAGTTGTAGTTGTAGCTGGTGCCGAAACAAAGCTTTACACTGTGGGAACAGCATACAAGCATAAGATTGGATTTGCCTCAAGGCAATTACGTTGCATGAATAGAGTAAAACAAGCCTAAGATTAGATTTGCTCTAAGATGTTCAAATTTGTTGATTGTGTGAAAGTTTGTGGGGGTGGGGGGTTGGAAGTATGGTGCGAGTGTGAGAGTAAGGTAGATAATAATGTCAATAGGAAAACATTTGCCCATTAACATGTATGTGCATATTTGAGAGATTCTTTTTTTTTTGGATACATTATTAAAGCCTTGGTTTTTTCTTCTCTGTGAAGTGTGTGTGTGTGTGTGTGTGTGTGAAAATGTACAGATTAGCATCTTTGTGTTACAGTATAAAGCAGAATAATGCATGAATAAATGGCATGATGCTTATCAATTGGTTTTGGTGCTGAACTGTGAACAGATCTGCGCCCTTAGTGTCTGCCTCAAACAGTCTGTCCACGCCATCCATCTATGCTGGGAAGGTCTCCTTTGGTGCGTCATCTGGCTCACCCTTGGATACTTTCCTTGACATGCGACCATGGGTCAAGGTAAGAAAACGTGTGTTCAGTCTTCTTTTTGTATACATATACCATTTTTCTTATTGGGCTTGTGTATGTGGTTTTTGTTCAAAGGCTGATTTGGATATGCATCAAAATTTTTTAATCACGTGTGTACCCAGAGAGTCTATGTAACCATACTGTTTTATTTGTCCATATTGTGTGTGTGTGTTCATATGTGTGTGTTTGGGGGAGAGGGGGGAGGGGTTAAACATGTAACATTGGTATATTCTCAGCAAGTATAAGCATGAGCATAATTAAACTTTGCAGAACTATAAATATTGTCAGGATCTTTCCAGTCATAGCCTGTGTGAAGATGTCACTGAATCGTAACGACTGTAAATCTTTGTTTAACATTTTCAGCAAGAAAATCAATATTACAAAATCATTTTCTTGTAAATGATGATTACATACAATTATCGCTTTATACAGTGACAAGAGATATGTTAAATGATATGATATGAAAAAAAAAGGTTTAACAAATATCCAGTTAAATTATGGACATTGGGAGTACAATTTCAGGGGGCAACAACATTTTAGCAATAATCTGACTGTGTTTAAAGAAAAAAAAGATCAACTGTCATAATAATTCTGATCTCATTTCATTTTCTCATCCAAACTACTTTTATATTTGCCAGGTCAGTCTTGTTACAACATTGCCATAAAAAAAAAAAAACAACTTTAGGCATTCTATGGATCAAATGAAGTAAATACATCTTTAAAAATTATACTTATTATTATCATGAAATCCTGAACACAATCTATGGCATTATCTTTAAACAGAAAAAAATCTAAACACAGTCATTGAGACAACCTGAACACAACTACACAAACTTAAAATACTTGAGGCAGTTTTCCTGCATTTGACTCATGTATGATGAGTACATGTGACAGCAGAAGGAAAGACATGGTGGCTAGGGAAGGACAGTTGGTGTGTGAGGCAACATCACCATTGACAACAAACATTCAGCGCTAACTCTGGCAGACCTAGTTCTCATAAAAAAAAAGAAAAAGAAATTTGTGTGAAACCAGTAGCAAACTTCACATGTATTTAGCAAACACCGTTGAATTGGAAATATATTAACCTTTAACAAAAATTCATTGCTGAAAGCAAACTTGACATATTTTTGTAAGATGTAAGTAATGGAATGTCTGTGAGGATGAAAAATGAAAATTCTGTTAGCAGGTCCTTTGTTGCCTAACAACACAAAGTGAGCGTACAGAATATTGAAGATGCTAAATTCTACAGTTACACCATCAGCTACATCGGTAGAAACACAATATTTCACAAAATGTATTCCACACAAGAACATTGTTTTTAAAGGGCACCACCATACTGAAATGCATATGGTTCTGGGAAATCAAGGCTGGTTATATGAAAACTGCATTAAAAAAATACAAATAAACAAGAATAGAAGAAAGGCAGCAGACTGCTACAGAACTGCATTAGAAGTCCTGGAAATGAGAATGTTTCCGCTAGCTCTTTACTAATACTAAAAAAATAACCATAGATCAATTCTGTTTGAAAAATGTGTCCAATACACATTCAGACACAAATGTATATGTTGAAACTGCATTTGACTCAACTCCTGCTTGCACTGTTGCTAGCTGTGGACTGCACAGTAAACAAGCACACTTGCATTTCAGGTCAAGCTTTTGTGAACGATTTCAACCTTGGTCGTTACTGGCCACAAGAAGGTCCACAAGTCACCCTGTACGTACCGGCACCAGTCTTTAGGCGAATAGGCACCAACCACATCTTCATGTTGGAGCTGGAGCACTCCCCTTGTTCCAGGACTAACGCCACGCTGTGTACTGTGACCTTCACCGATGTGCCCATCATCAATGCTAAACCTGCCTCAGGTTACAGCAGAACTCGGTCAGATGCTGAGTGGGCAGGACGTGACATGCACTGATGCTGTAAGGTGTTGAACTCGTTGAGGGAACAGCAGCAATTGCAATCATTTGCTTTACTCATTTCATGGGAGTTTTTTTGTGTGTTCTTGAAAGGTACATATTTTTCTGTCCCATGTTTATGATTTGTATAGCGTGGCAGTGATCTTGACATTGGAGTGTCTTCTGTAAGTATTTGACGATATGTGGTCATATCCTGTAGTTTAAGTTGATTTCCTCATGTTTCTGACCAGTTGACTGTGTTCCATGTTCTTGAATCTGTGACAGTACGGAATGTGTATGCCTTACACTGATAAGTCCTCAGTAATGTCATTACTTGGACTGGTTTTGCACTTATATGCAATACCTCAACTCTCTTTCTACCACTGCACCTTGTGGAGTATACCTATTTAACTCAAACTGGGAAAATGTTCTTCTTCTTCTTCTGCGTACGCAGGCTGATACTCCTGCGGACACTCCCTGTATAGACAGGCAAGGATTAATCCCATCTACCCAACAAAGGGATGGAGTTTTGTGTGTATGACCGTTTTTTATCCCGCCATGGAAAATGTTCTAAGAATGACACCAGTATTCCCTCTGTGAAGGTGTCCCATACTTTCCCTTGCACATCTTATTTTTCAGTCATTGTCAGAAATGTCCTCTGTAGACTGATTTACTCGTACGAAAATCTCAGAACACAGGCAACAAAAACGTTACCATCTCCAGCTGAATTGGCTGAAATCTCTTGTGATATACATGCTTCTTTGTACAGGATCATTTTCTGGTTTTGGTCTTGTTGTTCTTATACACATTCCAGGCACTTCGTTGGTTAAACTGTGTCTACATTGATGTTCGTTGTTCTTTGCATGTCTGACGTGCAGCGAAGTCCATTAGTCATTCCAGCAGCTTGAATCATTCTTCACTGTGGATAGTATGCTGGGGGAAAAAATGGTGTACTTAGTTGTTTTTTTCTTTTTCAGAATGAATTGATCTGCTTAAAAAGATAATAATAATAATAATGAATACTTATATAGCGCCTATTCTCAGCTAGAGACCAAGCTCTAAGCACTTTACAATCAACACTCGTTTACACAACGGGCTGCCTACCTGGGTAGTGCCGACTGAAGAGCTGCCAGCCGACGCTTCATTAAGTCGTTTCCCGTGTCATCCAGTCAGTATCGTTCAATATCGATCACTCATTTTCCTTACTTCCTTCATTCTTTCCATTTCTCACGCAGGATGCATGCTATGTGTAACGTGTCATCCATACCAACGGCCAAACTGGCCTACTCTTCCGAAAGTTGGTGATGGGATTTTACGTGTGTGCAAGACGTTATGCGTGCGTTCACACACTGAACCTCGGTTTATAGTCTCATTCGAAGGACTGTATGGGAAATGGAGTCAGAACAAATGTTAACTCCAAGGGAAAAATCACCCTGTACTGAAATGCCCCGGCGGAGGTTCGAACCCGCAACCCCAGGATCACAAAGATTACGAGTCCGGCACTCTACCAACTGAGCTATTCCGGCTCCAAAGATCATGTGCTTAAAATTCTTTGAATGTTGTTTTGTTTGTCTTTTTGCATTGATATAGAACAAAATAAGTTGTGTTGGAAAACAGTGGCAGGCAAATAATTCCTCCGTCAGTATGATGGGTATGAAAGTGTAAATATGAACTCCCTCATCATGTAAGATTCATCAAATTCTATCTTTTAATGGAACCGTATGTTGACCACAGTCTAAAGTCGATTTTTGTGACACGTTTCTTGTTAAGAGCTCAAATGTGTTTGTAATTTCGTGAAAAGAAGACTGGCTGAGAGATTTGGAGGGTGAAGGATCAGTGAATAATGGATGAGAAGGCTGAAACTGCGTTGTTTGGTTGCCAGCTTTATGCTCTTTGGTGTAATTTGCCTTTTTTGTGTGTGCATTTTTGTCGAGGAAAAGTGTTCTTTTTATGAAAGAAAAACCAAACAGTCAAGCAGTGATTGATGAGTGTGACTGAATGTTCAGGAAAGTTGCTTCCGCAATCAGAGAAAATAAAGAAGTAGAAATTGGTATGCAGCTGTGTCGTGATTCAACATGATTCAGCTTGCCAAGAGTAGAATTCCCCCCCCCCCCCCCCCCCCCCCCCCCCCCCCTTTTTCTTCTGTCAATTTTTTGCTTACATGGTGTTTGGCCTGTGTGTGCTCTTCAAAGCAGAACCCCAAACAAGTATATGAATTTTCTGTATTTGCATAAATGATATATTCCTTTGTAAATTGTGTTGATGGAAAAGGAAAGTGACTTGAAAGCACTGTTGTATACCACACAAACATGGTGGTATGCTTTAAAAGGCAGGGTTATTTGTCTTCCACTGTTCTAATCACTAACATGTTGAAAACTTTCTTCAAGACTTCAAATCCTTATGAAAATTGAAGAAATTCCTCAACTTTGAGGAACATTTGAAAACCTTCAAGAAACAGGGTTTGGTCATGAGACACTGAATGTACTCACAGAAGAATGGTGCAAATTAGGTGGTTTTGCTTGTTTTGTTTTTGCTGTCTGTTTTGAATTGTGAAAGATGAAATCTGGGTAGATGCTTGGTGTGCTTCCTGGGTTGTCTGTGACTCAGAGACTCCATAAAATCAATCGATCTCTTGAACTGAACGACATTTCCCAATGAAAGTTTGGGTGTTTGTCCAAAAAGCATTAAATCTAACATTTAAATTTTGGTGCATGTGCATTAAAAGGCAAAGAAGTAATCAGTCACCCATTGTGTCAATTGAATTATATAATACCGATGACGCAGGCCATGGAGGACCCATACCATAAAGAGCGGTTATCGGATGCAGCGGTGCATTGAGTATGGATCACAGCACCCAGGTCATTGGTCAAGATATAAACTGTGGAGGATTTCAGTGAATATGGGTCTTGTATGCCCCATGTCATTGGAAAGGAGATAAACACAGCGAAAATCACAGTAAAGCCTATATAACCTTCATGTGTTGAGGGCAACCTGTGATGTCGGGAGTGTGTTGTCAAAGGTGAAGTGGGATGAAGGTTAAATCTCATCAAATGTAGATGTGTCCCTTGCAAACTGAGTTATCCATCAGAGGCACATGGATGCCAAGAATGTCAAGCAAACATAAGACTTTTCCTGTTTAACCTGAATTCAGGTTTTTAAAAGGTGTCCACGGTAATTCAGATGATTTGCATGAATCTTCTGAAAAAGATGGGGGTGGATGTGATGTAAATAAGTAAGATGCAGACTACTTGGGGCCATATTTTAAATCTGCAGTATCCCCATAGTACTCTTTTTTTTTATGAAGTCCATTAAAGCAGCTTTCTCAAACTTGCATGTATGCGTGGGTATGCTACTATGAGAAAGTTGCCTTTCAGGTCTTCACACAGAAAAGTACACTGGGGTAAATATGGGTATTGCCGTATACAAGCATTGGTAGGTATGAACGTTAAACTTGGTAGTAGCTAACTGAAAGACTATTGGGTTTTGGATGTTGGTCAAATTCTCTATTCTATCTGTAATTTCATTCCGATCTGTTACGGCCACTTTTCCAGCTGCCAGGTTCCAGAAAGTTTTCAGGCTTTTTCTGCTTTCTTGGGTCTCAGGTCTGTCAAAGAAAGCAACAAAAAAATTAAGGATTTGAGCAAAATATGTAATCACCTAGAATTGTGCTTTTCTGTATTCTTTCATTTTTCAAACTCCTCGTGCACTGTCCTGTCCATTGCCTGCTGTTGAAATTTTAAAATCAAAGTGCCTTGAATTTATTGAGCAGTATGAACTCTAAAAAAATAAAATAAAATAATGGAAAAAAAAAAGAAAGAACAAAATCTGGAGTAATGTGATATTTTATGGTGTCAAAATGACCTGGACAAATGTATAGTTTCACCTCTTTTCTTTGCATGCTCTTTAACAGATTCTTTTTTTTTTTCAACATCTCCATGCAACAAACTGTACTTACCGGAGCTGTGCCAAGTAAAAGGCTCCTATGTCATTTCCTGTACTTTTTTCCCCCTTGAACCAGATTTTATTGTTTTGATGGCAATTCTGAGATATTTCCAGTTGTGTTCTCTCAAAGAAAGTTAAGTCTTTCTTTAAAAAAGAAAAAAATAGTCTCTTTCCCAGTCCCCCCCCCCCCCCCCCCCCCTACCTCCTGCCCTCTTGCCACATCTCCTTCACTCCTCTCCAACACCCCCCCTCCCCCTCCCCCAACATGTATCTACTGAAAAAAAGCAAAATACATAGATTCAACAGTGTACTGAAGAATCTAGGATGTCCACCTAGGATGCAATGTCAGAAACATAATGAGTGGGTAAGGAAATTTCCAGATTTGACTTTAAGTAACCGAAGTGAAAAGCAACCATTTTGTTCCTTCATTCTCAGCATGGGTGAGGGATGGAGTGGATAACGGGCTATTTTTGTTTTTCAGCTTGTTGTGTTTGGATGTTCATTGTATTCTTAACAGCTTTATGAGCCATTTTCAGCTGGTAAATGTTTTTTTTTTTTTGTTTTTTTATTTGGTTTGTTTGTTCAGGGGAGCTAGGGTCCTTATTTGCATGTAACTATTGCATTATGTAAATGGTTGATGCAGTTGTGAACAGAAATGATATTGCATAGGAATGTTAGGAGCTGTTTTTGTTCACAGTTGATACGTTCAAACAACTTTTGTGGTAATGATTTTCAGACAACTGTCTGAAATACAACGCTGGAGCTTGTATGTTGCAGTAAATATAAGATGTTGATTGCATATCAGTAGGATAGTTGACAGTTTTATTGCATACAGGCTTATGTACAAGAAGCTGTTTTAATGCAAAAATTTCAAGGTTGACGTTTGTACTTAAAAGTTATATTTGTCTTACCAGAATCTGTGAATATGTAAACGAGTGTGACACATAAAAAAACTTTTAAAAGAAATGCCATTGGTTTTGTTCTTTTTGAATTTGTGTTGGCAATCTGTGGCCATGAATAACACACACACACACATACACAACATCTCAGGAACAAATTGAAATAAATATGCGTTCAACATTAATATGAAGGCTGTAATACAATAGCATAAACCTTTATTAATCCAAGTAAGACATTCCATGTTTATTCAAAGGTTTGTCACTCATACCAACACAGTATCTTGGTGTAACTCATACTTAAAGTTGAGAAAAATACAACAACAACAAAAATGAATAAATAAATAAATACAGCTAAAAACCTGTACAAAAATGCAGAAAACAGATAAGACAATACATCAAGAAAAGAAGAAGGCCATATACGGAAGGCCTTATAGTCAAATACTACTGCAGAATGGACATTGTGTAAATGTCACTACATGATTACCTTAACAAAATCTAGAATGTTGAATTTTAGCCAAAATTAAAAGAAAAGGGTGAAAAGACTGTATTTGGCAAAGGCAGGTGAATTGTTGACAATTAAATAAATTACAGACAATAGCAAACACTTGTAAGCAAAAGGGCAAGTCAAAGACTGACAGATCAGGAGAAATTTCCAGCAGACAAGTTTAAGAGGGTGAGGATACAGTCTGTGTATGTCAACAAACATTAGTGACGAGGTTATCCCAATTTTCAGATTTCATCCTCATAATCCACATGAGCTCCATTTTGAAAGGCATCTTTCTCCATGATCTCTATTAACCTGCCTGCACTCGTGTCACATGTCAACAGCTTGTTTTCTGCCTTGGGATCTGAAGAAAAGAGATCAGAACATGATCCATATCTAAAGCTAAAACTGGAAAAAAGTTAATTTTTAAAGTACAAACTCCTTGCAATACTAAGTTTTGAAGTAGTAATAGTAATGCTCTTTTACACAAATATGCAGTAGTCAAGCGAAGCGACAAATCATACTAAACTAATTGAATTGTATGAGTGCCTGTATTTCACAGGGAGAGAACACAGCATCATACAATTAGATAAAAAAAACAAACCTGTTCTTTCTGTCTATAACAAAAATACTCATACACACTTCATTAATGTATATGTAAGCAAACACAACACAACACAACACACACACACACACACACACACACACACGCACGCACGCACGCACGCACGCACGCACGCACGCACGCACGCACACACACACACACACACACACACACACTGGTAACTGAAATATGAGATTCTGCCTGTTGGCCCCATCTTACCTGTCAACCATCTGCGTGTTTCATCATCACAGGTGTGTAGGACAGTCTCTGTCATGTCAGTCAACAGTTCCCCGGGAGTATAATTCAGGACACGAATCCCATCTTCCTCGGCAGCTAAAACCTTGAAGAACATCGCCCTGGCTGTTTTCACTGAAGAAAAAAAAAGAACAGAACCACTACTGAAGCCACTTTTCCGCCATAGAGGTTTTCATTCCGTTTTTTTTTTTTTTTTTTTTTTTTTTAGCTTTATCTGCTCAGTACCATGCTTTGTGCATTTTGCTCTCTCTCTCTCTCTCTCCCTGTCTCTGTCTCTCTCTCTCTCTCTCCCTGTCTCTCTCTCTCTCCCTCTCTCTGTCTCTCTCTCTCTCCCTCTCTCTGTCTCTCTCTCTCTCCCTCTCTCTGTCTCTCTCTCTCTGTCTCTCTCTTTCTCTGTTATTGATTCCTAAATGCTCGATTTTGTGACCATTTTACCTTGTGCAGTATTTGTCTCTCCTTGAGTTACTTGCTTGTATCTCTCATATTCATTTTATTGACAGTGTCTTTAAAATGCATATGGTTGCTCCATATTGCATCTTTCTATGTTTATTCTCTCTCTCTCTCTCTCTCTCTCTCCTCCAAAGAGGAAGACAGTCAAAACTTGGAAGTAAAGACTGCCAGAACGCGCAACCCAGCCTACAAATCAAAGAGCAAAGTATCCTCTGTGGTGCACAGGGAAGAGAAGAAGGTGGAGGGGGTAGCTATACAGAATTAGAAAAGATTTGGAATCAGTTTAGCCCATATTGAAGAAGGGCAGAAAATGGATAGCGTGGAAGTTTGTGATAAGCCAACGCTGAACCTTGGCAAGAAATGGATAGTTTGGAAGTCAGTGGGCATGATTTAAAAAAAAAAAAAGTATCAAGATTAAATAGCAAGACACTTGCAAACCAACGGGCAGGGATTGGGATCGTCTGAAATAATATGGTGTCAAAGGCAAAAAAGAAAGCAAAGAGGAACATAATACTGGAAGAGGCTACACATATAAAATATGTCTGAGAAGTATGCCAGTTCATGCAAAGGAGCATTAGCTCGAGGAAGATACACATGGAGGCACAGCCAAATGCTCGGCTAGATGATGCATATCATTAGGAGTGCCAGTAGAAACATCATGCCACAAGAAGCTCCAGCCACGACATTCTACACGGCAACAGGCCACAAACCATGTCTAGAGCCCTGTGACATCTAGGGTATGAAAACGGGGTACATTGATTGAAGTGGACGACTGTGACAGCACAGTAGACCTTGTAGACAGGGAAATCCATCCAGACCTCACCAGGAAAGTGACATGACTACAGATATAGTGCTGCACTCAGGTTCATCAAAACAAATGATTCTGATTAAATTCACTGTGCTACATGAAAGCAGAATGAAGGAAACTCACGCTGGCAAGACTGAGAAGTTGCCAGTATAGCCAGGAAATTAAAGGAATCTGGTTTCCAAGCCAATATCCTCACCAAGAGCATAGACGTGTAGAGGAAATCGAAACCATGAGAGCAGGAGGATAAAGGGTCACAGAATTTGAGGCTTTTTTATGCTGACCGATGAGGATGAGCATGATTAAGTTGATGCTACATATTTCCATTCCGGTCTGAGAGCAGGGTTGTAATCAATACGTACTTTAATAATGATTACAATCTGGCATCAACCAGGCCCGAGAGATACAGACGCCTGCAGTGTTAGTCAAGAAATTTGAGCAACTTTCGCAAAGAAGCATCCATTAAGTGGATAAAACTCAACTGTGTTGTCACTGTTTTCCCGACTGAGCTCATAGCTAATTCAGCTCTTAGATGTAGCCAGTCGGATCAGAAAAATCTCACAAATACATGGCTCTGATGGAAATCGGACCCACGGCCTCCCAAATAAACATAATAAAAAAATAACAAATATGGGAGGTCACTTTGACTCCAATGTTGAATTATTACCTTCCAATGGCTACAGACTAATGCTGCTTCTTGTCACAATTCGCTAAACACAGATGCAGACATTAGGCACACAGAATTAACAAGAAACTTCAATGTACTGGTATGTGTGTGTGTGTGTGTTCCCGTTTTTTTTCAAAGCCCTATAGAAACCGATCATCAACAATATTTATTTCAATAAATCAATTGAATTTAAAAAAAACCCACCTTTCTCTGAGTTCGTAATATCTTTAAAGGTTTAATCGTAACTAGTTTATGAAAAAAAACTATGAATCATTCCAAATCACACATCCCTCAAACGTGATTTGGCAAATGGGGATAATAATGAACCATGAAAAAGTGTGGGAGGGGGCTTATAATCTAACACTACACCAGCTGATACCATCACAATGACGCTGCGCTGATAAGCAGAATCATCAGTTTTTATCTGGCAAAACTTTGAGCAGTGTATGGTGATGAGAATCGCCCATCTGCAGTAAGAAGCCCTGAAGATAAGCAGATCACTCAGCCAGTAGGGCCTAACTGGCATATGAATACGGCCACCAGCAGAATTGAAGAAGGAAGACGATCTACACAGATGTGGAAGAGAAAGTGAAATAAGACGCCATCTTTGTTTACAAGACCATAGGAACTGAATCTGAAATTAATTTTCTTACTTATGCTTTATCTTGGAGTCAGTGTCTTCCTCTGATATGTCACATGCCAAACAGCTTGCATCCTATTGTTCTATTTTTGCTTTTATACAATGGAGGTAGTTTACGATAGCATTGCTTGGACTTGAAACAATTATCAATGTGCTAAGTCCTCAAGCAATTTGACTATTTACAGACAAACACAGGCTGCACACCACATCAAGGTACAAGCCAGGCGGTTCCAAACAGGCAGATTAAAATTAAAGAAATGGGACTATTTGGGAGCTTCAAGCTGGCGCAAAAATAGCGTCACGGGTGAGTGCAAAGGCCAGAAATGTGATGTCAACTAAGGGGAAGGCCATGTATTTGAAGATCGTTTGTGATTTCATCGGTGAACGTCCCCCAGAACGAGGGATATAATTTGTAGGGAGTTGTTCTTTTAGTCAATGAACAGTTTAACATTAAATGCTGCTCAGATTTATGGTAAGCCTGAAAACGCTTACATGGGTCAGGCCTATTTAGTTTTCAGTGCAAAATCCTAATTGAGGCGTATGGCCTGCATACCGGCGGTTTTCGGGACGTTTCCAAGGGAGGGAAAGACTGCCGGCGGCTCAGACCGTGGCATTTCCCCATTGTTAACATCAGAAACTATCAATTTAAGAACAGGAACCATAAGACACATTCTGACAGAAGACAGCCCCTTCAGACTGTCAAAAACCGAAAGAATTTGCACGCTGCAGTGTTATGTTCCTCAGATACCGCCGTCGCGTTATTGTTGGGGCTTTGAGTGTGGGAGGCAGAGGGGAGAGTGAGGGGAGAGGGGGTGGGGGGGGGGGGGGGGGGGGGGAGACGGGCTAGCCAGCTGGTCTGTGATTTGTGGTTGGTTAAGAGTTATCTATTCATGTGCAGTGCAAGATATTAAGTGGCACAACAGTGATCAGAAACACCGGGAAGGACGATGCCTCTGTCAACAACAACAGCAACAAGGACGCATACATGAGTGGAGTTGTCCGACTAAAACTCCATCCTCATGATGCCCTAACAGAACAAAACTTGGCGTCTTATATATAACAAAGCATCTTTCCATGAATTGTCTTCTTATGCCATGTGCCTGCTGATACTATTACTGAGCTCGATCCAAATTGCAACGAGACCAGTTTATTTAAAAAACGAGCAGTTCCATTGAAAGCGACACCACACACACACTCACACACGTGTAGACGTTAATTGATTTTGCCCGTTCAGTTAATTCATATTTCCCGTGCGTTCTGTCCATGTCTCCTGTGAAAAATGTCCTGTCTATCACCGCGTGCCTGCCTTACAATAGATTAAAACGAATTCTCTCCGAAACATAAATTTGTTAACGGAAATTGTTAGTTCATATTTCTCCTAAACTATACCTTCAATACTATGGCTAATGGTCAAAACGGGGTAGACTAACACTGATCTGGAACATAATGCAATGGGGACAGTTTCCATAATTCAGTTTTCATGTTGGATGGAGACGAGCTGTTTCATTGAAAGGGCACACACATACACATAGACACACAAACGTTCGCGTTCGCGCTCGCAAATCGGAGAATCTAATGACATAGTCACACACACACACACACACACACACACACACACACACACACACCACTTATGATTTTGGAATACCAAGATAACCAAGTAAAAAGTAATGTGGGCACCGATTTTTTGATAGCGGTATGAATGTATAAGCCTACTCGCTAAAAGCTGTCTGAAACGGACAGCATACCAATAATGCACGTGGTTTTCGATGGTCTAGGGGAGGAGAGAGGTGGCAGGGCCGCTAGAATAGGACTTTCATTCTGATCATAACCTCATCGAACCCATACCTGTAGAATACATGGCCCAGCTTTTCATCGGCTGTAGCGCTGACAACAAGCTTATGTTCACAACCACACGACTAAAATCCGGTAACGTTGCTGGGAAAAATTTCAGAAATTCCGTCGTCAGCGCAATGACACCTGACATAGTCTTCAGGTAGTGGGTCACATCTGTCACGGGTGGCAAATTTCGTATGAACTTGACAGGTTCGATGGCTGCAGCATTGTGAACTAAGATGGCTTGCTGAAAATCTTCAGCTCTTGCTCCAAGAATGTGAAGATCTGGGAAAACACGGCAAAGTGCTGTGCATCCTGCTGGCTCTGGTCAAAGTAGTGAGCAATGGCTGTGACGTGTGGCGACTTTTCTTGCAGACTGTTCTCACCGTTTCTTAGTCACCCGGGCTTCTTGCAAGAAGAGCGATCACAGACCCTCTGGACATTTGCAAGCAAGATTCGAAGCGATGCTTTCACCCCAGCCCTCGGCTAGACCCAGTCACGAAACACGCCGTTCTCCTGCAGAACATGTTAAAAACTGTCACCTGAGCCCCAGCGAATGAAGCAGTCCCTAATTAAACTGTGACGAGGCTCGGAAAACCGAACGACAATGTCAAAGAATAGTAGTAGTAGTAGTAGTAGTAGTGTAGGGACGTAATCAATACATAGGCCGTTAAGCCTTTCAATGTCCCCTCGTGTTATTTTACTTTTTATGACAGGGTTGAAAATGCATGCAATATAAATTTTCCTTCTTATTCATCAAAGCTTCTAAACTGTACTTTAAATTTCAAGTCTTTATCCAGCAAATTCTTAAAAACATTAGTATTTTTAGCAAATTTAAGTGCAGTTGTCAAACTGTTCCAGTTAGTAATAACTCTGTTACTGAACTTGAATCTCCCCATGTTAGTATGAAACTGCTTAACAAAAATTTTGCCTTCCGAATTTCTTGTTCAAATCTGTTTTAAACAGCCTCAAAAAAGTAGTCCCACTGTATGTCCGTTTGCTGGTGAAATATTTTGAACACTTCAATCAAATCCCCTCTAATACGTCAAACCTTTTAAAGAGTGCAAATTTAAGTAATTTAATCTATCTGTAAAAGACATGTTTGTACATTCTTGCAAGATTTTAGTAGCTCTTCTCTGAAACTCTTTCAATTGCTATTGACTGTCTTTAAAGTGTGGGTACCAAATTATATTGCCATATTCAAGATGCGGTCTAACCATAGCTTTATATAACTTTAAAAACGTTTCTTTATTTAGGTAAATAAAAGTTCTTTTTATTAATCCAATCATTTGGTTTGCTTTATTTATACATTTTTGAATGTGAATATCAAAGAGTAAATCTTTATCAAAGATTACCCCCAGATCCTTTTCTTCCTCACATTTCTGTACCAGCCTATTTCCACCATCTATTTTCATGTTGTATTCATGTTCAGATTGTTTTTGCCAACATGCAAAACTTTACTTTTTTTCAACATTAAAATATAGATTCCACTTGTCTGACCAGTTTTGGAGGCAATTTAAATTTTCTTGCAGACTATTATAGTTATCTGATTTGTCATATATTTTTGTATCATCAGCAAAAATTTTACAAAAACTATTTACCTCATCTGGAAGGTCATTTATAAAAATAGTAAACAGTACGGGTCCTAAAATGCTCCCTTGGGGAATACCACTCATAACATCTTCTCTGTCGACATACAGTTACCCACTCTTACTCTTTGTTTCTATTTGACAAAAAGTCTCTAACCCAGTTTAGCAACTTACCTACTATACCGTATGCTTCCATTTTTTTCAATAATCTCTCATGCGAACCGTATCAAAAGCTTTACGGAAATAAAGGGTAAATTATATCAACAGAGTACTTATTCTCTAGCATGTTAACTAAATCTTCCATAACTTCAAGTAGTTGTGATATGCAAGACCTTTTTTACGAAAGCCATGCTGGCATACTGCAAACAAATTTATTATCAGTGAAGTGAGATACTATGACATCTCTTATAATGGATTCTAGCACTTTGCATGCAATGCAGGTTAAGCTTACCGGACGATAGTTGCCTGGCTCAGATTTTGACCCTTTTTTTAAAAATAGCAGTAACTTCTGCCGATTTCCAGTCGAGGGGTAATTTCCTGTCTCTAAGATTTATTTAATCTTACTGAGCGGTACAGCTAACTCCTTACTTAATTCTTTTAGAACTTTAGGTGGTATTAAATCAGGGCCCTGCGCTTTAGACTGATTCAATTCAAAACAACTTCTTCTCTACTGCATCTGAAGTAATTATTATATCTGTAACTGAAATTCCATTAGATTTACTACATTCAATAAGATCAGGTATGTTATTTGTATCTCATTAGCAAAGACACTTGCGAAGAACTCATTTAAAACTTCAGCTTTTTCCATATCTGACTCGGCCAACCCTCCTTTACCATCATTTAGAGTATTTACCCCTGTGTTTACTTTTGTACGTTCTTGCACGTATTCCAAAAACATTTGGGAGTTTTTTTACATTGTTCTGCTATTTTACGTTCATAAGCTTTTCTTGTTTGATTTGATTTCATTTTTGCTCTTATTTCGCATTCTTGCATATTTACTGTATTCTTTCCCATCTTTCGTCAATAAATACCTTTGAAAAAGATTATATTTTTTCTTAATCATTTTAAGTACTTTATCATTCATCCAGAGTGGTTTAAAGCATTTTATTTTGGCTACACTTAGTCTTTGGAATACATTCATCCATACTTCTTAAAACTTCGCATTTTAAGACATTCCACATTTCCTCGACATCCTGATCATTTGTAAGCAAAGAGTTGCCACTCTCTGATAGCATTTTCCTCATTTTATTATAGTCTCCTTTCTGTAATCAAATTTGTACTTAGGGGTTTTTCTTAGTCTTTTCTTTGGGAACATACAGTTCAAATGTTAAAATCAAGTGATCACTTTACCCAAAGGGTCACTATATTCAATATCAGATCAAGGATTCTTCATTAACTAAAACTAAGTCATCAATTGTTGACTTCTGTCCTTCCCGAACACGAGTTGGGTTAGTCACTTTCTGTATTAAAAAGCATCTCTAAAGTTTTTCAATAACATCATTGCTTTTATCACTATTCCAATTTCCATCCCATTTTACATCAGGAAAATTAAAATCACCAAATATACATATTTTACTATATCTACTCATTTTTCTGCTTTTAGCAAATTAAATAACTCATAATTGTTTTCATCATTTGAGTTTGGGCTTCTGTACATACCCCTACTAATATTGTCTCATCGTTACCACCCCTGATAATACACCATAATTGCTCTTGAAATTTGTATTTTCAAACTCATCGCAAAGTTGTGCATTTAGCTCCTTAGCAAAATACATGGCTATAACCCCTTTTAGGTTCCTTATTCAGAAACATATCAAAGCCAGCAATTTCAAATTCAACATCTTTTGCTGCATATAAAACATTTTTTGCTCTTACTTCCGTTAAGCCAATAATATCTGGCTTCTCCTCATTTTATACGAATTAAAAACTCATCCTTTTTATTCAGAAGACTATCTACATTACTGTACAAAAATTCTCATTGAGTCATTACCTTTAGATTTACAATTATTTTTCCCTAACACAGTCTGGGATGTAACATTTGTAAGATTGTCATTAACTTCAGAGAATAAAGATTTTGCTTTGTACAGCTATTTACATATTGTGGTTTGCTTGACAGTCAGTGTTTCACCTCAGGGTCTGGACCTCGTCCGGACACTGATCTGGGACAACAGCACCAGTTTGGTTCTGTTTGGTGTGAATGTCACAATCTTGCCAGCCTTATAATCAATCTTTAAGTTTGTCTCCCCATTTGTCTTTCTTTGGTTCAGTTCAGCTTTCAACGATTTGATCTGTTCTTTCTTTTTTGTGGTGTCATTATTTATGTAAATCTGCTTTCTCCTTCCTTAACATGCTTGTTTAATCCTTGGACATTTTTCATTATTTTCTTTTTGGCTTCCTCAGTTCTGACTTCCATTCTCAGGAGTCTTGGTTTAGCATTTCTGCCAACCTGGATTCTGCCTAACCTGACTGGGTTATTGACCTCATTTCTCTGAACATCAGTGATTTTGCCCACCAAATCTCTGACTCTTTCCTGGTCTTCATTCTCCTTTCCTCTGGGGACTCTGCTGAGCTCTCTGGAAATTGCATATTATTATGTTGACTTCCTCTTTTCCCTCTCCTCACTTTCTTCCATGTATCTTTACCTTTCTCTCCACCACCTCCTCTATTTTGCTCTCAACTTCTCTCAGACTTCTTTCTGTGTACCCTCTAATCTGTCCAGTCTATCATGAACAGAGGTCAACACTCTCAAAATACTGTCCATTTTTGCCTCAAGTCTTGATTTTATGCCCTTTTTCTCCATTGTCATCCTCTCTACAATCCTCACAAAACCATTGAATGAAGTTGCCCCCATGTTTAAGACAGTTATACTGTGCTCCTGTCAACTCAGTGCATGTCTTGTGGCACCATTCTTTGCACCCATGGGACTCCATCACTTCATCACAACCTTCTTCAACTGCATTGTCGCATTTCAAACAAACCCATGGACTCCTCTGATCAACCCCTTTTGCTTTTTAATTGCCCCCCTGACCCTGGCCCTGGCCCTGTCCCTGTCCCCCCAAAAACAAGGACACCTGTTATATGATACCTTCCGCGCTAAAAATTAGGAGGGGGGGGGGGGGGGGGGGGGGGTTAGTCAGGAGTGGAGGGAGGAGAGGGGAGGAAGGGAGAAGAAAGGCGACGTCAGGGAAAGGGGGTTAGTGCATACATGTCACTGGTTAAAAGTGTGTCCCGATGGCAGTCTGACCAAGGACATTTTTTTCCACCAAAGACCATGAGGTGTCGATGACAGATGCTTGTGACGGTGTTCACACAGGTAATGCTAACGTTTGTAAACGTAAACGAAACACAGGCAGATGAAATGGGTCCTTTTGATAAACATGATAACATTGACATTGTTTGTGATCAAATCAGTATCTGTTCCGACAACTTTGTTGACATGGCCGCTTTGTCTAACAAAGTAAATGCTCTTTAATGTAGTAGTAGTAGTAGTAGTGTAGGGACGTAATCAATACATAGGCCGTTAAGCCTTTCAATGTCCCCTCGTGTTTTTTTACTTTTATGACAGGGTTGAAAATGCATGCAATATAAATTTTCCTTCTTATTCATCAAAGCTTCTAAACTGTACTTTAAATTTCAAGTCTTTATCCAGCAAATTCTTAAAAACATTAGTATTTTTAGCAAATTTAAGTGCAGTTGTCAAACTGTTCCAGTTAGTAATAACTCTGTTACTGAACTTGAATCTCCCCATGTTAGTATGAAACTGCTTAACAAAATTTTGCCTTCCGAATTTCTTGTTCTATCTGTTTTAACAGCCTCAAAAAAGTAGTCCCACTGTATGTCCGTTTGCTGGTGAAATATTTTGAACACTTCAATCAAATCCCTCTAATACGTCTACCTTTTAAAGAGTGCAAATTTAAGTAATTTAATCTATCTGTATAAGACATGTTTGTTACATTCTTGCAAGATTTTAGTAGCTCTTCTCTGTACTCTTTCAATTGCTATTGACTGTCTTTTCAAGTGTGGGTACCAAATTATATTGCCATATTCAAGATGCGGTCTAACCATAGCTTTATATAACTTTAAAAACGTTTCTTTATTTAGGTAAATAAAAGTTCTTTTTATTAATCCAATCATTTGGTTTGCTTTATTTATACATTTTTGAATGTGAATATCAAAGAGTAAATCTTTATCAAAGATTACCCCCAGATCCTTTTCTTCCTCACATTTCTGTACCAGCCTATTTCCACCATCTATTTTCATGTTGTATTCATGTTCAGGATTGTTTTTGCCAACATGCAAAACTTTACATTTTTCAACATTAAAATATAGATTCCACTTGTCTGACCAGTTTTGGAGGCAATTTAAATTTTCTTGCAGACTATTATAGTTATCTGATTTGTCATATATTTTTGTATCATCAGCAAAAATTTTACAAAAACTATTTACCTCATCTGGAAGGTCATTTATAAAAATAGTAAACAGTACAGGTCCTAAAATGCTCCCTTGGGGAATACCACTCATAACATCTTTCTCTGTCGACATACAGTTACCCACTCTTACTCTTTGTTTTCTATTTGACAAAAAGTCTCTAATCCAGTTTAGCAACTTACCTACTATACCGTATGCTTCCATTTTTTTCAATAATCTCTCATGCGGAACCGTATCAAAAGCTTTACGGAAATCAAGGTAAATTATATCAACAGAGTACTTATTCTCTAGCATGTTAACTAAATCTTCCATAACTTCAAGTAGTTGTGATATGCAAGACCTTTTTTTACGAAAGCCATGCTGGCATACTGCAAACAAATTATTATCAGTGAAGTGAGATACTATGACATCTCTTATAATGGATTCTAGCACTTTGCATGCAATGCAGGTTAAGCTTACCGGACGATAGTTGCCTGGCTCAGATTTTGACCCTTTTTTTAAAAATAGCAGTAACTTCTGCCGATTTCCAGTCGAGGGTAATTTTCCTGTCTCTAATGATTTATTATAAATCTTACTGAGCGGTACAGCTAACTCCTTACTTAATTCTTTTAGAACTTTAGGTGGTATTAAATCAGGTCCCTGCGCTTTAGACTGATTCAATTCAAACAACTTCTTCTCTACTGCATCTGAAGTAATTATTATATCTGTAACTGAAATTCCATTAGATTTACTACATTCAATAAGATCAGGTATGTTATTTGTATCTTCATTAGCAAAGACACTTGCGAAGAACTCATTTAAAACTTCAGCTTTTTCCATATCTGACTCGGCCAACCCTCCTTTACCATCATTAGAGTATTTACCCCCTGTGTTTACTTTTGTACGTTCTTGCACGTATTTCCAAAAACATTTGGGAGTTTTTTACATTGTTCTGCTATTTTACGTTCATAAGCTTTTCTTGTTGATTTGATTTCATTTTTGCTCTTATTTCGCATTCTTGCATATTTACTGTATTCTTTCCCATCTTTCGTCAATAAATACCTTTGAAAAAGATTATATTTTTTCTTAATCATTTTAAGTACTTTATCATTCATCCAAAGTGGTTTAAGCATTTTATTTTGGCTACACTTAGTCTTTGGAATACATTCATCCATACTTCTTAAAACTTCGCATTTTAAGACATTCCACATTTCCTCGACATCCTGATCATTTGTAAGCAAAGAGTTGACACTCTCTGATAGCATTTTCCTCATTTTATTATAGTCTCCTTTCTGTAAATCAAATTTGTACTTAGGGTTTTTTTAGTCTTTTCTTTGGGAACATACAGTTCAAATGTTAAAATCAAGTGATCACTTTTACCCAAAGGGTCACTATATTCAATATCAGAGATCAAGGATTCTTCATTAACTAAAACTAAGTCATCAATTGTTGGCTTCTGTCCTTCCCGAACACGAGTTGGGTTAGTCACTTTCTGTATTAAAAAGGCATCTCTAAAGTTTTCAATAACATCATTGCTTTTATCACTATTCCAATTTCCATCCCATTTTACATCAGGAAAATTAAAATCACCAAATATACATATTTTACTATATCCTCTTCGCCTGTCTGTTCACTTGTTTGTTCAGAAACCTCAGGAAGCAATTCTGATTATCTTTATAACCATTACGAAAGTGAGAAAAGTCAAGATCGTGTGAGAGGTCATGACAATGTAAACAACACAGGTGTGAATGGAAAAC
Source organism: Conus ventricosus (assembly GCA_018398815.1). Lineage (NCBI taxonomy): Eukaryota > Metazoa > Mollusca > Gastropoda > Neogastropoda > Conidae > Conus > Conus ventricosus. The sequence continues at coordinate 118,368,778 of CM031597.1, read as the reverse complement.
CCATACTGATTTTATACTGAAGCATTAATGGTTTGCTTTCAAAGATTGTTGACGAAGATTTTTTGTCCCATTCAGTTTCTATCGATTTTATGTTTAGTTGAAACATTAAGCCTACGGACGACTTCTAATCTAGTGTGTAGCCTATATAAACTGTAAACTGCTCTTTAAGCCTGCTACACGTTTTGCAAATCAAGGAAGCGTGTATACTGACAAGAAAAACGTTATCATATTCCTGATTCCTAAAGATCTTTTTGGTTTATCAAAGAATATTTTGTATGCTTGTGCTTGTGTACCACCAGAGAATTCACCTTGTTTATCTTTCTGCGATATTGAAAAAGGCATTACTGATCTAGAAGCCTGTATTACTTATGCTTTACTAGCTCTGTCTGAAGTGTTTTTACTTTTATCTGAAGATCTGAACAGCAGAACATTTGATATTCTATAAGATTTGAATGCTCATGAAATTGCCAATAATTTTCAAGTAAACTACAGGCCAGAGATGAGCAATAGATGTTCTGAAGAAAAACGGATAAACACACATATACGGTAAGTTGTTAAATATGCGTACATCACAGGGTCTGTGTATTTTGAACGGTTTATGTCATGGTGACTGTCAAGGTCATTCCACATACATATCAGAAACTGGAAGCAGTTTGAGTGACTATTTCATAGCATCTTGTGATTTGTTTCCAGTTATCCATCTGTTTTGTAAACTTTCTGTAGCTAAATGAATTGATTCTGACCATTTGCCTTTGGAATTTAGGATTGGTTCTCTTCAGAACAATAAAAGCAAGACATACAAAAACAACAACAAAAAAGCACAATTTATTAAAAATTCCAGTGACAAGATGAATATGCTGATTTATCAAATTAGCAAATGAATAAAAAAAGATATACTGTAAATGACTGGAAGGCTTGTTGCTCTTATTGACGAGGACGTTAATGCCACTCTTGATACGTTTAATGAATGTATTAGCTGAATGCATGAAAAGACGTACTATAAGAATGGATGGTAAGAATAAAGACAAAGACTGGTTTAGTGCTAAATTGAAGGCAAGAAGACTTTTGCGGATATTCAAGAGTATGCTAGCTAAAGAAAAATGATAAAACATATCGTCTTTCATGAAGAGGATACAAAAAAATTGATCGAGAGAAAGAAAAGAAAAAAATAACAGTTCTTTACTGTATAACCTAGTACATTTGTTAAATAAATGTTAGCGAACCGCCCAGAGAACGTGGACAAACGAGTCACAAGACAAAACACAACGTGTTTCGACCTCTTAGGTCTTCGTCGGGTGATAAAATAAACGAATAAAACAACGAAAATTCACTTAGCTTTGATCGCTTCAGATCGTTTAGGGTTCAGCGCAAGGAAGAAGGGCCTTCTTCCTTGCGCTGAACCCTAAGCGATCTGAAGCGATCAAAGGGCCTTCTTCCTTGCGCTGAACCCTAAGCGATCTGAAGCGATCAAAGGGCCTTCTTCCTTGCGCTGAACCCTAAGCGATCTGAAGCGATCAAAGCTAAGTGAATTTTCGTTGTTTTATTCGTTTATTTATCACCTGACGAAGACCCAAGAGGTCGAAACGCGTTGTGTTTTGTCTTGTGACTCGTTTGTCCCCGTTCTCTGGGCGGTTCGCTAACATTTATTTAAGATTTGTTTAGATTTCCGCCTGCAGTCGTCTCGCTTTGCAACTAGATCTAGTATACTGACTTCCATAAAAAAAGCGAAAACAAAACAAGCTGAAGGTTGGGGTGAATTTTATTGGTCACAATTGTACAGAGCGAAAGCGAGAATTCAACGTGATTTGATTCATTACACCGGTAATGTGTGAAAATGTCATCAGCAATATGTCTTTTGTGTGGAAAATCCAAGGTCACGTGACAAACCAGCTTGAAGTCCTAATACCGTGTGTGGCCACCATTTGCGTTGACAACTGCTTGACACCTGCGGCTCATTGAGTGGACCAGGTGGTTGATGCGTCCCCTTGGCACACCAGCCCACACATGGACGATGGCCTGGTGAAGTTGAGCCGCTGTTGCTGGTCGTGGACGCAGGAGGTCAAACCGTCTGCCAAGATCATCCCAAAAATGTTCTATTGGATTTAAATCGGGACTGAGGGCTGGCCAGGGCAGCACATTCACGTTGTTATGCTGAAGAAATTGCTGGGTGGCCCTGGCGGTGTGTGGTCTTGCATTGTCCTGTTGGAATGTCCAGTTTGGGTGTTGCGCAAAAAAAGGATCGACATGGGGTCTGAGCACCTGGTTGATGTAGCGCTGTGCATTGACACCCTGTCCGCGACCAGGACCAATGTTCTGAAAGATGACTGGTCCTATGGCGTGGTTAATGCCAATTGCACCCCATATCATAACGTTCGGGCCTCCCCAGGGGTTCCGCTCTACCACACAGGAGTCAGCATAGCGTTCACCAGGTCGACGCCATATTCTGACACGACCGTCAGCCATGTCAATACAAAAACGGCTCTCATCTGAGAACTGCTGCCTGCGCCAGCTGATTCGGGCTTGTGCCCACTGCAGCCTGTCCTGCTGGTGTCTTGGTGTCAGTACCGGACCTCTGTGAGGACGCCTACATGCAAGCCCGTTCTCCTGAAGATGCCGCCGCATAGTGTTGAGGCTGATTCGTTGCTGGAGATTCCCAGGCACCTGTCGAGCAGTGTTAGCGGCTGTTTGCCGCCTGTCCCGCAGATGGGTTCAAACAAGATGGCGATCCTCTCTTTGTGTGGTGACCCAAGGATGGCCTGGCCGGGGACGATCATCAGTGGTACCAGTGACTCGCATGCGGTGCTGCAGACGATAGATGGTTGAGATGTGGACGTTAAAGATGTTGGCGACCTGCCTGGCATCCACACCAGCCTCCAGATGGCCTAGGGCACGATTGCGTTCCTCTGCTCGTAGTCTTGGCATCTCTGTAGCGCTCAGACGGCAAGTCGTTACCTGAACCTTGTAGCGCAGCTTTATAAAGGCTGCATGCCTGCGTACTTGTCGCTGGTTAACTTTGCTCTGCATGGTGTGCACGTGCCTCACATGCAGCAACCAGTTTGCCATTTTTGTTGACCCTCCAATGCCGGGGGTTCCGCTCTACCACACAGGAGTCAGCATAGCGTTCACCAGGTCGACGCCATATTCTGACACGACCGTCAGCCATGTCAATACAAATTACTACCTTCACTTCTTCAAGCACTGCTATTTTTTCGGTTTTTTTTTCTCTCTAAATTCTTTGGTTGAGAAACATCATCATCCTTAAAAGATTAGAATTAATATAGTGTATCATGATAAAATCTTTGCTGGAAAGGAGAGAAACTGAGGGCGGAGGAGGGGGGTGGGATAGGGGAGGTGGAAATTTCATTGTCATTGTGTACGGTCAAATAAAAATGTTATGTATCAGTGATAAATGCTGATGCCAAACCTAAACACTTTCAAAACATTAGAGCTACAGAACAAAGTCACAATACTTAGTTCACACACACACACTTGTAGTTACAGAGTTACTGTTTATCCAAAGCCATTTTGTTTTTGTATTGTAATTTAGCTAGAGCATGCTGTACACAGATTCACATACATCACTCTCTTGAAAAGGCAATACATACAAACACAAGAACATCAACCAACCATCAAACAGACAGATGCACAAATCCATACAATCCATCCTCTTTCTTTTCCCCCCTGTCATGCTAACCACATAAACACTGACAAAAAATCAAACATGCATGTCCAAGTAACCCATCCTCTTTCCTTTTCCCTGTCAATTCAAACACAACTATTGTCAAAACATCAAACATGCACATCCTTATGGTGCATTCCCTTTCCTTTTTCCTGTCATACACAGACAGAACGAAAACATCAAACATGCATAACCATATAATACACCCCCTTGTCTGACAAACCATCAAATTTAACACATCCGTGTTATACACCCCCTTCTCTGACAAACCATCAAACTTATACATCCAAATTACACACGCTCTTTCCTTTTCCTCTGTTCTAAACATAATCATACTCCCCCCATCCCATCCCATCTCATGCACCACCCTCTCCTTTCCCCAAACACACATCATGCCAGAACACCACTTTTCTTTTTAATTAAATGACTATGTCTGTAGAGATTAACAGTAGCACTGACAACAGCAACACATAAAATGGAGACAACAGCAACAACGACAAAAAATCAGCATTTCGTTTTCTGTTCCTTTCTGAACAGTTCATGAACAAACAATATTGTCATCCTTGTAAACATAACCACACAACTTTACCCTGAAAGTGGGGAAGGGGTGTGGGGTGTGGGGTGACTTGATTGATCTTTTCTCGCTAGCCAGATAATGCTGTGAGGGTTGATTGATCCAGAATTTAAACTTATCCACTGCAGGGATAAACTGTACTTGACCGTAATTGCGTCATTTCTTGAAAACAGTTGAAAAATGTAAATAAACCATAAACATTTGATAAATCATTCTACTGAGCACTGGATAATGGATGACTAGCAAATATATATACCTAAGTCCAACATTAGACTAACATTTCATAAATCATTCTATTGAGCACTGGATAATGGATGACTAGCAAATATATATAACTAAGTCGAGTCCAACATTAGACAAGAATACTTGGGGGAGAAAAGAAACCTAGAAGAAATAATTATAACATAGAATGCAAAACTGTTAGTGGAGCCTTCCCAAAGGAAATGCTCATGACAGTGGGGATAAAACTTGAAAGTAATCAGCGTGATCTATAGAGAGCTAGGCAGGTGGTATCCTGTACATGTTAGATAACAACTGACGTGACTGAATGTAATCAAAGAAGCTAAATCAGTGCGGGGAGGGGGTCTTCGAGGTAAGAACTGACACTGATTGCTGACCGAGTATTACTGAGCACACAGTTCTCTTCTAGGTGTTTTGTTCTAGGTGTGTTGAACATTCTTTCCACATTGCTCTGAGGAGGCTGACTGTCTGGCTGTCCGACTTCTTGGTTTTATCCAGAGACTGTAGAAGAAGGGACAGAGGCTTCCACCAGGCCTCCTGTGAACTCGTGGAAAGGCCAGTTTCAACCTGTCTGGGAAATTTACTTGTGGAGATAAAGTTCACAGTATATAATGAGTCAATCACATTGCTGAGGAGAATCGTGTGTGTAAATTACAAAGAACTACAGAACATGGTAACTGGATAAGTATTGATAGCTGTTCTTTTTCCAGTTGTGTGGGTGTTCTTCCAAATATGTCACATCTTCTTTTTGATTATTAGCAATGGTAAATAAAGTGATGACAAGATGACTGAAATGATTGCAGCATTGCTGAAAACCAGTACAGTTACACACTGACAAAACACATGATTTGAAACAGGTTTTGAAAGATGAATGTTTGCAGTGATGTGAGCAAGTCTTTGCACTGCCTGGATTGAACAGGTAATTGACGCAACTGATCTGTAGGGTTGGATGAATGTGGTGTTATTAAGACTACACTGAACATGGGAGCCGACACTAGAGGTTCATCCAGCATCTGTACAAAACTGCTTTCCGATGGATCAGTACAAGGAGTCTATACCGAGTGGCTCATGGTATGGAGTCTAGAACGACTGATGCTCTTTAGCTGATGCCCCATCATAACACAGCTCTTCCACACTCAGTGCGTCAGTCCATTCATCATTTTTTCCTTTGCTTTGTACTTCATGAGGAAAGATCCTTGTTTGTAGCCCTCTGAGCCAGGCAACCAAGAATGATGCAGCACGACCCTCATGTGTGTTGAAATTTAAGTATGAGCAGTTGTCATTTCACTTACACAAGGTCGATGCTCTGAGAATTGGAAGTAAATTTTCTTTATGCACACCAACCCACGGTTGTTCTGGAAGCACAGTGAAACCCGTGTGTCCCACCTACTGCTGTCATTGGTTTTGTCTTTCCCTTTCTCTTTAATGGGGATTGGTCTGGAAACGTCCAGTGTTCCATGACTGGTTGATGATTAGATGGTCCTTCTACCTGGTTATGGATCCGAAGCTCTTGATCATGTCATTTCTAACGTCATCTGTTTTCAGAGGTGCACAATGTGAAGAGAAATGATTCATTTGAATACTGAGAATCAGGTTAATGAATGATGTTGGGGACTAAAGATGCTTTGTGTGGCTTCAGAGACTATCCAACATGTTTTTTCACAACATGAAATGAAAATTAAATTCACATCAAATTGTTACACACATCATCCTGTAACAAACTGAAAATATTATTCATTCTCTGATGATCAGAAAAGAATCGGAATTTTCATCACTCAGAAGCTGATACTTAAGCGTTTTTAACCTTCCAGCATTCAAAAATGTTACCCACAAACCCGTCTTAAAAGCCAAAGTTTTGCAATTTTTTATGCACAAGCTGCGCCATAGTTGTGCGGTACCCCAAATTAGCATCTTCTTTTACTTGTGTAATCTTGATCCGAGATGAAAGCTTCATTCAAAGTGGGAGCGTACAAGCCACAGCTTTACACATGAAAATTTACAAACAGGCTTAAGTGACTATGGCCGTGGGCTGTGGCGGAATACAATGTCAAAGGGTTAAAAATGGATGAAAAGATTGTTAAAATTAGAAGAGAACCTGTCCATCTGTTTTCATGTCTGTATTTATGTAGCATCTCTAGGGGGGTGTGTGTGTGTGTGTGTGTGTGTGTGTGTTGTGTGTGTGTGTATGTATCTATACCTACCTATCTACAGATATATATATATATATATATATATATATATATATATATATATATTTCACAGGTAAAATTCTCACTAAAACTCACACCGAGCCTCAACAAAACGACGTCAACAGGTAGATTTGAATAAAATGAATACTAAAACAAGTTGAACGTCTTTTCCCACAGGGATAACTTTAATTTTCTAGCTTTCGCCACGAAGGCTTCTTCAGGAATAAAACACTTCATAAAAGGTCCAATTCTTTGGATGTGAATACTCATCAGCAGACACAACAATCTGTTTTAGCAACAAACACTCACACACACACACACACTCACTCATCCACACTCACACACTCACCACCAACTCACAACAAACACGCACTGCACACACAATTACCCACACACGCTTAAACGTGACGGAGATGTGGGAAGGGGGGGGGGGGGGGGAGGAAGGGGGGGAGGAGAGAAGGCGGAGGGAGAGAGAGTGGAAGTTAGAAAAAGAAGTGGAATAGATTGGAAGAAAGAAGTTAGGAGGAGTCTTCGATAGAAAGAAGAAACAAAGAGGAAGTATGTAGCGCAATCAGTATGTTGAATAGGAACATACTGATTGCGCTACATACTTCCTCTTTGTTTCTTCTTTCTATCGAAGACTCCTCCTAACTTCTTTCTTCCTATCTATTCCACTTCTTTTTCTAACTTCCACTCTCTCTCCCTCCGCCTTCTCTCCTCCCCCCCTTCCTCCCGCCCCCCCCCCCCTTCCCCGTCACGTTTAAGCGTGTGTGGGTAATCGTGTGTGCAGTGCGTGTTTGTTGTGAGTTGGTGGTGAGTGTGCGAGTGTGGATGAGTGAGTGTGTGTGTGTGTGTGTGTGTGTGTGTGTTGCTAAAACAGATTGTTGTGTCTGCTGATGAGTATTCAATCCTAAGAATTGGACCTTTTTGAAGTGTTTTATTCCTGAAGAAGCCTTCGGGGCGCGAAGCTAGAAAATTAAAGTTACCCCTGTGGGAAAAAGACGTTCAACTTTTTTAGTATTCATTTTATATATATTATATATATATTATATAATATTATATATTGAATTATAAACAAAGCTTGCTCTTATGTCTTAGATTGAAAAAATTTAGGGGGGATACGCATTCATATCTGCAGTGGTGATGATTCTGCCTAACTAACAGTATGTGCACGAGTGGGTGAATGGGGGAAAAATGCTCTCAAATGGGGCCTTCAGCAAGCTTATATTCTCCAAGAGGGGGGACATCCTCCAATGGGAGGGAAACTCACTAACATATAAACTCCTGGCATATACCGTTATTTCGAAACTTGGTGGTTTCTCCTCAGTGACCGCGGAAAGTGGTTTAATTTGACTCCTCTGCCTTTTCAGTTTTAAGAAGAATGCAATCCCAGAAAAGGTTGGTGTGCAATACCCTAGTATGTTTGTTGGTTTTCAAAAAACCAACCAAAGGTTTTCCATCTAAGAAGCAAAAGAAAATCATAAAAGAGCCAAAACAAATACATTTTCTTGTGAAAAATAGAAAATATAAAACGTATCCTCTAAGACACAAGTGCTGAGGGCTGTTCTGGAATGAATCCCCAAGGGACTAAAATCCCAAAAAACTAATAAATTCCCAAAGGGTAAGTACCGCACCGTTCCAGCAACTTACAGGCGCTTGGGTGTTGCAATGACTGCAGAAAAATTGAATTATAAACAAAGCTTGCTCTTTGTCTTTTGTTTTAAGAAAAAAAGGGGGGGGAAAGCATTCATATCTGCAGGGTAGGATTCTGCCTAATCAGTTTGTGCAGAGGGGTGAATGGGGGAAAAAAAGCTTCTCAAAATGAGCCTTCAGCAAGTTTTTTCTCCCAAAAGGGGAAATCCCGGTCATTGCAAACCAAGCTGCTCTGTAAGTTGCGGAACGGTGCGGTACTTATCCCTTTGGAATTTTTTGTTTGTTGTTTTTTTTCCCTTGCGGATTCATTCAAAAACTGCCTCGCATTGTGTTTAGGGATTCGTTTTTTTTTTATTTTTCACAAAAAAATGTAGTTTGTTTTTCTCTTTTATGTTTTTTTTTGCTTTTTGATGGACCTTGGTTGGTTTTTTTTAAAACTCAAAAACATCCGGTTTGCACACCACTTTTTGGGATTGCTTCCTTAAAACTGAAAGGCAGAGGAGCAAAATTTCCCTTCCGCGGCATGGGAGAAACCCCAAGTTTCGAAATTGGTATATGACAGGAGTTATATTTTTGGGTTCCCTCCCATTTGGGGGATGTCCCTCTTGGGAATTAAGCTTTCTGAAAGGGTCATTTTTAGAAACATTTTTCCCCTTCACCCCCCCATGGGCCCTATGTTTGTTAGGCAGAATCTCACCCCTGCCGTATAATGCCCTATCTCCCCCCATTTTTTCAATCTAAAGGCCTAAGAGCAGCTTTGTTTTAAATTTTATTTCTTGCAGCATTGCAACACCAAGCTGCTCTGTAGTTGCTGGAACGGGCGGTACTTATCCTTGGAATTTATTGTTGTGTATTTTAGTCCCTTTGGGGTTCTTCCCAAAAATAGCCCCAGCACTTGGTCTTTGGGATATCGTTTTATATTTTTTTTTTCCAAGAAAAAGTAGTTTTTTTTGCTTTTTATGATTTTCTTTTTCTTCTTAGATGGGACCTTTTGGGTTGGGTTTTTTTAAAACTCAACAAAAATCGACGGTAGCACACCAACCTTTTTGGATTGCTTCTTCTTAAATGAAAAGGCAGAGGAGTCAAATTACCCTTTCCCCGGTCATGGGAGAAACACCAAAATTTCGAAATATCGGTAAGGGCAGGAGTTATTGTTTGTGAGTTTCCCTCCTATTGGAGGATGTCTCCCCCTTTTGGGAATAAAGCTTGCTGAAGGTCATTTGAGAAACATTTTTCCATTCACCCCCTATGACATTTGTTAGTTAGGGAATATTACCTGCAAAATGAATGCGTATCTCCCCTATTTCTTCAATCTAAGACTAAGAGCAAGCTTTGTTTATATTTAAAATTTCTTGCAGTCATTGCAACACCAAGCTGCTCTGTAAGTTGCTGGAACGGTGCGGTATTTTCCCTTTGGGAAATTTTTTGTTTTTTGTATTTAGTCCCCTTTGGGGTTCATTCCAAGAATGCCCCCAGCATGGTCTTTAAGGGTATCGTTTTTTTTTTTCTATTTTTCACAAAAAAATGTAGTTTGTTTTGCTCTTTTTGATTTTCTTTTGTTTTAGATGGAACTTTGGTTGGGTTTTTAAAACTCAACAAACTATCGGGATGCCACCAAACCCTTTTTTTGGGGTTGCATTCTTCTTTTAAAAATGAAAGGGAGAGGGGTCAAATTACCACTTTCCCCGGTCATGAGGAGAAACCAAGTTCGAAAATTTGGGTTTGACCAGGGTCATTGTTGTGGTTTCCCCCCCTTTTTGGGGGATGTCCCTCTTTGGGGAATTTAAAAACTTGTGAAGGCTCATTTTTTGGAAGTTTTTCCCTTCACCCCTCCTGCACAATGTTGTTAGGCGAATATCTCCCCTGAGAATGAATGCGAAACTCCCCCCATTTCTTCAAACTGACTAAGAGCAAAACTTTGTTTATAATTCATTTTCTTTCAGCTTGAACACCAAACGTCGTAAGTTGTGGGGCGTGCGGTATTATCTTGGAAATTTTTTTGTTTGTTGTATTTTTGTCCCTTTCGGGATTCATTCCAAAAATAGCCTCAGCACTTGTGTCTTAGAGGATATCGTTTTATATTTTCTATTTTTCACAAAAAAATGTAGTTTGTTTTGTCTTTTATATTTTCCCTTTTTTTCTTGTGGACTTTGGTTTTGGTTTTTTTAAAAAACAAAAAAACATACTACGGTTTGACCCAACCTTTTCTGGGGGTTGATTCTTTTTAAAATGAAAAGGGAGAGGAGTCAAATTACCCCTTTCCCCGGCCCCCGGGAGAACCCCCCAAATTTCGAAATACGGTATTGACCCGGAGTTATATGTTTTGTGAGTTTCCCCCCCTTTGGAGGGTGTCTCCCTCTTGGAGAATATAAGCTTGCTGAAGGTCATTTTGAGAAGCATTTTTCCCCCTTCACCCCCTCAAGCACAACTGTTAGTTAGGCAGAAACTTACCCCTGCAGATATGAATGCGTTTCCCCCCCTTTTTTCAATCTAAGACATAAGAGCAAGCTTTGTTTATAATTCATTTCTTGCGTCTTGCAACACCAAATGCTCTTAAGTTGCTGGAACGGTGCGGTACTTATCCTTGGAAATTTTTTAGTTTTTTGTTAATATAAAATTTATATATATCCCCTTTTTTTGGGCTCGTGACATCTTGAATTACCAACTTTTGATTCATGGGAGGCCTGAAAAAATTTTTTGAAAACAACACCACCCACACACACACAAACAAAAACAAAAATGCATTTAAAAAACAGCCTGCAAGGGGAAGGAAAAAGAAAAGGGGTACCAAAATTGACTTTATCTGTGTCCTTTTATCTGATCTAAAAAAAAAAAAAGTAAAAATTAAAACCCCTTTAAAATTTTTTTTTCCTTTTTGTTTTTTGTTGTTCCCACACACCCCCACCACCAACCAAAACAAAAATTAAGACACACTTTTTTTCAACACACGTCAATTACATATATTAAAGAAAAAACTTTTGGAAACAGAAATGAATAATTCTTTTATCCCTTCACTGAAATAACTGGAATGTTATATGGCTGCTCAAAATTAACAATCGAGTATAATACCTGCTCCAAAGAAACTGGAATGCTAATCAACATGAAATGAAACAGCACCTCTCATATCTTAAGTAATATACAACAACTTCTCTCACTATATACCACTTGCAACAGTCATATAATTATGGCCAAAAAAAAAAAAAAAAAAGGTGAAGCTCCAGGATTTCCTACAAAGTTGAAAAAAACCCTGCAATGTATGAAAAAAAAGTAAAGAAAAAAATCCAATTTCCCTCTGTGACTGCTGAATATAAATTCTGTTTTGTGTTGAACAATAAGTACAGTGGTGTGTTGAACAATAAGTACAGTGGAAAACATGTGCAGGCTAACAATACCTCTGTCATAAAACAATAACATGGCAAAGGCTAAAAAAGAAAGTAACAAACAAGTATTGTAACTCTTGCTCCCATGATGAAATAAATACATGCCCATAACTCCAAACGAATATTGCTAACGACATCGAATCGCATAGCACATATGACAGCACACAGAACAAGGAAACATCCCCCTTGTTTGTTCGGTGTGTTCTATGCTGTCATGTCTGGTAGGCATTTTGAAGTCATAAGCAGTATTTGTTTGGAATTATGGGCGTGCATGTTTTTTCATGATGGAAGCAAGAGTTACCCTGTTTGTTTGCTATTTACTGTTTAGTGCCTCATTTAAAATTTCCTTCCATAAAAAAAGAAAGGAAAAAAAAAACCAGGGTTTGTGAGATAAAGAAATGGGACTGAAATGGACAAATCAGGGCATAAGATGATATAAACCACCTTGTAAGCAGCATACAGGGACCGTCACAGTCCATCCTGAAAACAGAACCATTCATATCGAATGCTCAGAGGCCTTCAATCTGCTGATTCATATGTATACATCAATGACGAAGTTTAAGCAAAGGTGCAACTTGTGCATCATATCATCAACTTGCAGTTTGGAAATGGGCATTGATCACTTAGATTTCATCGTAATAGTCTACACGGGAACCATTTTCAAAGGTATTCTTCTCCAAGATGAGAATCAGCTTCCCGATGCTTTCGTCACTGGTCAGCAAAGTGGACTCTGCTTTGGCATCTGCGGAAAAAACAACAATAAACATGAAAGCACTCTTGTATACACACCACACATAAACACTTACAGAAACATCAAATGCAATGAAACCCTTACTGAATTTTTTTTTCAGGGCGCGCGCGCACACACACACACCACACACACACACACACACACACACACACACACACACACACACACACACTCTCTCTCTCTCTCTCTCTCTGTCTCAGTCTCTCTCTCACATCGATTTATTTTTACTTTCAAAAGAAGTTTACAGCACATTGGTAAGAAGCAAATTCTTTGAAGGTATGTTTTAATGGCATTTTGTAAAGAAAGTAGTGTGATTCACTGGCACATATGAATGTAAATCAGGGGGTTGTGGAAAGCTGAGGTTTTGAGTTGTCCATATTTGAGGGAGATGGAGATGTCCAGGGAGTTGTGTGACTGGGAAGTGGTGCATGTAAAGTTGATGGACAGCGAAAGGTCTGAAGAGAACTGAGGAAGTTGAGGTCTTGTTCTTGCATGGGCGTGGCACCCTGCCCCTAACTGATATATCTTTTATAGACTCTGGAGTCAGGCCTATGTAAGAAAGTAGTAACTTGAGTTGCACGTGTCCCATAAAAAGGCAGGCACAGGATAGTCCCTTTTTGTTTTCTACAAACTTACTGATTCACATTCATGCCTCGACTACACAATATCTTCCCACCATCCATCCACTAAACACAGCGTTCCATATTCTGAATTCATCCACCTTCACAGACATTGTTCCTAAGAAGATTTCACACTGCCAACGGCCAAAATCTTTTAGTTTTTCATTAATTGTGGATATCCCAGTACCATCATTAATGATGCTCTCAGTAGCACCACTGTTGTGTCCAGAACAACTGCCTTCAAAACCCAACCTCCAAAAGAAACAGACAGATCTACCTCCTGTCTCCTCTTCCACTCACACACACTTCTCATCTGCAGGATCATCAAGTCCTATTGTAAAGTCGATCATAAACCTGCCTTTGAAACAAAACCTATGATTATTTTTAGGCGCAACAAAAAACCTCAAAGACCTGTTTAAGCACTCCAGGTCATTACAGCTGTTAGCAACGGGGTAAACTAAAACATCGGAAATCATCCGTGACCCATAATGAACATACCTGCTAATTTTCACAAAGATCGGCCAAGTACTCTCTGAGATATTCCATAAAGAAGAAAAACCGTTACAAGCCGTTACAGCCATTAGTAACGGCTGTAAAAGTAAACTAAAACATCGGGCATCATCCTTGACCCATAGTGAACATACCTACAATTTTTCAGAAAGATCGGCCCAGTAGTTTTGTCTGGAGCGAGTGAAACACATTTTGACCACGGACACACACACACACAGACACACAGCATTTCTTCGTTCCCATTCTAAAGTACTCCCTGTTCTTTAAGAACTGGGAGTACAAAAAGTAGATTCTGCTATTACAGGCACAACAATGTATATGCTATCCAGTGTCAACTGTGCAGTAAGATCTATGTCGGTGAGACATCCTGCACACTATATGCACACATTTCTGAACACCTGGCTGACATCTGCTACCATTGACCAAAACAGCTCTGAATGCAATGTGTACGTTTCATTATTTGTTCCTTCATTTTGGCCATTCAGCATTTTTATTTTGAATTTTACTGGTCTTTTAAAGTTCTAATTAAAGGTGTAATATTACGTTTCAGTTAACTGCGGGGTAAATACGCTTTCCTCTCCTTCTTTCCTTTCCTTCTCAGTTCTTTTTTTTTTCTAACAGTAATCCAAATAGCTACAATGCATCTATCTTTTGCACACCCACATGTTTCAACTTTAATTAATCCTGGACGATAATGGACGATAAAAGCTCCACAACAATTAACAACAATTACATGATTCAAGAAAAAGGATAGATTCATATATTTACAAAGATCTGTTAGAGGGTAAAAAAAAAAGAAGAAACACAGCAAGTGCAAAAGGAGAACTAACAAACAGCACAGCAGAAGCTGTCATATAATTTTACAGAAAGTAATAAACTTTCTTAATTTTTGCTGATGACTTAAATCTACCAGGTGACAAGAATCTTAAAAGATCGAACATTAGATACCTTCTCAGGTTGTAAATTACTTAAGATACCAGTGTTCGTCTCCAAATGCATCCAATCAGAATTTTTACCAATACCACTCTAACAGGGACTTCCATTCTGTCATCCCATCTCACTTTCAAGTTTATGGCAACTACACTGAAAATAAATAAACTGAAAAACGATTTTATCTGGTGCCTATGTAACATACTGTTCTTGCCCATGATCTTTCTTAGAATTTCTGGACCAAATATATTTAGTACTTTCCACCTATGTTTATAATTATTTTCAAGAGCTAACATCGCTTTTTTACAAAGTGCATCTTAGGAAGTGTTGTGACTTCCCGATACAGAGAAAACTTCTATTCATACATAAAGACACACACACAGACACACATATACATACACATGAGTACAAATACATACTACGTACGCACACTCACAGTTTGGACATGCACCTGCTCAAACAAATCTACTGCTTCTTGATTCAATCTTCACCATTACTGACCAAGCAATGCAATGAAATCTCTCATCAAACCAAAAGACTCCCCTAACTACAACTCCCTTCCTTTAAAAACTTTCTTTTCTAAAACATTTTTCCCCCTTTGGAAGATTTACCACCTAATGAGGATTACTTCTCATTTCACAGTGTTTTACAGACTCTTTTAACGTGGTGACAGCCCTGATGTGGCCCTTTGTGGTCGGCTGGGCTATAAGCAACATTATCTTATCTTATCTTACAGACTCTGGTCTGCCAAAAACTTTTAATTTCATCACCATAGCAATCCAACAGTTGAAGCAGACTTCACAAGAGGAGAGGTCTTCAAATATGTTTGTTCTTGTACAGACAGTACCACAAAACTTAGTCGACATAATCATTTTTGTAAGAAATATAATTAGCATTGATAACACTATGAATGCAGGTATTTGGATACCACGATCAGGAACAAATTTTCACACAATCTTTCTTCTAATCAGGTTAAGGGGCCCTAATCAAATGTTAATCGATCAGCTGTGGAGCTAATGGTAGTGAGATCCCACCACCCGTACAGGTGGACTTTTTCAGTCTGCACACCCTCTCTGACCACCCAGCATTGAATAGACCCCTGATTCAGCAGGAAGCAGTGGAAGAAGAGTGATACGCACTAGCTGCCCTTATGCTGCATTCTAGATGTGGTGAATCTCTACCACCTAACTGCCTCTATGGTCTAATTTAGGCTATGGGACATTTGAAAAACAAAAACAAAAAAACTCCTTAACTATCAGGCCACAGAATCAGGTGTCAGAGAAGAAAAAGATGAAAAAGATGTGAAAACTACTCACACTTTTCAAAGCAAACTGGCAACAGTTGCATGAGAATAGCCATACGGCTCACTGTGGAATAGATCACACAACATTTGCTGTTGTAAAATCATTCTGAGTCACCAAGCGCCCAGTCACACATGCAGATCAAAAAGATTGGAAGAAGCTGTTCGTAAGAGAATAAGGCTACCAACAGTAAGACACTAGTCTAACCACTGTCTATCTCTTCTCTCATTCAAGAGCCAATGATCTTTAATGAGTGGCAAGTGGTTGTTGAGAGGTTCTGATACTGCACTCTTCAAACCACATACTTTTCATCCAGCTCTTCATCCCATCATCTTCACAGGTGGCGATGATGCTGTCTGTCATGGACGTGTCTACTGGTCCAGGCGAGTAGTTCAGCACCCGTGTGTCTTCCTCCTCAGCTGCTACAACCTTAAAAACATGTCCCTGGCAGCTCGTGCTGAAAACAAACCAAGGCGACAATGTCTGAAATTGATGAGCAATTGTGACGTGGCACCGACACAAACACATACTCACTCTCTCTCTCTCTTTCTTTCTCTCTCTCTTTCATACATCGCTAGGGTTCGGAGTTAAAGTTGTACATCATGATGCCTGCCTTCATTATCTTAGACATTTGTCCCCTCACTCTCTTCTTTCTTCTGTCTGGCTGACTTTGTTCCTCGACTACACCATGACAGTGACAAAATGCTCAAGAATGAATGGCCTAGTATATATATATATTCTCAGCCATCCAAACCACTACAAAGGACACTGGCAGATGCAACATTCCCTCACTTGTTTCGTGAGCGTGAGCCCACATGTCATGCACATGGTGAAAGGTGTAACTTTGCATATCCCTCATAGGCTGAAACGCCAAGATCTGAAAGATCTTCGATCTATACTGTATTACGTCACACTGTGCTGTGTAGACAAGTCTCCGTCCCCAAACCAGAAGACTCAATTCCCCTTCCGTAATACTTTTCACTGGATGTCACGATCCTCTGACAGGTGTTCAGTCAGAGATCCGCCATAGGCCATAAGACTGAAAACAGTTATCTTCAATAGATTCAGTACCTGTGTATGCCAGTGACGGGGATGTTTTCTCTCCTACTCTGAGACTCTCTGTCAAGTTTCACTGATTGTCCCAGAAAAAAATTAAGTTGAATTTAGTCTGAGTCTTGAGACTATGTAATCTGTATTTATGTCAATAGGATAACTTTGTGCCAGTACTTGGTCATATCTGTTAAGATGATTTATGAATAATGTTGATTGCCTCAATGCTTTGTTATAGGCGGCTATCTAATATTTTCTGATTGCCTGAATTGTATGCCCTTCAGTTTTTTAACAGTTCCTTACTGTCTAAAACCACATGTTAAAATCAACTAAAACCCTGGATGAAGAAATAAAGGTTGAGACAAAAAAATACAAGATGATACATTTTATGTTAGTTTCATGCATACAGGCTGAGACCTTAGACTTTTCCTAAAACTTGTGAGGGCAAGTGTGCTGACTCATCAAGCCTGAATCCTAGCAACTCACCTACAAACCAGGCTCTGTTATCTCTACAAACCCTGAGATTCTATTTCCCCATCATCCGTACCAACTGGATCAGCACAGGAACAAGAATCCATTCATGCTGCTACATGGCCACATGGACAACCAACTGACCAGCGGGCCTACAAGTAGTGGTGACAAAAACAGAATCAGTTGAGAGATCTGTACACCTCTCCATCTTTGCCTCAGCTAGTCAACTCGGATAAACAATGAATTCCATCCCTTTATGAGGAGTTAGTGAGTAGAAGCTAGCCAGCCCAAGGAAGGCTAGACTGATTCTATGACTCCTTCATTCATTTTAATTGGTAAATTGCTTAAAATATTTTTTGATTGGTACATTTCATCTTAGGTACATTTTGATCTTGTATACAAGTCTTTTATATGTGAAAATGACTTAAACTAGGGTTGGTTTATTTGTTGTTCATACATCACTTCATGTTTGAACCTATTTCTGTCTGTCACCAGAGTACAAGCAGTTTTAAATGCATGAGCCAATGTATTTTCAACAGTTAAAAAAACACAACATGAATTTCTTTTGATGACTAGTACCAGAAAGCTGCTACTTCCAATACTGGTGGCAAATTTTGATATAAGCACTACTCTATAATTCTGATAAAAAAAAAAACTCACTCTGAATCCTTCTCCTAAAGGACCATACCTTTCACACTTACTCATCACTGTACTCACCTAAATGGGCAACAATGTCCAAACTGATGAGCAATCGCCCTAAACAACTGATGAGCAATCACCTAAATAACTGAGCAATCACCAAATAGGCAACAACGTCTGGTAAAACTGCAGAGCAATCATCCAAACTGGCAACATTGTCTAAAACTGATAAACAATCACCTAAAATAATCAACAATGTCTAAATTGATGAGCAATCACCTAATAAAATATGCAACAATGTCTAAAACTGATAAGCAATCACACAATTATATGCGCAACAATGTCCAAAACTGATGAATAACCACCTAAATAACTGATGAGTAATCACCTTAAAAGGCAACAATCTCTAAAAGTGATGGGCAATCACCCAAATGAGTAACAATGCCTAAAACTGATGAGCAATCACCAAAGCAGGCAAAAACATTTGAAACTGATAAGGAATTACCTAAATAGGCAACAATGTCTAAAACTTGAGCAATCACCACAGTAGGCTACAATGTCTAAAGCTGTGGGGCAATCACCCAAACCAATGAATGAATAGATTGCTAGTGTGATCACCAAAGAATGAAACCACACACACACATGCACACACACACAAAGAGAGAGAGAGAGAGAGAAGACAAGACAAGACAAGACAAGACAAAATTCTTTATTTACGAGGATAATAGATAAGCACTGATGTGTATTTTTACATCCAGCCTCGCCCTGTGTAGGGTCAACAATATAAATAAAAGGTAACAAAGGAAGCATGCAAAAGTGACTAGAACTACAATACAATACGGGATTAAAATTTAAAAAGGGGGAAAAAAAAAGAAAAAGAGAGAGAGAGGAGAGAGAGAGAGAGAGAGAGAGAGAGAGAGAGAGAGAGAGAGAGAGAGACGTAGGAGCGAAGCGAGTGCGGGGTAAGTCAGCAGAGAGAGAGAGAGAGGGAGAGAAGAGAGAGAGAGAGAGAGAGGGGAGAGAGAGAGAGAGAGAGGGAGGGAGAGAGAGAGAGAGAGAGAGAGAGGAGGAGAGAGAGAGAGAGAGAGAGAGAGAGAGAGAGAGAGAGAGAGAGAGAGAGAGAGAGGGTGGGGGAAGAAAGAGGCTAGAGTGGGTGCGATAAGAGAGCATGTTTAGAAGAATCTGACAATCAGAAAATTCCAAAGAGATACAAGACAATTGATTTTGAAACACTGGGGGAGGGGGGGGGGATAGAAATATAGCACAAATCGAGGTGGGAAATACATAATGATAGCCCAGTCGCCACGGGTAGGACGGGATATCATATCCATCCGCAGAACCGTAAGAGAGAGAGAGAGAGAGAGAGAGAGAGAGAGAGAGAGAGAGAGAGAGAGAGAGAGAGAGAGAGAGAGTCACATAAGAATACAAGCATTTCGACAGAATGACAAGAGGGCAGGAGGTAGTAGGAAACACAGACACACACACACACACACACACACACACACACACACACACACACACACACAGAGAGAGAGTCACATAAGAATACAAGCATTTCGACAGAATGACAAGAGGGCAGGAGGTAGTAGGAAAAACACACACACACACACACACACACACACACACACACACACACACACACACACACTCACATGTACTCATATAAGACATACTTACTAAACAAAATAACATACATGTGCATTTCAAGTACAAAACCACTTTCTAAATAGTCAGGTACATACATAAGGCAAAGAGGGTGGTGGTGATTGGTGGTGGTTTTATGGCGGAGTATGCAAGTACTGGCACATAAGATGGTTGAAATAATGGTGTTTGAAGGTTGATATGCATTGGCGTCGTTTGGTTGATTCAGGGAGCGAGTTCCATTGCCAGGAGCCTGAATATGTTAAACTGGATTTGAATAAGTCAATTCTAGGAACAGGGACATGAAGTGAGGGTGCCTTCCCAGACACAATCTTGTGCATTATGATCCCTTTGTTGTATTCTAATCTCAGACTTAATGGGAGAACTTGAATCTTTTTATAGTCCGAGTCCAGAAGACTACTGCTTTTTAGGACTAATTTGAGTGCTCGCTTGTGTAGGCTTAATGGTTTGAGAGTGTTCGCGCCAGCACAGTCCCATAGAGTAGATCCATAGTCCATGTATGATTGAATATGAGACTGGAAAAAGAGCTTGCGTGAATGCAGGTCGAGGAAGCGTTTTATTTTGGAGAGGTGATAAACTTTCTGTGAAACATTTTTGCATAGCGAGGTTATGTGAGCTTGCCAACTCATATTGTTATCAATTGTTATTCCTAGCACTTTGAGGCATATAGGCCTAACCTGTTCAACGGGTTCATTTTTAAGATGTACAGAGGAGAAAACTTAAGTGTGAGATTTTGTCTTTTTTGCCTGGTTGTGATAAGCATGGATTTAGTTTTTTGAGGGTGAAGCGACATGTGATTTAGTTCAGTCCATTTCACGAGATCATTCGCACTTTCTTGTAAAGTTTGTGCAAGAACAGTAACATCAGAATGATTTGTGTGGATTGTTGTGTCATCAGCAAAAAGTTCACAGGTGGATGTGAAGAGAGAGAGAGAGAGAGAGAGAGAGAGAGAGAGAGAGAGAGAGAGAGAGACAGAGAGAGAGAGAGAGAGAGACAGACAGAGAGGGAGAGAGAGAGTGGGGGGGGGGGGGGAGAGTGTGTGTGTGTGTGTGTGTGTGTGTGTGTGTGTGAGAGAGTATAATCTCCAGCACACTATAAGCTAGCAGCATGTCGCAAAATCTCTTACCTGAACAATACATGGTCCAGCTTTTTATTGGCTGCACTGCTGCCAGAGAGCTCATGTTGACGATTACTCGGGAGAGCCCCGACGTCGGTGGAAAGAACTTCAAGAACTCTGAAGTCAGGGCTATGACCCCGGCCACGTTTGTGTGAAGGAATTGGGCCAACTCCTGAACGTCTGGCAGATTCCTCGTGAACACCATGGGTTTGATCGTGCCTGCATTGTTCACCAGAACAGCTTGCTGAAAATCGGAAACTTCTGCGCTTGCTGACTTTAGGGTCTGGGAAAAGACTGCTTGGAAAAGCTGCTGATCTTTTGAGCTCTGATCAAAGCAGTGAACGACGACGGCAACGTGAGGGGACTTTTCTAGCAGACGCTTTTTGACATTCTCAAGATCTCCTTCGCTTCTTGCCACCAACGCAATGAGTGAACCGGCTGGCAGTTTGGAAGCAAAGTTCATTGCGACGCTTTCACCGAGTCCACGACTGGCACCCGTTATAAAACACACCGTTTTCTTCGAGAACATGTTGAATTGCCACGCTGGTTGCTAGTCTCTTTTTAGAATCTGTCTGCCTCAGCGATTGCCTCACGCACTCTCAAAATTTTTGTCAAAAACTGTTTGTCTTACTGGCCTTTTTTTTGGACTGAATGACAGTAAAGTTGAATAGTTCTCTCTGTCTCATTTACTCACACAGACGTACGCACGTGCTAGGCAATGCGATTCGCAGAGTCCGATAGTATCTCCCTCACAACAGTTCGTAGGCCTAATGTAGCGGGGTTATCTTTTCATCATCATAGTTCGAAAGTAACAGGTCAGAGTTCATGGTTAAGTTGAGGTCAAGTGGAACTCGCCCTTCTTCTAATAAAATAATCTTCTTAGGTGTGGACAAGAAGACGTTTTCTTTTATTTTAGGAGTTAACAAATTAGTTCAATGCTATCTATCAGCAAGGATAGCGGAAACTATGCACGTGATATTCCTCCGTTGCAGGCACAACGTTTTGGGAGCAAAATGTCTAGCAGACGATAAAGAAACGAAAATGAGTGTTGCACAAAACAAAAACAAATCTGAACTGCTTCAGATTCATCCGCTGCCTGAAGAGCTTAACTGGGGCTTAATCTTCTGACAAATGGTATAAATAATAAATGATATTTTTTTTCAATGTTTTGGTGTCTTTTATACTTGAACCCTTGTGAAGGAAAACTGAAAATCGATTTGTTGTTTTTAACCACAACCTTGTAAAATCTTTCAAATCCGCACAAAAAATTATTAATCTTGCGAAACTTGCAAAAACCTGATAAAGCTGCATCATTCATGGGCATCCCAGACCTTTGTGTTGTTTTGAAAGGTTGCTTTTGTTTTCAATATTGCACTATCCCTGAGTTTCTTTTGAATACATGTGGCATATGTTACGCCTAGCTCGTTGCCTGCCCAACTTGTAACATTTTTGAGAGGATGTAATGTATTTGAGAGAATGAACTAGAGGGCTGATTTCACTTCTGCAGTACTGATACTACCCACTGAGCATTTATGCTATGCTGGAAGAGGCAGGTTGTTTATGCTGGTGCTGTTTAGTACATGTGGGAAAATATTTGTCACAAACAAACCTAATCTGGCTTGTGAAGTCAGTGGAGTATGAACCCTTTCGTTTTTATGGACATTAAGTTCAACACTATTTTCCACGCACATTGCTGGGACAAGCTTGTGTAATATTATTGGTTTATTCCTCATGCGCTTTTTCCCCCCCGAAACAGGACAATTCAAATCATTAATAGGTAACAATCACAAGAGACAGTATTGTATGAAATCAAAAGTGAGCAGCAGACATCTGTATGATGCACCATAAGGTAAGATAAGATAAGATAATGTTGCTTATAGCCCAGCCGACCGCAAAGGGCCACATCAGGGCTGGCACCATAAGGTGTATTGTCGATACCTTATCATGTTTAGGTATGAAGAAGAAAGGAAAATGAACCAGCTGTAAAAAGTAAATAAACAGATAACATAAAACACACCAACAACAAAACAAACAAAAACATGGAAAAAAAAGAAAGCTAGTATGTAATATAAGGATTTATAAATACAGAACCTGAATGTGAAAGATCACACACATCCATTGTTGCCAGTATTTACACACTGTCTGTTAAACTCTCCACAAACAGACCTACAGGATAGCACTCACACATGAACACATAAATACAGACCTCAGTAAACAACAATAATAGTAATGTTAATTATTAGAACACACACACACACACACACACACACACACACACACACACACACACACACACACACACACAAGAAGAGCAGCATGGATGTATACTTGATGTGCAGCAGTCAGCAGTGTTTAACATTTTGATGGGTATGTGTGCGGTAGAGGACAAAAAAGAAGAAGAAAAAAAAGCGGTTTAGACAGGAGATGAGGATATAGAGAGGGGATAGTGAGAGAATGGTGAGACAGAGCATGCAAGGAGGGAAGAGGATGGTAGATTCCTGTTGATTACCTTGCATGCTTGATATTAGTTTCTATTGCAAGATGACAATTCATGTGTTCTTTTTTTTTTTCTCCATTCATTTGCTTCCCTTCCCTCCCTCCTTCCTATCCCCTCCCTAACTATGTTTTCTGGTATGTTATTTTTCAGAGAGCAGAATTTTTTTGGCACACCATCTTGAAATTTCTTGACTGCAAACGCAGTTCCATCATGCACCAAAATGTTTGTGTTCACGGTTGAATAGTTCTTTGTGAAATATTGGAATGTGGAGAAATATCCTTCATTAGTTCAATGTCTGACATGTATGATGCCTGTCTCAAATCATGCCTTCAAATACACTACTTTTCTGTCTCTAATATTCATGTCATAAGGGAAAAAAACCTCAATATATGAAATCATGCATGTTTATAGAAATAACTAGTATATTTTGTGTGTGTCTTAAAACATCTTTTCAAGTGGGCTTTTGTATTCTGGTTATCAAAAAATCGCATTGTCCCCTCCAAAAGCTTGTATGTGTTTATGTTCAGGATGCAAATTCAGTAACATCTTTTTAAAAAGCTAGATTCATTTTCAGTTGAAAAATTTCTAAACGACATTAATTCTAGTGATGCAAAGAATGCATACCTTCATCATACATTTTACAAGAAGTTATTCTTGATGTTATGACTCTAGCCATTCCAAAAAAAATCAAATAGAGCTCCATCAAGCTGTTTTCAAAAATCCTTTCCAGGATGCAGGCACTGAAATGAACATGTGAGCAAGTTTTACCAAAAAAAGATTTCTATTATTGTACTTTTATCAATTGGGGCGAGTTGTCCTTTGTTTCATATCCACAATGTTCTGTTGATCTCATTTGATATGTTACAATGATTAATGGTGACAATTTTTTCAGTTTTGTTGAAAACCTTTTTTTCCTAATCCTTTGGAGATTCCTGGATCACAACAAAAGTTCATGTCCCATAAGTTTCTTCAGTATGTGTGCACATAGATGTGGAGGTGTTGTGACTTTGAATGTGTGCTTACGTATATACTAATAAGATACCATCAGCATCATACATTTTATATATGACAGTTTTTAATAAATTTGTTAATCATCATTGCAAAAGACACACCATAATTTTCCTGCTTTAATTGAGGTCGAAGTAGGTCTAACACTGGTTTTCACAACAGATAATGTTCAGAAGATCTGCAAGAGAAGTAGTCAAACTCACAGCCTGCATTAGATGAGAGTGACCTCACCAACACAACAGGGCATTCCTTTTGTGTCTGGTGCACTTGGAGACTGTGTCCAACGTCAGTGGTGTGAGTGTGTGTGTGTATGCGTGTGTGTGTGCGCGTGTGTGTATGTGTGGTACGCACTTGCACATCATGTGTGTGTTGCTATTGTTGTTTGTCGTTATCCTTAGTGTTAAGTTTCTCCACCAAAGTGATCTGAGACAAGTTTGTCCAATGTCACTGGGATCTTGCACTCTTTCTTCTTCTTCTTCCTAAAATACTGGTTCACTCAAAAACGAGTAGGTCACCAGCGCGCATGTTAAAAAGTAAAATAAAATAACATAAAACAGTGCGACTTAGACTGTTGGCCCTGGAGCAAATTTGGCAACAAGGGGTCGCACTCGATATTCAAGAAGATAAAAGCAATGGCCAAATTCAGGCCCAGGTAATAGTAAAATATCAGGGGAAGTAAAATAGAAAATCGTCAATATGCAGATCTCAAAACTGTCGAATCAATTTGTTTTTTGAATGAGATTGCATTTGTGGCAATCTTGATGGCACCCAGCAGGGAGTTCCACAGCCGTACAGAACTGGATAAAAAGAATGTAAGTGGCTGTCAATATTTGATGCAGGTATGGTATAACATTGACCGCCACTCCTGGTGCTACTTTTATTCAATACTAGTTGTTCCATTGGAATATCAATTACTTTAGCTCTGCCTTTGAAAAGGTGTTAAGTTTAATAAAAGCTCTTCTCTCTTCTAAGGGTTTCCATTCTAATTTCCTCATGTTCTTCCTAGTATTCCCTTTTCTCTGATGTGGTTCCCTGTTACGAACCTTGCTGCTCTCTTCTGAATCATTTCAAGGTTATCAATGTCCTTTAGATGGTAAGGATCCCAAACTGAGCAACCATATTCCAGTACTGGTCTAACCAGTGTTTTGTAGCAGTCGTCTTTAACCTTTTGGGGGCAGTCATTGATATTCCTGTATAAGAAAGCTAAGATGTTATTTGCTTTCTTACATACTAAATTGTAATGTTCTTTCCATTTGAGACGACTATCTATAATCACGCCTAAATATTTTGCAGCATTAGTTTCTTTAAGAATAGTATTATGAATAGAATAATCTGATCTAATTAGTGAGCGTTTGTTACATATACGCAACACTTGGCACTTTTGAGGATGAAATTCCATTTTCCAAGTTCTTTCCCACTCTTGTAAAGCGTTTAGATCTTCTTGTAGAATGCGTGTATCATTCTTGCTTCTAATTGTTCTATATACTAAACTGTCATCTGCAAAAAGCCTTATAGTAGTTCCAGGAGAGAGATTTCTACTTATGTCATTTATATAAATTAAGAAAAACAAGGGCCCCAGAACAGTTCCCTGTGGTACACCTGACAAGACTGGTTTACAATGGGATGACGACCCTTCCACAACAACTTTCTGCGTTCTTCCAACGAGGAATGATCTAGCCCATTTTAGCAAAGAACCGCCAATGCCAATGTGTTCTAATTTAAGCAGCAGGCCCTCATGGTCAACCTTATCAAAGGCTTTAGAAAAATCTAATAAAATTGCATCTATTTGCTGTCTGTTGTTAAGACAGTTACTAAAATCATTGAGAGTTGTTATAAGTTGAGTCTCACAACTCCTTCGCTGTCTAAAACCATGCTGGGCGTTATTTAAGAAGTCATATTTGTCAAGATGGTCCATTATACTACTATATATTATGTGTTCAAGTAGTTTAGCTGATATGGATGTAAGAGATACAGGTCTATAGTTTTTAAGAATGTGTGTGTGTATGTGCACGTACACTTGTACGTGCGGGCATACGTGTTTATGTGTACACATGTTTATTCCCAAGAGATTGGGTAAAAGCAGAGCATACTACATTACCGAGATACGACTCTGCCTCTTACAGCCTACAAGTCCGTTCAGTCGATTATCTCCCTTAGTCGGCGCGGGCTGCAGGCTCGCGGCTGCTATGTGAAAACGTTGCCGTGATGTAAACAACGACACCCGTCGGGCAGCATTTGTTGTTATAACTTTACCTTGAACTGCTTCAGCAGTTTGTGACGACAGATTCAAATGCCTCTACACATTTTTTGGCCCTCCTTGTGTTTGTGTGCGTGTGCATGTAGGTGCGTGTGTGCACTGCATGTGTGCATGCATACGCATGTAGGCTATTTATGTATGTATAGTGTGTGTGTGTGTGTGTGTGTGTGTGTGTGTGTGTGTGTGTGTGCATGACTGTGGTAAGATGGGTGAAGGTGGGGTGGGGAGAGAGAGAGAGAAAGTTTGTGGCTTGTTCTAAATTAAAAAAAAAAGACCATTTATTTGTCTCCAAATCAAACTTTAATTGTGTTGTGTCAGTTTATAACAACGTCCAACAATGGCATAATGAAAGGGGTGGAGGTGGGGGTGGGAGGGGGGTAATGCAGTCCGTCTCATCCCACAAAACATAGAAAAAAGTTCTGCCATCAATACAAGATGGATTAAAACAAAACTGGTTGCATTTCCAAACAGTCTGCAAAATAGGTAGCTTTTGTTGAGCTGTGCACTGGTCTTGCCGATCAGGTCTAATCTCCGGCTATTTTGAACCCACTGTCTGCACCTGGAGACACAGGGACACATGCTGCATAATTATACCTCTTATGAATTATACACATGTGCTGTTTGTATTTGTTTCACGGGATTTCAGATTTAGATCAATATATCAACCGATATATGCCACAACTGGTTTTCTCTCTCTCCTCTCTCTCTCTCTCTCACACACACACACACACACACAAGCCATGCAACTGCACGCAGAGAGAGAGAGACAGAGACAGAGAGAGAGACAGAGAGAGAGAGACAGAGTGAGAGAGAGAGAGATTCGGTGATGAAACACGTGTGTCGGCACTGTCATTATCAACATAAACATCACTGGCCATGTGAGGGCACGGTATGCGTGGTCTGGTTTTCCCCGCCGCCTAGTTGTTTAGCTAACGGGACTGTAAATAAGCCAGTAGGCTTAATGATTTCTAGAAGAAACAAGGTATGCGCATTGCTCTTTCCTTACATATATATATAAACTTTTAAAAATCTGCCCATGTGGCTTCATAGTCATACTATAAACTTGATCTAGACTAGACTCAAGTTGCACCAGATGCATAGTCCCACACCGTATTGCTTACGTGGTTTACTCTGCCAATAATTAATAAAATGCAATAAAGTTTGTACATACCTTTCTTCATCCTTTGGAAAACGAAAAAATGCCAGCCCTTCACAATCGATTTTGTTGCGAGCGTTTGAACAACCGATAGCGCTGCAGGCTTCGCCTCCTTGCTTCTTGCGCGTCGCCATGTAGGAGCTGAGTTTACACGTGCTGACTAAGGGCCGTAACCTAGTCCGCGGTCTTACGGAAAACCCCCAAGTCGTATCTCGGTAATGTAGTATGCTCTGGTAAAAGAGAAGGAAGTTTGTGTGTGCACACACACATCAGTGTAAGCACCAAACTGTGGACAGGCTGTGTGTGTGTGTGCACGTAAAGATAGACTACATATCTTTCTGTCTTGAATAGTACGTTAGCTGCACTCGCTTCATAAATTGCAGATCTGATACCCTGGTTGTGGACTTTTAGTTATTAACAATTATGCTTTTAAATTGAAAATATAAGGTTATTTAAACTGCTTCAACTCAAATGAGCTAAGAACACTCAAATTATAACTAAACATTCGACAGTTATCCATAACAAAATGGCAGCAAATCAGGTTATGCACTCACTAATAGATACATTCACAAGTTTGGGCACAGTGATATTAACATTCTGGACATGATGGAGGAAGCATTTTTGTGCTAGACAGTCACATTCATTGCACTTTTTTTTTAATGCAACAATATGGCAAAACAAAACGATGTCTGAATTTAATGTGGGTCTAAGAGTGGGTTTGGAAGGTAGGTTAAGGGGGGTGGGGGAGGGAGGACAATCATATAATCATGAAATTATGCTGGTGTTTTGATTTCCTGTAATTTTTTATTAACTGTGTGACTTTGATGAGCGGAGTAGGTACTTTAACTTGACTGTTAATGTTCTTTTCTACCTTTTTTCAGATTTGATGGGGGCAATGAGATTGAATGTTATTTTGTTTGGCTTGTTCTGCTTGCGAAGAATTTTTAGCCCTGAGGTGATTGAGTTTGAAGTCTATGTGTTGGAGCATGTTCTTGTGTGTATTTTCTTCGATTTTATTTACATTATGGTAAGTTAGTTTAAATCACTGACCAGGTTCAGCAATCTTCCGGAATAACAATATCATCAGTCTAATCTCCAAGACACAGCTTGGCAGTGTTCTGCAGTTGACTACCCTTTGCCTGTGAAGATGACCAATGCTTATTTGCTTGTTTAAAAATAAAGTGTATTCCTCAAATCTAATTCCCTTAGTCACCTTTAGTTTCATGTGCCATGAACTTGAGTAGCTCTTGGAAATGGCTGTGTGCTGGGGAGTTGGTGTGAGTGAAATGAGAAAGTAACATGACTACATGACACAGAAAACAAAGCGAAAAAAAAAGTGTGAAGAAATAGCTTAGACATGTACTGAAGAAATGATAAAGCACCTTGGAGGCTCCCGGATTCTTGAAATGCTAGAATCAACTCTATGAGCAAAGCAAAATCAAACTGTTTGATAAAAGACCCTGATCATTTTGTCACATGACCTTGACAATCCTTGTCTGTATTCTTAATTGTACAAGCTTTCACTTCACAATCCATGACATAGAGTTACAAGTAGCTTTGGTAACCTTGGGTTTGTGGACGAAAAGGGATTGCTCAACATGCTCTAGGAACTATTTCTCCAGAGACAAGAAACCATACAGAAGCTCTCCAGAGTGAGAAAATAATCATGGTTGACCTATCAACATGATTGACTGGCCAACATTTAGACTCATGTGATAACTTTACTGTTATGGCCATAACATTCAAGTTCACTGCACTTAGGAAATAATTTTGGCTAAGAGATCACAAACATAGAGTTCATAACCTATTCAAAAAAAAATTCCAAACTCAAAAGTCTCACAAGTTTAGATTTTCATGACTTTAACAAGTTTTCTTTCCTCCAACATATTGGGACAAATGATACTCCACGTTGGTGCAATATGGCCAGCAAATCTTGAGACGGATTTCTATGCTAGACAAAGTTGATGGCATAGTGGATCAGTTTTGAGACCGATTAGGCTGTGTAAAGAATAAAGTGTTAAGAATTCATTGCCTGCATGTCACTGAATCAGCTGTGTCTCCAATCTGTTTGACACTGTCACTATTACACCGCTTATGCATAAGTTCTTATTACACTGAATCCGAATCCAGAGTCAGAAACTAGGTTTGTTGGAAAAAAGCCAATTAAATAAGCTTCCATCAAGTGCTGTCTATTGGATAGACTTGCTGTTATCACCTTGTGGCAAGATATCTAGCCAAGTTTCACAGTTAGGAAACCCAGCATGTGTTCTCTCCTTTCACAAAATTTGTTCAGTTCAAAGAGAGATCTACAGATGGATGCAACAAAATCATCTATGGAAACTAGGTCATAGACTGCCGAATTCATTTAATGTTCACTGTATGTTAAAGGTATTAGATGGTCCACAGTCATGATTTTCCCTCGATAACTCAGTCAGTTTTAAAGATACCTCCACAACATTTCATTTATGACTTCGTCAGCAAAGTATGGCCCCTTGTCCGTACCAAAAATTGTTTGTTTTAGTCAACAAGCAAAGGAGTAAACAAAAAACAAAATGTTGGTAAGACTTTGCTCCTTCAATAAAAGTATGGTTCTGGTGAAACCTGCCAAACACAGCATGAACTTTGTCCTTCAGAAAAGCACGGGTCCCTGGAGACCCACAACTACTGTACAAAAAGCATGGGTCCATGGAGACTCACAATTACTGTACAAAAAGCATGGGTCCCTGGAGACCCACAGCATACTACAAAGCTGTATTACTGTACAAAAAGCATGGGTCCCTGGAGACCCACAATTACTGTACAAAAAGCAAGGGTCCCTGGAGACTCACAATTACTGTACAAAAAGCATGGGTCCCTGGAGACTCACAATTACTGTACAAAAAGCATGGGTCCCTGGAGACCCACAATTACTGTACAAAAAGCATGGGTCCCTGGAGACCCACAATTACTGTACAAAAAGCATGGGTCCCTGGAGACCCACAATTACTGTACAAAAAGCATGGGTCCCTGGAGACCCACAGCATACTACAAAGCTGTATTACTGTACAAAAGCATGGGTCCCTGGAGACCCACAACTACTGTACAAAAGGCATGGGTCTCTGGAGACCCACAATCACTGTACAAAAAGCATGGGTCCCTGGAGACCCACAATTACTGCACAAAAAGCGTGGGTCCCCAGAGACCCACAATTACTGTACAAAAAGCATGGGTCTCTGGAGACTCACAATTACTGTACAAAAAGCACGGGTCCCTGGAGACCCACAATTACTGTACAAAAAGCATGGGTCCCTGGAGACCCACAGCATACTAAAAAGCTGTATTACTGTACAAAAAGCATGGGTCCCTGGAGACCCACTATTATATGAGTGTGAAATTTGGGGCCGGAATGGATCAGTGGTAGTGTGCCGGACTCATGATCATGGTGATCCTGGTGTTGCGGGTTCGAATCTCCACCGGGCTATTTCGATACAGGGGGATTTTTTCTTCAGAGTTAACATTGGTTCTGACTCCATTTCCCAAACAGTCCTTTGAATGAGACTATAAACCAAGGTTCCATGTGTGAACGCACACAAAACATCTTGCGCACACGTAAAATCCCATCACCAACTTTCTGAAGAGAGGGCCAGTTTGGCCGTTGGTATGGTTGACAAGCAACAGCCCTGATGTGGCCCTTTGCGGTCGGCTGGGCTATAAGCAACACTATCTTATCTTAAGTTACACATAGCATGCACCCTGCGTGAGAAATTGAAAGAATGAAGGAAGTAAGGAAATTGAGTGAACGATATTGACTTTAAGACACGGGAAACAACTGAATGAAGTATTGGCAGGCAGCTCTTCAGTTGGCACTACCCAGGTAGGCAGCTGATTGTGTACACGTAAATGTGGACTGTCAGCACCTTGAACCTTTGACAAGTCGCTTTATATATGCTCTATTACTATTATCATAAAGTTGAGGCAATATATGGTGAAGGTTAGGACAGAAACAAAGGTCCAATGTTGGTCTGTTATCTGGTCAAATGAACCAATAGGTTGCTCTGTTCACTAGCGATAGATTGACAAAGGCTCTATTTTCATGGGTGGCAGGCAAGAATTTAAGCAGTTTAGTAAAAACAAATCTCTGTATCCTTCCAATATTTGTTGACAGGAATCAGAATCAGTGCATGCTCATATCATACTCGGAATCGAGCAAAACAACACTTCCACATCTCTCTTTGTACCTTCTTTGGCAGCAGCTTATAAAATTGACCTTATCATAACTGTAAGAAATGTGCATTGTTGGAGAACTAGGTTGATATGAGACTTTAAAAGAAAGGTACCTGTACACCACAAAGGGACATGATCTGCACCCTCCCTCCCCTCACCCCTTCCTTTCTATTTCCAAAAAGAATGCTTGCTTTGACCATTGAATGTAGATCATTGCCTCGCTGGCTATGTAGTTTCGAAACTTCCATTTACAATTACATCCTGCGTCCATCGGCCGTCATCTATTGTGATATGGTTCTAAGCCTTTGACCTACTGTATTCTTGTTTATAAGCTTTGACGATGTATTCAACACAAAGTCTTGTGATAAAGCCTGAAAGAACAATGAACTTTGAATGATACTGCACGTACCAATTGATGCTGTGAAAGAGGAAGCAAAATTGACAATAACCAGCACCCCCACCCCCACCCCAAATCATACATTGTTTGACAGTTTTATAGAAAATACAACACAACAATTGTTGATCCCTTCACAACTTCTTTTTAATAAATGCTTTAATCCAGTCACGACATGCAATCAAAACCACAAATTCTCCTGTATTCTGAAGATGTACACAACAAAACAGCAACATGAATCTCCAACAAATACAAAACAACTTTCTTTGTTTAATCAAGATACACATGTATCATGTTTACCTCATTCTGCATGAACTTCTGAGTAAAAGAACCTTTTCTCTGGAAATCAGAAATAAATAAATAAAGATGCTACCACAGACATCACTTACTATCTGTCTCAGAGCTGTAAATCTGTGAAGGGGCAACGCAATTTGACCACACTGTCACTGACAATCAATTTCTCAAGGCAGCATTGAGTGCAACAGCACACATCTAACAATGGCACTCACAATGCCCACAGGAACTGACCGCTGGTCACTGATTTATGTCTGATCTTTCCAGTCCTGCATGCAAAATGTCTGTTATAATGGGGTGATCCACTGAAGCGTTGGTGAAGAGACAACTGACGAAAGCGTGAGTACCCCAGGTGTAGTGTCGAATGACCTTACAGCAGCCCAGGTCTTCAATCTGAAAGCCCAGTCTGCGGTAGCGTTCATCCGTTTCAAAGAAGGTGGCGTTGGTGTGAGGTCCCTTGAACTGTAAGAGATACAGATTCATTCATCCTTTCTTCATGTGCAACTGTGCATTGTGTATGAAATGTTTCATATCATATACAATCACTCATTTTTCCTGATCAAAGATTTGGATTTGATTTCATAAAACAGATGGTACTGTCTTCACAAACAGTAGCTAAATATTGATAGGATGGTATATTTTCATAGATACTTTAGAGTCACAAGAGCTATCATGTTTTCACAAGAACATCATTTTTACATAGGAAGTGACAAAAACAAAATACTGAAAAAAAACTGCCTGTTGATTATTATCATTATTTCGGTCATGCAAAATCAAATTCAGATATCTTGACAAAATTCACACATGTTTTTGTTTTCCCTCTGAATTTGAAAAAAGTGGTCTCATGGAACAAAATGAAATCAAGGGTCTGCAGCTATATGATGAAATGCAGCATTCCCTATTTTCTGTACAAGTTTCTGTGTAAACATGCCCAATATCACCATGAGACATCCAACATAATGTTCTGAAAAGCACGCAGTGGGGGCCTTAATACAGGAAGTAGGCCCCATTTTCATCTGTGGTGGCTTACACAGGCCTTGTCATAACAAAAGGACTGACCAAAACAAACCAGTATGGGTGAATGTTTGTAGAGAATTCTGTTGCCACTTACTGGTTTTCCTGTGGAGGGGTCAATAAAGTCTGCCCCGAACCCCTTCTTTGTTAATGAATCACAGATCTCCATTGCCCCTTGCATAAACTGAAAACAATCATGAAAAACAATCAGAATGTTTATGTTAGATAATGCTTCAAACATAACTGAAATATCACTTCCTCTAATCCCATGACTCTAAAAGGGAAGTACTTCAATCTTTTGCAGGCTTCCCTTACAAAAATCAGCTGGATGCATGTATGGTTGAGTAAGCAATGAGGGGAAATGTTAATGTGTATTCATGTCAATGTGATAGGTCATTAAGTCACAGACATTTGAATTCTGACATGTTCAGTTTGCTTGCTTATATCAGTCAACTCTAAACAGAGAAAGATAATCTAAAAAATATTCAATATCATTAATATTCTAAGTGGCACAGAGTCTGTAAGCTTACTGTCATCCAACAGAATTTTTGCACATAATGAACAACCAACTGATAACCATAGAACCACAAACTGATATACATAGAATGTCCCTGCTGATTTTTCTATGTCAAGGAATGTATACTACAAAATTCTTATAACGCCGATGTTTATTGACCACAGGCCATATAGTGTGGAATCAAAACAAGTCCCAGCTAGTTTACTTTGTGACAAACACTACAGAATCAAGGACCATGTAATTTATCAGAACTATGATGAGTCCCAGCTAGTTTACTATATGACAAAGGCAACAGAACCAAGGGCATCTACTGTGGAACTATAGATAGGCCTCACAACTTCAGTATGTGAAAATCACTGCAGAACCAAGGGCCATAACTGGTATACTGTAAACCAAAAGTTCTGGCTTGTTTAGTAAGGAACAAATGTGATGCAGTTACTGTTTTCTACTTTAGTTCTTATAGCCTAGCCAACCACACAGATCCTCTTCAGAGCTGTCAAATCCATACAGCAAAAAGGATCAAAGGCCAGATCATCAGAAATAATGACATCTAAGGAAACAATAAAAGCACATCAAAATCATAGCTAACGTATTGACATATATGGCAGAAAAAAGTAGGTTAAGAGTGCGAGCCATTCCCCTTGATTTCTTACTCCAAGATAAAAAAAAACAAAAAAAAAACTAAAAAAAATCAATGCAAAACACTTAAATCATTTCAGTTCACATTAAATGATATTTTACTAGTACTGGATCATGAAGACAGAATTAATGGCATGCAGACTAATGCTATACATCATGTTTTATTGATGATAGGGCATTATGTAAGATATGGTTATGGATATCCGGCTTTGGTCTGAGACTGTAAGACTGGGGTGTGATCTTTTCTTTCAAGGTATACCCTGGTATCACTCTGGCGTGATAAAGCAACATCTGCAGGGCTTCTCATGAACTAGAGTGCATGCATCAAATAAATCTAGCTGTTGCATCAAATTTGGCTCCTGGACCCTGTCTTGTCTTTTCACCTCACCTCACAGTACAATTAAATCTGAGGTGGAAGGCTGTCTAAGTGATCCTAAAAAACAGTCAAGCCAAAATAAGATTGACATTAAGATTAAAAAATGACATCCAGCCACCCTGCTTCCCATAATCTCCAAGAGAGTCCTGGGATTCTACTTAGCAACACAGCCTTAAGGATCAAATAAAACACATCACTGAAATGCTTTGTTTTAATTTACAATGAATGCTAATATTTCACTGGTTTCAGACCTGAAAGAAAGAATTAAACGGCACGCATATACTTTCATTTACCACATGACATTGTGCTATAATAGGTTACATAAAATTAAAAATGATTCCTTGCCAGTGGGGCCATGTACATAAATCATTTTCATATTTCTCAACATCAGTGACGGAAGCAAGAAAGGTGTGTTACCATTTGCAGCAGCTCTTCCCGTTCCGACTCGACTTCCATGGA
This sequence comes from Conus ventricosus, assembly GCA_018398815.1. Taxonomy (NCBI): domain Eukaryota; kingdom Metazoa; phylum Mollusca; class Gastropoda; order Neogastropoda; family Conidae; genus Conus; species Conus ventricosus. The sequence continues at coordinate 118,333,198 of CM031597.1, read as the reverse complement.
CCACACCGTCATGTCGTTCTCTGTATGCTGGCTCAGGGTAATGACAGTGAAAGGCCCTTCCAGAGTGTTACGGTCTGGAAACAAGTCTGCAAAGTCTGGAAGGAAAAAAAAAAAGAAGGTTAATGGGACTCCTTCACATATGTTCTTTCTCTCATAAAAAAGGATTAGTGGGAACCCTTTCTCTTATATATCTTCCTTCAAGTCTGCATTTGCATGCAAACTTACACAATGATACATGTTTATTTGCATACAGGGGCAGGCAAATAACTACACACCCACTTACTCCCCAACAATCATGTACCCACATACTTGAGTATGTGTATACCTTTTAAATGCTCATATGAGGACCCATTTTAGCTAATGATGCATCTGCCAATTTGTCTGTCAAAACTACAGGAGAATCAATCAGAAGACACTCATTATAGGCAATCCAGCTTGCACAAAACTTATCATATTTTATGATTTCCTGTTTATCTCATTTTCCATGTCCAGTTGGCATGACTCCCGCACTACTCATCTGGCCAGCCCACACAAACTGTCACACCAGGACCTTCATGTTGCAGCCTCAGCAATACACAGGGAGCAATCAGTCTCAGCTGCACTGCACTGAGGCAACCCACCAGATGAGACACTGCACTGTGATTGAGTAATTTTTATGGTGTTTATGTGGTGGTGCTTGTTCTGATAAGAAATAGACAGGATACCACCTACTAAGATCTCTGCTGATGACAAAACCTGACATCGTTACCTGAATGAGCATGTCCTACTGGAGGTCAGCAGGGCCATCCAATGACAGTTTCCATGAACTATTTAGTTGATACCAATGATCTCAACATGAAATGATCAAGACATGAAAGAAAATAGAGGGGAAATCAGAACTGCATAGCTGCCAACCTCCCAGAGTCAAAAAGAGTAACAGCTCACGGGGGTGGGTTCGGGAGGGGGGCTGGCCCCCCTCCTGATCAGCGGGGGTCAGGGGGCGCAGCCCCCTGAAGCTGAAGCCTTTTTTACACTCTGACAGGCATATTTTTCATCTCCTGATAGGAAAACTAATCAAAAGCAAGCCTATTATTAAACCATATCAAAGCATGCATATTAGTATGTTGCATACAATGCCATATTTGGTGTAAAAAAAGCCTCTTATGTAGGTAGCCACCATATTTTTTTCTATAGATTAATATACAAACACAAAATAAGACTTACCCAAACAGCTTTTTTATCTTCCATATTGATGTAGGATGAACATAAAAGATGCTCTGCCCTCCCAATCAACAGCACTCACAGTCCTGGGCTTCCATCAGCTACACCCACATTCTTCAGTTCAAGTTCCATCAACTTCACCCTTCTGCCCCTATGATCTCACAACTACACCCCATAGGACTTAGGATCCATCAACTATACCCCCACAGTCATGTTTCATCAACTATACCCCACAGTCATGTTTCATCAACTATACCCCACAGTCATCTTTCATCAACTACACCCCACAGTCATGTTTCATTAACAACACAACACAGTTATGTTTCATCAACTGTACCCCACAATCTTGCTCAAACAACTTCATCCCCAGTCCTCCGGCTCCATTTAATTACCATCGCCCCCCACCCCAGTTCGAAGGCTCCATCAAGCTACTCCACTCCCCAGTCGTCATGATCCAACCACTACTCCCACACCCTGAGTTGACAGCCTGTGTTCAAAGATCTAGGGTTTTTTTTTTCTTCACTATTTGTGCAGTCGAGGACTTGGCCTTCTTTAGAAACTCCTGGCTGAACTTTTGCTCATAGCAAGAGCCATGAAGATTGGACTTTGCCCCCATCATGTATTTTTTGACGGCTGCCGATTCCTCAGCTTCGTTTTTTTTTTTTTTTTTTTTTTTTTTTTTTTTGTGCTTCGTGGTCTTCTCGTGATCGGCCAGATCATTTCTTCTCCCATGTGAAATATTCACCGGACATCGACACATGGTGCAGAAAGCAAACTTTTCACCCTTTGAAGGGCAAGAAGTGACCCATGGAAACTTGTCTTTATAAGCTGGCAGATACCGCTGGAATCGTTTAGGTTTTGTGGTTTTCTCCGTGCTACCACTTGAAGACGCCATGTTGACTATTTGAACAGCAGCTGTGCGCATGCGCGGAATGGGCCTAGTTATGCCCCTTTCATGCTGACTTCCGAGTTTACGATTTCTGTTCAGTCGGACCAGTTTGCCAAACGTTCTTTTATTTAATTTTGGCTTTCTTTTTTTTTTTTTTTTTTTTGAAAACTCGTAAACCGGAATTTTTTCAGCAAACAACGAAAATAGGGACAAATTAAAAAAAAACGATATGTCCCGGTTTTCCCATAACAGTTGGCAGCTATGGAACTGTGACCATCACAATGTCATGTAACTTTATGTGCCACTAGATACTTTTCCATGTGAAATTTGGGCAGCTCATCCATATGGAGGATGTCATGCCCTAGAAATGCGTTGTCTTTTTTTTCCTTCTATAGGCCTGCATTATGCTTGTGTTTACCTATCACAGTCAATTATCCTATAGAACTTTTCAAAACTCTCTATGTAGCCATGTATTTTTTTTTCATGTGCACCAAGTACCTCCTACACACAGACTCTGGTTTAAAGACTGTCACTCACAGACTGTATGCTAAGTGAGAAAGTCTAGTGGGAAAAGGGATAAAGGGAAATCCCACCCCTTACACATGCTGAATCATGAATCCAGGATGTTAGCTTCCAAGAAGAATTACCTGAGTGTGCCATATACAACGCCATTTGTCTGAAAGCTTTCCCAGTCGTTCTTTAAACAACAAACAAACAAATTAAAATAAAAAAAACACTTCTGCAATGTACACACCTTTGTAGAAGCTAAGATGATGACTGATTCTTTTCTTTTTTTTTTCCCCTTTAGAAATCTGCACAACTTTCATATTGCACGTAAATACAGTTGAATGGACTGATCAAAGTTATCTTTCTTTGAAAACTGATACATGTTGACTTTCTCAAGGGAAAAAACAAACACTGCCACCAAAAAGACTTCAAACAATGAAGATACAATCTACAATAAACGGTTTCTTCAAAGGATTCTCTTATTCAATTGAAAATAAAGAGCCACTCTTTTTTTTCTTTTTATAACAGAACATTCTCATCCTATGCCCTTAGTCAACTTTCATGCTTTAAACTTTCTTCTCTACTTATTCAAATTAAGGTTAAACCATCTTCTCTACTTATCAAACTAAGGTAAAGCTTTCTTCTCTACTTATTTACACTAAGGCACTACTACATTTGAATTTTTTAAGTTAATTTGCCGGTACAACAGACCTGGCAATAAGCATTTTATGTTCTCATCTTTCGTTTAATACAAATCTCATGTGGAGACTATTCAGTAAATTCCCCAGTGAATCTTGTCCATGGCCTGTGGTTCAAATAAAGTACATTTTTGACCATAAATCGACAAAAATTACTTTGCATGTGTGCGTACACATACGCACACACATGTGTGCGTGTGCATGAGTGCATGCGCACAAACATGCCCCCACAGAAATTTACGTGTACATTCCAATTTCTTACTATTTTGTATTCAGCTACACTTGAAGACTGTTACAAACACTTATTTTGAGCATTTCACACATACAAAAATTTAGTATAGTCATGATTTTAGTGTTGTCAAAATAAAAATCCCCACTGTTTTCATAAGCAGAGAGAGAGGGAGAGAGAAAGAGAGAGAGAAAGAAAGAGGATGGTAACATTTCTAAATACCTTTTCGTAAAATTCTGGGGCAATCATAAGCAGCACATTCCATCAGGTCCGATGCTTTGGGGTTGGTTCTTCTGGCATGTATTCTTTCATTTCAATCTGTACATGAGATAATTTGTAAAATGAAAGCAAACAATTGAAATGCACAAACACAAGCACAATACACATGCACACTTACCCTCGTCTCTGCACTTCTGAACTAATTGAGTAATTCCTTATGGAATATAAATGTACGATATAGAATGCACAAGGGGTAGTGTTATAAATAATGAAATCATCTGTGTGTGTGTGAGTGTTTGTGTGTGTGTGTGTGTGTGTGTGTGTGTGTGTGTGTGTGACTGTGTGTGTGTGTGTGTGTGTGGTGTGTGTGTGTGTGTGACTGTGTGTGTGTGTGTGTGTGTGTGTGTGTGTGTGTGTGTGTGTGTGTGTGTATGGAAAAGGGATGGTGGTGTAAGTGTTAACATATATGCCACTACGCATTAAACCATAACATTTTTTCCCTAATTGTCAGATATTGTAATTTCTGGGCTGTAAGGCACGATGTTACTTACCTGCCAAATATTAAGAAAAAAAAACACAAAAACAATAAAAGAAAAATCAACACATTAGCTGCAACCAGTTGAAGACATGAGAAGAGAACAGTGAAAAGACAGCAGCACAACCACCAACACAGTTCACAGTCATTAAACCTATTGCACAGCCATGAAACTCCTTCTCTTGTTTGCCAAGTTCAAGCAAACATCAAACAGCCTGGAGCTGTTTGGCTAGCTGCAAAGAAAACTGCAGTGATGACTGACAGATCTTGAAACACTGATATGTACAAAAACGGAAGCGTCAAGGAGTGCACTGAAAACCCCCAACTGACCAGATCGGGAACTTGCCGAGTAAAGTTGAGAAACAAAAGAGTGACAGTCCCCGACTGCTGGGGGAAGGGAGGGGGTAAATATGGACAGTGGAGTAGCACTGACTGGCAACCCAAGACAGGTGGAAGGATCACAGACAGATAAAGATACTCTCACTGAATCTGATTGGCAACTTGCCCAGAAACCAGGCTGTGTCAACTCAATGACTGACCTGACTCCTGACTGCGGGTGGAGGGAAGATGGTGAAGGACAGTGAAAAGGGGGTGATGCTACATAGATTGGTAGCCAAGAAAACACTAACAGTTAGTGGTCAGCCCATTGGAGGGAGAAAAAAAAGAAAGAAAGAAAAACTGCATCTGTGCATTTGGTATGTATGGAAAAGGTTTCAGTTTCAGTTTCATCAAGGGGGCGTCACGCGTGCGGACAGTCCATATACGCACACATCCGCTAATTTTTGAGACCACTTTAAACGCATGAATTTGAAGCTGATGGATAAATAAATTTAAACAACTAAGATGAGACAATAAAGAAGGGGATCTTGTGGCTACGACTCAGCAGATGTCCTGACCTACGCATTAGCCCAACGCGCTGGTCAGACCTGAGTGCCTACCTACCATGTTTTAAAAAAAAAAAAATGTGTGTGTATGAACGAAATACGTGTGTGTACGAGGGGTGGGCATGGGCCAAATGTGTGTACATGGCACATGTGTGTGGTGTGTGTGTGTGTTTGTGCGTGCGTGCTGCGTGTGTGTGTGCGCAGGCAGTGTGTTGTGTGATGTGTGTGTGTGTGTGTGTGTGTGTGTGTGTGTGTGAGAGAGTGTGTGTGTAGTGGGTGTGTGTGGTGTGTGTGTGTGTGTGTGGGGTGTGGGTGTGGGTGTGTGTGTGTGGTGTGTGTGTGTGTGTGTTGTGTGTGTGTGTGTGTTGTTGGTGGACCCTCCTTGTGTGTGTGCAACAAGATGGGATGCAGTAACCAGGTTCATCCTTCTCAGCAGTACCATTGCCCTCCTTACAAACACACCCGTTGTGACTGCCACCGTGAATGCAGAGTTCATTAGGAGAAACATCGAGGCGGCCATGACCCAATTTGGGACTGAAAAACGTCTTCAAGTCAGCGCTACGGACAGGCAAAATCGGGCAAGTGCCCGCGACCTCTCAAACTGAATTTTCCCTGAAAAAAAATATTTTGAGATGTGTGTGGGGTGTGGGTGTGTTGTGCGTGTGTGTGTGTGTGTGTGGGGTGTGTGCGCGCATGTGTGTGCGTGGCCTGCATGAAATGTGCATGTGTGTGTGCAAAAGTGCGGTGAGTATAGAATGATGTGGTGAGTGCATTTTGCCTCAGTTAAATGACTGCTGGTGAGACTGATTGAGGTAAAATAATATCATTTATGGGTCTTTCTGAGCACTGTTCAGCATGAATCATTATATATATGAACATTCAATATTGGTTCTCAATTTGTCACATAAACTCCTGATCAGGTGACAGCCCTGTGGCCTTTTTACGAAAAGAACTGTAAAAAAAATCCACAAATGACCCACGACTTGTGTTGAAAAGCCGAAGATGTGTGGGTACAGAAAAAAAAAAAGGGCAGCAGACCATAGCCTGGAAACCATGGAAACATAGAGGCACATCACTTACAAAAACAACCAGCCAACAGAAATCAGTGTAATAAACAACAGACACAAAAAAGTGTGAAGGCGTAGCTGTGTTTGATGTTATATTCTCATTTTGTGAACGATGAAGCAATTTTTTAAGGCGACCTTTTTTTTTACTGTTGAAAAGGTGAGCCCTTTTCCTCCCTTTTTTTTAAACATGAAAGAACAAACCAACGGGTCAACCATTCAACAACAACAACAAAAGAGGAAACACCTTTCTGACAGTATATACCTATCATACATTTATTTTCCCCCATATACATTGCACAAGTTTTGAAAGTTGAAATAAATCTTTCTTTTTTGTTTGTTTTTGCACCCCCCCCCCCCCCCCCCACCCTACACAAAATTAATGTACAGCTACACATGAAAACAAAGGGGAAAAAACTGGCAGTAAAGAAAGAATAAAGTTGTGAATTACATGGCAGAGTGAAACGTGGAATGTATGTACTGACCGAACACAGATGACTAACACGTGCATCTGACAGACTGCGCAGCTGTTTTGTCACACCAAAAAGAAAGAAAAGAACAACAACCTGAAAAAGACTAATACTAATAACCTTTGGTAAGAAGAAAGAATTGAGCGGCACAGAAAATACAAATGTGAAGTTAAAAAAAAAAATTTGTTCGTTTGCTTGCTTTTGATCGGGACCCTGAGATAGAAAAGACAAGAACAGAGTGAGCAAGTGAATCAAAGAGAACGACACAGTCCAAACAGAAAAAGAAGAAGAGAGAGGAGAGAGAGAGGGGAGAGAGAGAGAGAGAGAGAGAGAGAGAGAGAGAGAGAGAGAGAGAGGCAGAGAGAGAGGATAGAGAAGACAAGAAGGAGAGAGAGAGAGAGAGAGAGAGAGAGAGAGAGAGAGAGAGAGAGAGAGAGACAGAGACTGAGAGAGAGACAGAGAGAGAGAGACAGACAGACAGAGACAGCTAGAGAGAGAGAGAGAGAGAGAGAGAAGAGAGAGAGAAGAGAGAAAAGAGAGAGAGAGAGAGAGAGGGGAGAAGAGAGACAGACAGACAGACAGACTGAAGGAAAAAGAGAGAGTGAGCATTTCATAAAAAACAAAATTACCAGAAGATCACAATGTTCAGCAACCAAGAAACACAGCTACAACTACTTCAAGTCGGCCCCGCAACTTCCACACACTGCCCATTTCAACATTCAACACAGCTTTCCACAGACCCCACCACAGTCAACACAGCCGTTACAACCACACACACAACACACTCACCACACATCCACAAAGTCAACAGAATGTTTACAACCCCACATAACTCCAGACTTGTCCATTTCTCAAATCATTCTACAAGGCTGAAAACAGGTCAAAGCTAACCCAGACCCACCTACATCATTTCTCCCCCCCCCCCCCCCCAAACACAAATCAGGTCAATATTCAGAGAGGGTTCACCCTGATCAAATAATTCTGACGTAAGACTCAGGAAAGCCATGATATAGAGACGCCAAGATGGTGAGTGAGGTGTGTCATCCTGATCTGTTTTCTGTCCTTGTGGTCCAGGGACATGCGAGTCGGGCACAAAATATTGGTATGTTTTCCCATTCCATTTTTTTTGTTTTGTTTGTTTTGTTTTTTGTTTGTTTTGTCTGTCTGTGTTCATGAGTTTTTCATTTCATATGGATGGGAGGGAATACATGGGGAAGAAACTGGGAATGGGTAAGGTTGTGATAACGGCATTTCTGATACAGTTTTATACTAACGGGGGAAAAAAAAAAAACTCATAAAGGATCTGTAAACTATCACCAAGCACACTGTGTTATATAACACAAGAAAAAAGGGTCATGACTGTGACCAAATGCGCAGTTATCTGTAGAACATTTCTTTCTGTCAGACTGAAACAAATTTCCTCTTCCAAAAACCTCCCACCCACCAATCAAAACAACAACAACAACAAAAACCCTAACAGATAAACAAACAAGTATGCAACTGAAGGTGAAAAAAAAAACAAATTTTCCCGAACAGTCAGATTAACAACTTATTCTTGTCATCCATTCATGTATTGTTTTGTGGTGGTGTCATTCATTTTAACGTCTTTCCACTAAACGTGATATTAGACGGGAAAAAAAAAAAACAAAAAAAAAAAAACCAGAGAAAGTATGCATGAGTAAAAAGTAAAACTTGTGCATGTCCAAACTGTATGGATTCTATATATTCAAGTATGTTTTGGGATACATACGGATGCTTAGGCGTGAAAATGTATGTGCATTTGAATGCAAGAAGAATATATAGCTATACTAGATAAAAACAACAACAACAACAACAAAATATCAACAAAATTATAACCCCCCCCCCCCCCCTCCCCCTCCCCCCCACCCCTTCACCTCTCTACCCCTCCATTACTTCCGCATTAAAAAAAAAAAAGAAATTTTAAAAAGTGACCAATGGACTTTTCTCTAGACTTACAAAAAAGTCAAAGGGCAAAGCTGGTGAATCGAATGTACTGAGGCGAGTATTCTGCGATAAAACTGGGAAAGAATATCTTCAAGCTTTGACATGAAAGAATATGATTAGGAGATATTTTGCATCCACAAATGCAAACTATATTTTTGACATATTTTGTTTTTAAAGCATCAAGTTTCCATCTGTACATTAAGGAAAGTAATTTTTCAGTCGTAATAAAGTTATCTTTTATATTTTGAATATTAAAATGGTCTTGGTTGTTTTGATGTTTCACTTCATTTTGGAAAACATTCCAAATGTGCGACCTTAGTAGACCATAATGCTCGTGCAAGGAAAGAGGAAAATGAAGGTATTCAGACTGAGAACCACACTTAGCGCCATGTATGTGTTTGTGTATATGTGCATGTGTATGTGTATGTGTTTGTGTATGTATGTGTGTATGTATGCATGCAGTGTGTATGTACATGTGTGTATGTATCTGTGTAGTATGTATGCATTGCGCACATGCACTAATGTATGTAAACACACACACACACACACATGTGTGCACCTGCACACACAGACAGACAAATGCATACACATACACACATGCATGCACACACGCAAACGCACACACTCGTACACAGACACTATTCAAGTGCACACCCACACATGCACGCATACACACACACTTGTACACCACACACTATCTCAAGTGGCACCCACCCACACCCACACCCACACGCACACACACACTCGTATACACACACTATCTCAAGTGAGCACCCACACATGCACACACGCACACACACACACACACAGTCATACACACAAAACTATTTACAAGCACACACCTCCAAAGACACACACTTACAGATACACACACATACGGATTCTCCATCTGAGTGACACTCTACAGGAACGCACATGAACAGAACGTCCAAACTCCTATGCATACCATCCACTTGACCCACCTGTTTGCTGAGGTGAGGTAGTGAACAAGGACACCGAAGTGGCGCTCCTCTGGCTGCGGAGGCAGTGTTATCACAGGGTCTGCAACTGAAGGCTCTGCTGCCCCGGGAAGACCCGTCGTGTTTTCTGACTTTGCTTTATGAACGATACCCACATTGCCCGGCAGAGGAAAGCGACGGTCGACTGTACACAGTGGTCCTAAGGCAGGTCAGGCCACACAACTTGTTAACTGCAAGTCGGAACAGACCACAATGATACCGAGTGAATGACTTCCATCAGCGTTTGGTTTGTCAAGTATGCAGTTTTGTAGTTCTTAATGGTTTACCCTGTCTGGATCAATTGGTGAGTAATTGCAAACAAACATTTCTTTAAACAATAACTTTCTACTTCGGATTACTTGATTTCGTTTTCTTATGGGTGAATACAACACACATACATGCACACATAACTTTTTTTAATTAAAAAAAAGTTTGGTTTGAGAAAGTTCTTTTGTCCAGAATCAAATTAACAACCTCCAACCTGTAAATCCACAATGTAATGGCAGCTGGTCAGTTTGCGAAATCAAATGTGACGAATAGTTGCACGAAACAGCAAACTGACAACAGAATAAAAGAATTCTCAAACTTATCATTCTTCGATGCTTCTTTTTGCAATGTTACATCTTAAACATAATCATGATATTTCATGTCTCTAAAGAATCTTTCCTTGTGTCTGCAAGAATGTTGGATTTAGTTTCCCCAATCAAATCCTTTTAAAGTCTACAATTTTTCTTCATTGAAATGCAGGCTGAACTGCTTTTTGTGTTCAAATCAATTCAACAATTTATCCTTTCTTTCTGAAACTCAGTGTCATTACAAGGTGAGGAGAACGAGGATGATGGAGTATCACACTGAGCTTGAGGCTTGTCTGAAAAAAAGAGTTTCTTGAAATTTGAAGTCGGATCTTACAGTAACCCTGAGAATGAGTGCTCTTGCCCTGAGCCGATGCTCGGAAGTATCAACCACCATAGCCCACTCTTGGTATTGGAAGGCCGAAGCCACAGACATCCAAACTGAATTCAGTGGAAGGCTCATGATGACAAGTGTCCACTCTTAATTCAGTGAGAGACAAGACATGGAGTGTGCACAACTGTGCATAACTTGACCATAGTACGCACTACAGACCTGTTTGGAAATGGTGTCTGAAAAGCAGGTGTTTCTCTACGGGTCGATTTTTTCATACTCTGGTCCATCAGAATAGAAGACACTCTCAGCAGAAGCGCAAGGACATTTTTTTGACATGAGTAGGATACTCTTCTGATCCTGACAGAGATCCACCTATCAGACATGACATGTATCCAAAGCACAATCATGGATCCATTTTGACTTGTTTGCCACTGAGAAATAGTAATAAACACATAAGTATAAGCAAGACCATTTGAAATTCAACTCCCATATTTACAACAACAATAGCAGCATCACATCATAACAAACCTGCACTTACTGTCAGGTTCGTCTATCACATAGGGGGAGTGCTGTCGCTGTGCTCATCCTGTGATGAAAATTTGGGGAAAATGTTGTACGACTGCTTGAAGATTTGGAAGGTAGGCACGTACACATCTGCTGGGGGGGGCAACAAGCGCTGCGATCCAGCAGAAACAAAGGAATCATCATGGTGAGTCTGGAGCTTTGAAGCTTCTCAAGACCAAAAATATCATTATAAACATGCCCTTCCTCCAATCTATTCTCCTCACCTCACTCCACAGAACTTGCTGGGCACACTTATAAATGCACAAAGGCAAAATGATTGTTGCAAAACAATTTACTTGAAAAGAGATGAGCCTCCCCTCCCCCTGCTCCTTCTTCCACCCCCCTCTCTAAAAATTGTTTAATTTTTTTTTCAAAAGCACAAAATCACTCAAAGACCTTTACACATAATTCAAAATGCATTAATCTAAAACACAAAATTTTTTCTTTAAACAGCATATCGGGAAAGGAACAAGTGAAGAAGAAGAAGAAGAAAGAGGAAGAAGAAGCAGGAAGAGAGAAAGAGAGAGAGAGAGAGAGAGAGAGAGAGAGAGAGAGAGGAGAAGAGAGAGAGAGAGAGAGGGGAGATAAAGTGCATATGAGAAATAACGTATTTACAGATAAATGAAACAAAACCCAATAGTTAAGTTTTGTATCATGTATGGAAATAACATAATTTACAGATAAATCAACCTAGAAATAAAGAGAGAAAAACAGCATCTTTTCATAAACCGTCAGCCATTCATTTTTCATGAAAGCAATGTGTATTTTAATCGATGTGCCAACATTTTGGCTGGAATCAACAGCCTTTTTTTTAACTCACAGACTTGCAGTGCTAACAAAAACATGAAGTGTTTGCTCCACAGATGCACATGCACACACAAACCCCACAATGTACATCACAAACCCACTGTCCACAACAATAAGATTTAGTGTAAAGGAAGGCTTGAACACCGGTAGATGCTTTTCCATTACACTGTGAATACTTTACAGTGTAATGAAGGCTTTACCGGGTGTTCAAACCTCTATCATATTTGTTTTTGTAACACTGAGTCTACTGCAGAGAACGAGGTGAGAACAGCAACTAGCACTCCTCAATCAGTCAATGTCAGCTCTTCTGTCTACATCAAGTTGTTTCTTTTGCCAAAACCCTCATCAACATGAAACTGTGATCTCTCATTTCATCTGCATTCTGTTCCATTTTCCTCCATTCCCTCTTATGTGAACTGTAATTTGTCAGCCTTCAGCTTCCCCTCCCCCCACCATTTTTTTTCTTTTGTTTTTTGATATGTGTGTCTGAACTCTCAGCCTCATCACTGATGCAAGCTCTTCTACATGTTGTCTTCTGACCTCTCCTTAGATTTCCTGAACACGGTGTGTAAGACCTCATCATATAGTTGTTTGTTGTTTGGAAACACATGCCAAAGTGAGGTTTTACAGCTCTGGCTATGTATTCCTGCACCTTCATTGTGATCCTATGGCAAGAAAAATTATCAACTGGGCTGACAGTTCAAAGTTATGGAAAAATTCCAATTCCTTATTCAGAGAAAATTCAGATTGAAAGTTTGATTCCTGAGTAAATTCTGAATGAATCTCTAGTACTAGTAGTAGTCAGAACTTCAACCATGTCATACCTGTGCGAGCAAGTTTGTGTGTGTGTGTGTGTGTGTGTGTGTGTGTGTGTGTGTGTGTGTGTGTGTGTGAGCATATGAGAGTATGTGTGCAGCTATTTAAGTTATTATTTTGAACAGTATGAAACAACTGACAGAATTCTCACACTAGCGCCGATGTAGCAGTAGTACTAGCTGTAGTTGATAAAGTTCATAGCCAGCGCCGAACTGACAGTAAATAAAGTGTACCTTTATCACTGTACATCATTTGCATAATTCATGAACCTGCAAATGGTGCACATCACGAATGAATCCCTCAGTGCTACTGCCTACTTCCGCGTCAAACCGACGGTTAATTCATGAATCTGCAAATGCTGCACTGTATATGAATGGATGCTTCTGCACTGCTGCCTACTTTGTGTGTCAAGCAAAAAATGAGCTTAATTCACATTGCCAGTTATGATGAAAAACTCTCATAAATCAAAAGATGAAACTGTTCTTTTCCTAACATTTGAACACATACCCGTGCTGCCATGTGAGGAGATGTCACAGCTGTGTTGAATCTCCTGACAAAACAAATGAAGAAAACTTGTACGTAGATGATCAACTGTGTATGCTGGACTAAATGTATGAATATTGTAAAAATGGAATGAACGACTCATGTATCAGTTCACAGAGCAACTTATAGTGTATAAGACATGCACAGAGATGTTTCTGACTACGTTTTATTTGTTTGCATTTGAATGCAGATGGACATATTTCTATCAGCAATATATAAGATAAGATAAGATAATGTTGCTTATAGCCCAGCCGACCGCAAAGGCCACATCAGGGCTGTATCAGCATATAATAATTTGTAAGTTTTATATGTTTGCATTTGAATGCAGAAGGACATACTTCTATCTGCATAAAGTATCTGGTTAATTACAGACATATAATGGTTTTATCGTTCTGAGAAGAATTTATCAGTATGTAATGTCCTGTTATGTAAAAAAGAGAAGAAAAAAAAGGAAAATGCAAAGAGAAAAAAAGACAATCAAAAGAAAGAAAAAGTAGCAGGAAAAAAATCTGTCCATTAAAAAATTGTAACAATTTATACAAATAAAGATAAATCTAAAAAAAATCTCACAACCATTAGTATCACTTTCTTTTTCTTTCCTTGTTCTTCTTCTCCTTTAAATTTTTTTTTTTTTAAACGACATTACAGATACACAGCTTATACAGTTACAATTCATCTGGCAATCAATGTGATATATCTTAAAAAGACCTGTACCAAGTTTCATTCCTGAAATGGAGGAATGATACTTAGTACTAAAATTTGCAATCTAATGTAAACTGCACACCACCAACCCCAACCCCCCCCCCCCCCCCCCCCCCAAAAAAAAAACAACCAAACAAACACCTCATGAGTAATATTCTAGCAGTTTATGTACAATCACATTAGCATCTAATTCTCCAAATTAAACATCAGAATTTAATCAACACGTCATTAACAACATCTGTCGCTGATCAATACAACATGATTATCACGAGACAGAACAAAACAAAACAAAACAAACAAAAAATGATGGAGATGTACATGAATAAAAATGTAATTAAGAACTGCTGATAATGGTATGGTTTCGCATACCCAAATGACCACCAAATGGCTACCAAACGTTTTGTGATCGAAGGTGTCCAGTTGATTATTTCAAAATTGTGTGAATGCTCTCTCTCTCTTTCTGTGCGTGTGCATGCGTGTGTGTTCATTCTTTCAATATATATTCACACACTGACAATGATTTCACACACAATGTGTGTGTGTGTGTGTGTGTGTGTGTGTGTGTGGTGTGTGTGTGTGTGTGTGTGTGTGTGTATGTGTGTCTGTGTGTGTGAGAGTATGCACACCCACATATGTACACTGTTAATGCTCACTATAAAAAAGAAAGAAAAAGCAACTGACAATAATCATGTAGACCAACACAAACTGCAGTCTTGTAAGTTTCATAACAGATTTACAACTGCCATGGACCTGAATTCATGAACTGTATATAAATTTCACACTTTATAACCAACTATACAGCACTGTAAGTTTCATAACAGACTTACAACTGCCATGGACCTGAATTCATGAACTGTATACTTCACACTTTATAACTAACTATACAGCACTGTAAGTTTCATAACAGATTTACAACTGCCATGGATATGAATTAATGAACTGTATACTTCACACTTTATAACTAACTATACAGCACTGTAAGTTTCGTAAAAGATTCACAACTGCCATGGATATGAATTAATGAACTGTATATTTCACACTTCATACATTCTGGAAAAAATTGGACTGCATGACTTTCATCTCTTCTTGCATATTATGCGTGCTTGTGTTCACCCTTTATTATCTTAACAGCATGCGTGAATAACTGTGTAGGTAAGGAGGTTAAAAAAAAGTTGTTTTTTTTTTTCTCTTTTTCTTCAGACTCTTCCTGTCATGGTAACTCACAAGCAGACAACACACAGCTTTTGTGTTTCATGAAGTCAAAGAACCTTCCAGCTGAAGTGTTTGACTGGACCATTTGCCTAGTCACGCCATTGTCAAAGTTTGAGCCCAGTGAGATTGCTTCTTCTTAACAGTGTTTCTAGCCTTGTTTAAAAATAGTGACACTTTCTCTTGATGCATGCATTCATGACTCCAATTCTCCACCTCCACCAAAAGGGAGAATAAACTTAGTCAGATATTTCTGCGAAGAAAAAGAGGAACTTGGAAGAATGAATCACTGCAGTTTTGGAATGCATGGCTTTCTGAATTTCATTAGCTCTGCTTTGATTGCATGAACCAAGCTAGTGTTGTTTGTGCAGTGACAGCAACTTGAAATATGAAGTATGCGTTCAACAGAAAATTTAAGAACTGTTTTGCTGACCAAGGGTTTCAAAACTTCCAACTTTTTTAGATCAATCCTAACTTGCCATGTGGAAATGGATGATTAATTGCTGCTTTTTCCTATCTTTCGCTCTCTCTCTCTCTCTCTCTCTCTCTCTGTGCATTCATGCGTGCATGCATGTGTGTATGTGTGAAAGACAGACTATGTGTATGTGTTTAAGACAAGTAGAGAAAGTAGAAAACTGGAATTCCATGTAACAAATCTATCTCCACACAACATTTTCAAAGGCTGACTTAAGACTGGAATTTGGTGGTAAAAGAAAAGATTTCCCCAAATCTTGATAGTAGTCTATCTGAAAAAAAAAAATCTAAGCTGAGGAGAGATAAGATAATGTTGGTTATAGCCCAGCCGACCGCAAAGGGCCACATCAGGGCTGCTAAGCTGAGGATCAAAATACCCCAATGTTTGAGAATGAGTAAAGGTGAGCCCACTTATGATGAGGTTGATTAATTTCACTCTGAATTTTCTTAACATTGTCTTTGTCTTCCTCCCTCTTTTTATCAACAGTCTGAGCTGTACTTTCTGGCACTTTAAAGATCACTAAGTTAGTCTGCCTCCAAGCCTTGTCCTCTGCTTCAGCTACCTGCTCCTTGGTTTTAGTGGCAACAAGCTTCTCCATGTCGTCTTTTTTAAGAGTGTTACTATCTTCAAGCTGGTTTTCCTGTTGCAAATTTTTCACCACATTTATCATGGGCTCAGTGAATTTTTCCTCTTCAATCATCTTCACCCTGTCACAAACCTCAGTTATTGTTTCTGTAAGTTTGCCAACGTCGTGCTGGAGCTTTGTCATGTTGCTGATGAATCTCGTTGCCAGTATGTTGCATGAACTGTTGCAATACCAATGAATCTGTGGCATCTTTGAGTTACTATCATTCTTCACAACTTCATAGACATCGTCCGTGATAGCCTGACATGAAGCGTGAAACCACCTATCGCACAGTTCACACGGCACTGACTTTTGGTTGTCTTTTGCTACTTTCTTACAATGACCACATTGCACAGTATCTGCCGCCGATGCTGAGCTCTGCCTCGTCGATGTACTGCTCATTGTGGCGTAGACCAATAAAACATGGCAAAAGACTCCACTCACCGCGAATTCGAAAGGTAAGCCCTGGGTATGAAAGTAGCCACTGGAAGTGCCCCAGATATGACGCGGGAACACGACACAGCAACAAAAACGTATTTGTACGATAATTTTTTTTAACCTAATTTGCCTACCAGTCTCTCAAGTTTGCTCCTGGTTTCCCTAACAGCTTGCAGCTTAAGCCAATCTATATGTAAGTCCAACAGTTTTAAGAAATTCGTTAATTTTTTTTTCCAGAGCCATCAGTCAGCAGACGTCTCTTCTCCACGCATGCGCCTCATATTTTGTTTTATTTTATTTTGTTGTTTTGATGGATCTCCCACGTTCCAATTTCGAGTTTCGCCCACTTTGTTACTCTCTCTCCATTTTCATTCATTTTCTAAATATTCTATAATGGGGTGTCCATTCTCCTATTTTCTCCCACTATCTTTGCACAGTGAAGGGTAGAGAACGGGAAATACCAATCCTGGGCCACTTCCGCCCTCACCCAGTTTCGGGCGAAAGTAACCCAGGATTGGTATTTCCCCGTTCTCTGACAAGTAAGACTTCAAACTATGTTTTTCCTAATCATTTTTCGCGCAGACAGTCATTTTCAATAACATCATTTTTGCGGAGACAGTCACCAAACTAAGACTTGGCTGAGACACTGTGCGAACACCCCTAATTAGAGGGCTTGGGGTTTGTGGCAGGCAGTACCCTGGACGGATCCTATGACCTGTAATTATGGCGCCATAAGGTAGGGCTGGCGTCACCTGGCCGTGTGGCGAAGGATTGCTTGTGTGATATTTTCATTTAGACACGGAGCCATAGACATACGTGTTCTGCGTTTCACAAAATACGTCGCGCACACACGCACTCACGAACATGCATACACACACTCACACACACACACACACACACACACACACACACACACACACACACACTCACTTACTCACTTACTAACACACACACACACACACACACACACACACACATATGCACAAACACACAAGCTCGCGCTCACACACACACACACACACACACTCACACACACACACACACACACACACACACATCAACACACACACACACACACACACACACAAACGCGCGCGCACACACACACACACACACACACACACACACACACACCACACACACACACAAACGCGCGCACACACACACACACACACACACACACACACACACACACACACACACACATCACACAAACATACAAACACACACACACACACACACACACACACACACACACTATTTAAAAAAAATGTGCCCCTGGTTTACAGTAGCATACCCCTCGCCTACGGTGGCGTGCTCCCTGTTTACATTGCAGGTGTGTCTCCGGCCAAAAAATCAATACTGCCGCACTTCTTCCCTACCCCCACTCCTTCCTGCCCAGCTTGCTCGATTGCACCATATTACATCAGCCAACACTGCCCCGCGTGGCGGCGCTGTACAGCCTGGCCAATCAGCGGCCCGCTCACGACTAGGTTAACCCACACATTCTTCCACTGACTGCCGGCAAGTACGCCGCGTTTTACTGCGCTGTGGATGTGTAACCGGTTTACCGAAGAACAGAATTGTGTATCTTAAAGGTTTGTTGGCTCAAGGAAATGAAAACGTTGAAGGCAATATTGTTGACAAAGATGTAGCCAGTTTTAATACGTGTTTGACTATTGATGAGATGGTTCCTTATCTAATAAATGGCGCTGCATTGTTGAAAGTGGCCGAAGCAAAACAAACCATCGCGCGTTGATTGTTGGGAGCTGGCTTGGGACAGCTAAAGCCATGTTTAAAAAACATGGCGTTCATTTCTTAAGGCGGAGGTAAACACGGCTGATTTGTATGCTAAAAAACTTATATTTGAAACATTTTTTGCTGTTCCTCCTAAGTAAAAATGTTCTCAGTTTGTATTAGACTTGATTGATTGTTAACTACAGATTCAGTGTTTATGTGGCAAGCTGATCTGTGTATTAAGATGTGTATACTTTTCTAATTCTAACCAGTTCATTTGCCTTCAAGTGTGCCCTTATGCAACTGAATGGCGATTTTTGAATGTTCTGGCAAACAAACTAGATAGGGTTAGGCAGACCTTAGTACATCTACCAGTATGGAGAGGAGTAGTGTGTGGCCAGCACTATCTTCATATAAATGCTCCAAAATACAATGACGGATGTACTACTACTGGCGATTAGAGCCGCCATAAAAGCTCGGCTACAGCAGTAATTGCTGTAACTCTGCCAAAGCCAGTTGCAAGCCTGGTTAGAAAAGAGGAGCACAGCAAACTAGGCCAAGTGATCATATATGATCACTTGACCTGCAAAGCGCGGCAGCCTGCCGCCAATGACGTCAGCACGGAGCACCTGCAAAGCTCGGCGGAAAACTAGGCCAAGTGATCATATATGATCACTTGACCTACAAAGCGCAGCAGCACCAGCAAAGCTCAGCGGCAAACTAGGCCAAGTGATCACAATGATCACTTGCCTATTTGATTGAGGTTGCGAGCAAGACACAACCTGTTTAGTCACAAAGCAAGAAGTGTCCTAGTAGTTTCACTTTTTGTTTGTTTGTTGGTGTTTGTGTGTTTTGGCCTACCCCACGCACGCACGTCCCTCCACCCCACCCCTAGACTGTTTATTGTGTGTTTGTTGTTTGTTTGTGTTTGTTGTTTGTTTTGTCCTACCCCACGCATGCACACCCACCCACCCACGCATGCACACACTCAAGTTCCTTCTAAGTTTTTAACTTAAGTTACCCCCAAAGTAAGTTCTTACTCAAGTTGTCTTTAAGTCATCCTTAAGTTATCCACAAGTTCTTACTTAAGTTACTTCTAAGTTTTTAATTAAGTCGCCCCAGGTTTCTTAATAAGTTCTTAAGTAAGTTCTTAATAAGTTCTTGATCAAGTTCTTGATAAGTTCTTGATTAAGTCATCTTTTAAGTACAACCAAGTTTTTATTTGAGTTATCTTATAATTATCAAAAAACAAGACAATCTATGTTTTTATCTTAAATAGCAGATGTCTAATATAGTACACACACGCCTCAAAAAACGCGTCATCGTTGAGGATGTCTTGCTCAGCGTTCTCTGCATAGATCTTAAGGAAGTTCTTACATCCTAAGCAACCGCATTGATTACAATTCTGGTCTATGGAAATGTCTTTTATAGACTCCATGTCTTTATTTATTGACTTTATCATTTTATAATACGCCATGATTTATTTTTATAAAAAAAAATTTAAAATATTATTGCATTATAAATGGATCAAAATGATCTTTTGTTGTTGACGGTTTTGGCGTGCTGTTGTCTTCTGTATTTAGCGGTTCAGATTTTTTTGATTGCTTTTGTTTCGGCTGCCATTGTTTATATATTTTATAACAGTAATAACTGCCCCCAACAGCAGCAATGGCGCCAAAAATGGCAACAGTTTTAAGTTCAATATTCCATGAAGACTTTGGGGCCCTTGAATCACATGGAGTTTTTATAGCGGGCATTGAATCAACTGTTCTGGCGCTGGCGGTGTTATGTTTTCATGATGAGTTATATTCTGCAACATTAATTTTTTTTGTCTGTTCCACTCTGCTAATTTTTTTCCTGCTTTAACACGCCCAGGATGAGGATGCTTTTCACCGGCCCCCACCTGATTCAGTGTTTTCTGCTGATTTTCTGGCTTGGTTACTTTCTCCACCTGATTCAATGTTTCCTGATTCTGGTTCTGATGATTTTCCAGCTCGTTCATTTTGAAGGGAAACAAAATCTATATGATTAAAAGTTATTAATCCCATGATTAATGGCGATAACAATGTTCCAAATCTATAGTATAGATCACACCCTAGAGACTCTAATGACTTTGTTAAAACAGGATCTTGCGTTAAATCATACGTAAGATCTTGTTCAGAATCAATGGGAGCAAATCTACTGACTAGTTTAGTGTACAAACTAAGAACCGTTTGCCCCACACTTTTCACCATTCTAGACCCCAGCTGCGCTTCATACCTGTTATGATACTTTAAAATGTCTTGCGGCGGCATCTGTTGAATCTGTTCAATGCTGAATTCAGTTCCGAGAACCGTTTTGTTTTCCCACATGCTGCCAAAGAATACAGCCTCTCCTTTTTGGGCATAATAGCTGGTCATCAACTTGGTCCATTCATAAGTTCAGAAGGTTTAGGCTGCCTTGTAGCTGTAGGAGATCATCACTGTTCATGTTTTTTAATAATTATAATTATTTTATTTTATAAAAATGAGCACCGAAAAAACTGTTGCTAACCTTGTATACCATTCTGCTGTTATTGGAGGCCTAAGTGTAGGATACTCAATGCTTGGTAAAAGCTTGTTAAGAATTAAACCAGCAGATCTTGGCAAACTAGACTTTGAGGATTCAGCAAAGCTAATTGCTATCATTGCAGCTTCGGTTGCTACGAAAGATTTTCTAGTTAAGCAAGGAATAATTCCAGACAGTATAAATATTAAATAAAAAAAAATACATTTATAAAAAATGGCTTCACTCGCAATAAATGATAGGCGGCGCTGTGGTGAATGCGCTTGCTTTTAGCGGAAGTAATTTTGCATTTAGTAACTGCGGGATGACGGCGAGAGAAAAAGCATAACAAAGCTATGGAGGAACTAGCAGCTGCACAAGACGCCTATGAAAAGCAGAGACTTGAGCAGTTAGATTTTATTAATGACACACTGAAAAGACAGGGGCATGCAGCTTACACATTTAAAAATGTTGATCAAGCAATAAAACAATATTATCTAGTAACAGGCAAACCAATCGAGACATTGCCCCCACAAAATTCAGTGACTTTTATCAACCATCAGAAAAACAAAAGATGCAAGAAATCGCGTTATTGCCTTTGGTATGACCGTTGTGTTATTTTGTTGCCCATAATATTGGCTGAATAAAAAATGAACAAAATTTATTATTCGCCAAAAGGATATTGGAAGGGAATCGCGGCAATTAAAAAGCTAAGCAAGCACTGGAGTCAGTGAACAAACAGCAAAAGAATGGTTATCTAAACAAGCGATTTGGCAAATTTATTTACCAGCGCCTAGCCGAATACAGAGACCACACTTTGTCAATACAACTCCAAACGACACCCATCAAATGGATCTTCTATATTTACCCTCTGAAGGATTAGACGAAAAGATTTAAGTACGCACTCACAGTCATTGACATGGCTTCAAGATACAAAGATGCGGAGCCATTAACACAAAAGAGTGCTCTGCTGTTGCTGTCGCTATACAACTGATATACCAACGAGGGCCACTAACTTATCCTCGCATGATTCAAGTTGATGATGGAAAAGAATTTAAAGGCCAAGTGAATCAATTATGTTAAAACATAGAGTTACCATTAAAGAGCATTCCAGAGTTCACAGATCACAGGCTTTAGTTGA
This sequence comes from Conus ventricosus, assembly GCA_018398815.1. Lineage (NCBI taxonomy): Eukaryota > Metazoa > Mollusca > Gastropoda > Neogastropoda > Conidae > Conus > Conus ventricosus. The sequence continues at coordinate 118,311,054 of CM031597.1, read as the reverse complement.
AAACTTAAACAAACAGTTAGCCGAAAGACTTTTCTCCTACCAGTATCACAGAGAGCTGATTGACAATTCTCGCAACACAGAATGGGTTAGAAGATTGCCTCAGTTTTGCGCGCAATGAATAATGAAGAATTTAAAGGACTAAAACCAGTACAAGCAATCAAAAGAAAAACAATAAATGTTGTTGAAGTAGAGTCTTCATCCGGCAAACTATTACCGTTTGGTTTAAAAGTAAGGTACCTTTATTTACCGGGGGAAGCAGAAGGGGACACTCGCATCAGGGCAACCGATCCAGTTTGGAGTGTTGATCCATATGAAATAAAAAGAATTGTAAAGATGAATCCGCCCGTGTATTATTTACGAGAAACTGGCACAACAAAACAACCAGCTCCTCAAAGATCTTTTGTGAAGGAAAGAACTGCAGATAATCCCACCAGACACAGTTCCGCTTTAATTAATTTACGGTTCTATAATGACCATATGCATATGAAAACTCTGGATTAACAAACACACGTTTTGTGTTTGTCTATCTAATGACTTCTTTGTTACAACTGTTGTGTTGATCTCATGTAGATTAGATCGCAGTTTTACGTTGACATGATGAAAAGTCCTTATTGCCAAACAATGCTTCTTTGTAGTTGTCATGTGATATGTTTGACTGCACAACGCTGCGAGATATTCCCTTTGCTTTCTTAATGATTTTCTCCTGGCTCGAAATACTGTACATTTTTGACCTTAACCCCACATACTCCTTGATCACCTTCCAGATAATTCATCCTTCATCTTTCCTAAAACCTTCTTATTAACGGATGAATGCAAAGGCGAATCTTTAGGGTAATCGGACGTGTCATACCATCCCGCATGTCCTTTAGCTACTTCCATTTCCATGTCTTTATAGATGTCTTCAGTAGGGATATCTATAACAAAACTATCTGTATCTGTGTAAAGTACTCTGGACTCAGATACGAGGGCTTAAAGTAGTCATAAAGAAACTCTAACATCAAAAGCTTTGATAATTCTAAAACAGTAAACCCAATAAATACAGGTTTGTCTAATTTGACTTTCTTTTTTTTCATCATTATGCCAAAAAGCTGATCATGAAATCTTCTAAAGTCCTGATAATTAGGTTTTGAAGTCAGCTTAATTGCTTCATTCTCTCTGGTGACCAATCTAACATCTTTACGCTTGTGCGGATTCTCCATAGTCTTACCGAAACAGCTGTTGTTCATCAGCTGAAAAAGTCTTTTTCTGAAGCATCTGTGGATTTGGTTCTGAGATCAGTGTTCTTCATGATGTATGGTTCATGAACTGTTCTTGATCAAAAGCAATTATGCGATGGACAGCTGTTAACTTTAAACCATGTCTTAAATAAAATTGTAGAAGTCTGTAATGACAGACATAATTTTTTTTGCCTCGAAGATTAGGCACAAGTTTAGGTGGCTCTCTTGGATCCGTCTTTAGACTTTCTGCTGCTAATGGATAGTCATTATGCAGGTCATGGAGTTCAAGAGGATATTCTAAGTCAACTTCTAGAATGAAACCGCGCTGTTGATCAGGCGCCAAACTGCTCAACCACTTTAATGCCTTTTGAATTATTTTCGGATCGCCGCCTGCGTACATTTTAAAGTTGCGTAATGGAAGTGATTGCGCCATTGCCCAACCATACAGATTGTTTGCATCTAAATACATGAGATAGTTAGACCTTTTACTCGGATCATAGTCGTCCAAGTATTTGTTGTTTGCTTTACAGTAATGATGCGACGCCATACTAATTCCTCCACGCAATCCGTTTTCAATCATCTGAATCATTGGTAGGTCAGACAATAAATCAATCTGTACTCCAGTAAACTTTAAGAAAGCATCCCAACTCATTCCGGGCGCAGAAATGTAATGCGCAGGATCCAGGCTATAATGTTTCATGCAGGTCTTTCTATAATTTTCAAAGACGTCCGCCAACAAACATACATCTGCCATTAAATAGGAGTCATGATAGTCTCCCATCGTTTTACAATCTAACTTTTGCCAAGCATCTGAGCATGCTGGTAATCGGAGTCGCTGATGTCCTTTCCTCTAAGACTAGAAAAGAACGCGCCTTTAGGAGGAAGTGTATCTTCGTCAAACCTTTCCCAACTGTTCATGTATTCATAAGGGTAAACACCCTTTCTAACAAGAGTTGAGTCAAAATATTTTTCCGTTATTGGGCAGGACTTTAAGGACATAGCCAGTGACTCTAATGAACCCATCATGTGTTGCATAGAGTCGTAGAAAGACATGTATTTAAAGTGAAACACATGTACTTTTCTGATGACTGTGCAATGCATGCTACCCTGAAGGCGCTGGTTACTGCTTGCAATATAAGATGAGAGTCGTAACCTCGCAAGTTATGAAAGAAGATGGGCAGCTTCCATGTCTTTGGTTCAAACTTTAGTTGAAGATTGCATTTGTTGTGCGCAGCTCCTCTGAACTTTCCGCTAATGTGATCATGGTCTCTTACTGTTGGATTCGCTGCGTCTGATGAGAGGCCTAAACCACAAATCCAACAGTGAGTGGCTGAGGCATACTGTTGTTGGTCTTCAGGCGTCATCATGATTTCAGATAAATTCAGATTATTAGAACAATCATTACGCACTTGCTGCATGCGCTGTAAAAATCTTCTAGCCGCATCTGGTCCTCTGTATAAAATTTTGGCGTTGAATGAGCACCATCCGACCTAACAATAATGAAGGCAAATGAACAAATCTGATGATTACTCATTTAAGACTGTTTTTCGAAGTTTTTGTGGCGCTGGCCCTTCATAAGGAACAATAAGCGACTCGAAGTCTGCGTAAACTACGTATGGAGAATGTTTGCAGTTTTTTCCAGTTCTTAAAACTAACTTTAGATCCAGGTGGGGGCGTAATTAGTTCTGTATTACAGTCAACTGGGCCGATACAATGTTTCTTATGTTCGCTTGCGGCTTGAACAGATGGCATTCTTGTTAAACATTTTCTGCAGAATTCTTGTTTGTGCCCATCTTTTGAAGTATGCTGCATTAGTTTACTCATTGTTCGTATCAATATGTGTAATGTGGCAGCCCCGCTGGTGAAAACATTAGTAGTAAGTCAACATGATTTTTGTCTGGCTCGCCAATTGTTGGACTGTTCTTGGACACTTTAATCGGCTGTAGATTTGTTTCCTCTCCCATGTGTAGATATTGACAGTTATTGGGTTGTTTTGTTCTTCAAACTGATCAATTTGGTCTACACTAACAGGAAAGGATATTCCATTGAAGTTAAGATCTTTGGCGTATTGCCGATAGTTAGTCACTCTCTCTGCGTGTTCGCGGACATGATGCAGCCTTGCAAGAACGCACCACATGAAACATTTGTTGTCTGAATTTTTTATGTTTAAAACTGCTCTCTTTAAAACCAACTCTCGGGGTAGCGGAATGTAAGCCTTCCCTACAATCGGTGCATACTTAGCCTGTTTTAATCTAATCTCTAAGACTGCGCCCTCTGACCAACCAGAGCCTCTCATTTTAGCTTCTTCAGCAGCAGCGTCAAACTGTGTAAGCAGTTCGTCTGCCCAACCGGGTGTTAAGTCATTATGAGAAAGAATAGTCTGCTGTTAGTTGAGACCCAGACTTCTAGATTTTCTTCATTTATTGTTATATAGTCGATTAAAACAGCTAACATTACTTTAACTGGCGGGTCTATTGTTAGTTTACTTGGAACTTGAGAAATTGCATGTACAACGCTTGCCCGCACGTTTTCTGGATTAATAACTTCTAAATCAATATCATTCAGTGCTCTTGACAAACGCTCTTTCTCGAGCATTCCTTCAAACAATTCATCTGGGCCCTTTATATATCTTAGCCATGCTGTCTTCTTTTCTAAGCCAACATATTTATTTAAATTAAAAAAAAAATACAACGGCTTAATCAGAATCAATTTCCCCGAAGATGGAGTATGGCTGCCTTAATGGCGGGATTAAAAAAGGGTCATACACACAAAACTCCACTGCCTGGCTATACAGGGAGTGTCCGCAGGAGTATCAGCCTACGTACGCAGAAAGAAAGAAAGAATCAAATCAATATCGACGGTCTTTTTGTGCTTGGACCATAAACTAAAGTATAAACACCCTTCGGTGTTGTTACTGTGAGCTGTTTAGAACAGAGTTTAATGTCTCGTTTACTTTTTTTAAGCTTTTCCTTTTTTATCTGCTCGGCGTCGGGCTGTTGAGAAAACTTCCCCTCGCCTTTTTTTGAAGATCAAACTTTTGTCTTTGTAGTCATCAAAATCGGCCTGTAAACGATTAAATTCTTCATCCGTGATGTTTGAGTCAGCTAGTGCTTATTTATTGTCAGTTTTGAACGAACTAAGTTTAGCCGTTATTAGTTTGAACCATGCTGGTGTGTTTTTGGGAGTTTAGTTTTTAAATTTTTTGCCAGCCGCACTTACAGCTAATGAACACAGGCCGAAGCTAAAGACAAACCTCCTAGAGGTAAACTGCGGGTGCGCCTATGCCCGTTGCAAAAAGACCAACACTCGTTCCTGCTGATAGGGCGCTTATAGCCGATGTTCCAGTTTAAACATATGTAACAGCATTAAGGCGGCAGAATACCTTCGTTTGGTTTGCTGTAATTGAAAGGTCTTGCTCTAGTTTTTGTTGCATTTGCGTAATGTTGTTAATCTAAAGGTTTTTATGTTAGGGGTTTCTACTAAACTCTTCTTTTGGCGGCGCTGTAGGCACATTTGGATAAAAACCCGAACAGACATGCTTTTTTTAAATAAAATAATTTAGTTTTTTTACACCTTTTAATCTGTTTTCTTTAATATTCAGCTGCGCATCATTAAAAATAAAAAACAAATGTACATTAAGCGGGGTTTATCGCTTCTTCTTTTTATCAATTTGAATGTTATTATGTCTCTCACAGTTCTCCCGCTTCCATGCAACTGATTATCCTCTGTTGACCTTAGGTCAATCCATAAACCGTATTTTGTGTTAAATAATCATCAAGCCTAACATGTGAAGATGTAAATCTTTAGACCCAAGCCAAATGTGGACTTCTACACCTCCCACCCCCAAACAATTTTCTTATTTCGTCAAAAAGATGATAAGGTCTAAGCCCGCTAGCGTAGATTTGTTAGGACTACCATCAAATTGTACATTGCACTTTCGTTATTTTTTGGATTATAAAACTTTTCACTTGCTCTTTTGAACGTTCTTCATCTTCACACAGCAATAAAATACCTTTAAGCGAAAGTGCTGCGGTGCTAAAACTAAATTCCATATAGCGTCTGCCCTGCTTCTGGGATATGTTGTATAATGAATCACTCTTTCGTAAAATATTGCTAATTTTGACTGATATTGGTGCTCAATCAGCCTTGCTAATTCATGGTTGCTAACAACGTCAAACTCTAACGAGATGTCAGAAATGCTGTACTTTGCTTCGGTGTCTGTTGATCTGATAACACGTTTGTATTCATTAAAAGTTAGTTCATATGACAATCTGTCTTTTAATGCTCCTTGAAAGTATGGGGCATGCGCTTTTAACAACTCAAAATCTAAGGGTATGGAAAAGCGATTTCCATACGCAAAATTTACGGCTACATACTTTTTGCCGTCTTTAGTATCTCCAGCGCCTATTCTATGTTTTAGTGCTTCTTCATTTTCGATTCCTTGAAACGCAAGATCAGCCCTTTCATTCCCGGTTAGCCATAGATCAGAATAGGTTAAAAATATGTCTGCATTGTGTAAAGAAAATATTTCTTGCCCCTCAAGTTTTATAGAAATTTTCTTAACGATTGCCCGCCCCAGATTCTGTACAACTGTCCTGTTTGGGTCTGTGTTTGAAACGAGTTCTATTTTGAAAGTAAGACGGGCAGAGCCTGGCACAATCACTTCATCCGCTCCTAGGTCTGGAAATTTGACAGTAAGAATTGATCCGCATCAATAGTAGATGGATTATTTGAACAGTAATATTCCGCTATTTCCCTTCACGCTATGGGCTCTTTCTGTTTCTATGCGGGTCAAGAATCGAGCCATATGTTTGTTGTGGCATTTTTATGAAGCAAAAATAAAAAGTTAATTATTTAAAAACATGGCAGGAATTGAAGATGAAGAAGATTATGATGTTTTTGATCCTGGAGACGACATGAGTGAAATGATCCCTTTGACACAGCATCGCTCAACGCTCTCAATGCGGCGTGAATTAACAGCAAGTACGGTCGAAGCATTTTACAAAAGTTTAGGCCAAGAACCTCCCGAATTTATAGACCCAAATGATTTTGAATTAGAAGATGGTCATTTGTCTGTAAAAAACGATCAAGGGCAACTTGTTCGGCTTACAACTAAACCCGACCCATCAAAGTTTTTAGCCAAGAGTACAATTTACAAGACCGTTGAAAGATCAAAATCCCCTTTGGCTTGTTAACCAAAATTTAAAAGGGATGCAGTTGAAAAACTTAAAACACCTGAAGGAACCCCAAACAGCTAACCAAATACAAAAAAAAGGAACAAAGAATTAAATAAATGGGCAGATGAAATAATAAATGCAATAGAAGCAAAAACCCTTTTTTTCAAAAGAAAGCGTTAAACTTAACGACCACCGCTACCCATGCGAGAAATGCGGCCCTTGTCTGTTTTAAGAACCACAAGGCGAATTAACAAAAAATTTAAAAAAACTAGGTGAACTAGGGGGCATATAAGAAAGAAAAAGAAAAACTTTGAGGCTGAGACCCGATTTAGGGCATGATATTAAAGAAAGAATAACCCAAAGACAAAAAGATCGAACAAAAAAAAGATCAGCAAGACTAAAGTGCTAACTCTAACCGAGCCCAATTACGAACTCAAGGAATAGAATAAGAGAAAAACCCGAAAAATTTTATATAAAGCACAACGCTACAAACGAATAAAAACGCTTTTAGAAGCAAGGCGTCACTTTAGAAAGCGTTATAACTGCCTTAGGTTTGCAAAAGTACACTGTGATGGCTATTACAGGCGGCGGTGGAAAAGTTCTTTACCCCCGCCGCCCCGCCCCATTCCGCCTGAAAAATCATGGGTAAAAAAACAGCTTTCACTTGCAAGTTTATTAAAAAAAAAAAGCGGGTAACCCTGGCCCCTTTACCAGAATATTGGGATATTGTCGCTGGTTTTTTGTCCTGCAAGCAAAGTAGTTGCTTTAGGCCGGCATTAGGACATTATTTTCCCGTAATTTTTGGGTTACTTTTTTATAAGATAAAGCCAAAGTAATCCTGGGCCAGTTAAAACCCAAGAACAGCGTGTTTTTTTTCATTTTCATGGTCCGCGAACAGAGTCCCGAGTTTTTTGCTGAGTCTTCAATACTTTGGGGTTTGGATTTTCGGGTTTTAATGACTTAATTTGGGTGTTCTTTTTTTGTAATATTACGGCCCAGAATTTATGTCTTTTTTCCCCAACCTCTGTTTTTTCCCTGCTATAAGAATTTATTTTTATAGTTTTTTATTGTCCCTATCGGGAGTCGAGGTCAAAGGGGCAGCATGTAAAACCAGGGCCAACAGCAAATCTACTTTCGTTTGCAAATTGTAAAACTTTTTGGGGTACCTTTTAATACTTAAAAGGTAAATAAACTGTAGAATTAATGGCGTCCTCAAAAATTTTGCAAGTTTTGTTTTTGTGCGTAAAACCCCCGTAGAAAGTCGTTATGCCGACTCGCCTTGTTGCGAACCTAGAAACCCCAATTAAGACGAATAGAGTTTTTTTTCGTTCTATTCCCGCTTAGTTAGGCCTTTTAAAGTCTAAGAAAAAATTGCCCCATGCGTTTTTGCTTTTGCTGTAGGGACACGGGCTCAACTTGTGCCTGGAAAGAAAGATTTTAAAGGAAAGCAGCATAGTTATACTTTCTGTGCTGCCCCAATAATAAAGGCCCCTAGGCCATGATTATGATCCAACTTTTGCTAAATTTTCTTAAATTTTAATATTAAAAATTCGTTACAGATCCTTTCAAAAGCCTTCATGTCATCTGTTGCAAAATGGTTAAAGGGTTTTTGTCTTTTGGCAATGGCGCTTGCAGTTCATAAAAATAGTCTGAAGGTGTAATAAAAAAGAAATCGTACACTGACCTCACCCAAGGGTCATGGGATTTAAATGACGGTACGACACCCCCCACCCCTTGATGCACAAAACCAGCAAAGTTTTAATGGGTTCGATAAAAAAGCTCGGATACTAAACCACCTTTTTGTGTGGTTTTTCAATGGGGGGGGTTAAAATAGCTCTTTAAGGGGTACCAACTTTTTTTGAAAAAGGCATCTGGGTCCCCGCAATTCGGTATCAGTTGCTTATTTTAAAATTGTAGTGCGGCCCAACAAAAATTTGCCCAGAATTTGAATGCACCATTTTTATTTCGTTAAAAAAATGTTGTAAAAATAAAAACACAAGACCCTCCCTTCGTTTTTAACAGTATTTATAACAATTGCGGGGCCAAACGGTCGGCTCCATAAATATTTTTTCAAAAGGGGGGTTTAAAAAAGCGAAACCAAGGGGAAAAAAAAGTTACAAAAAATTGTTGGGGGGGTCAAAGCAACCGTTTAAAAATACCGATGGTTTTTACGGTTTTGCTCACTAAAAAGAATGGTAAAATTTGGCATTTCTCCAAACTTAACAATGCAAATTAAAAAAAAATATTAAAATTTGAAACCCGAAAAAGCAATTTCTTTTTGATAAAAAGCTAGCTAAAAAGTAGGGTTTTAAAATTGACACTGGTCACTAAAAAAATTTTTTGTTGCGCCAAACAAAATATTTTTTAAGGGGAAAATCCCCTCGATCTTGCATTACATTATTACTTTAGTTCATTTGGATGGGTGAGCACTGATGAAAATTATAGATGGAAGGCCCTCAAATGTTTTAAGAGTTTACCGGCGGGGAAAGCTCATATTCGATTAAGAAATTATACAATTCCCTAATTTTCAGTTTTAAAAGATTATTTGTGGGAGGTTGGATCATTTAAAAAAAAAATTGCAGACAAGCAGGGGAAAAATTGTGAAAAAGCGATAAACCTACACTTTTTTTGGAAATAAATAAAAAACTGTACTAAAAAAGCGCGTGGGCCAGAAGAAACCGGGTTACAACGCTGTAAGGGGTTAACTTAGAATTAAAAACCTTGCAGATGTTCGGACTTTGAACAGAAAGGGAGATAGGCCTTTGTATGGTTTTAGAACTAAAGAGGTGATTTTAAACGCAAAAAGGTGGCACAGCAAAATTTCCTAAAATAGAACGCTCGCAAACAGAAGCAAAAAAAAGTTTTGGGCCCTAGAATATAAAATATTCGAAAACGACCTCAAATGGCACTTAGAAACCCTATTTTGAATGGGAAATAAAATTTGAATTTATAAGCCCCTTTACAATTTTTTGCCGCAAAAAATTTCAGAAAAAGCAAACAACTTTGGCCCTTTACATGTAAGCTTTTGCCGGACAAATAGTCGGAAAGAAATTGGAAAAAAACCCGTAGGGGGAAAAACAGTAAATCCTCCACAAAAAAACATTTTTTAAAAAAAGCTTTTACAAAATTACAGTTTTTCCAAGAGAAAATAAGGGAACACGTTTTACAAATAATTTTTAAAATTTTTGTCTTTTAAAAAGGGAGGGAGGGGTTGTGGGCGTTAGTACTCCTTATAAAAGGAAATTTTTATTAGCTGGGGAAAACTTAAACGTTAACGCCTTTACGTTACCATCGTCGTTCTTACAATGGCGAGGAAAAAAGATCATACAACAAGCAACAAAAACAATGTTGACTTTTAATAGAAACAAAAACTTACAGAAGAATTTTATTAATCTTTCACATTTGGTCCAAGGGTTTTATTTACTGAAAAATTTTGACGAATATGATAAAAAAAATAACTGGTTTTGATTAAATTTTTTTATAAAACTATGGAGCAGTTAAACTTATGACAAAAACTCCTCATTGCTCATTGATTTGTGGGCAGACTGGTTGTGGAAAAACAATATTTATCCTCGACCTGTTACAAACAGTTTATCGTTATAATTTTAATCATATTGTGGTTTTCTGTCCCAACACTTAAATGGAACAAAGCATATCATAAATAGAAGGTTTATATGGACAGATGATGACATATATTTAGTTAATCCTAGCAATAAACTGAGTGAGTGTTTAGAACAGTTTTATAGACTGTTTGAAGGAACGCAGACACTATTTATTATAGATGACTGTTCGGCAGAAAGAGACATAGTTAAAAAAGAAACACTTTGTCGAAACTAGCTTTCAGCGGAAGACATGCTGGGATAAGTGTGTGGATTTTATGCCAGAAATATAACTCGGTTTTAAAAGACTTTAGAGAACAGTTAAAGACTGTAGTTTTATTTCACATGAAAGACAGAGACTCATTTGAAGAATGTTTGCGCGAAAATGATGTTATTGAAAATGATCAGGAAAAACATAGGATTAAACAAAAACTGAAATCTGAAAAGTTTAGTAAATTAGTATTGAAAACGATAACCCTACACAGTATGTTTTGTTGTAGATAATCGTTATTTTTTGGTTATTGAAGTCTTACTTGTCAGAGAACGGGGAAATACCAATCCTGGGTTACTTTCGCCCCAAACTGGTTGAGGGCGGAAGTGGCCCAGGATTGGTATTTCCCCGTTCTCTAGGGTCTATTGTTCACACTTCGAAGTTTGCTGTCCTTTTCATGCCATCTTCCCACTGACCCCTCCTTATGTATCCCCTAAAATAAATTTCATAGCAACTGAGAAATGATTCACAAAGACTTAGTTTTTCAAATGCGTATTTACTTCTGTTGCTTATTTGTCGTCGTCCTGCTACAAGCGGTCATGGTTTGGTACTTCATTATTTGTTGCGTTCATCTGACGGCTCACTACTCCAACATTTGTTTTCACATTTCTTTTTCAAAAGAAATATATGATATATCGTTAGCATGTCAAGCATGTGTGCTTGTTTCCTGATGGAACTGCTTTATTTTTACTCTGAAACTTACATAAGAAATGTACTATTTTGTGGGTCTTTAGCAAATTTGAACCGCATGGTAACACCTTAGCATCAATTCTAACCTTCACAACAGTTAAGAGACCTTGTTTTCAGCGTGAATTTCTTTGAAGATGTGACCTGATGTTGTGTTTTTATACTCATAAGTAACATGTAATCTGACAACCAGTTTTGAGAGACCATTTTCATAAAATCACAACAACGACAAAACTGTATCAGACAAATTATACAACGGATTGAACACGGTCCTCTACCTGTAAGAAATGTTGTCACCTTGTTCACCGGATATGACGCTTAGAACAGGGAGAGCAGACCCATTTGCTAGAGCCTAGCCGATCGACAGAATTAATTCCACCCGTAAAGTAAGACCGGTTAATAATTAAACGCGTAAGCTAGCTCTCTCTCTCTCTCTCTCTCTCTCTCTCTCTCTCTCTCTCTCTCTCTCTCTTTAAGGTAAGCGAATGCTAATAACGCTAACAATTCCAAGAGTAATTTACAAAAGCATTGCTCTTAACCTTTTAAATATGTGCGACCCCTTGTTGACAAAATTTTGCTCCAGGGGCCAACAGGCTGAGTCGCATTCCTTTTTTTTTTTTACATTTTTTTTTTAATTTTAATTTTTATTTTAAAAACATGCGCGCTGGTGACCTACTCATTTTTGAGTGCACCAGCTTTTACGGAAGAAGAAGGAGAAGAAGACTATCGTCAGGCCGCCTTCCTCCCCAACACCATCAGGGACTGGAACAATCTCCCGGACGAGGTGGCTGGAGCCACCACTCTTGACACTTTGTCAAGAGTTCACTGATCCCCTCTTCACCCTCCCCTCTCCCTCCCCCATTAGAACCCCCCTCTCCCCTGCCCCCCCCCCCCCCCCCCCCCCCCCATTCTCCCTCCCGCTGCGCAGACCCAGTTGTTGTTAATATGCCAAAATAATCAACTTGATGATTGTGGGCATTATATCAAGAAGAAGAAGACAAAACCATCAGCAAAATGATGTTGGTCGTACAAAGGAAGAAGAAGAAGAGAAGACCTGCAGATTCTTCTTCTTCTTCCGTGAGTCTCCACAATCAACAGGCTGATTATTATGAGACTTTTAAACTCGACTGCCGACAGTTGAACTGAATCAGTCAAGACTTCGTTAAATTGGTGTACTTCAGCTTGATGATCTCGAGGCATTGCACTAGTTAAACGCTGGGATTCATTATTCAAGGACATCAGATCATCATCATGTGGATTTGAGTAATCTTTAGCACAAAAGTTGTGCAAAAATATTTCGAAATTTTATATATGGGATATGATACAACAGTAGGGGAGAGTGGACAGCTGTTTGGGTGTCAACTTTTCACGGATAAGTTTGCCATAAACTATGAAGTCCTCTCTCAGGGCATTCCAGTCTGCAACAGATTTCACACACACACAAAAAGGACTGAAAAAAAAATTCATTGCTTAAAGAATAACCAAGTACTTGCTACGGTTGGTGGTGCACTTACCAGGCAACATTAAGATAGTAGGGCCAGTACCAAACCCTCGGTTACATGGTATAAAGGATTGGTATTATTCTGGTGCACTGCTGCATGCTTTCAAGTTGAAGATCACCATGCATGATGATGATGATGCAGTATGGTTGTGTTGATTTGTACTTGCCTTTGATGAACCTGGCTGGCTGATGCTGGATCGGTTCAAGGCAGCCATTGTCACCCTGGAGTGGGGATCCCAAGTGACGATCACATATATTCAAGCTCAGACCAACTCACCAAGTGAGGATGGTATATTCAAGCACTGACCTATCTCACCAGAGCAATGTACGCTGTTTACTAGCACAGCTGGGGGTAGAATCTAAACTGTCTTTGCAGGAAGCCAAGGATGCTGCTTTGTTTTATTCACTTTTCTTACTGTGCTGGTGATGTGGATGTGCCATTTAATAAGTCATTTGAAATGGGTGCACCCTGGCAGGATACGCTGATTTCACAAAGCATCTCAAATCGGAGGCTGTAATGGTAGTCAAGACTTTTTGCAAGATACTTAGGATGCTGCACATGTTATCATTGAAGCACATTCTCCAGTTCTCTGCCACAAAGGAAGAGTTGAGCAGATTGTCTATCCCTCACACTGATCTGAAACCTTAAACACAGGCTTATGTCAATGACCTCTGGCAAGAGGAGTGGAACTCACAGAAGGATAACATTAACGGAATTGTGCAAAATCCATCCAAACCTGAAAGAATTTTTACCATGTTCCTGAAGCGCCCATAAAGAAGAAAGTCTTGTGTGGTTTGCATACAGGCAACTCCTTTTACACCCATTCTTATCTTTTAAATGGTGAAGAAGCTCCGTGGTGCATTCCATGTCATGTACCACTCACAGAGAAACATATTCTCTTAGAGTGTTGGGGCTTGCACAATGTGAAATATAAACACGCTACAGTCGACTCCATGGAGACCATGTTCACAGATGTCCCACCTGATGCGATCTTTGAATTTCTGAAAGAGATTAACATTTTGCATCTGATCTAAGATTTTGCGGAAGAAAGATTTTAAACGAAGTTTATGGTAAAAAAAAGGAGAAAAATTAGAAGCTGTATTTAAAAGGTTGTGCGTTTGTGTATGTGTGTGTTTTTCACATGGCTTGCAAGTTGACTTCAACGCGTTGACAGCCCTGATTAGGCTCTTGGCGGTTGGCTGGGCTTTAAGCAACATTACCTTACCTTACCTCTGCTGACTTCCAGTTTCTTGAGGAGGTCATGTATGGTGATGTAGTTCCTGAAGTTCCTGATCTGCTGACACAGTAGGCAGTTATCCTCAAAAAGTTGTTCTTTAGAGTTCACTGCAGGGGTTTGATCATTGATGTTGCACAGGAAGAGAAATGGGCCATGCGCTGTGCCTTTGGTGACCCCAGAGCCACCCGACACTTTTCTTGAGACTTGCCTTTTAGAATGACACATTATTCTTTTAGTCTGAAAGGTAGAACTGAGATTTCAACCCTGAATAGTGTTGTGGTGCAACTGGTGGAACAATTTGTGATGAGGCATGGTATCAAAGACTTAATTTAATCCAAGCACAGCTACATTGACCGGTGTTCCTGCATCTGAGGATGAGAGAAGGTTGTTTAGTATGACGATGAGTTATATCTCATTGGAAATGCCAATTCTAAAGCCATGAATATTATGGATGGGAGGGAGTTGAGGTGGTTTGGAAGATGATGGCGGATAATATGTTCAGATATTTGTAGCTAACTGAAAACATGAGGATTGGCCTACAATTTTCTGGTAGATGTGTCTCCTTTCTAGAAGGCAGAAGCACATTTACAGTACACCATCCCAATGGCAGTTCACCCATGTCCAAAGAGCACTGAGAATGTATGTGTTGGTCAAGAGGCTGTGCGCAGTTGTTCAGGATGGTGTTCAGGATGTTATTCTCCATAGCCATTTTGACTGCCTCTTGGTTTCTGTGTCAGTGTTAGCCTCATGCAGTTTCCTTTCTGTTTATGGAAGGGGTCAGAGGTCTGCTTTAAGGGCATGCCACCAGTCAGCAGTGCAAACTGAAAGATTTCCTCCGACACTGTCGTTGGTAATAGACATTGGCATCATCTACTGCAGGGTCTGCAAAGTCTTAAACAGATGCTGTGGCCTTCATCATTGTGAGACTGGATGCGAAGAGGAGGTCAAACATGTTATCTCCTCTAGTCAGCTTGTCACGGACCTGTGTGCAAGATGTGATGTCCACCAAGGCCTTATGCACTTTGTATTAAGTGGTGCTAGGAGTCGTAATCCCTGTTTTCTGATGATTTATAAATGTTAAAAAGATAGCTGATAAATTTTTATAACAAACATCGAGTGACGCCAACAGTGAGACAACAGTTGGTGTCATGTTAGCCGTACAAGGTAGGTCATATGATTCCGTATCTGCTTGGGTAGTGTGTCACAGGTTCTTTTTGACATACCTACCCATTTCCACCCAGCTTATTTCATGGAAAATGTTACAGCCTGTCCCTGGTATCATTTAGCTACCATATTAGTGCATTTATCACCTCTCTCTCACACACACACACACACACACACACACACACACACACACACACACACACCTAGAGATTATGGCACTCGATAATTCAATGTATTGTGGAAAGGGTTCCACTCTTGATTTGCGAAGCCCAAGAGCATCAAAGCATGGCATATAAGGTCATTAATATTCACGCAGTCACACACACGCACTTGCAAGCACATGCGTGCACACAACACATATACACACACACGCACACACGCATAAAGAGTGTTATTCGTAACATGTACATTTATGTGTGTTGAACAGTTTGTTGTTTCATGTACAATAATTTTAAAGGCTGCACACAAAATAATGCTCAACATGCCTTTCCTCTGTCTTACGGATGTTTCATGCTCCAGATATCACATGCAGCAAAGCTGGATGAAACCCTTCCATCTGGTGTGCGTCTCCACCCTGCTGCTGAAAAACTACCCCCTACTACTGCACGGGGACCCCTTTGCCTCTCATCCATCCCAATCGTGTCCCCGAGCTGCCTCTTTCTGGCTGAGGACCTTGAAGTCAGCTAAGTGTCAAAGACCAAACAAGGATCAGCACAGCTCCTCCTGCACCAGGTCAAAGGCCAGCATGTTTGATGCAGGGTTTGATGATGTCGTTGCCAAGCATAATGTACTTCGCCTCACTGACCTTCACACCACTGCTGACATCATGGACGTGATTGTTGCGGGTCAGCGTCACAAGGAGAAGGAGCATGTCATCTTCTTTGGTGGGGATGTCCAGGTTTGTTTTAGTGCACATGCACACATGGACACATGTACGCACACACAGACACAGACTGAACACACACACACACACACTCACACACACACACACACACACACACACACACACACACACACACACATCCACACACACACACACACACACACACACACACACACACACACACACACACACACACACACACACACACACACACACACACACTCACACACACACACACACACACACACACACACATATCCACACACACACACACACACACACACACACACACACACACACACACACACACACACACACACACACACACACACAAGCATGCACATTTAGGGAATATTTCGTGCTTATTGTTTTTATTAAGACCATAGATTGAGTTTTCATTGATCCCTATTCCTTTTTTGTTTCAATGGTCTTTCAAAAGAGAATGAATAAGGAATTATAATTTCCAGATTGTTCATAGGTTTAGTAATCTCTTCAAATATGTTTTCCTGGTGAAAGGTAAGTAGAGGTTCAGAGCTGAGTTACAGTTTGTTGTAGTGAACAGTATCTGTCAGTTTGTCTGTTGGTCTATTAATCTGTGCTGAACAAATAAGTAAGTACTCACTTATGATGGAAAACTGGTGCAGGGAAGTACTTTGTTCAACAGCACTTGTCTTCCCCAAATATAGGTTTACCTTTACAGCATATTATGATGTGGTCGGCCAGTGGGGGGTTTGCATCTCTTGCTATCCAGGATATCCAAACAAAGGCTATTTTACAAGATTCTTGGCCATTGCCAGCCCTGATGTGAGTGACAATGGCTGGGTTATTAAACATTAGAGCTGCAGGCTCAGTGTTGGCTCATTTTGATGTCCATGTTCAAGTTCATTGATTTTGTGTTGATAGTGCTCAATTTTGCAATGAACACTTGACAAAGTGCTTTTCTTTTATTTGATAAGTAAACCTCAATAGTGTTTACTTTGATGTAATGAGATTGTTTTTTTCTTCAACAAGTTCCAAGTAGGGTGCAGAAGTCAACAGGTCAGTTTTCTTCTTACAAGTCAACTATGATTTGAGAGTCCAAAATAAAAATCAGAATGTTTATCTTTTGTTTTCAGTTTGTTTTATTAATGTCCCTCAGGATTATCCAGAAAACATGCAGAGCCACCGTGACAATGGCAAGTATGTTCGCTGGAACAGTGTGTCCACAGCAGGGCGGCTGTGTGAACGCTTTCCAACTGCCATGGTCCTGGTGATGAAGCCTCACCACATGCATCTCAAAACCTTCAGTGTGTACAACCAGTTTGTGCAGTCCAATGACTTCGGCTGTCCCACACACACCCCTGACTATGGTGCTTGGCAGTCGCTAGTGCAAGTCTATAATGAGGCAGTGGGCAAAGCCTTGAACCCTGCCCCAAACACAATGTAGCAGCCGTGATGGGAATGCTGGTGTGACATCTGAAGGAACAGAGGCTAACGGATCAGAAGGGACAGTGACTGACTCATCATCAGGTCCAGAAGCTGCTCGGATTCCAGAAGTTCGTATTCACTTCATTGGATTCAGCAAAGGATGCATTGTGCTGAACCAGCTGGTGCATGAACTTGAAAGCGTGCAGAACAATGACAAGGTGCAGGCCTTCATCGCCCGAGTCAATGCTATGACGTGGCTGGACGGAGGGCACAGTGGTGGTAGCAACACCTGGGTGACAGATGAGGCTGCCTTGAAGCGCCTGGCTTCTCTGGACATCAGCATTCAGGTCCACGTCACTCCGTACCAGGTGAAGGATCCCATGCGACGTTGGATTGGCAAGGAGAAGCGTCACTTTGTCGAACTGCTGCGGAAAGCTGGTGCTAAGGTGACGGACAAACTTCATTTTGAAGATGAATCCAAGTCCATTGAGAACCATTTCAGAGTTCTGGAAGTCTTCTGAACTGCTTTGTCACAAAACACAATGGGTGAATTGCTTTCTTTTTTCCATGTTCATCATTCTGATTTGTAATTTTCTTTTTGTTTTTTTATCTTTGCAATGTATGTTGTTTTAGTACTTATAATGTTATATCTTATTATGTTTGTGTCCTTCTGTATGACGTCTTTTGTTCTCTTCACTGGGTTTAACTGTTTTAAGATTTTATGCATGATCTATGAAAGTTTGCACAATCAAAATGCCATATATATGATATAGTAAAAAACGAAATTTTGTTCCGAAGGTTTCCCAACCATATCACTCATCAGGACAAGGCATGCAGTTAGGGAGTGGGAACAGATTTGTTGAATTTGTATTGTTATTCATTATGTGATGATTCACCGTTCATGTGTTTTAGTGCAGTGTTTTGTGACTTGGTTCTAAATTTGTGTGTGTGGTATGTTGAAGCGATAGTTGCTGTGACATGTTGTGTGTGTGGTGTATCATGTTGCATGGTGTATATGGGGTGTTGTGTTGGTTCACAGATACCTCATCTTATCCATTGCCCATCTTTCTTTGCATGGAAATAAAGAATCTAAGGGTTCGGTTCCTCCTCCATTTTCAGGTGAGTTTTCTCAGGACTCTTTTCACTTCTCCTGGACACCTGGATATTTCTTCCTCCTTCCAAGAGAAAATATTTCAGTTTCTTCCACCTTCAAAAAAAAAAAAAAAAAAAAGGAAAAAGAAAGAAAAAGGTTCCCATCACACTTGTACAGTGTACTCTTGACCTCTTTGTCCACTGGCGATGCTGTGATAATAAAAATGTCCCTGGGATGTTGGTTTTTTTGCAATGTGTTTTCCCCCCGTGACAGTTTTAACCTAGGGCTCATCTTGAAATGAGCATGTGCTTTTGTTTTCAGGTGCTGCTGATGTTGTCTTGCGGTCGCAGTAAGCGCTAATACTGTTTCTATGCATTTGTCTCTCTCTCCCTTTCAATCTGGCTGGCTGTCCGTCTCTCCTTTAAATACACTCATGCACGCATGCTCATGCACACACATGCACACACATGCACACACACACACACACAATGCATTCACACACACACACACACACACACACACACACACACATACACCACTCATATATCTACACACACACTTACACTCTCTCTGACTCTCTCTCTCACACTCATACGCACACGTACACATATATGCTCACACGAACTTATACACACCCTCCTTGTGTGGATTCGCATATATTATATATGCATACATTCACATGTATGCACTGATGCATAACTACCCATTTCTCAATAATTACTATGTGCGTAATGGTGCATATTTGTCTCTCTGTGCATATATATTTGTATGTACATAATGATACACAGCATGTTTTCATTGTGCACGCTTGAGGGGAGATGGGTTGCAAAGGAGGGGGGGGGGGGGGGGGGGGTGAGGGTCTGAGAGTGAGAGAGAGGATGGGAATCAAAGAGGTTTGTCATTGGGGAGTGGGGGGAGGAGGAGAGGAGATGTGCTACAAAGATGGATCCAGAGAAAACAGTGTGAATAGAGAGTGACTAGAGAATTTTTTATTTTAAAATGGGGAGACGAACATGACCTGAGGCTATCTGGAAGGGCATCGGGGAGAGAGGTATAAGGCACTGGAAGGGTCTGAAAGAAAGTGATCCAGGAAGAAATGTGTGGTAGAGTGATGAGCGACAGTGTGTTGAAGTGCTTAGAACTGTTGTTTTCCAGTGCACATGGTATTACAATGAAATATGCACATACTTGTACCATGTCTATTTTCTATGCAAAATTTTGATGACAAGTCTTTGGAAAGAATACTTGGTTACTTTGAAGCCTCTTTGTCCATCAAAACCCAACTTCTGCTTTTTTCTTTTTTTTTCTGCTTGGCATTTTTTGTTTGGATCAATGTGTATGAATTTTGTTTGTTTTATGTGATGTGGAATTTTGTTTTTAACCGTTAACCTTTTTTTTTTTTTTAGCTGATAAGTGTTGTGAGGAATGTCTTCTTTCTTGCTTACATGGGCTTTTTCCTCTGAAACCCTGGAGTTTTCAGTCTTCTGTTTGTTGATTCAGATTATTTGAGGGGCAAACAGAAATCAGAGGAAAAGTAAGCATAATCTGGTCTGGTTTTTAAAATTTTTTATGAAAAGGTGCCAAAAGCAGGTGCCATATTTGAATAAAAACATATTAGAATCCCAGTTCCCATGTGACGTGACAGCCTTGGGCCAATTGAAAGTGTCTTGTCTTGTCTGTCTCAAGGTAGTTAAGCTGCGGAATTTAACAGATCAAACATGAACAAAATGATTTATGGAGGGTGTTTTTGCTTTGTTTACTTGTTGTTTTTTTGTGTTTGTGTGTGTTTGTGTGTGTGTGTGTGTGTGTGCATGCGTGCATGCATGCATGCGTGACGTAAGGTGTCCCCAGATTTTAATACACTTCTTTTTTTTTTTCGGCTTAAAAGATGACTGTTTTATGGTGGAGAAAATTTGAGGATGCAGAGAGAAGGACCTTCACCTTCTTAGGGTTCATGATTAGCTGGAGAGGGAAGAGGAGTGGGGAATGAAGGGACAGAATATTAAAGACATTGCTACTTGTTTGTCAATACATGTCTTTTTCTATTAACCCACCTTTGTTCGTCCAGACCCATGGAATGTAAAAGTGCCGATTCATACCCACATCAGCTATGAGCATCATACAAAGAAAGGGAAGGAAGAAGGAGCATCTGCACACCGTTCAAATGATAGCCTGTCCCAGTCTGTCCTTGATGAATAGGAATACTTGTGCAGTTTCTAAAGTTGGAACACCAGAAATCAAAGTTAATTCTCTTAAGACTGGTAGAAAAAATGTTTATCTTGTCAGTCTTAAAGAGACCCGAAGCTGAATGTGGCTTCCTGTTATCTGTGAGTTCAAATCTGCATCTGTGAGAAGAATAAGTGTACAAGCAGATGAGCAAGAGGACGTCTGCAAGGTATGCATGAAGACCCAGTTAATTAAACCATACTATTATGAACACCCAGACTGTCTCAAAATTTTGTAGTACAAGAAAAAAAAAAGGAAAAAGAAAAAAAATCGTTAATCCTCAAAGTAGTTAAGTTTGTTCAGATACCAGCCGCCATGGCGAAGTGGTTAGCATCGCGGACTCCCGGCTGGGAGGTCGTGGGTTCGAATCCCATCAGAGTCATGTGGGTTTTTCTGCCCCGACCGGCTCCTACCCAGAGTTGAGTTTGCTGCGGACTCAGTTGGGAAGACTGGGACCACACAGTCGAGTTTCATCCACTTAATGGATGCGTTTCTGAGAGTGTTGCTCAAATTTCCTGACCAACACTGCAGGTGCCTGTACCTCTCGGGCCTGGTTGACGCCGGGATATATTATGAAAGGAAGCGTAGAGTACAGCCCTGTCATGTAGTCTCAGACCGAAATGGAAATCCGTAGCATCATCTTAATCATCCTCATTCTCATCGATCAGCATTAAAAAAAAAAAATTAAAAAAAAAAAAAAGTTTGTTCAGATTATAGTGCTGAATCTGTAGAAAATTTTGAATCTTTTAGTAAATGTATGCAAGTGTTTTAGTCATCGCTATAGAGTGTTGCCATTGTTAATATGATACAATTGATTGTAATTTTCTGTTTGTTTTGTATGATTCATTCAACATTGAAAAGGTACATTCCCAAAGTTGGTGTGTATGTATGTATGCAGAAAAAGTTCATTGTATTCATTTTTTGAATTTGCAAATGTGTGTTTATGGAATGTTTTTATACCCATGTACTCTTACAGGATCTTTCCAGATTAAAATATCTAAAAAGTTCATTGTATTCATTTTTTGAATTTGCAAATGTGTGTTTATGGAATGTTTTTATACCCATGTACTCTTACAGGATCTTTCCAGATTAAAATATCTGACTTGCCTCGATTAGGGTAGAGTTGCAGTAGTTCCAGAAGGAAGGAAACATAAAAGTATACATCACATACAGTGTGCAGAATATGCACTGCGTCGCCTCTCCCCACTCCCCTCCTGCCACTCCACTAGTTTGGGAGTGTTCTTCATGTGCTAAATTGAGAATAATAAGCTTCGTTGCCCCCCCCCTCCCCCCCCCCCCCCCCACTACTTTGCTGAACTATGCTTTGGAGAGTGTTCTCCATTTCGTAAAAGAAAACAAGCTCCCCCCACTCCCCATCCTCCATCACCTCACCCTCACTCCACCTCAATTCGGCACCTTTTCTTGGTGAGTCTCCATTTTTCAAATGAATAACGCTCTCACCCCCACTTCACTCAATAACCTTTTGGTGAGTGTTCTTTGATTGGTATTTAAAAGAGAAGAGCACCCCATACCCCCATTTCATCGAACAACTGTTTGGTAAGTGTTTTCCATTTGCTGAATGAAAAAACATCCATTTCCCATGTATATTCCTTGAGGGTAGGACTCCTGATGTGTTTTATTCACCAGTTAGAAGATGTTGGTGTTCATGACACC
The DNA here is from genome assembly GCA_018398815.1 of Conus ventricosus. NCBI lineage: Eukaryota > Metazoa > Mollusca > Gastropoda > Neogastropoda > Conidae > Conus > Conus ventricosus. Next base: position 118,288,917 of record CM031597.1, on the reverse strand, counting down.
TGGGGAAATGTGAAGACAGTTCATAATTAGAAAACAGTTTCGTTTCTTACCTCTTTTCTATAGAGACAATATTTACCTTGTTTCTGTACTGAAGATGACATATAGTTTTAGATGGAAAGAAGCTGATAGGAGATTTGGTTGTTTTTAATTTTTTTGTTTGCTTTTCATCTCTGTTTCTATTATTTGTGTGCTGACAGGAGACCTGGTTGTTTGAATTTGGTGTTTGCTTTTCATCTCTGTCTCTATTATTTATGTCACATTATTTGATTTGATGAATTTGTCAACTTCCTTGTGATGAGTTATTGACAGGACCACTGTTTAACTGTTGCTCCCACTCCCTCCCTCTGGCCAAAGGTTTTTAGCTAAACGAGAAGTTAAATTACTGCACTACCCTCGCCCTCACCCCCCAAACCCCATCCCAATCTCACACACACAATACTTCCCCTATTCCCCCCTTGTCCATCTCAACAAGGTTTTGGCCACTGTAGACCTGAAAAGACTTTAAGAAAGAATTGGACAAAATGAAGATTTTGGCCACTTAAACAAAGAATTGGACAAAATGAAGATTTTGGCCACTGTACACCTGAAAAGACTTTAACAAAGAATTGGACAAAATGATCCTGCCCTGTTCTGTCTTCATTCATTGCACTCTGGCGTCGGTGGGAGTAGTTCCATATTATACGGATTTCTGTATTGGGGATTCCCCCCCCCCCCCCCCCCCCCCCCCCCATTTCTCTTGAATTACGTTTGAAGTTGTTCAGTTGTTTTTTCGCCTGAAACAGTTTTAACTATATAGCATTGAGAAGTATATAATTCAGGGTAACTATATAGCATTGAGAAGTATATAATTCAGGGTAACTATATAGCATTGAGAAGTATATAATTCAGGGTTTGCATCAAAGGAGAAGGCCGTAAACTGTCCTTAAATGTCAAGTTTTCGTCAGCACCTTGGAGGGGCTTCCGCCCCAGAACGGCATTGCCCCTGCACCCTCCCGGGAGTCTTAAGTGGCCCCTGGACCCCGGCCACAAACTTTTCGGTATTACAAACATTTCTCACTCCCACCCTTGCTCTTGCGTTTTTAAAATCTAGCTTGTGTTTTGCCTATTGTAGTGCCCCTTTGGTTTTTGTCTTTTTGCCAGTGTGATCCTTCCAGTCGCAAAAGATGAATTCTACAGCCATGTGCGAGTCCAAATCCGGTGAGGTGTGCAAGCAAAAGCATTATAGTCAGACAATGGACTACTGGCCAAAGAAGGTTTTCGTGAGCTATGATCTTTGCTTATGTTTTAACGTATGATTTTAAGTTAAAATCATATGTTCTTGATTGGAAATGTTCTTTACACACATTTATTACTAATGTATAGTATGTATTTGTCATAAACAACAATGTGTGTCTTGCTGTGTTTGATTTTCTGCGTGATTACTTTTAAGTGGGTTTGGGGTGTGTGTGTGTGTGTGTGGGGGGGGGGGGGGGGGGGGGGGGGGGGGAAGCATGTGATATATGGCGTGTTTTTTTTAATGAGATGTAATGTTTTTCTCAAGGTGATGTGATAAATGACTTCATTGGATTAATTATATGGGTAAAGCGTTATAGCGTGTGTATGTGTGTGTGTGTGTGTGTGTATGTGTGTGTGTGTGTGTGGGGGGGGGGGGGGGGGGGGAGAGGGGAGGGGGTATGCGTTTAATGCCCTGTCACATATAATTTGTAGACAACTTACGAATATAACTTTCACTGTGTTATCAAGCACACACACACACACACACACACACACACACACACACACACACACACACACACACACACGTAGCCTACCTACGCAAGCATGCTTGTATGTGCGTACTTGCATAGGCCTACGCTCGCGCGAGAGCTATTACAAACACAGACACACAAACACACACTGAACTCTCACATAGACACACACAGACAATTAAACGGACGTCATGGCGAGCGATGGATGAATTCAGCGACACCGTAGATCAACGCGCAGCCCCAAAGTGGATGCCAAAGAGCCGTTGTACTGTGGGCATGCCACAGCCGGGGCTAGGTCAGCTCTTTTCTCTCTGCGGGCCTGACTCTTCAGATTTAGACTCCGTAGACGATAAAAATATGAGGATCCCAAACTTCAGTCTGGGACGAAAACCAGAACAAGATAGGACAGCCACATTCTGGAACGGCAAACCTAATACTCCTGCCAACGACCGCACATCCTGCCACCAAAACTACAGACTTCGGTCTGGGACAATCTATCCAGGTCTCCGGCTATTAGGACGTAAAACCCACTCAACACATGCTTGCACGAAGGTTTTACGTGCACATGAACCACCCTAGATGTGTCTCCAGCTTGACTGAGATGTAGCAACAAACTGCCAGTCCGTCAACAAGAGGCTGACGGAAAGCCGGTCAAAACCAAGAGGAAGTGGTGAATGCCTTCAGTACATACACCATGCAACTCCAAGCAGCAAAAGGCGAACATAGTGATCATCTCCCCTCTGGATTAGTGATTTGTAGGTCGACATGGGGGATATATAAATCAAGCGAGTCAAAGTTTTTTAAATTAAAAAAAAAAAAATCTAGATAACTATTTCAGACATTCGCTCAATTGCATTTTTTTTTCCTATAATAATATAACACACACCATCAGTATACACACACAATAGCATAATCTGTAATAATTCATCTATCTATGCGTGCGTGTGCACGCTTTCGCGTGTCGGTTTTCAATTGCTGTGTTCGGTTTGCTGTGTGTACACATGCTGTGCATGCCTGCCCACTTTATTAATGTATACACACTAAACAGATTAATCTGTAGTAGTTTATCTATCTATCTATCCATCTATGTGTGTGTGTGTGTATGTGTGTGCACACGCATTGGTTTTCGATTGCTGTCTTCGATTTGCTCTGTGTGTATACGTGTTGTGCATGCCTCCCCACTTTATTTTACACACACACACACACACACACACACACACACACACACACACACACACACACACACACACACACATACACACACACACACACACACACACACACACACACACACATATATATATATATAGGGCAGACTAATAAGGGGGGAGGGGGGGGGGGATGGAAACAAGAGGGAAAAGAAGAAATGAGAACATTAAGTCAGGGAAATATATTATAAATTTTAAACCCTTCCCTTGCATCATAATTATGGAAACCATCATAATCCTTCCTGAAGACAGATCAGTTTATATTGCCTGCTCTCAGGCTTTTCATCCGCGCTGGATCGAACTCATCAGGGAGACACAGGTGATTGTATCTGTGCTCCCTTGGCATCAAATGGGGATGCACCACAGTAATTCTGCGGTATTATCTCCACTTGGGCTAAAAAAATGAATCCAACAGCACCCAAAAGCCGCCATCGAAGGGTAGAAAAGTAAAGCGAAAAGAAAGTGTGGTAAGGACATAAGTTGCAGAAAAACTAAAATCATTATATACTGACTTCCATAAAAAACGCGAAAATTTGAAAGGCAATTTTTCGGGTGAAAAGGGGTGAATGTACAATATTGAACCATTGTGGCAAGTTGTTTGGGTCCAAGACTCACGTGCAGTGAAAAAATTGTGTGAGCAACACATCATTCCCGGCATTGGAGGGTCAACAAAAATGGCAAACTGGTTGCTGCATGTGAGGCACGTGCACATCATGCAGAGCAAAGTTAACCAGCGACAAGTACGCAGGCATGCAGCCTTTATAAAGCCGCGCTACAAGGTTCAGGTAACGACTTGCCGTCTGAGCGCTACAGAGATGCCAAGACTACGAGCAGAGGAACGCAATCGTGCCCTAGGCCATCTGGAGGCTGGTGTGGATGCCAGGCAGGTCGCCAACATCTTTAACGTCCACATCTCAACCATCTATCGTCTGCAGCACCGCATGCGAGTCACTGGTACCACTGATGATCGTCCCCGGCCAGGCCGTCCTTGGGTCACCACACAAAGAGAGGATTGCCATCTTGTTCGAACCCATCTGCGGGACAGGCGGCAAACAGCCGCTAGCACTGCTCGACAGGTGCCTGGGAGTCTCCAGCAACGAATCAGCCTCAACACTATGCGGCGGCATCTTCAGGAGAACGGGCTGGCATGTAGACGTCCTCACAGAAGGTCCGGTACTGACACCAAGACACCGGCAGGACAGGCTGCAGTGGGCACAAGCCCGAATCAACTGGCGCAGGCAGCAGTGGGGACGTATACTGTTCTCAGATGAGAGCCGTTTTTGTATTGACATGGCTGACGGTCGTGTCAGAATATGGCGTCGACCTGGTGAACGCTATGCTGACTCCTGTGTGGTAGAGCGGAACCCCTGGGGAGGCCCGAACGTTATGATATGGGGTGCAATTGGCATTAACCACGCCATAGGACCAGTCATCTTTCAGAACATTGGTCCTGGTCGCGGACAGGGTGTCAATGCACAGCGCTACATCCACCAGGTGCTCAGACCCCATGTCGTTCCTTTTTTTGCGCAAACACCCAAACTGGACATTCCAACAGGACAATGCAAGACCACACACAGCCGGGGCCACCCAGCAATTTCTTCAGCATAACAACGTCAATGTGCTGCCCTGGCCAGCCCTCAGTCCCGATTTAAACCCAATAGAACATTTTTGGGATGAACTTGGCAGACGGTTGGACCTCCTGCGTCCACGACCAGCAACAGCGGCTCAACTTCACCAGGCCATCGTCCATGTGTGGGCTGGTGTGCCAAGGGGACGCATCAACTACCTGGTCCACTCAATGAGCCGCAGGTGTCAAGCAGTTGTCCATGCAAATGGTGGCCACACACGGTATTAGGACTTTAAGCTGGTTTGTCACGTGACCTTGGATTTTCCACAAAAAGACATATTGCTGATGACATTTTCACACATTACCGGTGTAATGAATCAAATCACGTTGAATTCTCGCTTCCACTCTGTACAATTGTGACCAATAAAATTCGCCCCTAACCTTCAGCTTGTTTTGCTTTCGCGTTTTTTTTTATGGAAGTCAGTATATAAACAGTATAAAATGTAGGGGAAAATATTTGAGATGTCCAACAGTCAGAGTGATCAGCTCTGCTGTTTAATAACCCAAGCATTGTCAGCACTTAAGAATTGTGCGGAACAGCCTTTACTTGGATCTCCTAAGAGATGCAATCTCCCACTGATTGACCAAACGATATTGTGCTGAACAACACACACACACACGCACGCACGCGCGCGCGTTTGTTTGTTTGTTCGTTTAAGGATAATTAGCCGATGTTCTGGGGAAACAGTTGTCATCGAGTTTTGATGCTAGTATGCTCCCGTAGCGTTTCCAGTCTGGCTTGACCGCCAGGAAACACATAATTATTCGCATCCAGCGGAATCATTAACCAAAGCATGTGTCCAGCAGGCGACCTAGTTATTACTACAGGAGTTGCTTCCTGCAGCGCACGCAGCTGACCCACTCCTGGTTCCAAATATAGCGATCTGTCACTAATACGTAAATCAGTTGCCCAGCAACAGGATAGGTGCCTCCTTCTAATATAGCAGCCAATCACATACAAGGGAAAAATTCGAAAAGCTGCTTTCACTTTCGGTCTGAAAAGCTACATTATTTTCTGTCTAATGCTAAGAAATAAGCAGTCTCTTACACGCTCTTTTTGTCGTTGCACTTTGTGATCATTCTTGTGCGACGCGACCAACGGCCAGCATTTACTGATTTTTTTCTTTCTAAACAACTATGGAATTGACGTTGGCGAACTCATGTGGCCCTGTATAAGCCAAGCCATAAACACGCATTAAATATTTTTGTCAGCATGCTTGTGTGCGCGCGGGGATGCGCGCACGTGTGTGTGTGTGTGTGTGTGTGTGTGTGTGTGTGGTGTGTGTGTGTGTGTGTGTGTGTGTGTGTGTGCGTGCGTGCGTGCGTGCGTGCGCGCGCACGCTAAAATGAAGCAGACACTTTACGGTGCCAAGAAGAACAAATTATGCAGAAAACATGTTAACTTTGAAACAGCTTTTTCTTTTATTTTCATAATCCCTTAAAACATATCATCTTATCATATTAAGCGCAGAAGAAAATGAATAATCCTATCTTAAAAGAAATGACTACATCTAAAAAAAAAAAGAAAAAATTTACATATATATATATATATATATGTTGTTCATGCTCGTTAAAACGCAAAGAAAACCTAAAAAAAAATTCTTGAGACAAGAATACATGCTGTTTTTCTGCTCAAAATCAACGTGAGATAGTATCAGCTGCAAATAAACGGAAAGAAAAGAACTTCAAGCAAACACACACACACACACACACACACCACACACACACACACACACACACACACACACACACACACACACACACCAAACGCACACAAACACGCATGCATGAACATACATACCCACACATACATTCACACACTCAAACGTTATGTACATGATATGCACTGGCGAAAATGAAAACAAGAACACAACATAGGAGAGACAACAAACACAAATAAGAAAGCTAAAATATACAAACAAACAAAAACAACAACAAGAAAAAAGAAAATCGATTTAAGCAAATTGCGCAAAGACACAGAAGCAGGCAACTTTAAACAACAAACCGTTAAACACCCATTCTAGAATACATCGAAAAATTCACATATTGAATAATCCTAAACACAGAAAAACCCTCGTCAGCTAGTACGGTGCATCTCACCATCATTTCAGTTATTACGGATATTTAGGCATTATAGACTGCTCATCATCTGGTTACATCAAATATTGTACACACAAAAAGTTAAGGATCACTTTCACAAACATTCATAACTGTCAAAATAAGAAAGTCAATGCGTTGAAGTTTGGCCAACATTTAATTCCATTCTTTAGTGATAACGATGCACAATTGCCATCAATCTCGAGTAATCGTCTGGTGTGTACATTTGATTAAAGTGGGTACGTATCCAAATTTGATTTCCCAAAGTCATTGAAATCACAAGACAGGGCATACTGATGCTCCCAAAAGCTCAGTAATGCGTGTAACCACCATGGTTGTTCTGGCACTCGACGCAGCGAGTCCTCATCGAGTTGACCAGGTTGGTGAAGATCCTCTGTGGAAGCGCCTGCCACTCAGCCTGCAGCATCTGGTAGAGGTGTTGGGCATCCCTGGGAGGGGGGTGGCTCCTCACTTTGCCATCCAGCTCATTCCAGAGGTTCTCAATCGGGTTGAGATCGGGACTGCAAGCTGGCCACTCCATTCTGTTGACTCCAGACTGCTGCAGGAAGTCGTTGTCCACCCTTGCCCTGTGGGGGCGAGTGTTGTCATCCTGGTAGGCAGCCCTCGGTCCCATCTGCTGCAGTGTAGGCACAGCCAGCGATCGAAGGATCTCATCCTGGTATCGGATGCCAGTCAGGTTACCCTGTACATGGTACCAGGGTGTTCTGTGGTGAAGGCTGAAGGCCCCCCAGACCATTACAGAACCTCTTCCAAAGGCCACCTTTTCTTGGACAGTGGCGTCAATAAAGCGTTGCCCTGGGCGCCTCCAGACCCTCAGTCGGCCGTCGTTGTGGTGAAGGGTGAAGCGTGATTCATCACTGAACAGGACCTGGGACCATTGCTGACGTGTCCACCTCACGTGACGTGCGCAGAAGGCGCGGCGTGCTGCCCTATGGGCTGGAGTTAAGCGTGGCCATACTGCTGGGCGACGAGAACGGAGATTAAACCCATGTAGGCGGTTCCGTATGGTCTGCTGGCTGATGTTGATGTTAGTAGCCACCCTGAACTGCCTTTGAATGATGCTGAAAGAGGCTGTTCTTGTCTGCAGGGCTTGTCGTTCAATGAGACGATCGTCACGTGGGGTTGTCTTCTTTGGTCGACCAGATCTGCGTCTTTCATGGACAATCCCAGTGGCTGTGAAGCGTTGAATCAGTCGGACAATGACCGAGATGGACACATGAAGTCGCCTGGCCACTTCTCGCTTGGGAACACCATCTTGGAACCATGCAACAGCTCGTCCCCTATCCAACTCGCTTAATTTTCGTCGTGGAGGCATTGTCAGATCAGGCCTACTACTGGTGGAATGTCTTCTTATAAAGCCAAGCAAGCGACAGCGTCTCACACATAAACAGCAGTGCTTGCACGTGCATAATGGTTTTTCCACCTGGCAAGTGCAATGTGTTCAGGCAGAACGGTCCAAAACAAGGTCATTTTTCGCAAGTTTCCGCTTTTCCGTTTGCGGCCCAGCTCAGTAGTAGAGAATCCGTGCAATTTTCGCACTAAAAAAAAAAATCGCCCCTTATAGCGAACAAAAAATTCATGACAATTGGCTTGACTAAGAAAAAAAAACAGTACGAATGGTTTATTACGCACCTTTTCACATGCCGACCTTTTACTTTTTGTGCTAGTATTTTAAAACCATGCTCCGAATTAAGTGAGATTTAAACATTCAGGTTATGGAAAAAGCATTTTTGGGATTTTTAAGCATGCGCCCAAACATTGTGTGTGGTGTGGTTGTGGTGTGTGTGTGTTGGTGTGTGTGTGTGTTTTTTGTTTTAACCAGACAGTCATTCATGTTTTAGAATCGGGGCCTACATTTATGCATTTTTGCGGGACACGAAATGCAAATTTAGCTTTTTTTTTTTTTATTAAAAGTTTGGATTCAAAAAGGTTTAAAAAGTAAAGTGGAGATGGGAGGGGGGTTTTTTTTTTTTTTTTTTTTTTCAAAGTTCGGATTCAAGGGTTTTTTTTAAACAAAATGAAGGTGGGGATGGAATTTTTTTTTTTTTTTTTTTTTTTTTTTTTTTTAAATTGGTTTAAACGAGTTTAAACAAATAAGGTGTATGGAGTTGTTTTTTTCTTTTTTTTTTTTTAAAGTTTGGATTCAACAGAGTTTTAAACAAATGAAGGTAGCGATGGGGGGTTTTTTTTTTTCTTTTTTAAAGTTTGGATTCAACAGAGTTTTAACAAAGTGAAGATGCGATGGAAGGTTTTTTTATTTACTTTTTTTTTCCCCAATGTTTGGATTCAACGATTTTTTAAACGAAATGAAGGTGGCGAGGGTTTTTTTTTTTTTTTTTTTTTTTAGATAAATTTTGGGTTTCAAAGATTTTTAAAAAACAAAATAAAGGGGCGATGGGATTTTTTTTTTTTAAAAATAATTTTGGTTCAACAGAGTTTTAAAAAGGCAAAGGGGAAAGGGCCAGGTGGCGGTGCTAGTGCTGCAGATTCCTCTTGAGACCGCAATGATGGTCCACCCCCGGCACCATCAGGCGTTACCACCGGTTTAAAATTTACATGCCAAACATTAGAGATAAATAGAACAGCCCTGTTACCATAACACTTAAATTTTAAACTTTGATTCGCATGCCCATCGGAAAGCAAACACACAATTTTTGGGTGAGCAAGTGCCGACGGAAATGAAGGGAAAAAAAGGGGGGACAAAATAACGGGTGGGGGTTCCTTAAAAAAAAATTGCCCCCAAAAAAAAAAAAAAAAAACGTCTACCACCTTCTCCCTGTAATACGGGGAGCAGAGACACCATTCGGCGTTTGAAAAGAAGTGTCTTACACGGGAAGATGGGCGTGAGGGGGCTGCACTGGTGTCTAAAGGGTCCAAATCCCAAAATGGGAGCTTTTGAAAATAGCGGGGTTCCAACCCAAAAAACAGTTTTCAGGAGATTTACTGTTGGACGACTCTCAGGTGCGTTAAATCGAGACTGGAATCCATCGCACGACACAAGGTAATCGTTTTTTTGTATCTATTCGTCCTTTGGCTGTTGCATTCAAAAAGTTTTCATTTAAATTTTTTTACTCGTTTTTTTACACCAGGTGAAGACGATGAAGGTACGCCTGGCACCTTCACGAACCCATCTGCATTACAACAACACTACAGTACCTTTCTAACGCACGGAACACATCTTGAAAGACACAGCATAACTACTGCTCGCAACACCCGCTGCAGGCGGAATCCCAATCAACCCCCAATGCCATAACAACGACACGGTAACCGGTCATTCTCTCAAATGACAGTGTGTCTGTCACGCATATAGGGCCCTTAAACGTGCTGATGTAAAAGCCTTTAACTTCGCCGAGCGAATTTTGACAAATTAGCCCACTAGAGCTTTGGAGAAACACTACTATACTCGACCCTCAAAGTTAAGATTCTTGGATAATGGTTTAGTAAAAGCATCCCTCACATTTTCCCTGTTTATAAGAATTAGACCCAGAACACAAACCACTTTCATCACTCAGGTTTTGGAGCACTACTCATACCCGAAAAACGAACATTACCCACAAAAAATCTGATGCGTAGATGTCCCAATATCTGAGATGTGATAATGGTAATCAGCCTACTACCTGACTTCCAAAGAGGCATGGTTCAGAGGTTACAGCAGAGAATGAATGATAGTTAAGAGGAAAATAATGTCGAACATTCAGTGCTTTTATAGCTGTCGGTGTAAATGGTAAGATTCGTAGGAGTTTAAATGTTAGTTCATACATCATCCATTGAGGAGAAACTCAAAGGTCCTGTTCTGCCGCTTTATTGTTAATGAAATGTTAGATCATGCCTTATTTAAAACTGGTCCAGTTAAATCCACTCTAATATTTAATTCCCGCGCCCCCATTACAGTTAAGTTTTGATTTTAAAGAACGGTCGCGTTGTGAACTGGTCTGTCCATCCCCTCTGTATCAGAGGTGGGTTGGAGAGGGTTGGGTAACAGCTCCTTAAACAGGCAAATGGATTTGGATGTATCTGCTCCAGACCCTCATCCCATCCCATCGTAACAGCTTTCAGTCTGGTAGGTCGTCCGTTCCCCCCCCCGCCCCCCCTGCCTCCCAACCCCTCTTCTCCCACGTTTCTCCCCATCCCCCCCGTTTCCTCCCTCTTTCTCCTTTTCATTGGTCAACATTATTTTTTGCTGAGCTTTTCTGTTTGGAAGCGGTGTAGACATCTTAGGACAAACACTGGAACAGTTTGGTAAACTACAGACGATGTTTTGCGTGGCACAGGTGCAGTAACATATTATGTCGTTGGTCGTGACCATGCGAAACCTGAAATTCCTGCAGTAACTACTGACACCAAAAAAATTTTGCCCGGGACTTTAAGGGTGCACACCAGCATTACGGTGCATTTCATTTACAGGAAATACATACATCTGATAAGACTACTTCCAAAAGACTCCAGCAACGACATTTTGTCATTTCATTCTGTGAACGTTTTAGGGTTAACCAGCAACAAAGAGAATGACAAACAACAACAACAACAACAAAACCGCCTCTGTTGTGACCGTATATCCGTAGTGGTGGTTTCCGTAACTTTTGACCGTCTTCATTTCCAAGAAGCATATCAAGAATCTAAGTAGAGACTAACGATCTATAGGCCTGCAAAAACAACAAAATGAAAAAGAAGAAAAGAGACTAAAAAGACTGTCAACAAGTATAATGTGTCAGTATCAGAAGAAGAATAAAAGAAGAGAGAGGAGAGAGAGATAGAGAGAGAGAGAAGAGATCCGAGAGAGAGAGAGAGAGAAGGTGACGACAAGAAAAAGAACAAAGAAAGAGAGGAAAGAAACGCAGAAGCCAGAAGAAAAAAATAAAGCAAGAGGGAGGACATTTGCAACTCAATTGTTTCATCAAATCCATTAAATCGAAAAAAAAGGCACTCATTTTCCGTCACGCTTTGGTCCAAACTTTCTCTGTTTAGTCCGTCTTACATCTTATAGTCAACATCACCATCATCATCAATCGTCCGTCTTCGTCGACGTCGTCGTCGTCCCGTCGTCATCATCGCTGCCAAAGATGGAGTAGTTGACATTGATCCACACCTCAACACTTCCAGCTTCTCTGGCGTTCACCAGTGTGTTGAGTTCGCTGCCGTGACATCTCGTGACGTCCGTCTAGTCAGTCCAAGTCCCGTGACAACAGGATGAGCACGTCACTGAGATCCTGCAGCGACAAGGTGCCACACGACAGTGTTATCGAGTATGTCCCTAGTAACAAAAACAACGAGATTGATGATAAGTTTGATATTGTATTGTAATAACTGCTAAAGAATAATGAAAATCAAAGATAAACGCTCACGCGCGCTATGGCGCGCGAGCGCGCACTACACACACACACACCCACACACACACAGCACACACACACACACACCACACACACAGCACACCACACATAAGAGAACTATAAAATGCCAATCCTAACTCACTTTCGCCCTCAACCAGTTTCGGGCGAAAGTGACCTAGGATTGGCATTTATAGTTCTCTGTCAAGTAAAGACTTCAATAACCAAAAAATAACGATTACTACAAACAAACCAAACTGTGTAGGGTTCTCCGTTTTTCAATACTAATAATTTCCTAAACTTTTCAGATTTCAGTTTTGCTTAAACCAAAGTTTTTTTCCTGAACGTTTTCAATAACAACATTTTCACACAAACATTCTTCAAATGAGTCACTGTCTTTCCTGTAAAATAACACTACAGACTAATTGTTCTCTAAAGTCTTTAAAAAAAACTGAGTATTATTGGCATAAAATCCAACACACTTATCCCCAGCATGTCTCCATTGAAATCTAGTTTCGACAAAGATGTTTCTCTTTTTTAGACTATGTCTCTTTCTGCTGAACAGTCTCATAAAAAATAGTGTCTGCGTTCCTTCAAACAATATAAAAACGCGTTCTAGACCCTCACGTCAGTTATTGCTAGGATTAACTAAAATATGTTATCATCAGTCCATTATAAACCAATCTATCATGATAATCTTTGGGTTCCATTTAAGTGTAGGGCAGAAAATCACAATATATCAAAAAATTTATAACGATAAACTGTTTGTAAAAGGTCGAGTACAAATATAGTCTTATCCACAACCTGTTTTGTCCCACAAATTAATGAACAATGATGGGTTTTTGTCATAAAGATAAACAGCTTCATAGTTTTATAACAAAGAACTAAATCTATCCATTATTGTTTTTATCAGCACACTGTTAAAACATTTACAGTATAATAAAAATCCTATCAGATCTAAAAGTGAAGAATTAATCCAATTCAGTTCTGTAAGATTGTTTTCTATTTAGTGGACTAATATTGATTTTGTTGGTTTGTTGTTATGACCTTAATAACCTCACCATTGTGTGAAGAATAGAACGACAGTAACTTAAGTTTTTCAACGTCTAAGTTTTGCCAGCTAATTAGAATTCCTTTTAGAAGGACGTCAAAACAGCCCACAACCCCCCATCCCCTCCCCTAACTTTTAAGACAGAAATTTCAAATATCATTGTGAACGTGTCCCTCCTATTTTACATTTGCGGATGACACTGTAATTTGTAGAAGCATCCTTAAAAACCCATTTCTCTCTGTTGGAGGATGAACAGATTTTTCCATACGGCTTATTCAATCTCTTCCGACATTGTCATCTGGCAAAAGACTTACAGTAAAGGGCCAGAGTTAAAGCTTTTCAGAATACTTTATTGACGGCCAAAAAAGAAGTAAAATGGGCTAAATGAATTCAAATTTTATTTCGCCATCTAAATATGTGATCCCAAGTGCCATTTGAGTGTCAGGTTTTTCGAACTAATTTATATTCATACTGACCAACATTATTTAACTTCTAGATGCGGTCAGCTGTTTCTAAGTTTAGGAACCTTTTTGCTGTCGCCACCTCTTTGCTTTATAATCACCAATTCTTTAGTGTACACAAAACCATACAAAGTGCCTATCTCACCGTTCTGTTCAAGTCCGCACGTCGCCAAGGGTCATTTATACAAAAGTATACACCTTCACAGGCGCTAATGACACTCCTGTTTCTACTGGCCCACGCGACATTTTTTAGTAGCGTAATTATTTTATTTTTAAAACAAGAGCAGGTTATCACATATTATTCGCCTTCCTTTCCCCTGTTTTGGGTCTGTGATTTTTAATTAAATGACCGACCCCCCACAAACAAATCTTTTAAACTGTAAATTAGGGATTGAAAAACTTTCATAATCGCAATAAGCGCTTTTTCCTGAGGAATAGCTCTTTAGAACATTGAGGGCCTTCATCATATAAGGTTTCATCAGTGCTCAGCTCATCTTAAATGAACAGAGAGTAATGAAAGTAACGCAAGATCGAGCGACTTTCCCCCTCTAAGTAGTTTAGTCCTAGGTGCAACTCTAAAACTATGAACGGCTTGATTGGCAGTTTTAAATCCTAATATTTTAGCTATTTTTACATCAAAAAAGGTAATGTACAACATCTTTTTCAGGTTTGAATGTTAACAAAGTTTTCACAGATTTGCATTGTTAAGTTTGAAGTAATGGTCAAATTACTCATATTTGCTTCTTTTAGTGAGCAAAACCCGTAGTTATAACCATCAGGTATGGATAACTGGCTAACTAATTGTCCTTTATTATAACTTTTTTAATCTTATTATTTCTCCTTGGCTTCACATATATTCACCAATACGACTTTGGTAAAAAAATTTTCATGAGTGCCGACCATTTTTGTGGTTCCGCAATCTTTTATCAATTGCATTTTTATAAAGACGAAGGACTGTCTTGATTTGTTTATTGTTATACAAACATTTTTTTAAACGAAATAAAAATGAGCGCGTTCAAATAAATACTAATCAAAATATTCTGTTGGGCCGCACTACAATCTTAAAAATATAACAACTTCAACACCCTCGACATTTCCGTGACCCAGACTGTCGCTTTTCAAGTAAAGGTGAGTACTCCATTAAAGCAGATATCTTAACCCTCCAATTAAAAAAGACTACAACGCGAAAGAGTGGATCAGTCCATCCGAGCAGTTTTCTCAGAACCCGTTAAACTTTTTGCTGTGTTTTGTGCATCAACTTGGTGTGGAGTGTCGATAGCTGATCCTTTAAATCATCCTGATCCTTTGGTGAAGTCATTGTACAGATTTCATTTTTATTACCACCTTCAGACGTATTAAGACTGAACTGCGAGCGCCATTACCAAATGACAAAAACCGATTAATCCATTCAGCAACCCCCAAAAAAAAAATAGGAACCCATTAAAAGGCTTTTGAAAGGATTTGTAAACGAATTCAATAATAATGTTAATACAACTTTTCAGAAAAAAGTCGGATCTTTAATCATGGCTTAGGCCACACCCTTATTTTGGGGCGTGCACAGAAAGTAAATAACTATTGACTGTGGGAATCCACCTTACACATCTTTCTCTTCAGGCACAGGCGTTCACTCCCTCGGGTCTCCATAGAGCAAGAGCAAAAAAACGCATGACAAAACTAAAATCTTTAGACACACTCTGAGGGCCCTCACCCAAGCGGGAATAGTACGAATAAACGACTCTATTCGTACTTACGTTTGGTGTTTGCTAGGTTCGCCAAGCACAGACAAGGTCTAGCATAACTAATTCTCTACTGGCTTTGATGCACAAAAACAATTCTAAGCAAATTTAAGAGGACGCCATTAATTCTACAGTTGATTTAGATTCAAGTATAAAAAGGTACCAAAATGTTTTTACAATGGTGGGGGGGGCGCAATATCGAAAGTAGACTTTGTCTGTTGGCACTGGATTATACATCTACCATCCCAGACCTTAGAACTCCAGGTAGGTACAATAATAAACTACCACAAGAAATCATTGTGGCCGGCAAATGAAAATCTGAAGGTTGGGAAAAACGACATAAATTTTCTGGCCATAAATAGCAACAAACAATAAAAAAACACACCACGATTTAAGTCATCCAATCCCTGAGGTCCCAAAGCCCAAAGACTTTTCAGACGGGGCTTTGTTCGCTGATGACCATGAAATATTAAAAGACAGCACATGTTGTTTGGATTAACGCTTAAGAATTACTTGGTCTTTATCTAACAGAATAGTAATCCAACTATTCAGAAGAACTAACGCCCATAAGTGCTCGGCCATAAAGCCAACTACTTGCTTGCAGTAGACAAAGGCCAGCTAACAATACCCCCCCTAAAATACCAGTACGAGTCAAAAGCTTTACCAGCTAAAATTTTATTTAATAAACTCGCAAGAATGATCACGTTGTTTTTTACCCATGATTTATCAGGCGATGGCGTGGATGCACAGAACTATGCCCTCCACCACCACCTGTAAAAGCCCATCACCAGTTTACATTTATTGCAAATCCTAAGGCTGTACATACGCTTGCTAATGTGATACCCTGGCTCTCAAAACAGTGGTTCGTATTCTTCTGCCTAGCGTCGTGTCTTCCATATAAATCTTTGAATATTTTCTCTTATTCTGCTCACTTGAGTTCGTAATAGTATCTCGATAGGTAGACAATGCTTCTAGTCTTGCTGATCTTCGTTTCAAGATCTTTAGTTTTTTTGGGGTTATTTCATTCTTTAACACCACGCCCCTAAGTTGGCCTCATCAGCCTCACCGATTTTTCCTTTTTCTCTTTTTTTTTTTTTTTTTATATCCTCATCTAGTACACCCAGTTTTAGCTAAATTGTTTATCCCCCCCCCCCACCCCCTCTAATTAAATTTTTATTTATAAAATAATATATTATATTTTTTTTTTTATTTCTAATATTAATAATATAATTTTTTTTTATTATTTTTAAAATTTTATTTTATTTTTAATTATATAAATTTTTTAAATTTAATTTATTAATTTAATTTATATTTTTCCCTAATGTCTCTTCCTTTTCCACCCCCCCCCCCTAATATTTAAATTTTTTTTTTTAATAATTAATGAAATAATTTTAATTATTAAATTCCTCCCCCCCCCACCCCCCTAATTCACCTCAAACGGTTCTTAAAGTACGATTTCAAAGGCTAATAAGTCATCTCTCAGGTTAGCCGAGGTTCTGGTATATTTTTAATGCAGTTTCTTCTTCTTCAGGAGTTCCTGCTCCTACTGTATTTATTACTTTGACTGCTGTTGATTTAAATCTCAATTCCATGGTTGCATTTGGTATCTGTCGGATTTCTTGTAGTGTGTTTGAGTTTAGCAACTGCCTCCCTATCTAATTCTGTTTTAGAAAGGCCAAGGCGAATTTCGAACTTCCACCTGAAGGTGTTTTTATGATTTTGTCATACCCATCCTACAAAAAATGATGAGTCTCGTTTATGAGTAAGCAGAAAAGGTTGTCCTTGCTTGTTTTTTTCATACAAAGGGCATCTTTTACTTCAAAACATCAGGGAATCTAGTTTCGGGAGGTTCTAGTCCTAAACTTTGGTATAATGATCTGACCTACTTTCTGTTAATTCACGCCATTGCGCCCCCTCAAATTCATCCCCGCAATGTAGAACGTCGCGCGAGGCTGTGTCAAAGGAGAGTCCATCAGCCAGTCGGCGTCCTCTAAGATCACAGATATCATATCTTCTTCACCTCCAATTCCCGCCATGTTTTAATAATTAACTTTTTATTTTGTTTTATAAAAATGTAACAAGGATATGGCTCGGATTCTTGGACCCGCATAGAAGTCTGAAAAAACCCCCCATGGCGTGGAAGGGAAATAAACAGGAATATTACTGTTACCAACTAATCCATCTACTATGATGCCGAACAAATTCTACTGTAAGATTTCCAACCTATTAGCGATGATTTGTTGTGCCAGGCCTCTGCACGGCTTTACTTTTAAAATAGAACTCGCTTCAAACCACAGACCCAAAGAAGATCAGTTGTCCAGAATTTGGGCGGTCAAACGTTAAGAAAATTTCTGTAAAACATGAAAGGTGAAATAAGTATTTCTTTAAACAATGCAGACATATATTTAACCTATTCTGCTCAATGGCTAACCGCGAATTACAGGGAAGATCAGCGTTCAGTAATCGGCCAATGAAATAAGCACTAAACTTAGAATGACGCCGAACAGCCCCAGATGTAAAAAGCAGCAAAAAGGCTTTAAGCACTAAATTTTGCGTAGGAAATCGCTTTTCCATTCCCTAGATTTTGAGTTGTTACAAGCGCATGCTCCATACTTACAAGGAGCATTAAAAGACAGATTGTCATCACGCACTAACTTTTAATGAATACAAACGTGTTATCAGATCACCAGACACCGAAGCAAAGTAACAGCATTTTCTGACATATCTTTAGAGTTTGACGTTTGTTAGCAAAGATAAATTAGCAGGGCGATTGAGCAACAATAAAAATAGAGTCACAAATTAGTAATATATTACTGAAAACGTGGCGCCATCACTTCCCAACCCCATATCCTAAAAGCAGGCAATAATCCGCTATATGGAATTTTAATTCTTAGCGTCGCAGTAAAATCCCTTAAAGGTATTTATTGCTGTGTGAAGATGAAGAACCATTCAGCAATAGCAAGTGAAAAAGTTTTTTTATCCAAAATAACGAAAGTGCAATGTACAATATAAGGTAGTCCTAACCAAATCTACGCTAGCGGGATTAGAACCTTATCATCATTTTGACGAAATAAGACAATTGATTGGGGGTGGGAGGGGGCCGAAGTCCACAGCAACCTGCGTCTAAAGAATCTACACCTCTTCACACCGTGTTAGGCTTGATGAATATATAACATCAAAATACGTTTATGATAGACCTAGAGTCAACAGAGGATAATGAGTTGCATGGAAGGGAGAACGGTTACAAGACGTAACTCCAAATTGAGAAAGAAAAGAAGCTGAAAAACCGCTTAATGTACATTTGTTTTTATAAATTGATCACAGCTAATATTGAAAAGAAAAGATTAGGCCATACAGAATACTAAATTATTTAACTGTTTAAAAACGCATGAAATTTGACGATTAACCAAAATTAAACCTACAACGCCAGAGTTGCCAAAAGAAGGATATAGAAACCCCTGACATAAAAACCATTTAGATTAACAAACATACGCAGTTCTACAAAAACTAGAGCAGGACCATTTCAAAATTACAGCAAACCCAAACTAAGGTATTCTGCTAGCCTAATGCTGTTAACATTAAGTAAATAATGGTGCAACGACTTAAAAGAGCTGTATCGGCAGGAACAGTGTTTGTCTCTTAGCAACGGGCCATAGGCTTACCGCAGCTTTACCTCTCGTCGGTTTGTCCTTTAAGCTCACCCGTCCTGTGCTCATTAGCAAAGGTGCTGCTGGCAAAAAAATAAAAAACAAACTCCAAAAGGCACCAGCTATGGTTCAACTAAGATAACAGCTAACTTAGTCATATAAGCTGAATAAAAATAAAGCACTAGCTGACGCAAACAGCACTGATGAAGATTAAATCGTTACAGGGGCCGATTTTGATGACTACAAAAAGACAAAAGTTTGATCTTCAAAGAAAGGCAAGTGACAAGTTTATCTCAATATCATAGCCAGACCCCGGAGCAATAAAAAAGGAATGCTTAAAAACAGTAACGAAACCTGTAAACTCTGTTCTAAAAGCACCACATTACCAACGCCAAAGGGTGTTTAATTTATACTTTAGTTTAGTATCCAAACACAAAAAGACCATCGATATTGATTAAATTATTTATTTTTTATATTACATAAATATTTTGAGTTAGAAAAGAAAACTCAGCATGATAAGCATAAGCAGTTCCAGACCTGAATTGTTTCGAAAGCAATGCATGAAGATTTATCAAGAGCCACAGAATGAAAATTGAATTTTAGAAGTTATTGATCCAGCAACGAACGGGCAAGTGGTTGCCCCATTGCAATGTCTCAATATCCGTGTAAAACTAAACATAGACCCACCAGTTAAAGTAATTGTTAGCTGTAATTAATCGACAATGTACCAAAAATGAAGAAAAACAAGAAGACTGGGTCTCAACACAACAACAGACTATCTTCCTCATAATGACTTAAACACCCGGTGTGGGCAGACCACTGCACACACAGTTTGAAGTGCCCGCTGAAGAAGCCTAAATGAGAGTCTCTGGTTTTTCAGAGGGCGAAGTCTTAGAGATTACAATATAAAAACAGGCCTATTATTCGCCTATTGATTAAGGCAGGGCTTACATTCCACTACTCCAGCATTAGTTGCAAAAAGAGTATTTTTAAACATAAAGAATCCATACGAACAAATGTTTTCATGTGTGTGTTCTCGCCGGCTGCTATCACGTCGGCCAAAACGCAGAGAGATTTCTACTATTGGGATTACATCAATGATCTTAACTTTAGTGGAATATCCTTTCTCTTTAGCGTGGATTCCATGATCTGTTTGAAGAACAAAACCAAACCGATAACTGTGTAATGTCTACACATGGGGATGAGGAAAACAAATTTGGCGCCAATTAAAGGTCCAAGAACAGTCCAACAATAGGCACTTCCAGACAAAAATCATGTTGACTTAACTACTGATGCTTTCACCAGCGGGGCTACCGCAATACACATTGATTCGAACAATGAGTAAACTAATGCGCATGCTTCAAAGAAATGGGCATAAACAAAATTCTGCAGAAAATGGTTTAACAAGAATTCCATCCTCTTCAACCGCAATGCGAACATAAGAAACATTGTAATCGCCGCAGTATGACTGTAATACGGAACTAATTACGCCCCCAGAAGGCAGTAAAGAATGTTAGTTTTAAGAACTGGAAACGGCTGCAAAATTACCATATGATGTTTAACGCAGACTTCGAATCACTCATTGATCCTTATTAGTGGCCAGCGCCACAAAAACTTAGAAAAACATCTTACTGAGTAATCATCATATTTGTTCATTTTGCATTCATTATTAGTAAGGTCGGATGCGCTCATACCGCCAGAATATATACAGAGGACCAAATGCTGCAATAAGGATTTTTTACAGCGCATAGCAGCAAGTGCATAATGATTGTTCTAATAATCAGAATTTATCTGAAATCATGATGACGCTGAAGACAACACAGTAAGACTCAGTCCACTCACAGTTGGATTAGAGTTTAGGCCTCACATCAAATGCCGAATCCAACTAGGGAGAGCCATGATCAACTTAGTGGAAAGATATCATAGGAGCATCGCACAACAACTGCAATCAACAACTAAAGTTGAACAAAGACATGGAAGATGGACCCTGTATTCTTTCATAACTTGCGATGTTACGTACTCCTCTCTAATAATGAAAGCATGGCATTGCCTTCAGAGGTGTCATGCCTTGAACAGAACCCCCCCGATCTGACATAAACAGAACATGTGTATCACATTAAAAAATAACAGTTTCTATTTCTGACTCCTAAGCAGCACATATGGTTTCATAAGAGTCACTAGCTATGGCCCATAAAGTCTTGCCAATAACGAAGAAATTTTGACCCAACGCTTGTTGAAAGGAGATAAACCCATTTGAGTACATGAACAGATGTGTAAATGGATTGGTGCAAGAAACACTACCACCAAAAAAGCGATCTTTTCTGATCTAAATATGGAAAGGGCAAAAGTGATTCCGATTACCAGCATGCTCCAAGGAATGCGTGGCAGAATTTAAGTTTAAACGATGGGAACTATCAAGATACATACATTGATGGCAGAAGAAAGTTAGTTTGGCGGACGACTTTGAAAAATTAACGAAAGAACCAGCATGAAACAATATAGCCAGACTCCCACGTCATATAAAATATCTTGCTCCCCGGGATGATGTTTGGTGAATCCTTTCTAAAAGTTTACTGTAGTACAAGTTGATTATTGACTGACCCTTCCAATGAATCATATGATTGAAAACGGATTGTGCGTGGAGAAATAGATGATTGCTACCGCCACATTACGTAAAGCAAACCAACAAATACATGGAACGACTATGATCCAAGTAACCAGGTCTAACTACTTATGTATTAAGATGCAACCAAACTTAATGGTTGGTGCTATGGCGCAATCACTTCATTACGCAACTTAAAAAATGTAACACAGTGGCATGTACAAATAAAAAACAAAAAGCATTAAAGTGGTTGGGACCGATTGACGCGGTCACCACAGCGCGGATACAATTCCTAAATTGACTTAGAAAGATCCTCATGAACACCAAGACCTGCATAATTGACTACCCATACTGCAGAAAAGTACTAAATATGAATCAAGAGAGCCGCCTAAACTTGTGCCTAAACTTCGGGGCAAAAAAAATTTATGTCAGTCATTACAGACTTCTACAATTTAATATAACGGCATGGTTTAAAGTATAACAAGCTGTTCAACGTATAATTGGCTTTTGATCAATGAACAGATTCATGAAACCATACAACATGAAGAACACGATCTCAGAACTAAATCCACAGATGCTTCGGAAAAAGACTTTTTCAATCTGATGAACAACACTGTTTTTGGAAAACTCTGGATAATCCGCACAAGCGAAAGATGTTCAGATTAGTCACCAAATATAACACGCAATAAAGCCTGACTTCAAAACCTAATTATCAGGACATCAGAAGAAATCATGATCATCATTTTGCATCATGGATAAAAAAAAAAAGAAAGTCAAATAGGACAAACCTTAATTTATTGGTTTTACTGTTATTTAAGGAATAATCAAAGCATTTAGATGTTATAATTTATCTTTATGACAACTTTAAACCCTTGTAATCCAGAGTCCAGAGTACTTTACCAACAGATACAGATAGTTTTTGTTATAGAAACCCAACAGGAAGACATCTATAAAAGACATGGAAAGACGTAGCTAAAGGAGCGAGTGGATGGTAAATGACACATCGATTATCCTAAAGATTCTCCTTTGCATTCAATTACTAACAAGAAGGTTTTAGGAAAGTTGGGAAGTAAGGGATGAAATATGCTTATGAACAGGTGATCAAGGAAGTATGTGGGGTTAAGGTCAAAAATGTACAGTATTTCGAGCCAGGAGAAAACCATTAAGAAAAGCAAAGGGAATAACACGCAGGGTTGTTGCAGTTACTGCGCAAATCGCATGAAACAACTACAAGGAAGCATGTTTGGCAATAAGACCTTTTCAACATGACAACGTAAAGCAGCGGAGTATAATCTACATGAGATCAACACAACTGTGTAACAAAGTAAGTCCAATAGATAGAACAAACACAAAACGTGTGTTTGTTATCCAGAGTTTCATATGCAACCGGGCACTACAGAACCGTAAATAATTAAAGCGGACTCTGAGTTCTGAGGATTATCCTGCAGTATCTTCTTTTACAAAAGATCTTTGATGTATCTGGGCTGGTTTCGTTAGTGTCCATTTCCTCGTAATAAAACACGGGCGGATCATTTTTACAAATACTTTTTAAATTCATATGGATCAACACTCCAAACCAGATGTGTTGCCCTGATGCGAGTGAGTCCCCTTCCGCTTCCCCCGGTAAATAAAGGTACCTTACTTTTAAAAATACCAAACGTAATAGATTGCTGGATGTACAGGAAGTCTTCAGCAACATTTATTGTTTTTCTTATGAATTGCTTGTACTGTTTAGCCCTTGAAAAATCTTTCATTAATCAATGCGACGCAAAACTGAGGGCAGTCTTCTAACCCATTCTGTGATTGCGAGAATTGGTCAATAAGCTCTCTGTGATACTGGTAGGAAAAAAGACTTTATTCGGATAACTGTTTTGTTACAGTAATCAACTAAAGCCTTTGATCTGTGAACTCCTGGAATGCCTCTTCCTAATGGTACTCATGTTTTAAACAATAATTGATCACTCGACCTTTAAATTCATTTCCATCATCAAACTTGAATCAAGCGAGGAACAGTATAAGGGGCCTCGTTGGTATATCAGTTGTATGGCAAACAGCAAGAGCAGAAGCACACTTTTGTGTTTAATGTTTTCCGCATCCATTGGATCTTGAAGTCTATGTCAATGACTGAAAGTGCGTAACTTAAATCTTCTTTCGTCTAATCGTATCATGGTGTAAATAAATAAGAATCCATTGATGGGTGGTCGATTGGAGTTGTAATCACCAAGTGGAGGATCACTGTATTCCGCCTATGCTCAGTAAAAAAATTTGCCAGATCGCTTGTTAGATAACCATATCATTAGCTGTTTGTACACTGACCCCAGCAGCTTGGCATAGCTTTTTTATTGCTGTTAATCCCTTTCCCATATCTATGTGGTTGAATAATAGATTTTATGTTCATTTTTATTCAGCCAATATTATGCGCGCCCAAATAGAACAACATTCATACCAACGACACTAAACGCGATTTCTTGCAACTTTTTGTTTTTTTCTGATGGTTGAAAAAAGTTGCTTGAAATTTGGTGTGGGGCAATGTCTCAATGGGTTTGCCATGTTACTAAGTGGGGGGGGGGGGGGGTTACTCTTTAATGCTTGATCAACATCTTTTAAATGTTAACAGCATGTCCCTGTTTTTTCCTGTGTCGTTAATGAAATCTAACTGCTCAATTCTTTGCTTTTCCTAGCGATCATGTGCTGCAGCTAGTTGCTCCATAGCTTTGTTATGTTCTTTTTTTCTCACACAACCGTCATCCCGTAGTTTACTAAATGCGTAATTACTTCCATCCGCTAAAAGCAAGCTGCATTCACTACTGCAGAAACCGCCAATCAACATTATACGAGTGAAGCCATTTTTTATAAATGTAATTTTTACATATTTTTAATCTCAGGAATTATTCCTTAGCTTAACAAGAAAATCATTCTGTGCAAATGAAGCTGTAATAATAGCGAATTAGCTTTGCTAAATACACAAGTCTAGTTTGCCAGATCTGCCGGTTTTATTTTTAACAGGCTTTTACCAAGCATTGTTTATCCTACACTTAGACCTCCAATAACAGTCAAAAGGAATACTAGTTTGGCGACAGTTTTTTTCGGTGCTCAATTAAAAATAAAATAATTATAATAAATAAAAAAACGATGAACAGCGATGATCTACAAAGCTACGAGCGGCTACACAGTCTTGGACTTACAAAAGAAGAAGTTGATGATCAATCTATTATGCCAAAAGAGAGGTTGTATTCTTTGTCAAGCATAGGGAAAACAAAACAGTTCCCGGAACAGAATACAGTCATAGAACAATACACACGATGTCGCCAAGACCATTATATATGTATCATAACAGGTATGAATGCGCAGCATGGGTTCGAGAATGGTAAAAGTGCGTACAAACGGTTCTTAGTTAATTACACAACCAAGTCAGACGATTGCACCATTGATTCATGACCATATCTTACGATGATTTAACGTCAAGATCCAGTTTTAACAAAGGTCATTATAGTCTCTAAGCAGTGATCTGTATTACAGATTTGGAACATTGTTATCTGCCACACGCCGCCGCAGGTACACTTCAGAGCCAACTGCATTAAAGTTCGCTCAGGCACGTTGCCTTTTGACCCCCAGCTAGCAATTAACCATTTTCAGCCACCCACTTTCCAGACGCGCAAGCGCAGACCCTGTACTGGCGTGTGGTGTAGTGTGGACGCTTCGAGACCTGTGCAACATCATTAATAAGATATAATTTACTGTGTTAAGTTGTTATTTAGACTAAAAATTCGTGTGGTCAGCAATAGCTCAGTGAAGGTCCTTGATAATGAGACAAAAACTGCATTTTCGACCCAGCCTCTGTGAGATACCATAATTTAAGCATGTGTTTAAAACTTTCTGAGCAGAACTTTTGCGACCGGTCGAAACCTGCCTGCGCGTATGTCTTCTTGGCTGTGTGCTTTTAAGCCGAAGTAGTCAACCAATGTGCAACAACAATGTGACCGAAAAAGTTGGCATATGTTAAAGTGGTCGAATTTACACCGTTGTATACACACAAATTTCTATTCATTGTGTTGCTACATTTTATATGTACTATGTTTGCATGAAGAGCACCGAAAGGAGGCCTATAAAAGTGAAACGTAGAAGGAAAACATAATTACTACTAGCAAAATAACACTAACGATAACGAAATGGTAAAGGCCTAACAGTAAAAAGTACACAATTAATCAACATTATACAAATAAATCATTACCAATCACTACAACTATTTCTATCTTCGGCAAATACAAATTAAATTGTGCAGTAGGAAGTTACCATTAGGGTGTTTTTTATGTGGTGTGTGTGTGTGAGTGGTGTGTGTGTGTGTGTGTGTGTGTGTGGTTGGTGTGTGTGTGTGTAGTGATGAAGAGAGAGAGAGAGAGAAGAGAGAGAGAGAGAGTGTGGGGTGGCCGAAAGGATTCAGGTAACAAAAACGGTCATTCCTCTCACTGTACCATTAGAACGTTTAAAGTTCTTTTGTAGACAGTGTGGGACAAGGACTAAGAGCTGTAAAGAAAGATAAAAACCAATCAGTCAGTGGTAACAGTTATTCGTGTTGCTTCAGAAATAAATGAAATCTACAATGTGAATGTTCTGGAAGATATGGGATGAAAGTACATTCAAAAATAGTCAGTTGTGTTAATTGTTGCAAGAACAATGAAAAATCTGATAAACCCGCAAAAAATCAACTAACAGCAAAGAGCCGTTGCATTGGCAGAATTTGAAAAAAAGCCTCAAAATTATGGCACCTGTTTTGACTCCCAGTTTATATCTGACATTCAGTGAGCGCAATGCGCTCACTTTCAACAGCAGAGTAAAGGTGGGAGAACCAGAGAAAAGATAAATGACAACTGGCCTTACACAAACAGTATTCCAGCAACCAGCAAACTACCGGAAAGTGCCAAACAAGACCCCCCCCCCCCCACCCTGATCTTGATAGTGATATTTCATTTTCTTCTCCATCAGAAGCCACATCAACTCCGGCAAATCCCTAGAGAACTGAAATCATTGGCAGACTGTCCCAGCTGGCAATCATTTGAATGAAGCATATCTCCAGTCAAAAAACAAGTTTCCTTTTGTGTTCACATCTGATGTTCCACATCCACTCCACCCACGAGATTCAAGAGGGCGCATCCAGTGCAGACCGTTCCAACATGCATTTGACAAGCAATGTCATACCATTCAGAAAAAGAAATCCTCAGGCCTTTGAGTCAGCTGAAGGCACCACTGACAAACACAGAAGAAGCTAGATTTCACAAAACTTGCCCGCAATAAGCTCTCACATTCCAGTGTAATAAAAAGACTGTCACAGGCCAAACAGGTTGACACAGGCCGATGTGCTGAAAAAAAATACAAACACCTCGGAAAGCATCAATGTGAAGCTCGAACACCACTCGGAAGAAGCGAGCAAAAGAATGAACATTCTATCCCTAAGCAACATTAATAATTTGTCACTGAACAAAATATCTAAGTAGATAAGTGTCCCGGCAGACATTTGCAGATCATCCATTTCAGAGCGAGATAGATACAGGTAAGACAATTCATATACAAATATTTGATGAAATGAAAAAGCAACACATAAGTACTATCCCAAAATAGACACAAAATAAATTGAGTAACCTAATCAACCTATAGAACGTAAGAGGCATTACAATTTTACTTCTCAAGTTGAACAAATGTTTCACTGTAACGGACCAGTTAATTTATAGGAATTGCAATGCTTTAAATGGTTGAAAATAAAAAGCTATAAATATTTGACCTTTATTTCCAAGATTAATTGCATATATTGAATTAAATATAGGTTTTTAAATTATTACATTAAGTGAGAGTAACTACTGAACATCAACTATATATTTGATCTTAGATTATATTTTTCAAACGGGCAAATGAACTTCATGTATAAAGTTAGGGGGTGGTGGACAGGAGAGTGGTGTGGAGGCGGTTTTGAGAGAGAGAGGGGACAACATGCAAAAGCCCTGCAGAGACCACACTATACAGTAACACGAATCCGCTGATCTGAGAGTAGCAGGACACACCACGAACATTGTGCCAACAATACAGTATGTTGTTGATGAATAAAAGTGATAGTGACCAGTTATGTTAAGAGAAGCGTGATAATTACACAGAACCATGGCATTAAACCTACAAGGGTCGTGAGTACAACATGTGGTTGTAGTAGTTGTGCGAGGCGTGCGTGCGTCGTGCGTGCGTGCGATGTCGGCGATGTGTGTGTGTGTGTTTCGTTGTGTGTGTGTGTGGTGTGTGTGTGTGAGAGAGTTGTTTGTGGAGTACAGTGTGTAGTGTGATGTGTGTAGTGGGTGAGTGCTTGTGTGGAGTGTGTGTGTGTGTTGTGTGTGAGTGGTGTGATCTGATTTGATCAGTTACGATCCATGCATGCACGTCAGTTTCAA
The DNA here is from genome assembly GCA_018398815.1 of Conus ventricosus. Lineage (NCBI taxonomy): Eukaryota > Metazoa > Mollusca > Gastropoda > Neogastropoda > Conidae > Conus > Conus ventricosus. Next base: position 118,260,967 of record CM031597.1, on the reverse strand, counting down.
TTCAGCTTCTCTCTCTCTCTCTCTCTCCTCACTCTTCTCTCTCTCTCATTCTCAATCTACTCTCTCTCTCGTCCCTCTCTCTACATCTCCCTCCCCCCCCCTCTCTCCACTCTGTCTCTCACCTCTCTGCCCCCTGCACCTTCCCCCCGACCCACCTCAGTCTCGTATGCCGTTTGCCGATTAAATGAGTGTGTGTGTGTGATGTGTGTGATGTGTGTGTGTGGGTGGTGATGTGGTGTGTGTGAGAGTGTGTGTTGTGTGTGTGAATATCTTATTTTGTGTCTGTGAAGTCATTCAAGCACGTCATTTACAGTTCAGTTTCTCACTCACACACTCGTTCTCTCCTCTCACTCTCTCACTCTCTCTCATCTCTCTCTCGGTCTCTCTCTCACTCTCTCTCTCGCCTCTCTCCGCCTCCAGACTCGTATGCCGTGTGCCGGTGTAATTATGTAATTTTAGCTGTGTGTGTGTGTGTGTGTGTGTGTGTGTGTGTGTGTGTGTGTGTGTGTGTGTGTGAAGAGAAGAGGAGAGAGAAGAGTGGTGGTTGGGTGTGTGTTTGTGTGTGTGAGAGAGAGAGAAGGAGTAGAGAAGAGAGAGAGAGAGAGAGAGAGAGTGGGTGTGTGTGTGTGTGTGTGTGAGAGAGAAGAGAGAGAGAGAGCGAAAGAGAGATAGAGAGAGAGAGATAGGGTAGAGAGAGAGAGAGAGGAGGAGAGAGAGAGAGATAGAGAGAGAGATTTGTTCAGTTAAGAGAGCAAGCCATTGTCATGTGAAACAATTTCTCTCTGATCATGCTTTTAATAGATTATTGTTTACATAGTACAAAGCTATCCTTGCATGTCAAGTTCCTTCATATATGTTATTATATAATCAATCTCCCACCACCTCCACTCTCCCACCCTTCGCTCTCGCTCTCTGCATGCTTTTATGATTTGTGATAACAAAGGTATCCGTGCAGGTCTTTATTCTCTGTTCTTTATGAATGTAATCTCAATCAGTCATCCACCCCACCCCCCAATCCCCCCACCCTCTCCGCCCTCTCTCTCTAAGTCAGACTCACTCTCTCTCTCTCTCTCTCTCTTCACTCCTCTCTCTCTCTCCTCCTTCTCTCACTCTCAGTTTTGCATGCGCGCCGGTGTACACTGTGCATGTTTCTTTTCTTCCCTAGTGATTTTATAAGTGGTACACATTTGCAGCAGTGTCTTGTTGTAGTCATGTATTTACTCAACCAATTTTTCCCTTACACATCACACACTTCTCGTTTCTCTCTCTCTCTCACTCTCGACTCTCTCTCTACTCTCCTCACAGACACTCACGCACACACACACACCCACACACACACACACACACACACAGCATCACACACACACACAGCACCCACACATACACACCACACACACAACACACAACACTCGACTATGGTTGCAGTCAGTTTTTCGTCAATCGCTGGTCTAGTTTTTGATTTTGTTTTAATTTCCCATTAGTCAGGCCTGTTAAAAGTATACATACCTAAACCACCCTGTAATGATTAAACAACATAATGAGGGAATTGACGGAAGTAACTGCTTATTATGTACAATATTGTGAGTGCCGCGCGCAAGTTAGCATGCGTGTGCGCATGTGTGTGTGTGTGTGAGTGAGTGTGTGGATATGTAGAAGTGTGTGTAGTGGCTGCGCGCGAATCGCGCCCAGCGCTCACTCGAACGTGCGAGCGTTCGTGAAAGTTAAGACTTCTATTATGTGTAAGAATAACCTTCGCAGAAAAGCGCTCACAGGGTGTTTGGAGGACAAAGAACAATTCCGCTGTGCTCTCGGTGAACACACACCGTCCCTGTGTGCATCCGATGTGCTAAACATTGGGTCACTAAAGGCGCGAATACAGACACCATAGCAGTGTGTAGTTCGCTATTCTCTCACACGCTTTCAGTAACAAGCGCCATAAGCGCTTGGGCCTTAACTCCATACACTCTAGGTTACAGTATACCATACCGCTAGCCTAACAGTCCCAGACCCGGTCTGGTTGGCTGCGCTCGAAAAAATTTTATACATCTTGTTTTTCCGTCTAAAACTCTTTTGAAGAATTTGACACAAGGCGACTTAATGGCATCAGTCAAAACATGCCGAGCCTCCATTAATCATGGGAATCATAACTTTTAATCATATAGATTTATTTCCCACAAAAAGAACGCGCCGGAAAAACAGACAGAATCAGGAACATTGAATCAGAAAACACTGAAGTCAGGTAGAGATAGTGACAGATGAAAAGCAAAAGCATCCTGGCGTGTTGCAGCAGTAAAAATGAGTGCAGAGTTTCACCAGAAGACACAGAAAATAACAAGTTACAATCACAGAACAAACACAAAAAGACAACAAAACGCCAAAACAATTTAGATTTACAAGGCCAGCACCAGAACAAGATCAAGTTAATTCAAGGCACAAAGTCTTCGATGGAAACATGAACTAAAAACTGTATGCCAATTTTGCGTCAATGCTGCATGCAGGAGGGTTTTTTACAGTTAAAAATAAATAAACAATGTCCCAAAAAAACCCAAGTCCGAACAATCACCACCACTAAATATATAGATCCTAACAACAAAAGCACTCCATGCACCGTCCAACAACAAAAAATCATTTGATCATTAAAATGCATTAATGAATTTTTTAAAATTTAAATAGATAAAAATAAAACAAGCCGGATTATAATTTGTTTAAAAAAGATGGAGTATCAAAAAATAACGACATGGAGTCTATAAAAGACATTTTCCATAACGCAGAATTGTAATCAATGCGGTTGCATAGATGTAATAACAGGTCATAAGATTTATCTGACCAAACTCACGCCAAAACTCTGAGCAATACATTCCGACAATGAGCTCGTTTTTTGAGGCGTGAGGAGTACTATATAAGACATCTGCTGTTTAATCTAAAAACATAGAGTTTATTGATTATTGACAAAAATACGATAACTTGAATAAGACCATGTTTGTCCTTAGCGGAAGACTAAGCGGATTACTGTGATGACGACTTGAGTTGACTTGATCAAGACTTATTAAGAACTTGAGAAACTAAAATTAATAACTTTGAATAAGAACTTGAGGAAGAACATAAGTAAGTAAACTTATAAGTGACTATGAGTGTGTGCAATGCGATGTGGTGAGGGGTTAAGACCATTGAATATTACATAATAGAAACTAAAAAGAAGTTAATAAACAACTTATAAAAAACTTATTACAGAACTTTTGATGTGACTTGATTAAAAACTAATTAAAGAACTTGAAGGCAACTTAAGATAACCTTACCCAGCAAAAGTCTTCAAATGTGGGTAAACAGGTTTCTCTCCTAGAGGCCCAAGTCCGGGTTAACGGACAGACAGCAGATACACCCGTGTTACCCACGACCACACACAACTGAACATAAAAACTTCCAACACATTCCCATGAAAACGTTCCCAAGGGAAATCGCGCATGTGTAGTATGCACTCATTTTGCTCGCAAATTCAACACTCACTCTTAATTTTCTGTCTTTGTTTTCTGTCTGCTGTCTGTAAACCCAGAGTTCAATATCCATGCACAGCCTTACTGGAATTGTGTGTGATGTGCGAGCTCGCCCCGCGCTTGTACTAGGGAGTGTAATGAACTAGTCCGTGTGTGTTTATTTTTTGTTCTTTTCAGTTTTATTAACAATACGCGTTACTGTTCGAGTGGTATTGGACCTCTCTCTTTCTCTCTGCATGTGTCTGTTTGCTGTGTAGTGTGTGAGCGCGCACCTTTGAATATTATAAGAAACAGTGTTTCAGAATATAATATAGTTATTACCAGTAAATATGCTATAATATATAAAAACACAACAAATTAAAATCACTTACCTTAAATGTTCAGTGAATCCTCTGCCACATCCCATTGAGTTATTTAATTTCATCAAGAGCCGCTGATCCTTCCTATTAAAACTAACCTGCAATCCCAAGAACACAAAACTAAAAACTGGATACCAATTAAATCCTTTTTTATATGTCAACGCTAAGAAACAAATACCACAGACAAATCAAATAAACAATGTCACGCGGGAAAAAATAATGTCCCGCGAGTGTCAGAAATATGCCACAAACAACTGCTTAAAACATAAATTAAACTTTTAGCTGTTCAACTCTAAGGAAAGACTGTTTTGGTGTCGTGCAACGAACCAGGTCATGTGAGCCCGTATTTGTAAAGCCCCGCTGCTACTTTGGCCTGCAGTGACCCTCGCCCATCGCGTGATCGTCAAGTCAAGACAACGTCTAGTAGACGTCACGGTAATGTCTGCACACGTATGTAAAGTAATCGGATACCATCCCCACTGTTTGTAAATGGGTCGTTCAGCGGCTGCTGCTTCCTCCCCCTACTTACACTATGGGGTATGTTCAGCCACTTCTTGCTTTCCCCTACGTACACTCTGGAACAAAGTTTTTAGATTAATCGTATTTTTTGGTTATTGGAAGTCATACTTGTCAGAGAACTATAACAAGCCAATCCTAGGTCACTTCGCCGGCAAACTGGTTGAGGGCGAAAGTGAGATAGGATTGGCAATTTATAGTTCTCTCACTCCCACATCACACACACGGGAAGACGTTAAAGTGAAGAACAACAACATGGGCATGCACACATTGTCCAAATAAAACACTGACACAGACAACATTTAACCAGTCCACTGACAAGAAGCAACGATTCTGTTGACTTATCTCTCTCAACTCTCATCTCTCACTCTCTCTCGAGCTCACTCCCTCATCGTCAACTACACTCTCTCTACTCACACACTCCCCCAGTCTGTCTGTCTCTCCCCTCAGGTCAGTTTCTCTCTCCCTCTGACTCCCCCCCCCTCTCTCTCTCTCATAGCTACCCAGACACAGTTCTGTTAAGTAGTTAGGCACCCCCCATGCGCCGCTCTCTCTCCACACTCTCTCTCTCTCTCGCTCATCTCTCTCTCGTCCTTCTCTCTCTCACTCTCGTCTCTCTCTCTCCATCAGCTGTCTTTCTGTCCTCTCCCTCCCCCCTCTCTCTCACAATCCCCTCTCACTCTCCCCCTCCCCCCCCTCTCGTCTCTCTCCCCTTTCCCTCTCTGTGTGAGACTCACTTTCTATTCTCATAGGTATCCACACCGTTCTTTAGTTAAAGGCACCCCTGCGCCGCTCTCTCTCTCTTCCTCTGTCCCTCTCTCTCCTCTCCCCTCCCGTCTCTGTCCCTCTCACACACTCTGTTTGTTACTCACGAATGCACATAGGTATCCGACACCGTTTCTGTAGTAGTAGTAGCTCCCCCCCCCCCTCCCTGCGTTCACTCACTCACCCTCCTTCCCCTCTTTCTCTTTCCTCTCCCCCCCTCTCTGTGTGTTGTGTATGTTGTTGTTATGATGTTCGTAGCCCTGTTCTAAAAGACTCCAGGATCATCCAAACAGCCGAAGTACTTTGAACACTATGGCTCAAAAGCATCACTGGGATGAGAACAAAACGTGTGTGACGTTTTTGATAACCCCGCCACTGGGCAGCCACACTCCGACTTCGGGGGTGATTTTAGAAAAGATAATGTATGCTAGGACTTGTCACAACAGAAGACAAACCCCGCACAACTCCACTGTGTGTTGACTCACTTTCTCCATAGGTATCCGACACAGTCCGTGTATAGTAGGCCCCCCCCCCCTGCGGCGGCTCTCTCCCCCCCCCCTTCTCTCTCCTCCTCACAACTCTCTCACTCCTCTCTCTCATACAAGACTCTCTCCTCACTCTTCTCTCGTCTCTCTCTCTCTCCCCGCCTTTCATTCCTCCCCCCGCCCACCCTCTCTCTCTTCCCACTCCCCTCACTGTGTTTGACTCACAACCCTGGTAACTCCCTGCCTGCAACAGCAGCAGAGGCTAACCGTCCTTGGTCATCCATTCAAGATGAGCTGAACAAAATCCAGTCCTAGATCCCTATCCCAACTAGCCGAACAAAAATGATGGGCCAGGGTTTTGCCGTCCAGGTCAAGACCAGGGGTCGCCACGATTACCGGGTAAGCCTGCCCCCGATACAAAAGTAGGCTAGCTTAGTCCCCTTTTATTTTTTCTGCCGCAACACGCTGTCCCGTAGCTAGAACTCAGGGTATGCGTCGGGTAGCTAATGAAGGCGAATTTTTAATCTCTGAAGCTATCTAATCGTTGTCCTATTAGATCTTAGTTTATTTTATCCCTAACTCCTCTGTGCACACAGTGTCATAATAGTTAACAATGACGGCTTGACCAACACTTTAGAAGATTGACGATTGAAACCTATTACTACAATAGTAACTGTACACAGATCTGTATAGAATCCGGCCCCCCCCACCCCCAACCTGCGACGCTCTCTCACTTCTCACTCCCTCTGTCCCACTCCCTCTCCCCTCTCTGTGTGTGACCCACCTTTCTCATGATTTAACCACACAGAATCTGTAGTAGTTAGCCCCCCCCCCCCCCGCCCTCTGCGGCGGCTCTCCTCACTCTCACTCTCTCCTCTCTCTCACTCTTCTCTCCTTCCTCTCTCTCTCCCCACTGTCCCTTTCCATTCCATTCTCTATCTTCCCGCCGCCTCCCTCTTTCTCTTTCCCTCTCCCCTGCTCTGTGTTGACTCCCATACTCATATGTAACCGACACTAGACTGTAAAGAGAGGGCCCCCCTGCGGCGGCTCCGCTTCCCACAGGAATACCAGACCCGGACCCTTAAGAGCCTCGCCACAGCGTGATCAACGTAGCAGCCACCAACTAGCGATTCGACATCCATCGCCCAACGCCCCAAATGCCTAACCCATTCAAACCAGATCCAGCCACAAAAACACACAATCACGCATGCACGCACGCACGCCCGACGCACATACGCACGCACACCACGCACACGCACGCACTTCACGCACGCACGCACGCCGCGCGCGCCGCACACACACACTACACCACACACACACACTATTTGACACACACTACACACACAACCACACACACACCCTACACAACAAGATACGAATAAAAACTGAATTTTGTCCTGAAATAAACAGAGTTGTCACATATTTATTTTCATATCTTACACCATATATCTGTACACGAAAACAAAACGAACGTTTCTGAAACTACGATATGTAATTAACAAAAAAAATCTCTTCACCAAACAACCGCACCAACCAAACAGTTACCAGTCTGTGAAATTTACAGACGCAATCTTAATTTTCAATATCAACACCAAAATATCTCTATACGATACAATGACATGAAATTACTGACCCCAATCTTAACTTCTCCATTCTTTCACGCATACATCTCTCTAAACGAAAACACACTTGCAGTGTCCTGAACTACTGGATGTGCATCTGGTATTTTCATTTCTTCCCATATATCTCTCAACACCATACAAACCGTGCAGTGACATAAACTACAGATGCGAAAACGTAGTTTCCTTCTTCTTCTTCTTCTACAATCATCATTCTACTTCTACTTTTCTTCCTCTTCTTCCTTTGAGTGTCCACCAATCAACAATTTGATTTTTTTTTGACACCTATCAGGTTGGGTGCCGCCGGCGAAGAAGGAAAAAACTAAAGTAAAAGAAACAGAGCACAGTTGCACCTTGACTGGAAGGTGTCAAGAGTTGGGTGCTGTCACAGACTCAGCAGACAACACAAATCCAGACTCAAATATTTTCTAGCAAAGAAATGAGTTCTGTCCGAAACAGAGTGCGGCACTGAAGGCATAGTGTACAGTTTGTCATGTCCACTTCTTTGCGGACCGGAGCTGGATGACGTTTGCTTGTTGCTAGACTGGCGCGACCAAGATTTAATTAGAATCTTATATACATCACTGTCAAACAATGCCATCTGCCGGCGACGCATGACGTGGAGGTTCATACCCAGTCGAGAAAGCAATTATTAACCACTTGAGAGTTGAGGTAGCGGTTCAATACGAAGCGAGCCGCCCAACTCTGTAATGCATCCAAATTCTATCCACATTCCCAGAAGTATGGGGGACCCACACGAGCTGGAATAAACCAAAAGGGCCTGACAAATGTCAGTAATGCCCTTTCCACACTCAGCTCTGTAGTGCAGTTTTTCACGTCCTACAAGGAATCCCCAACATCCTGCTTGCTCTCAAACTGATGGCATCAATAGAGATAATCCCAGCTGATGTTTCTACTCAATGTGTGACGCCGATGATACAAGACGGAATCACAGTAGTACCAGATGAGTGTCCAATGCCAGCTTGTTAACAGCGTAGGTGAAGGGGTCGCCTACTTTGGTCACAGGATAGCCCATAACACTTACCCTGGGATAAAGACCAAGGTTCGCCAGCTCTACTCCCCTTCTCAAGGCATGGATGGTCCTCTAGTAGCTGGTACTAGGACACAGCAGGAATGAGGACTACTCCTATAAGCTGCAGTGTCGTCAGTGAACAGCCTACAAGGAGAAGTCAGTCTCTCATGGAGAACATTAATGTATACAAGGAACAAGCAAGGTTCCAAAACTGATCCCTGTGGTACACCCTTAACACACCCTGACATATTCTGATTGGGACTCCCCCTCCACTACAACAGCTTGACGTCGGATGAACAGAAATCCCTTTATCCAGCGGTTGACCACACTCCCGTGCCGTAGTTGTGAAGATTGTGTAAGAGGAGACTGTGATTAACCTGTCAAATGCTTTAGCGAAATCCATGACAAGGATGTCAGTCTGTCGCCCCTCTTCCATTCTGACTACCAACTCATCAATGAACTCCAGGACTGTGGTCTCACAGAGGAATCCGCTGTCTCCCTGACACCGTGCAGCGGGCATTGGAGAGGATGTCGATATCCGCTCAAGATGCCCCAACACCGAGTCACGATGGTGTGCTCCAGCAGTTTGCAAGAGATGCAGGTCAAGGAGACAGGCCATTACATTTGCAGGGTCGTAATGCTCCCCTTCTTAGTAGATTGGTGCGACGAGCGCATCCCTCCATTCAATGGAACTTGACCAGTAGTTTAGGGATGATGAAAGATGTGGCAGTGAGTAAGGTGGCTATTCCTCCCGCGAGTTCACTTAAGACTCTTGAGCTGAACTCCATCGTGACCCCTGGCTATTATAGGACTAGTTCTTTCAAACAAATGCGTTTTGACTCCATTCCTCAATGACCGTGATCAGTGTTCATCTGTGATTAAGCCTTGTCTGCCATACAACACTTCTCAAAAACACGTCGAGGGAGAAATATCTGCCATCACAACACGATTGGAATTGTTGATTGAGGGCTTCTGCTTTTCTATTAAAGGTCAGATAACAGGGTTCCGTTCATCGTGAGAGAAGCAACTCCTGCAGGGGGGGGGGGGGGGGGCCGACCATACACTGGTGCTTGTGTATGTCCACCATCGTTTTGTACTTGCCCGCTTGCTCGTAGTCTTCACCAATCAGTTTGCTGCTGAGGATATTCGCCAGTAATGCCTACGTATTTTCCGCTGAGCTTACCTCTTCTGAGTTCTCGTGCCTATCACGCTCATTTCTCGTGAACCATGTTTCTCCATTTTCTTTGTAGGGCTCTATTTCACTCAATTGATAGGTGCTTTGACTCGGAGAGAAGAATCTAATGGTAGAAATCTCCTGACCCCGAAAGTTAGTATGGTTGGAATGAAGAGAGTGATGGCTTGCTGGAGTGTACAATAAAAAAATAGATTCCAGATTTCCTCCCGTGTTCATCAGGCCTCTCCTTTCTACAACATCTGCAGCCATTTTCCTCATCGCTCCCATAAGCCTCAATCCAGTCAGCCTGTCTTGTAGAGTAAGATGATTCATTCTCTACAGTGCATATTTCTACAGTGGGGACATGAAGAACTCAGCATACACTATGCTTGAACAAAGAGGCTGGAATAACTCCAGCAACTCTGGAACAAGCTGAGGACAGTTGTGAAGATGAGGTCCAGGATGTACTCCTCTCGTGTTGTTTGTATCCATCACCATCTGCTCAAAGGCCATGGTTCATGATGATTGGCAAGCTTATGATGGATAACTGGACAGGGGAGACTGAGGTTACAGCGTCATCGCAGGCCAGTCCAGCCAGGAAAGTTTAAGTCCCCTCCCCCCCAAAAAATAAGAAAAGGCGCATTGGATCATTGCTGATCTGATCACTTATGATTCAAATGAAATAGTGACCACCCAGTCAGTAACATTGGTCCTGTAGAAAGACAGAGAAAAAGATAACATTTTATACCCTTGAGTTACAGCTGGACCCAAACAATCAGCCAGACTGTTTCAAGCTCGGGGGGGGACAGCACAAACTGTCAAACATAGTTCTCACATCTACCAAAACACCACCACCCGCTTCGTTATCTGTCCTTCTTGTAGAATCTGTAGGAGTGGCTGCAAGTCAGGTGGCGAAAATATCCTCCTCACCAATGGAGGAACAAACGCATGTTTCAGAGCCAAGAATGATACGTCTTGTTTATGAGCTGACCACAAGGCAGGCGAGCTCAGCCTATACCGCCAGTCCGCTGAGTCAAAAGATGATGTTTGATCCCACGAAGAGGACTGTTAGGCCCTCTTTTTTCTGCATACATTGCACGAGTGGGTGTTGCATTATGGCAGGGGTGTATAATGATGCTTTCCACTGGGATCGCATAACGTCGGCAGTAGAAGTACGTAAGTGTTGTAAAGTGCCAGTCCCCCCCCCCCCCCCCCACACCCTGGCAGATTCAAAGACCGAGTGACTGTATAAGGGTTCCCGCAAATTGCCTCATACCAGTGGGCTGCTGATCCATCCTCATTGAGATTGGACTAACTTGGGAGTGTGGACGCTCTGCCGTGGGCGTTGAAACCACTGCCACACGGTTTCGCACTCATCGCCCTCTGACCTCCCACGTAACAGTAACATCACAGGTACCCACACAGCACTGCTGGCTGGACTCACATGAGCAGGTCCATGGTTGGGTTCAGGAGCATATGACAGTGTACAGAAGCAGGCCTTGCCAAATAAAGCAAGGACGAGTCGTTGCCTGGTAAGATATTAAGTCCTTCTCTGACCTGATCAGGCCAAGGAGTCGAAGAAGAGGCAATAACAATAGATAAACCAAGAGTCCGAAATAAAATTTATCAATCGAAATCCATCTCGAACATGTCAATGGTAAATGGCCTGTAAGTAGACAGAGTGGGAGAGGTCAGACACACAAGACACAACACGCACCAAGCACTCCGACCGTAACAGCAGAAAGCTGACTTCAGGATTTATCTCCCCTTTCACTTCCCTTTTATAAATGCCCTCCTCACAGTACCACAGAGTGGTCAGACCGGAGGAATTGGCATAGCGGGTGGCGTGGAGTGAGGTGTCGTATGCATGGGGCACACACAATCACCATCAAACTAACCCTGTGCACTTCTCCACCCGCATCGTCTTCGTTGGCCATGAACCAGGCCCAGCGTCCTCAACCTTGGAGCCTTAACCCAAGCTATGAGTGAGTCGTATACTAGATCAGTAATCCGACAAAAAGGAAGTATCCGCTTCCAGGAAGACTAACAAAATCCGGCAGACGTTCTAGTATGAAAGCTTCCACTCATGGAACGCCCCCGCCCTCGCCCGACCGCCCCGCCCGCCCACGCACACGCACACACACACACACACACACACACACACACACAGAGAGAGAGAGAGATATAGAGAGAGAGAGAGAAGAGTGAGAGTAGAGAGAGAGAAGAGAGATAAGAGAAGAAGAGAGAGAAAAGGATGTAAAAAAACTGCTGTACCTAAGAGATTAGAAACAGGTGATGCCCGGACTGCGTGACTAATGCATACTGAAAGACGAGAGAAATATTGATATTCTTATCGAAACGCCGCGTTCTGGTTTCACAATTGTTTCACCAAAGAAAAGTGTATGCCATTCTTGAACAAATGTTTGGTAATGTGGTTTGGTTCATTCTGTTTTGGCGAAACGCAACACACACGTTGTAGACAAAACCAATCGAAGTCAACATATGAAATCCAACCACAACAAACCGCGAAGAAAAAACTTAAGTCAGTAAAATCCAGGTCCAACTTCACAAACCCACCTCAGAAAGCGAGGCAAATGGGGGATAATCCCTACATGAACAGATATTTGGTGGGTCATATCGAACACTACACACTAGTCCCCCAGAAACGACAACTGACACACAGACAGCGAGATTGACAGTCTTTTAAGTTGACGACCCCAGGGATTTGAACATACCTAACCTTTCACAAGGAGAAAACATTCTTTCAATTCCAAAGCAACCAAGTGAGCCACCAGAACCAATCCAATGTATAGTACATGGTCCTTCTACATGTCCATGGCTCGCCACGAGTACATACTGTGGCCCTTTACAGATGCTGTCATGCGCACAAGGTGAGATACGGACATCTGTGCAAAACACACACAACACACACACACACACACACACACACACACACACACACACACACACACCCACCCACACACAACACACCCACACACACACACACACATGTATATAATTTCGCGCACGCACGCGCACACAACACACACGCCACACACACACACACACACCCACACACACACACACACACACACACACAACACACACACATACCACAGCGCGCGCCGCACACGTACGCACGTAACACACAACACACACAACACACACACACCCACACTACACACACACACACACACCACACACCACACAGCACACACACACACACAAGACTCGCGCGCGTCGCTGCGAAAAACGACACACATTAGAGACAGTCACACGTTTGTACATCCCATTTTTTAGGGACAGCCAGACAGACACCTCATGTAGACAGTTCGACAGACAGACATGCTCACAATCACCTCAGCGATTTATCCTTACACATTTTGTTTACTTCTTCACAAGTTCAATGCGCAATAACCAGAAATCCGTTAAGAGACATGGCTTTGATGTCCCCCCCACCACCCCCCTACTATCAAGTCCACCAGGACGAGACAAAGAAAGTGAGGAGTTCAGTAGAGTGCAAGCCATGATTAAAACATTTCTCTCTGATCATGCTTTTATTGATTTGTTCATTACAAACACGTCACAATTTTCATAAGTTTATTAATCTCCCCCCCCACCTCCACTCTCCCCCCTCTCTCCTCCCCTCACTTTTATTTTTTTTTGTTTTTTACAAAGTATCCTGCAGTCTGTTTCTTTATGTATTCCAATCATCCCTCCCCACCCCCAATCTCCCCCTCCTCTCTCTCTATGTCAACTCCTCTCTCTCTCTCTCCTCTCTCTCACTCTCTCTCTCTCTCTCTCTCTCTTTTCTCTTTTTTTGCATCGCCCGGTGTACACGTCATGTTCTTTTTTTCCCCATTTTTTTAAAAGGGGGAAAATTTGCGTGCATTCTTGGGTTTAGTCAGTTACTCAACCATTCCTCCTCACCCTTTTCCTTTCCTCTCTCTCTCTCTCCTTCTCTCTCCCCTCTCCTCACAGACACACACGCACACACACAACACACACCACACACACACAACACACACACACACACACACACACACAACACATACACACACACCCAACCACACACTCGAACTTTGGGTTGCGCTTTTTTTTTCGTCAAGCGCGGTTTGTTTTTGTTTTTTTTTTTTTTTTCCATTATCAGGCTGTTAAAATTTCCCACCAAACCCACATCGTAATTTTTAATAACTTTTGAGGATTGGGGAAAGTTTCTGTTTTTAGTACATTTTGATGCGCCGCATTGTGCATGCTGTGCGCATGTGTGTGTGTGTTGTGTTTTGGGTGGGGGTGTTGGTGTGTGTGCGCGCCGCGCCGCCCGCCCAAACGCGACGTCTGCGTTCGTGTAGTGTAAAAAATTCGTGTATTGAAGAATAACCTTCGCAAAAAGCGCTCACGGGTGTGTGGACAAAGCAATTCCGCGTTCTGGGTGTACACCCGCCTCCCGTGTGCAGCCGTTGTTAAACATTGGTCAGCATTGGCGCGATACAGACACCAAAGCGGTGTATTCGCTTTTCCCCCCCTTTCGACAAGCCCCAAAGCCTTGGGCCCTTTATCTCCAGACACTCTAGGGTTTCAGTCCCAACCGCTACCTAACATCACAGACCCGCTGGTTGGCTGCGCCAAAATTTTGTTATTTCTTTTTTCCGTCAACCCTTTTGAAAAATTTTGACTCAAGCGCTTAGCAGCACGAACTGCCTGGCCTTTAATCGGGGGATAATTTTTTTAATCATATAGATTTTTTTTCCCCTTCAAAAGAACACCCGGAAAATCAGCAAAAATCGGAAACTTTGAATCAAAAACCTATCAGGTGAATATACGATGAAAAGCAAAACATCCGGGCGTGTTGCAGCAGAAAAAGAGTAGCAAGTTAAACAACAAAGAAAATTAAAGTTAAAATCACAGAATATAACCATAATGAAAACAAACGCCAAAACAATTTTATTCAATCCAGCTCCAGAACAAGATCAAGTAATTAAAGGGGCCCCAAAAGTCCATGGAAAATTGAATTAAAACTGTTCCTTTTTTTGGCGTCATGCTGCTGGGGGGGTGGTTATTACTTTTATAAAATATTAAACAATGGCAAAAAACCAAACCCCGAACAATCTCCACCCTAAATATAGAAGCCAACACAAAACACGCCAGCACCGCCAACACAAAAAATCTTTTTGATCCTTAAAAAAATGCTTTAAATTTTTTTAAAAATTTTTTTATAAAAAAAAACATCCCGGTTTTATTTTTGTTTAAAAGAGGGAGTAAATAAAAAAGAAAAATTTCTAAAAGACATTTCCATAACCAAATTGTAATCAATGCGGTTGCTTAGGATTAAGAATTCATTAAGATTTAATGCTGACCATCCACGCCAAAACCTGACAAGATTTTCCGACAATGACCGTTTTTTGGGGCGTGGTGTACTATATTAGACATCGCTGTTTAAGATAAAAACAAGATTGTTTTGTTTTTGACAATAAAAATAACTTAAATAAGAATTTGGTTTGACTTAGAGGACTTAGATACTTGGGGGACATTTGGGGTAGGGGATCAAGAACTTTTTAAAGAACTTGATGTAACTTTTTTAAAATTTAATTTAAAGAACTTGAGGATGATTTAAGTAAAACTTAAAAAGTGACTTGATGTTGCATGCGTGGGGGGGGGAAGAACTGATGTGACTTAAGTAGAAACAAAAAGAATTAAAAAACAACTTTTAAAATATTAAAACTTTGAGGTGACTTGATTAAAAATTAATTAAAGAACTTGAGGGGAACTTTGTTAACCTTACCACTAAATCGTTCAAATGTGGGGAACAGGTTTCTCTCCCTTGAGGCCCAAGTCCGGGGAACGGACAGACAGCAGTACACACCGGTTACCCAACCACCAACGGGAAAAAAAAAAAATTTCCAAAACTTTCCATGAAACGGCCAAGGGAAATAAGCGCGTGTGTGCTCCTTTTTCTAGCATATTCAAACCCTCTCTTATTGTCTTCTTTTTTTCGTCTGTTGTCTGATCCCCCGATTCATATCCATGCTCTCCTTACGAATGTGTGTGTGGCGTGCGCCCCGCGCTTGTACAAGGGGGTGTATTAAAGTGTCCCCTGTGTGTTTTTTTTTTTGTTCTTTTTTAGTTTTTACCCCGTTTCCGTTCGGAGTGGATTTGGGCTCTCTCTCTTTCTCTCTGCAGGTTTTTTTGCTGGGGAGTGGTGTGCGCGCACCTTTGATTTTTATAAAAACAGATGTTTTAGAAATAATATAGTTATTTCCATAAAAAGGGATAATTTTTTAAAACAAAACAAATTATAAAAAACTTACCTTTAAAAGTCTTTTAAACCTCTGCCCACCCATTGAAATATTTTAAACACAAGAGCAGCTGACCTCATTTAAAAATAACTGCATATCTCCAAGAACACAAAACTATAAAATGTTCCCAAAAACCCTTTTTTTAGTAACGCAAAAAAACAATGCACAGGCAAATCAAAAGAAACAAGTCCCGGGGAAAAATAGTCACGCGGGCAGAAATAGCCACAAAAAATTGCTTTTAAAAAATATTTTTTGAGCTGTCCCAAAGCTAAGGGGAAAACGTTTGTGTCGCAACGAACCTGGTCATTGACGCCTATTTTAAGCCCCCCCCCCCCGCTAATTGGCCGCTGTGACACGGGGCCCCTCGCGTGTCGTCAAGTCAGACAACGCTGAGACGTCTCGGTTGTTTAAACGTAATAAGTAATCGGGTACCTGCCCCCCTGTTTTTTAAATGGGGTGCGTTCACGGCTGCGCTTTCCCCCACGTTTTTCACAGGGGTATGTTCACCACTCTGCTTTTCCCCCACGTTACTCTCTGAAAATTTGTAAAACGTTATTTTTTTTGGTTTTTTGAAGTCTTACTTGTCAAGAACTATAAAATGCCCAAACCTAGGGCACTTTCGCCCAAAAAAAAAATGGTTTAGGGCAAAGTGATTAGGATGGCATTTATAGTTCCTCTCACACACACACCACGGGGAAACTTAAAGTGAAGAACAACAACAGGGGGATGCACACTTTTCAAATATACCATGAACTGACAAAATTTAACCATCCACGGCATGAAGACGATTCTTTGACTTATCTCTCTCTCTTCTTCTTCTCTCCCCTTTTCTTTTTTTCCCCTCTCTTTTTCCCCTCTCTCCCCCTCCCCCTGTCTGTCGTCCTCCCCTCTTCCCGTTTTTCCCTCCCCCTGTCCCCCCCCCCCCCCTCTCTCTCTCTCATAGCACCCGACACGTTCTGTAGTATAGGCACCCCGCCCGCTCTCCCTCTCCTCTCCTCTCTCTCCTCCTCCCTCCCCTTCTCTCTCTCCCTCTCTCTCCATCTGGTGTCTTTCGTCTCCTCTCCCCCCTTCTCTCACTCCCCTCTCTCTCCCCCTCCCCCCCCTCTCTCTCTCCCCCTTTCCCCCCTTGGTGTGACTCACTTTTTTTATAGTATCCACACCGTTCTTTTTTGTAGAGGCACCCCTGCCCGCTCTTCTCTTTCCTCTGCCCTCCTCTCCCTCTCTCCTCCCTCTCTTCCCCCTCCCCCCTCGTGTGTGACTCACTTTCTCATAGTACCGACACCGTTCTTAGTAGTATACCCCCCCCCCCCTCCCTGCGTCCTCTTCTCCCCCTTCCCCTTTCTCTTTCCCCCTCCCCTCTCTGTGTGTTTTTTGGTTTTTTGTTGTTTTTCGTACCCTGCTAAAAACTCCGGGGGCCCAAACACCCAAGTACTTGAAAAACTATGGCACAAATGCATCAGCGGGATAGAACTTACGGTTGACCGTTTTTTATTACCCCGCCACATGGCAGCCACACTCCGACTTCGGGGGGTTTTAGAGACTGATAATGTTATGCTAGGAGCTTGTCACAACTGAAGACAATCCCCGCATAACTCTCTGTGTGTGACTCACTTTCTCATAGGTATCCGACACAGTCCTGTAGTAGTAGGCCCCCCCCCCCTGCGGCGGCTCTCTCTCTCTCTCTCCTCTCTCTCTCTCTCTCTCTCTCTCCTCTCTCTCTCTCTCTCTCTCCCCGCCTTTCTCCCCGCCCCTCCCTCTCTCTCTTCCCTCTCCCCTCTCTGTGTGTGACTCACACCCTGGAACTCCCTGCCTGCAACAGCAGCAGAGGCTACCTCCTTGGTATCATTCAAGAGGGAGCTGAACAAAATCCCAGCCTAGATCCCTATCCCAACTAGCCGAACAGTAAATGATGGGCAGGTTGTGCCGGTCCAGGTCATGACCTGGGGGGCGCCACGATTACCGGGTAAGCCTCCCCAGATACTAATTAGGCTAGTTGAGTCCCCCTTTTTTTTTTCTGCCGCAACACGCTGTCCCGTTGCTGAACTCAGGGTATGCGGTCGGGGTACTAAGGCGATTTTTCATCTCTGTAGCTATCTTTTCGTTGTCCCTATTAGATCTTTGTTTATTTTATCCTACGCCTCTGTGCACACAGGTCAATAATAGTTAACAATGACGGCTGACCTACAATTTTGAAGATTGAAGATTGAAGACTTTCTCATAGGTATCTGACACAGATCTGTAGTAGTAGCCCCCCCCCCCCCCCCCCATCCTGCGTCGCTCTCTCTCTCTCTCCCTCCCTCTGTCCCTCTCCCTCTCCCCTCTCTGTGTGTGACCCACTTTCTCATAGGTATCCGACACAGTTCTGTAGTAGTAGCCCCCCCCCCCCCCCTGCGGCGGCTCTCTCTCTCTCTCTCTCTCTCTCTCTCTCTCTCTCTCCTCTCTCTCTCCCCCACTGTCCCTTTCCCCTTTCTTCCCGCCCCTCCCTCTTTCTCTTCCCTCTCCCCTCTCTGTGTGTGACTCACTTTCTCATAGGTATCCGACACAGATCTGTAGTAGTAGGCCCCCCTGCGGCGGCTCCGCTTCCACAGGAAGACCAGACCCAGGACCATGAAGAGCAGCGCCACAGCCGTGATCACGGAGAGAGCCACCATCAGCGATTCGTCTTCTTCGCCAAACGGACCCAAATGCCTTTCACCAGATTCCTGCCACATAAACACACATGCACGCATGCACGCACGCACGCACGCACGCACATACGCACGCACACACGCACACGCACGCACTCACGCACGCACGCACGCGCGCGCGCGCACACACACACACACACACACACACACACACACACACACACACACACACACACACACACACACACAAGATACGATAAAAACTGAATTGTGTCTGAAATTACAGAGGTGTATCTTATTTTTTCATTTCTTCACCATATATCTGTACACGAAACAAAACTGTACTGTGTCTGAAACTACAGATGTGTATTAAAAAAAAAAATCTCTTCACCATACATCTGCACCATACAAACTGTACTGTCTGAAATTACAGACGCGAATCTTATTTTTCATTTCTTCACCATAATATCTCTATACGATACAATGTCTGAAATTACTGACGCCAATCTTACTTCTCATTTCTTCACCATACATCTCTCTATACTATACAAACTGTGCAGTGTCTGAAACTACTGATGTGCATCTGGTTTTTCATTTCTTCACCATATATCTCTCTACACCATACAAACCGTGCAGTGTCTGAAACTACAGATGCGTATCGTAGTTTCCTTCTTCTTCTTCTTCTTCTTCTTCTTCTTCTTCTTCTTCTTCTTCTTCCTTTGAGTGTCCACAATCAACAATTTGATTTTTTTGACACCTTTCAGGTTGGGGCTCGCCCGGCGAAGAAGGGAAAAAAAGAAAGAAAAAGAATCAGAGCAGCAGTTGCACCCTTGACTGGAAGGTGTCAAGAGTGGGGGCGGTCACAGACTCTGCTGACAACTCATTCCAGTCTCTAATTGTTCTAGCAAAGAATGAGTTCTGCCGATACTGTGTGCGGCACTGGATGGCAGAGTACTGTTTGTCATGTCCTCTTCTTTGGCGGACCGGAGCTGGATGAAGTTTGCTGTTGCTGACTGCGACCATGTTATTTTGAATCTTATACAGCATTGTCAGACATGCCATCTGCCGGCGTCGCTGAAGGGAGGGTCATCCCAGTCGAGAAAGCATGTTATTTACCACTTGAGGTGTTGTGGTAGCGGTTCAATACGAAGCGAGCCGCCCTTCTCTGTATTGCTTCCATTCTGTCCACATTCCTCTGTGTATGGGGGTCCCACACAGAGCTGGAATATTCCAAAAGGGGCCTGACAAATGTCAGGTAAGCCCTTTCTCTCAGCTCTGTAGGGGCAGTTTTTCAAGTTCCTACGAAGGAATCCCAACATCCTGCTTGCTCTCAAACTGATGGCATCAATGTGAGAATCCCAGCTGATGTTCTTCTCAATGGTGACGCCGAGATACTTGACTGATGACACAGTGTCAAGTGTGTGTCCATGCAGCTTGTACTGCTAGTGAAGGGGTCGCCGACTTCTGGTCACAGGAAGAACAGTACACTTCCCTGGGTGAAAGACCATGTCCCAGCTCTTTCTCCCATTCTCCAAGGCGATGGAGGTCCTCTTGTAGCTGGTCTTGGTCTCGCTGGGATGTGACTACTCTATAAGCTGCAGTGTCGTCAGTGAACAGCCTACAAGGTGAAGTCAGGCTCTCAGGGAGATCATTAATGTATACAAGGAACAAGCAAGGTTCCAAAACTGATCCTTGTGGTACACCTGACCTCACCCTGACATATTCTGATTGGGCTCCCTCCACTACAACTGCTGACGTCGGTTTGACAGAAATCCCTTGATCCAGCGGTTGACCTCACTCCCGATGCCGTAGTGGTGAAGTTTGTGTAAGAGGAGACTGTGATTTACCTTGTCAAATGCTTTAGCGAAATCCATGACAAGGATGTCAGTCTGTCGCCCCTCTTCCATGCTGTCTACCAACTCATCAATGAACTCCAGGAGCTGGGTCTCATAGGATCGCTGTCTCCTGAATCCGTGCTGCCGGGCATGGAGGATGTCGTTCCGCTCAAGATGCTCCATCACAGAGCTCACGATGGTGTGGCTCCAGCAGTTTGCAAGAGATGCAGGTCAAGGAGACAGGCCTGTAATTTGCTGGTCGTAATGCTCCCCCTTCTTGTAGATTGGTGCGACGAGCGCATCCCTCCAGTCAGATGGAACTTGACCAGTAGTGAGGGATGACTGAAAGATGGCAGTGAGTATGGGGGCTATTTCCTCCGCGAGTTCTCTTAAGACTCTTGAGCTGACTCCATCGGGACCACTGGCTTTATGAGGGTCTAGTTCTTTCAACAATCGTTTGACTCCTTCCTCAGTGACCGTGATAGTGTTCAGCTGTGAGTAAGCCTTGTCTGCCATACTACACTTCTCCAAAAACTCGTCGTGGGAGTAATTTCTGCCATCACAACACTGATTGGAATTGTTGATTGAGGGCTTCTGCTTTTTCTTTTGGTCAGATAACAGGGTTCCGTTCATCTTGAGAGAAGCAACTCCTGCATTGGTCGACCTCTGGTGCTTGGTGTATGTCCACAAGCGTTTGTACTTGCCAGCTTGCTCGGAGTCTTCTCCAATCAGGTGGCTGCTGAGGTATTCCAGTATGCCCTACGTATTTTCCGCTGAGCTTCTCTTCTGAGTTCTCGTGCCTTCACGCTCAGTTCTTCGGTACCATGTTTCTTCCATTTTTTGTAGGCTCTATTTCTCTCATTGATGAGGTGCTTTGACTCGGAGGATATCTATGGTAGAAATCTCCTGGTTCCCGATAGTTTGGTTGGAATGAAGGTGTGGATGGCTTGCTGGAGTGTAGCTTTAAATAGATTCCAGATTTCCTCAGTGTTCATCAGGCCTCTCCTTTCTACAACATCTGCAGCCAGGTTCCTCATCGCCTCCCTTAGCCCATTCCAGTCTGCCTTCTTGTAGAGTAAGATGATTCTTTCTACTGGCTTTTTCTTCAGTGGGGAAATGATGAACTCAGCATACACTATGCTGTGATCAGAGAGGCCTGGAATAACTTCCACTCTGGGAACAAGCTGAGGACAGTTGGTGAAGATGAGGTCCAGGATGTTCTCCTCTCTTGTTGGTTCCATCACCATCTGCTCAAGGCCATGGTCATGGATGATGTTGGCAAGCTTATGATGGATATCTGGACAGGGAGACTGAGGTTTCAGCGTCATCGCAGGCCAGTCCCATCCTGGAAAGTTTAAGTCCCCTCCAATAAGGAAATGCGCATTGGGGATCATAGCTGATCTGATCAATGATGATTCAAAATGAAATAGTGACTCCCTGTCAGTAACATGTGGCCTGTAGTAAGAACAGAGATAAAGAGATCTTTTTCCCTTGAGTTTCAGCTGGACCCAAACAATCTGACAGTCTGTTTCAAGCTCGGGGACTGCACAAACTGTCAAACATAGTTCTCACAGCTACCAATACTCCACCACCCCTTCGGTTTCTGTCCTTCCTGTAGATCTTGTAGGAGTGGCTGAAGTCAGGTGGAAAAATTTCAGCATCACCAATGGTGGAGTCTAACCATGTTTCTGAGCCAAGAATGACGTCTGGTTTTGTGCTGTCCAAAAGGCAGGCGAGCTCAGCCTTCCTGCCAGTCGCTGAGCAAAAGTTGATGTTGAGCACTCGAAGTGGTCTGTTGGCCCTCTTGTTCTGCTGACTTGCTCGAGTGGGTGTTGAAGTATGGCAGGGTTTAAATGTTGCTTCCACTGGGGAGTCGCATAACGCGGCAGAGAAGTCGGTATGTGTTGAAAGTGACCAGTCCACTCCATGCAGATCAAAGACCGTGTGACTGTTAGGGTTCCCGCAAATTGCACAGTACCAGTGGGCTGCTGATCCATCCTCATTGAGTTGGTCGTACGTGGAGTGTGGACGCTCTGACGGTGGGCGTGAAACCACTGCCCACAGGTTTCGCACTCAATCCCTCTGTCCTCCCACGTAACAGTAACATCACAGGTACCACACTGCCACTGCTGGCTGGACTCACTGGGAGCAGGTCCAGGGTTGGGTTCTGGAGCATATGACAGGGAAAGAAGCAGGCCTGCCAAATAAAGCAGGACGAGTCGTTGCTGGTAAGTTTTAGTCCTTCTCTGACCTGATCTGGCCAAGGAGTCGATGAAGAGGCAATAATTTATTCCAAGAGTCCGAAATAAAATTTTTCTTCGAAATCCTTCTCGAACAGGGTCATGGTTATGGCCTGGAAGAGTCAGAGTGGGAGAGTCAGACACACAGACACACACGCACCAAGCACCCGTCCGTAACAGGCTGATAGCTGACTTCAGGATATTATCTCCCCTTTCACTTCCCTTTTTAATGGCCGCTAACGTACCTCAGTAGTGGTCCAGAACGGAGGAATGGCAGAGGCGGGTGCGTGAGGGAGGTGTCGTTGCATGGGGGCACACACATCATCCAGCATACTACCCTGGCACTTCTCCACCCGCTCGTCTTCGTTGGCCATGAACCAGGACCAGCGTCTCCACCTGCCGGTACCCATGCTTGAGTGAGTCGTTACTAGATCAGTAATCCTGACAAAAAGGTAAGTAGTCGCTTCCAGGTAGACTAACAAAATCCGCAGACGTTCGAGTATGTAAGCTTCCACTCATGGACGCCCGCCCGCCCGCCCGCCCGCCCGCCCACGCACACGCACACACACACACACACACACACACACACACACAGAGAGAGAGAGAGAGAGAGAGAGAGAGAGAGAGAGAGAGAGAGAGAGAGAGAGAGAGAGAGAGAGAGAGAGAGAGAAAAGGATGTTAAAAAACTGCTGTTCCTAAGAGATTAGAAACGAGGTGATGCACGGACTGCGTGACTAATGCGAGAATGAAAGACGAGAGAAATTTGATTCTGTTCGAACGCGCGTTCTGGTTTCACAATGTTTCACAAATGAAAAGTGTATGCCAGTCTTGAACAAATGTTTATGTGTTTGGTTCATTTCTGTTTGGGCGAAACGCAACACACACGTTGTTGACAAAAACAATCGAAGTCAACATATGAAATCCAACAACAACAAACAGACGAAGGAAAAAACTTAAGTCAGTTAAATCCAGGTTCAACGTCCACAACCACCTCAGATAGCGTGGAAAAGGGGGGATAATCCCTACAGGAAAAGAGGATTGGGGGTCTATCGAACACTACACTCTTGCCACCAGAACGACAACTGACACCCCAGACAGCGAGAGTGACTGTCTTTTTTAGTGGACAAACCCCCGGGATTTGAAACATGACCTATCATTCACAAGGGGAAAACATTCTTTCATTTCCAAAGCAACCAAGTGAGCCACCG
>CM031597.1:118212319-118224819 GCA_018398815.1 Conus ventricosus | reverse complement strand
TACAGATACAAGACCGCTCACAGACCCGGGCTTGTTAGCTGCGCACAATTTGTTTCTTCTGCTTTTCCGTCTCACGCTTTGGAAGACTTTGACTCAAGCGACTCAATGCAGCAGTAAGAACTGCCGTTGGACACGACTTTGCAGATGTCTGACCTACGCATTAGCCCAATACGCTGGTCAGACCTTGGGTGTCCTGAGAAATACAGCAGACACACCTAGGAGCACCCGGCCAGCAGATCCACAAGGTGGAGGAGGATCAGTCATGGTGTGGGGATGTTTCTCTCATGTCTGCAAGCTGAACTTGGCTACCCTAGAGGGTACTGTCACAGGTGACAAGGGCATTATGGAGGTGCTGGACCTAGTCGGTCTTCCTCATTTTGATAATCAGCCGCTTGCAAACAGGCCAGTGCTCATGGACGACAACTCCTGATTTCACTGCAGCCGTGCAGTTACAAACTTTGTCCAGACTAGTACTATGACCACACTCCCATGGTCAACATTGAGTCCCAATCTTAATCCTCGGGGTCACCTTTGGGAGTTTGAATACAGAAACGAGACTCCCTGCTCAAAAACTTAGAGACCTGGGAACAGCTGTGCACTAGGAGTGGCAGCTGCTGTCTACGCAACACTTTTAAAACGCAGGGAGATGAGGTGGAGAGGGGAGGCTGACATTCGATCTCATGGGGGAAACATACGGTATTGACTTGTCAGGCTCATGTATATTGTGAATGCGACTTTGTCGACCACCGCTACACCTTATGGTAAGCGTAGAACGCACTTTATAGCTGTATACACGCGGAAGGTTCTTCTTCGAATAAAGCACCACATGTGATCATCAACTGATATTGAGCGTTTTATACAACATCACTTAAAGTGTTTTTGTATGGCAGCTTCATTGATCCTTGACACCTTCCCTTTCGCTGTGATTTTGTTCCTTATTGATGCGGTTGATAACGTTTGTTTTCTTACCCGAAACAACATTCGCGGAGAGTGCTTAACGTGCTCCTGCGCGTGCGCACGCGCGTGTGTGTGTGCATGTGCGCGCGCGCGCGTGTGTGTTTGTGTATGCGAATTCATTTGCCATGTAAGAGATGTGCAAAATATTTTAAATATTCTTTTATAAAGGAATCTAGTAACATCCACACTTACAGGCAGCGAAGCAAGGGGAAAAAAAAGAGGAAAACGAATGGAAAGGAGCGGAGCAGAGAGGAAAGAACAGAGAAAGGACAAACAAGAAACTAGCTGCATTCCAAACAGGTATAATCATCATTCAAACTTTGCTTTGAAGAGGAGACAGGTACCTTCAGCTGTAACTACAAAAGAGTACACATTCTGTCCGAGTGGATTTAACATAGTCGTGAACTTTTTTCTAACCGATAACCAAATCTTTGCTTAACGTCTAAGGGCACTAGGAAGAGGGCAGAACTCCGCCTGAGTTGAACAGTCCCGTTACCTTTAATTAGACACTACCCGAGTCCATCGTCCATTTCTTGGTTGTTGTTGTTTTTTTGTGGTCATAACGATCACTAGTACATTGAAGCTGTTATAGCTTTAATTGAATCCTTGTGGTTTCAGCTGTACCGTGGTTGTAGTTGCCGATTTCTAGTTGACTTTATGATTGTGCAGTGATCAAGCACATATCCCTCTGTATACATGCACTCCACATTCCATTTTCCTGTAGGCCATACATGTGACGCGAGACAGGGACACTCACAACGGATCTGGTGAGAAGAATTCAAGCCATGGTAAAAAGGCGTTATAGCAAGAAACCAACGACCAGATATGCTGAATTTATCATCGAGCGCGAGACCATCGAGCAGCGTAATGGACAAGACGAAGATTTGCCGACATCAGTTCACAACAGAAAACTACGTTGGTTTAGTTCTTGACCAAGATCAAAATGGGCTTGTTGAAATAATCCTCTACGGGAGCTGTTGAGAGAGGGAGACGGAGGGGAAGGCAGGGAATAATTGATGGGCCGACGTTGACAGAAGTGGAAGATGCTACTGATCAGTTCTTCAGTGCATGCCCCGATGAATTTTCACAGAGTTAGAAGAAAAGAAGAAAATGTAAAAAATACTCCATTAAGTTCTCCACCTAAAACATACTATAAAGGAATAATTTCTGTCAGTACGGCGAAAGTAACTGTTGAATATATTTCATGTCATCGTGCACAAATAGACCAAGCTTCAATCTTTTAATGTCAATGCAGATCTCAAACCGTTTTATTCCTGCTTCCTAGAATCTATTGTGACTTCTTCGTTTCTGTGCTGGTATGGTGCTCTGATAGTGAAATGTGAGAATGTTCTGGACAATCAAGAGGATGTAGAATGGAAAATTGCCGATGACAGACAGAAGAGCATTAGTGAGTTGTATAAATGTTGTGTGACACGCAAAACTAGGAAGATCACATGTGATGGAAGCCATGATATAGCAAACTTGTTTGAACCTCTACCCTATGGAAGACAATATCGGACAATGAAATCGAAAGCGGGTCCGATTTGGGAAAAAAAAAGTTTCATCGCCAATGCAGATCAGTACCATAACAGCAGCTCTTGTCACACAGATGATTGTTTATGAGAGAGAGAGAGAGAGAGAGAGAGAGAGAGAGAGAGAGAGAGAGAGAGAGAGAGAGAGAGAGAGAGAGACAAAATTCTTTATTTACGAGGATAATAGATAAGCACTGACGTGCTTTTTTACATCCAGTCCTCGTCCTGAGTAGGAACTACGACATGCAGTGAAATGAAATAATGTAAGAAAGCAAACAAACAAACAAAGCGGTCATGCAATCATAGTGGAACATCATATGAAAATAGAAGTGAAATGAAAATGATAATAATAAACAAACAAAAAATGAAAATAAAAATGAAAAATAACAATAATGAAGGGGAAGGAGAGAGTGGGGGTGGGGGTGGGGGGTGGGCTGGGGTAACATATGGAAATGTACTATAACGTACAAGAATTAGCATGTATAAAAACAGAAGTAAAATGAATGTATATGACAAAGTACGTACAGAATTTGGAACACATACATACACGCACGCACGCACGTACGCAGAGAGAGAGAGAGAGAGAGAGGAGAGAGAGAGAGAGAGAGAGAGAGAGAGAGAGAGAGAGAGAGAGAGAGGAGAGAGAGAGAGAGAGAGAAAGTCTTCTTGCGTCTTACACAAATCCACAGTTCCCATCTGATCTTCAAATTCACCATCGTGGACATAAACATACTGCAAAGATCAACAGCAAATCGATTTTTGTGCAAGTCAGTTTCATTTACTCGTATTTTGATGCAAGCAGCAAAGAGAAGCCATGTCGGGACTTGATGCGGGTCAAACACACTTTGCCTTGGAAATTCATAGAGATTAAAAACGTCGTGTTTAACATCAGCTCACCTGGGAGATGTAAAGATACCTGGTTCAGTCATGGGTTCCAACACATTAGTCACACTAATATTTGACATAGGTAGTGTTATATTTTCTTCTCTATGTTATCAGAAAGCAAAAACATAGGAAAAAAAAAGAAAAAGAGAAAAGTTACCTCTGTGCTGCTCACTGATCAGCCTTACTGGAGCCTTTTTTGTTCACATTCTCATCAGACTTATCAGCATCTTTATCGGAAGCTATGTTAGAAGACTGCGCAGCCTGGGAACTGCCCTCCCGCCCTGCAGGGGATCCTGAGCTTTCCCCTGCACGTTCTCCTGCGTCCTGAGGCGTGAGACCACTGCCTTTATCCGCGCCACTTGAAGCACCGGAAGCCCGAAGCGGTGGAGTCCCACCAGAACTCTCAGCCCCTTCTGACTCGTTGCCGGAGCCCGTCAGCTTTTCCAACACATAGTCCGCCAAGGAATTCGACATCCCCTGAATTCTGTCCACGTCGTCTTCGTTGTTGCCGTCGTCGGCTGTTCCGGCGGACTCTTCGCCTGGAGCTCCGCTGTTGTTGACGTCAATGTCAGCGGGGATGGCAGGGTCTGCGGCTCCATCGCCGGCACTGGTGGCAGGGTCATTGTTCTGAGCGGGGTTCTGGTCTGATGCCTGGCCCGGTACAGCCTTACCTGCTGATGCCTCTTCCGCCAGAGAGCTGCGCACGTGCACACACAGTGCCAAAACAGTCAGCACGAAGAAGAGTTTGGTCCTCATCGTTCTGTTCGAAGATCCCAGAATAACAATTTTTTAAAGTTCAGACTTGAATAAATATCAACAAATGAAGAGGTGTTAATCGAGGACTCTTTCGTAGTCACTCTAAACTTAGAAAATCCAAAAACGATGGCGAAAAAACCCACAAAACGGACACCTTCTACGCCTTCCCCTACTCAAAGGTCTTCCACGTAGTGCGTGACCTGGGGCTGCCTGGAGAGTCCAACAAGCCACTGCCAAGTTGATTTGTGTCCAGGACGTTTACTATTTGGGATTTGACAGGTCGATACTGACGTGGGCTTGAACACAACAGCTGGGCTCCTGGCCATGTCGATGCGCTGTTGCTGCTGCAGATGCGCGGGGCTACGTCGATGAATCAGGGAGTGGGTAAGGGTGGTGGTGGTGGTGGTGGTGGCTGGAGGGTCGGGGAGCAGGAGGAGAAGGGAGGAGGAGGAGGAGGAGGGGTGTGTGGGAGAAGTGTTGGGTACGATGTGTGATGGATTGAGGGTGAAGTCGAGGGTTGAGAGAGAGAGAGAGCGAGAGAGAGAGAGAGAAGAGAGAGAGAGAGATGAGGAAGAGAGAGAGAGAGAGAGAAAGAGAGAAAGGAGGGAGAGAGAGAGTGAGAGAGGGTGGGGTGAGAGTGGCTCAGAGCACACACACACACACACACACACACACCACACACACACACACACACACACACACACACACACACACACTGTGTCGAGTGATTCACCATTCGATCTTCAAAGCCGGAGGTTACACCCCCTCAAACTCAGTCGCTGACCTTTCAATCTACTGCTGGCAAACAGAGGGCAAAATGAAGGGAGAGGGGAGGGGGGGGGGTGTGGGGGGGGGGGGGGGGGGGGGGGGGGGGGGGGGGGAGGCACAGTAGTTGAGTCAGGGAGAAGAATAGCAAGCGGTAGGTCCTCGGGGCATATCCACTTACAAGGATAGATTAACAATAAAGCGGTCGTCCTGGAGGATCAATGCATCTGATTCTCATCAGCTATCGTCAACGTCACCTCTAGATCTCTGCGCCCAGCCAGTCATCGGCCCAGCCAGTCAGCTACCTCAGTCAAGGATATTATGTTTTGACCAGAGTCCGTCGGTGGTTTTTTTGTTTGTTTGCTTGTGTTTGTCTGTCAGTAGGGTTGCTTACAAACTACAGATACACTTTGAACTAAATCTAGGTAAATGTAAAACGTAGCTCAAGGATCAACCCATCCAATTGTGGTGCGGATCCGTTGCACGGATCCGGATCGAACAGCACATCCGTGATCCAATCAGCAAAATGACTGTAAATTTTTGATTACGCAGAACACTATTCCTCATATATATATGCTCGTAAATGTATGTTCATGAACGCGTATGAGCGAATATGTATAAGAAACAAAAATGGATATACAGTGGTGGTTATTGATATCTTATTGTCTATAGGCCACAGTCGGTCATGGAAAAGATCGTTTTAAAGGATACCAAAAAAAAAAAGAAGACAAACATGTGAGATTTGTCACGTATCAAAAACCGCACATAGACTATGCTCGTCAACAGATCTAGATCAATAGTCTCACTGCACGTCAGGTGGTGATTGATTTCAACCGTGGTACAGATCTTCAATACCTTGAACAAGTAATGGGCAAACGTTTGACAGCACCTTTGTAGCCTTTGTGGATGCCATCAGTAATGAATGTCGTAACAACGATGGGTTCCGATGATATTTTAGAGAAATTAACTGAATCCTCAGATATCTCAAGGTAGGCCAACAAAGCATGAAACAAGCCTCACTTTCGTTGGCACTTTTACACAGTTGGCAGAGAGAGAGAGAGAGAGAGAGAGAGAGAGAGCTAGCGAGAGTTCACCCTCTGAGACAGAGAGTGAGAGTGAGAGAACACTGCAAAACAACTGTTAACAAAGCTTGGTTGAAAGATAAAGGTGGCGGATCTGGATCAAGTGGCACATCCAGGATCCGTTTAACAAGTAAAATGCAAATGTTCCTCTGGATATCATTATTGTGAAATTATTGTTATACATTGAAAATAATCTACAACGTGATATATTTTCGTTTAATATTAAATGTTTACAATGATAAAAACATCCGTATTTTGTATTTTCTATTTCCTCTCGAAAAAATATATATGGGAAGCAACTCTTTCAGACTGTACAAACAATTACTTCCCCTGACGGGAACACGTGCTTGATTCCGCTGACGAACTGACACAAGGGGATGATTTAGTGTCCTATTTACTCTGGTGAAAAGCTACACCTCGTCGTCCTGATAATCATTGCTATAGATTGTGGTCCTGATGATAATTGTAATATTCTGTCAAAACACTTCTGTCTGTACCAAAGGGGTGACAAAACTATCACAAACACACGACTAAGAAATGATGTAAAGCTTCAAGAGTTTCAGCTGTGAATAGTGCAGAGGTGCGAAGGTTAAAGTATCATTTTGGAAGAAATTTGAGTTAATTGTAATGATTGCTATTTCTGTGGATTAACATAAACACAGCCTTGATACGTTTTAGAAAAGCAATTATGTGCAAAAGATTTTGAATACATTCATTCGGTAAAAGAGAAACATATTCATGCATAGAAGAAACGTGTGACGAAGTCACGTATACAGCTGGATTTTCATGCGACTATTGCTATTGATTCTGTGTTTTCTTTCTTTCATTATGCTGCCAGCAAAACATTATTCCTGAAAGTATAAGCCGGAAAGCACTCTTTCACGAAAAGCAATTTTCTTCGAAAATATGGCTGGTATATTAGCCAATAGTCTCTCTCTCTTAGCCGCGAACAATGACGCGCATGACGAAGTAAGAACACATACAAAACTGATTAACTGTACAGTTTAGTTCTTTTTTTTTCTTTTCATACTTCATCAATGTTTACCCTTCTGATAAGCAACTTTTATCCACTATAAAATATGTACATACGATCGAGGCACTTCCAAAACAATGTATGATGTGGACAAGAACGTTTTCAGTTTCTAACATCCAACCCCTTCTATATGCCTGCCGATCTCTTTGTATACCGTTACTTGTGTGTGTGTGTGTGGTGTTGTGTGTGTGTGTGTGTGTGTGTGTGCGTGCGTGTGTGCGTGTGTGTGTGTATGCGCGCGTGCGAGTGTGCGTTCGTGCGTGTGTGCGTGCTTGCGCGCGCGCGCGCGCGCGTTCGTGTGTGTGTGTGTGTGTGTGTGTGTGTGTGTGTGTGTGTGTGTGTGTGCATGCGTGCGTGCGTGTTCATTGATCTGTCTCTCTGTCACCAATCCTGTCAGTCTGTCACTCGTTTCCCCCGACATTCCTAGCTTCTGTGTGGTCTGTACGGTAGTGTACAAAGCATTTTAGTGTATTATGTGTATCAATATGCAGTCACAAATGACGCGTGCATGCACATCAGCATGTCAATATAGCGGCAACCATTTTTTTCACTAAGTGAGGAGGTTCTAGTTTCACCAACGCCTGCTGCTTGATTGCTTTGTTTGCTGCTCGTTCTGTCTGTAAGGAAGAGAACGCAACCTAAAAAACAAACAACAAAAAAGCCAAACCAATTCTAAGGAAAAAATTTATTCTCTGCTGTAAAACATCGTAAAAAGTGAATATAAATGTTCTCCTCTTATACAAGAAATAATCTAAGGAAAAATGTTATTATCTGTTGTAAAACATCGTAAAAAGTGACTATAAATGTTCTCCTCTTATACAAGAAATAATCTAAGGAAAAATGTTATTCTCTGTTGTAAAACATCGTAAAAAGAGACTATAAATGTTCTCCTTTTATACAAGAAACATGTGTACATCTAGGCTGGTAATCATACCACATTTTTCTCCTGTCTGAGATTTTTAATTCGAAGCGGACAGGAGCGGAACGGGAAGGGGAAGGACAGCGTAAGGAAGATGTGGACGGGTAGGGGGGAGGGGGGGGGGGGGGGATGGAGGACCGTGAAGTGGTTAGGTTTCCTTCTCTCTCTCGCCTCCCATCTGCAGTTCCATTCCTACCCTAACCCCTTATCTCCTATAACCAGCCCATCTTACGTTGTTGTTGTAGGGGTTAATGCATGACTCTAGTTTTTAGCAGCGAGTTATTTTCATACCAAGGTCGTATCTTCCCTTCTCGTTATGTGAAAATTATGCTGAAAAGTAAGTGCCATGAAGGTCGCCAGAGTTTATTTCCAAATTCGTGTTGTATATGTCTCCAGAGTTTATTTACAAACTCGTCTTGCATATGTCTCTAGAGTTTATTTCCAAACTCATATTGTATATGTCCACAGAGTTTATTTCCAAACTCGTATTGTATATGTCTCCGAGTTTATTTCCAAACTCGTGTTGTATATGTCTTCAGAGTTTATTTCCAAACAAGTATTGTACATGTCTTCAGAGTTAATTTCCAAACTCGTATTGTATAATTATGTCCCCAGACTTTACTTCCAAACTATTGTTGTATAATGTCTCCAAATTTTATTTCTAACCTCGTGGTGTTCATGTCTCCAGACTTTAATTTTCAACTCGTATTGTACATTATGTTTACATAGTTCATTTCCAAGCTGGTGCTTATTATGTTTCCCGAGTTTATTTTCAAAGCGGTATGTGTATGTATCCTGAAATTATTTCTAAAGTGATATTGTCGTATGTTTTGACTTATTTTCAAGTTGGCATTGTACATACATTGGGAGTTTATTTTCAAAGTGGTGTTGTGAATTTGTCCTGAGTTTTATTTCCAGTGTAAGATCGTGTGTTACTAATAAGAGTTCGGTGTATAATTCCAAAGTGAAAATCATCATATCTTAGGATTTTTTTTTGTTCTCAGAGTGATTTTTGTATGTAGCTTCGGAGTTTATTTCCAGAATCGTAATGTATAATCATAAGAAGCGCATTTCCAAAGTGGTGGTGCGATTTCCTGAGCTTATTTTCAACGTTGCATTGTGTGTATCTCCGGAACTCACTTCCAACTTGTGTGCATATCAAGGGCTCATTTTTAAAGTCGTCTTGTTTATGTCTGGAAGGAATACGTCCAAAGGGTAGTGTTTATGTGGCATGTTAGTATCTCCGGGGATTAATTCCAGAATGGTGTTGTTAATATCCCCAGAACTGCCTTCAAAGTTGGATTGTTTTTATTTCCAGAGAATAGTTCTATAGTAGTACTGTTTATATCTCCATGGATTACTTCCAAAGGGATGGTGTTTATGTATGCAAGGATTAATTCTACATTCGTCTTGTTTATATCTCCGGGGAGTACTTCCGAAGTAGTATTGTTTACATATCCAGAGATCATCTCCAATGTGATATTGTATATATTTCCGGGGATTACATCCAAAAGCCAGTATGTTTATATCTCCAAGACTTACTTCTAAAGTGGTATTGTTTATTTTTCTAGGGCTTATTTTCATAGTGATACAGCTTATATCTTCTGGGCTTAATTCGAAAGTGATAGGACTCCCATCTCCGAAGTTTATCTCCAAATTCCAAACTTTTTCAGGCAAGACACAGTTCTGTAACTTTTGAGGCAATATCTAATTGTCATCAAATTGGCAGTTAATATATGGACTGCCTGGAAAATGGTGGTTGATTTCACGGGGATTGCTTTAATGCTGTAACACGTGCAGTGGAAAAACCTGAGGACCACTTTGAGCCCAATTTGAGGAGATAAGTGATTGTTCGTTCTTTCGTTTCCATTGCCTTGAATGTTATTTGTCTTACCTGAACAAGACCCAACAGGTCGAAACGCGTCGTATTTTCTTGTAATTTGTTTTCTCTCTCTCTCTCTCTCTCTCTCTCTCTCTCTCTCTCTCTCTCTCTCTCTCTTCTCTCTCTCTCGCTCGCTCTCTCTCTCTCAGCGGAACAGTAATTTTTCTGTTAAGTTTGTTTCAGTTTTCGTCTACAGTCATATCACTTTGAAACTAATTTGTTTTCGGTCAGGGAAGAAAGCATTGGGAAGTAGCCACAGTGAAAACTAATCAAATAAAAAAAAGGTGCTCCGTAGACTGCATGCATTGAGCCTCCCCCTTTACACCCCCCCACCCTCCCCAAAGAAAAACAAAGCAAAACCAACTAAACTCATTACAACATGAAAATCCGGGCCCTGAACAGCGCGATTTATGTTTCTCGGGTCAGGCTGGATGTTACGTTGTAATCTGATTGTTGCTTTCCGTTCAGCTAAACGACATCACCATTAACTTGGTGGGAGTTCTGCCACCTTCGGCGGTTTCAGAATGTTTATTATTATTATTATCATCATCATCACTATTATTATTATTACTATTATGAATACTTATATATCGCCTATCCTCGGTTAGAGATCAAGCTGTAAGCGCGTTACAATCCACACTCATTTACGCAACGGGCTGCCTACCTAGGTAGTGCCGACTGAAGAGCTGCCAGCTGGCGCTTCATTCAGTCGTTTCCCGTGTCACCAGACAATATCGTTCACTCATTTTCCTTACTTCCTTCACTCTTTCCATTTCTCACGCAGGGTGCATGCTATGTGTTACGTGTCATCCATACCAACGGCCAAACTGGCCTCTTCCGAAAGTTGGTGATGGAATTTTACGAGTGTGCAAGATGTTATGCGTGCGTTCATACACGGAACCTAGGTTTATAGTCTCATTCGAAGGACTGCATTGGAAATGGAGTCAGAACCAATGTTAACTCCGAGGGAAAAAATCCCCCTGTACCGAAACGGCCCGGCGGAGATTCGAACCCGCAACCCCAGGATCACCAAGATAACGAGTCCTGCACTCCACCACTGAGCTATTCCGGCCCCCGTCACTTCCAGTCCTGATATGATTACCTTTGGACGGATGAGCTATGAACTTCATGAATTGAATCAGCTATTTTTTTAAGGGGGGGGGGGGGGGGGGTACTATTCAACGGAAGGGAGGAATCCAGGGGCAGTTAACTCAAGAAAAGACGATGCACATCATCCAGCTGGTTTACAAACTTCATTTCGTTTCTTACATTCTAGTATTGAATTTAATTTTGCAGTTGTTTCTCACATTTTGTTTTATCTTTTTGTGTAATAATTACGATCATGTAAAAGGTCGTTAGATAAGCAGATTCAATCCGGTGTAACATTTTGTTTTATCTTTTTGTGTAATATTACGATCATGTAAAAGGTCGTTAGATAAGCAGATTCAATCCGGTGTACGCCATCTTCTATTTTCATGGTGACTTTAGTTCTTTTAGTCAATTAAACGCTTTCTGAATTTAAGACCGAAGGGACAGAGGCTGCAAAGTAAAAGGTGGCGGCGAGGGGTTGAGAATGGTGCGTGAGTGGGGCAAAACAGGAAGGAGGAAGGCGAAAGGCATAGGGGAGGCATTATAGAACCAGGCACCGTGGTATGAACGAACAGTCATTGAAGCATGACACATACCCCCCCCCCCCCCCCCCACAAGGACGTTGAATTTATATTTCCGGCTCGATGTAAATAATATTCATTGGTTGTTGATACAAATCTGGGTGGGTATATTCTCACCCCTAAGCTCTTCACCCCTTTCTCTTTAACCCCTCCCTTTCCCGTTTCCATAACCTCCTCTTTCCCTCCCCTTCTCACCCTCTCTCCGTCCTCCTCTTCCCTCACTGCTTCCATCCTGCCTGCCACCATTCTGGCTTCCGACACTGACTGATACTGATGATAAACCTCAGTAACTTGGTGAGGCTTGAGGCACACAACAAAGGCGTTGTTGAGCAGTTAATTAACAGACGCCATCGTGTGTACTGCAGGGGGCAGACAATAATCATTAAGCTTTGTGAGAGGAGATAAGGTAAGAGTGGGCCTGCTTGTTGGCTTCTCAGACAATGTTTGTTGCTCTCTTTGACCTTCAGGGACAGAAGCACGACTCTTACACTACAATCTTTCTCTGTCTGTCTGTTTGTCTGCCTGTTCGTGTCTGTCTGTCTGTCTTCTTCCTCTTCCTCCTCCTCCTCCTCCTCCTTTCTCTCTCTCATTTTGTTCTTCAAAATAATTGTCAGCCATTTTGTTTTACTTTTCTGCTAGTATGGATGTATGCACTGTTTATTACACGTTTTGCTTGTTATGAAATGACAGCCGCCGTTTGCTTAATTTTCTTGTATTGGAGTTATGTAGAGGGAAGGAACCAGAATCACAGAGGCAACAAACAAACAGTTAATTAAACAAAGAGACTACCTTTCATATTAGCCGAGCCAGCGTTATTTAAAGTTGACTTCTTTATGTTTGTCTCTGATGTTTGTTGCTGTCTTTGAACTTCAGGGACAGACGCACGACTCTTACACTACAATGTTTCTGTCCTCCTCCTCCTCCTCCTCCTCCTCCTCCTTCTCCTCCTCCGCTATGTTTGTCTCTTTATGTTTGCACGATGATGTCGAAGAACAAGAGGCAAACAATACGACTCTTGA
>CM031597.1:118197319-118204819 GCA_018398815.1 Conus ventricosus | reverse complement strand
AAGAACCG
This sequence comes from Conus ventricosus, assembly GCA_018398815.1. NCBI lineage: Eukaryota > Metazoa > Mollusca > Gastropoda > Neogastropoda > Conidae > Conus > Conus ventricosus. Next base: position 118,204,811 of record CM031597.1, on the reverse strand, counting down.
ACCCGGTTTGGAGCACCTAGTGCGACAGGGTGCTCCAGTGGACTTTGGGAAGGCAGGGGTGTGGGGGCACTACATGACGTGAGAAAGGGATGGGTGCTGGAATTATTTATTTATGATTGTGATTGTGTATGTCGTGTATTGAAATGCTTGGTGGTGATTGTGCATGTTGTGTGTGTTGGAATGCTTGATTGTGATTGTGCATAGTGCGTGTGTTGAAATATTTATTTGTGATTGTGTGTGTTGATGTGAATAAATGGGGTGTTGTATCGTAATTTTTCTTGTGTGGGCTCTTGCGGGGCGTGTGAGGTCAGTCACTCCCTTCACTCCCATCTAGACCGATCCTGTCAGGGCAGACCTCCAGGGGTCGGTCGTGACATTTGTGGGGGCTCGTCCGGGATGTGAAGGGCTCTGACTGTCTCTCTCGTTTCGCGGAGTACCTGTTCAGTTCTGTCTGTCTTGTGTGTGTTTAGTCAGTTTGTCGTGTTTGTTTGTGGGTGGTTGGCTGGGTGACTCTAGTGTGAAGGGAGTCTCTTGGTGGCCTGAGGGAACATCCGGTGTGACTGGGGAGTCGAGGTGAGACCAGGGGGAGTTGACCGCGTCCAGACCTCCTTCCGCCGGGTACCTTATGCAGGTACGGCCGTAAGTCTTGCCTTTCTGTTGCCGCTCAGTCTGCCATTCCTGTTTTGTAGTTAGCCAGTTTTTGTTTTTGTTTTACCGGGTTATTGAGTACAGGGGGTTGTATCGGACGTTAGTGTCATTTTTTTTTTCTTTCCTCTCTCCGGATTCCGTCTGCCAGTTTGTTTTTTTTCTTCGGCCAGCCCCACCGCACTGTTGCTCGTGCTGTGGAGCGCGGTGTTGCCAGAGTGGGGGCAGCCGGACATAGTTTTTTTTTTTTTTTTTTTTTTTCGGTGAGCCCCACCGCACTGTTGCTCATGCTGTGGAGTGCGGTGTTGCCAGAGTGGGAGCAGCCGGAACTTGTCCGCACACACGCACACACACACATACACACATATACACACACCCCTAAAAATATTTGTTTTTCAAGTGGAATCGTCTTTCCCCCGTATTTGAAAACCGTAGGATATTGTTGTCATGGCGACGTCCGGTGCTGGTGGTATGGCGACTCGTGCGTCGAAGAAGAAAGGTCTTCAGAATGTAGTCCCTACTATTAGTGCCAGCACTTCGACTACAGTGACTTCCACTTATTCCAGTGCTGTAGCCGATAGTCCAGTGAGTACTTTCACTACTTCTTCACTAGGGGATCTTTCTGCTGAGACCCCGACTGGCGCTCGGAAGCGTCAGAGTATAGTGAAGCAACTGTGGGCTTCTGTTGAGTCACAGAAACCGAAGCCCTCTCTTCTCCATGCTTCCCTCGTAAGGAGTATGCCCCGGGAGACTTTCCTCATGGGAAGGTCGAGACCAAGGGACGGGTCAGACGGGTCATCCTCCCATGTCGGGAGTGGTGAACCCCGCCCAGGACATCACCTCCGTCCTGATGTTTCTGGAGCGACAGCGACGGGAGGATGAGGCTCAGCGTAAGGAAGAGGCTTCCAGGCAGGAAGCCCTACGTAAGGAAGAGGCCTCTAGGCAGGAAGCTCTGCATAGGGAAGAGCGCAGAGAGGAGGCTGTCAGGCAGGAAGCCCTCCGTAGGGAAGAGCTAGACAGGCAGGAAGCTCTGCGTAGGGAAGAGCGCAGAGAGGAGGCTGCTCAGCGTAAGGAAGAGGCTGCTCTCCGTCGGGAAGAGTTAGCTCAGCGTAGGGAAGAGGCAGCTCTGCACAGAGAGGAGGCTGCCAGACAGGAGGCTCTACGTAGGGAAGAGATGGAACAACTTCTTTCACGGACTCCCACGTCTGTAAACCAGGGGGTTGATCGACAGGCAAGCGATAGAGTTCAAGGCCCAAAATTAAAGCTTCCAGAGTTCAGACCTAGTGAGGACATTGATATGTTCTTAGAGCATTTTGACAAGGTTGCTAGTTCATACCATTTGTCTGAGGAACAAAAGGCCATGCACCTTTTTTCTGGATTGTCGGGTACTGCAAGAGAGTGTGTGCTCACTCTAAATGAAGGCGCGTCTTATGCAGACATGCAGTTGGCTCTGCGTAAGCGTTTCCACCTTACTCCAGAAACGTACAGGAGGAAGTTTAGGTCCATGAAAAAGCACAACGATGAGACCTTTGTGCAGTTTGGAGATAGGCTGCGGAAAACGTAGGGTACTGGCGTCAGTTGGCTAAGCTGGAGCTGGAGGATCTGATTCTCATCGAACAGCTTACCAACACTGTGTCCCCAGAGTTGAGGATTCGTATAGGCGAGACAGCACCTCAGGATTTCGCGGCTGCGATTCATACCGCTGAGGTGTTTGCCGAAGCTCGCAGAGCTTATGGGCATCGCCCAGATACGGACAGGAAGACCCCCACAGGATTTGGTGGCAATAAGGCGCCGACGACTGCTAGCGGGTCGAACAAGGCAGGCAGTTCATCGGGGACCTCAGCACCCCGACTGTGTTTTCTTTGTGGTCGTCCTGGCCACATTAGGAAAGATTGTCCTAAAGCCGCTGGTAGTCATGGGGCTAGTCCTTTCCATCGTCCTCGTGCCTCGGCTAACGTGGGTTCCATCCCAGCTTCTGGTGGTACAGAGTGCCCTGTGTTCCTTTCTGTTGTTGGTTCTTCCTTGGTCGACACCATCAGGGATTCGGGAGCATCAACGATCTTTGTGGATAGGGATTTGGTTTCCCCTGAGGCCCGGCGGGGCGCCAGTTATGATGTGTGCGGGTTGGAGGCTGGTTTCACCTCCACCCGTCCTTCTGTACTCATTCCGATCTCCACCCCCTACTTCTGTGGCGAAGTATGGGCCATCGCGGTGGAGCGACCTCTGTATTCCCTTCTTATAGGGAATACTATCACCTTTGCGGACGGACGCAGTCAGTCCGTGTCTACGGATCTGCCCATACAGGCGTGTGTGGGAGTTACCACACGCGCCAAAGCCAAGAAGCAGGAGCAGGAATTGCGTCCCGTTCTTCAGCCGATCTCTGACGAGGTTCTTGCTAGGGCTGATCCTGCCACGATGGTCCGTCTTCAGGCCAGGGACTTGGATGTCCAACGCCTGCGACAACTGGTAGATCGTCCCGCTCAGTCTGCCCGACACGCCAAGGTGAGCTTCAAGCTCCACAAGGGGATCCTCTTTAGGGTTTTCACTCGGGCGGATCGTGTGGCCAAGCAGCTTGTCGTTCCCCAAAGCTTGAGAGAATCTGTTCTCCGGCAGGCCCACGATTCCCCCATGGCAGGTCATATGGGCTCAAAGCGGACTCTCGAGCGAGTTAGACAGGATTTCTTTTGGCCAGGGATGAACTCACAAGTTAGGCAGTACTGCCGCAGTTGCGATGTCTGCCAAACGGACAACGCCTAAGGGTCGCTTGAGGCGCGTTCCCTAGGGTCAGTGCCACTGGCTGGGGAGCCATTCAGCAAGGTCGGTGTCGACCTGGTGGGACCCATCAATCCACCATCCGATCGCGGTCACCGCTACATTTTGGTAGCGGTAGACTCTGTGACTCGATACCAGAGGCTGCCCCGCTTAGGACTATCGATACCCCTATATTGCTGAAGCTCTCCGGCAGATTTGGACGCGCACTGGCGTGCCCAGGAAGAAGTACGGCCGGAAGGTTGTACTGGAGAGCGATCATCATCCTCTCCAGTGCCTGGATCGGATCCGGCCAGTCAGTCGTCGACTCATGAGTTAGGCAGTGGAACTGCAGAGTCATTTTCGCCATATCAAGGGTTCCAGCAATACGGATGCTGACTATCTTAGCCGAGCTCCGTAGTCAGCACATTGGAAAATCGATCAGAGGGACACTTTCCCTCAACCAGGGTTATATCCCCTTTTGGTCTCTGTATCAGGTGTAGTGACAGTTTTCACTTCAGTGATGTTAACGGTAGTGAATCGCCAATGGTTCGGATTGTTATTTTCATTGTTGGAAGGTTTGCTTAGTTGTTTGATAAATGTAGTATTATGTATCTCCCTGTGGAATTCTATCGTGGAATGTTTGTATTGGATTTGTCGTACTCTGTCGGTCACAGAGGGTTGGGTTCGGTCCCATTGTTGTGAATTTGCACATGCGTCAAGGTTCAAAGGAGCACTGTATCTCAGAGAAACAGATGCTTTTAGAAGGGGGGTTTGTCACGTGTTTGTTACGAGGCCTGTGACGATTGGCCCATCCAGGGTAGTAGAATTGTTCGTTTATCTATTGTCGTCGTTGTTGTCGTATATCCGTCCCTTAATGTGGCTTGTGGTGTGGTTGCACCTTTGGTGTGGTTTAGCTCAGGTTAGGTTTACTTTCTCTCTCTCTCTCTCTAATTCCACTGCCCGTGCAATTCATCCTGCAGGTTCACGGGTGGCTGGTATCTTTTTCTTGTACTGGCTGTCTCTATCGGCCTCTCACCTGTCTTTTCACCTGCCGCACGTGCAAGGTTCCTCTTAGGCTTGAGGTATTCTCACCGTGACGTAGCGTGGCATGTTGGCCGCCATCGCTGAGGCAGGCTTTCTCTTCACTCGAGCGGAAGATGTCTCTGGGAGCGCCTGCTCCGGTCCTGGTTCTTCACCTTATCGTCGAAAGAACAGTCGGTACTTTCATTTCCTACAGTCGGCCTGTAGGAGGGAGACATCACTTCATCTTTTTCCGCATCTGCGCTGCTGTCCTCTCGACTGGACAGAGGGCAGAGAGAGTCGTTTGACCCACCACTCGGGTCACCCACGGGTAGCTGGTAAGCATCAGTTTCGTGGTTTATTTGTTGTTGTGTTTTTTTTTTAATGTTAGCCGGCTAATTCTTCTCTTTTGCGCAATTTGTTTTTGGTTTTCAAAATTATAAAAGAAATATTGTTTGAGACCACTTTTCTGGTTAATTCAATCTTTAACCTGGCCAGTCAAAATTATATCTTAAAGTCTTTCTCCTTTTTATGCATTTGGTGATGCGGTAGTCGGCGGGGATGGGAGAGAACCTGGTGATTCAGGGTTGGTACTTGCTTGGTCTCGCTCGTCCGCCCCTGTCACAATTGCCGGGCTCACATTCTTCGGCCACCGTCTGTTTGTGTGTGCAAGGAGAACGAGTTTTATGTTCGCGAGCGTGCGTACGCATGATTAGTCGTTTGGATGCGTGGTGGGAAATTTGTGTTATTTTGAAATGTTGCCATAAAATGTGGGGATATTGTGCCATTGAATTATTATTATTTGCAAATGTGGTGGCAGATGTAAGCCATGGTTGCTTTATTAGTTCAATTCCTAAGAAAGGAAAATGTTAAACGTGAGTGAGAGAAGGATGAAGATAATTCATATTTGTTTTATAGCCTGTTAATTTAATGCAGTCTCTTACCTGCTTCGTATGAGAAGACTTTAACAAACATTCCTGATTTGGTTGGTTTGCCGCGTTATGCTCAGGTCTGTGTTGAGCTGATGTTGTGGGTGTATTTAGTAGACCTCCCCTCGCCCATCATGCGAGTGGCTGTTAAGGTTTAACAGCATGTGTCAGACAGTACTGACTGCGGGGTTCCAGTACCCGTCTTTCTACTTTCTCCCAGTTACCTTTTCCCTCCTCCCGGAAGCTTCGCCCGGAGCACGCACTGGTTGGGGCCACGCACTGGTTGGGGCCACGCACTGGTTGAGACCACGCACTGGTTGGGGTCACGCACTGGTTGGGGCCACGCACTGGTTGGGGCCACGCACTGGTTGAGACCACGCACTGGTTGGGTCACGCACTGGTTGGGACCACGCACTGGTTGGGACCACGCACTGGTTGGGACCACGCACTGGTTGAGGCCACGTACTGGTGGAAAAGCCTGTGGACTTGGCTGGACGGTCCTGATCCCCGTCCAGGACCTCCAGCAACAACGCCCCGTCCCCGGGACGCGCTCTCCACCGTCTGTTTGTGTGCGTCAAGGGTGTCGGCCTTGAGCGACTCTCTTCAAGAACCGACCCGGTTTGGAGCACCTAGTGCGACAGGGTGCTCCCAGTGGACTTTGGGAAGGCAGGGGTGTGGGGGCACTACATGACGTGAGAAAGGGATGGGTGCTGGAATTATTTATTTATGATTGTGATTGTGTATGTCGTGTATTGAAATGCTTGGTGGTGATTGTGCATGTTGTGTGTGTTGGAATGCTTGATTGTGATTGTGCATAGTGCGTGTGTTGAAATATTTATTTGTGATTGTGTGTGTTGATGTGAATAAATGGGGTGTTGTATCGTAATTTTTCTTGTGTGGGCTCTTGCGGGGCGTGTGAGGTCAGTCACTCCCTTCACTCCCATCTAGACCGATCCTGTCAGGGCAGACCTCCAGGGGTCGGTCGTGACACTTGTCTTTATCAACCTACTGAATTTTTTTCTAGTGTCTTGTTTGTCTTATACAGACATTTATAACACATACACATTTTGTCAGTTTCAATCATGTTAACCATGTAATTTTTTTAAACCATCTTTTTCAATAGCTTATTTCACAGATGACATCTGCATCTGTTGTTTGTGATGGTTGTTATGGTTTCTTTGTTTGGTTTGTGGTTGGCTGGTTGTGTAATCATCTTTTGGTGCATACGTTGTATCATTTGGCACTAGATTCGTAGACTTGCTATAGCAAGTATGAAAAAGGGCTAGCTAAGCGAATACTTCCACCGTCATGGAGAGAGAGAGAGAGAGAGAGAGAGAGAGAGAGAGAGAGAGAGAGAGAGAGAGAGAGAGAGAGAGGAGGAAAAGTGTGTGTGTGTGTGTTTCAAATCATAACGTTGTTCGGAAAGGGATACAACTGCTGTTTGTCAAGTGGATTTACATTCATTGTGCTTGTGTCCCATTCTCTCTCCTCTTCAATGTCGTCTCTCTCTCTCTCTCTCTCTCTCTCTCTCTCTCTCTCTCTCTCTCTCTCTCTCTCTCTCTCTCTCTCTCTCAGTCTCTCTCTCTTTTCTCTCTCACTCTCTCTCTCTCTCTCTCTCTCTCTCTCCTCTCTCTCTCTCTCTTCTCTGTCTCTCTGTGTCAGTCTCTCTTTCTCTCTCTTTCTTTCTGTTTTTATCATAGTCGAGAGCCTTTTCTTTTTTTTTTTCTTTTTCACTCAATAATTATATCCAATTTTTGAAATAGAAATTGTAGCGTCAACCAACTTTCTTGTTTGTTGCATTTATTCAACCGATTTAACGATTTTTTGGGGCGAGGGGGTGGGGGTGCTGGGGGTTATGTTTAAGATTGAAAGTTCAAATGGATTCACACTACAGATGAAAGCAAGCTTCCACAATTAGAACAGGAACGGGCCATTATTTTGATGATACTGTGTAAACATTTTTGGTTAACCAGAAATAAGAAAAACAGCGTTTGAGCTTACACTGTGTATGTGTGCATATGTGTGCGTGCGTGTGTGCAGTCGTGGGCGCGGGGGGGGGGGGGGGGGGGGGGGGGGGGTGTATGTGTGTGTGTGTGTGTGTGTGTGTGTGTGTGTGTGTGTGTGTGTGTGTGTGTGAAAGAGAGAGA
>CM031597.1:118187319-118194819 GCA_018398815.1 Conus ventricosus | reverse complement strand
TTGCAGCAACTTCAAACAATTCATATTGTCTTTGCCGGCAAAAAAGTAAAACGGTGGCATTTGTAATGAACAAAAAGGTCGCAAACTGTAAGATCCCTTTTGGCAAAATTTCCGCAAATTCTACTCACTCTGACGTATTTTTTCCAAAGGTATGAAAATGAAAACTTTCCATATGGATTATGTCAGTACAGCATTATGTTAATCTGACAGTAAATGGTTTCAGTCAGTCAGTTATCGATTAAGTCCACAACCGTGTTTCCTTTCACAATGTGTGTTCATCCATCTTTACATTTTCCTGATGTCTTCACCCATCTTTCCTTTCTCAGAATGTCCACACCCATCTTTCCTTGCTCATGATGTCCACACCCATCTTCCCTTTCTCTTGATGTCCATACCCATCTTTCTTTTCTCATGGTGTCTACTTCCATCTGCCCTTCCTCACGATGCCCATATCCATCTTTACTTGTTACGATGTCCGTACCAGTCCCCTGTATGTTACTTTCTCTGCGAGAGGCACATTCGGGTGTCTTTTTTTCTTTACTTTCATTTCATGACGTCATCACCTATGTTTCCTGGCTCATGATGAGCACTCCCGTGTTACTTTGGTCATGGTTTCATAATCCATTTTCCCTTGTTCTCTCTGGTTTCCTTATTGATCTTTCCTTGTTCTCTCTGGTTTCCTTATTGATCTTTCCTTTGTCCCCATGGCCTCGTCTGTCTGTTCTTTTCCGTGATGTCCTTATCCTTTCTTATTTTGGTTTACAAGCTTGATGTTGCAGTGTGTTATTGCCTACCCCATGATGTTGTCATTAATCTTCGTTGCAGTTGGCGATATCAGGGCTGTCCACTGTGTGTACTTGTTCGGGCGGTTGCACTGGCCTATTCAGACCTGTCTACTTTTTGTCATATACTTGATGAGATGGGTATATTGGCCATATTAGGGCTATCTACTTACTATAGTTGTTTGGATGGGTTCATTCAGGCGTGATGTTCACATGCACCCTAACTTTCGTGACAGATAAGAACTTTTAGACTGCACGTGTGTGGGCGGGGAAGGTGGAGCACGGGAAAGCAGAGAACAGCGCATTAAGATTGGCAGAGGAAATGACCATTTTCATGTCGGTCGGAACTGCGAACGCGATTCGGCTTTCTTGCTATTTTCAGAGTAGAATATCCGTTCGTATTTGGCACCATGTTATCTTCGGTATAGGTTATCGTTCATATCTCGTACCATGTTATTTTCGGTGTAGGATATCCTTTCATAACTGGTATCTTGTTATTTTGGGATTAGGATATCCGTTCATATTTGGCACCATGTTATTTTTCAAGGAAGGATAACGGTTTATACCCGGCACAATATCATTTTCGGTGTAAGATATCCGTTCATATCTGGCACCGTGTCATTTTTTTTCAAGGAAGGATAACGGTTTATACCTGGCACAATATCGTTTTCGGTGTAAGATATCCGTTCATATCTGGCACCATGTTATTTTCGGTGTAGGATATCTGTTTACATTTGGGACCATGTTATTTTCGGTGTAGGATATCTGTTTACATTTGGGACCATGTTATTTTCGGTGTAGGATATCTGTTTACATTTGGGACCATGTTATTTTCGGTGTAGGATATCTGTTTACATTTGGGACCATGTTATTTTCGGTGTAGGATATCTGTTTACATTTGGGACCATGTTGTTTTGTCCGTAAGGTGTAGGCCATGCGCGCACACCTGGCACCATGTCTCTTTCGCCGTGAAGTGTGTACTGGTATCAGTGGTATTTTTGCCGTAAGATGGTTATCCGTGCACTCCTTGCAACATATCACTTAATCCGTGATGTGTAGGATATCCGTACGCACGTGGCACCATGTTACTTTCGCCCTACGATGTAGGATACCCGGTGCACGCCCGGCATTGTTATTTTCTCTGTAAGATGCTGAATACCCGAAGCACGCCTGGCATTGTTACTTTCTCTGTAACATACTGAATACCCGAAGCACGCCTGACACTGCTGCTTTTGCCGTAAAGTGTAGGAGGATACACGGTGCACGCATGACACTGTTACATTCGCCGTAAAGTGTGGGAGGATACACGGTGCACGCATGACACTGTGTTACATTCGCCGTAAAGTGTAGGATACACGGTGCACGCATGACACTGTGTTACATTCGCCGTAAAGTGTAGGAGGATACACGGTGCACGGATGACACAGTGTTACATTCGCCGTAAAGTGTAGGAGGATACACGGTGCACGCATGACACTGTGTTACATTCGCCGTAAAGTGTAGGTGGATACACGGTGCACGCATGACACAGTGTTACATTCGCCGTAAAGTGTAGGAGGATACACGGTGCACGCATGACACTGTTACATTCGCCGTAAAGTGTAGTCTATTTGGTGCACGCCTGACAGCATGTTATTTTCGCCGTTAAGTGTAGGATACCCGGCGCACTCATGACATGTTAATTCTGCCATAAAGTATAGGATACCCGGTGCACGCCTAGCATTATATTACTTTCGCCGTGAGGTGCAGAATGCCCGATGAACGCCTGGCATTGTCACTTTCTCTGTGAGGCGTGAAATACGTTTGCATATCCGGCACCAGCAGCACGTCCTTCTGATGCTGTAGGCAACCAAAATATGGCATCTGTTTTCTCCGTCAGTTTAGGGTCTTGGAACCCCTTGGACAATAAAGCCCAGATGAGCTGTCTGTGATGTTGATTCAGTCACCGGCATGTTGTTGTAGTCCAGCCGACCAGCATGAGCCGTTTCAGGCTGTCACCACTCAAAGGACAAAGTTCTTTCAGCACACACACACACACGCAAACACACACGCACACACACACACACACACACACACACACACACACACACACACCACACCACACACACACACACCAAACACACACACACACACCAAACACACACACACACACACACACAACAAACACACACACCACACACAACACAAAAACACACACACACACACACACACACACACACACACACACACACACACACACACACACACACAACACACACACACACACACACACACACACACACACACAGGCATACACACACGCAAACGCGCGCGCGCGCGCACACACACACACACACAAACGCGCGCGCGCACGCGCACATGCAGGCACACACACACACACACACACACACACACACACACACACACACACACACACTCTCTCTCTCTCTCTCTCTCTCTCTCTCTCTCTCTCTCTCTCTCTCACACACACACACACACTCTCTCTCTCTCTCTCTCTCTCTCTCTCTCTCTCACACACACAACACACACACTCTCTCTCTCTCTCTCTCTCTCTCTCTCTCTCTCTCACACACACACACACACACACACCTCTCTCTCTCTCTCTCCTCTCTCTCTCTCTCTCTCTCTCACACACCACACACACACACACACACACTCTCTCTCTCTCTCTCCTCTCTCTCTCTCTCTCTCTCTCTCTCTCTACACACACACACACACACACCACACTCTCTCTCTCTCTCTCTCTCTCTCTCTCTCTCCTCCACACACACACACACACACACACTCACTCTCTCTCTCGGAGGAAGGGGAGGGGAAAAAGCATAAGTAAATAGTCATGCAAGTCAATGCATGTGATACAAGCCGGACGACTGACGTCTTAGGACCTATAAAACTAAGCCATGATGAGCATGTCGGCCATTGGATCTTGCCATAAGTAATCATGAAATTCAACATAGGCCCGACGATTGCTTTCTCTCTCCCTTTATTTTTGGCTTTGGATGGTCTGAACAGCGGTTTCGGTTCTTTTTCCGGTCAGCTTTCCATATCCTTGGTGTGTGGTGGTGGTGGGGTGTGTGTGTGTGTGTGTGTGTGTGTGTGTGTGTGTGTGTGTGTGTGTGTGTATGTGTGTGTGTGTGAATATTTGTGCATGGATTTAATTGAATTTTTGCTCATTGAAATCACCAGGATGTTAAGTCGTGACCGCCATTGTACACGGAAATATACATTTTTCTGTGATAACTCTCTCATGCTAAAACTTGGCGGTGAACTGGGGGCGCTAGGGGATGAAAAGTCGGGGCTGCTTTTCTATTTTCTCATCACTACCGATCTGCGATCATCTCGTGCAGATTTCATGCACGCTCAATTTTTTTAAATCCAAGTTTATCTTATTTGCCTTCCCTCGAAATCGTTTTTGTTTTCTCTCTGTCTTTGGTTTGCGCCCTCCCCGCCCCCCCCCCCCCCCCCCCCCAGCTCCAACTCCCCTTTTGTAATAAGATATGTAACTGTTAAACCATATAGTTTTCCTTTTGTGTTTATGGGACCATACTGGATTTGCGATGTAGGATGGGATGTTGAAGGACGTATACAATGCACGTAATGATAACACTTAGCGATGATCATGGACTTGAGAAGCTGGTGTGAAACGATCGTCTGTTCAGCTCCTTGCTCCATCACACAGCGGCGCCTTGGGGAGAGTTCTGACGGCCATAACCCTTTGTCTTCCTGTCTCCAGCATCGAGTTTAAAACTGCCCCCCCCCCCCTTTTCCGCCCCCTTTTCATTTCTCTTTCCCTCTTTTTTCATAGATCTGTTCCTTCTTTAGCACGTAAAGAAGACAAAATATTAGATTTTCTCAGTGGGTGTATTGGTTGACGAAACTCTCGTTTCAACAGCTCTATTCACCTTGCATTACCCGCACCTTCCACGTCGAGCGCAGAAGAATCGGTTCCTTCCGAAGAAACTGCCTCTATAAGTTTTATGCGCTCCTCTGTCGATTGCACGCCATATACCGGAGAGTCTTTTCCAAGTCCTGGGGGTCAAGCCTCGATGAAATGCAGAACAGTGCTGCACGACGTGTTTTCGGATCCTCTTACCATGCTTCTGTTGCTCCTGTCTTTGTTGTTCCTCTTCGCCGGTCGCACGTTGAACAAAGGATGTTTTCCAATCTGTCGTCTGTCGTCACTTGAAGACCAGATTCTAGCGTGTCGCTCTGAACCCTTCAGTCTGTCCGCACCTCTTCATTTTTGTTCTGCTGCTAACATCCACATCTATAAACTCCATTATTTTAGGCCAAAACCGTGCGTCAGTGTTCTTTCTGACATCCACGTGTGCAGACTTCCTTCTTTTAGGCCTGAATCCTACGGCCAACGTTTTCCTTTCATACTAGGGTCCCTCCATCGCTAACCAGCTCCCTTTCTCTCTTCGCCAAGCAGATCTGACCACTAGTTTTACAGCTTTCCTAAAATGGTTTCCTCGGGAAAGTGTTCTGACCCATGCCTATCATTAGTATCAACCTTTTATTTAGTTCACGTCTTCTGCGACTGTTGGGCTGTGTGTGTGTGTGTGTGTGTGTGTGTGTGTGTGTGTGTGTGTGTGTGTGTGTTTGCTTGTATGTGTGTGCGCGTGCATTTTAAATATACGTGCTCAGCGCCATTGTTGACAAAAGTTTGTTCGATCGTGTTGTCGTGAATGTCGTAGTGTACTGGGCATATAGCAGCAGGAGCAGCAGCAGCAGCAGCAGTAGTAGTAGTAGTAGTAGTAGTAGTAGTAGTCGTGACAAAGTACCACCAGCAATAGCAGTGCTAGAAATCGCGGTCCGTGTGAGCAAAAAATAATACTGATAATTGCGATAGGTGTAATGATCCTGATAATTACTGCCATTGTAATTTTCACTTTTCTTTTTCGTGTCACTCGGTGCTGTAACTCGGGATGAGAATCCACTTTCTTCTTTTTTTAATTTAAAACTGATCCTCTTCCCGCTCCCCTCCCCGCCCCTTCATCCTCCCGCTCCCCTCCCCGCCCCTTCATCCTCCCGCTCCCTCCCCGCCCCTTCATCCTCCCGCTCCCCTCCCCGCCCCTTCATCCTCCCGCTCCCCTCCCCGCCCCTTCATCCTCCCGCTCCCCTCCCCGCCCCTTCATCCTCCCGCTCCCCTCCCCGCCCCTTCATCCTCCCGCTCCCCTCCCCGCCCCTTCATCCTCCCGCTCCCCTCCCCGCCCCTTCATCCTCCCGCTCCCCTCCTGCCCCTTCATCCTCCCGCATTCTCCTCCTCTTGCCCTCCTCCTCTCAATAAAACCGCACTAATCGGGGAAACATATTCAATCTGCTCGTTTTTCACAAAACGAAAAGCAGGTACGGGGTATGGAATAAGGTTTGAAAGGATGTCGGTAAAATTAATTTGACTACATTCTGACAGGTATACACTGCCTTTTCACTAGTTGTTCCGTGCAATCCTAAGAGAATGTTTTCTTTATTGTCACAACTTTAAAAGTTTCAGAACGGTTGATAGAAAATGTCATTTCAAATGAGGTCAAGAGCATTAACTAGTGACTACATTATCGACAAGTTTCCTTATGATTAATGTGAAATATCTTAAACGAGGTCTGGGGGATTGACCAATATTCTTACAAAGCTTCAACCTGATTCATGTTAAAATGAAATCTCGAATGAGTTCAGGGGAATTAAATAGTGACCATGTTCTGCCATTTCAAATGAGGTGTTGAGAATTCTGACAACTGTCGGCACGCTTAGCTATAAAAGGAAATTTAGGTCAGGAGAGTTTGGTAAGTGTTAAAACTCTTGAGTTTGAGTGCAGTCAATGAGGAAGAAAAACCAAGAAGAGAGATCAGGAGCTCAACGCTCCGCATCATCAAAACACGGCACAGAATATCTTCGCAGTGCTGCTTATTCAGTTAGCGCACGACAGATGAATAAACAGAGACGCAGACCACCACACTGAACACTTTCCTCAGACGCACGCACGCACGCACGCACGCACACACACCACACACACACACACACACACACACACACACACACACACACACACACACACACAACATACAGAGAGAAAGAGAGAGGCTCAGTGACTGATTACCAGACACCGACAGACGTAGAGAGAGAGAGAGGAGGAGGTGGGGGGGGGGGGGGGGGAGAGCTAGAGAAAGAGAGAGAGAGAGAGAGAGGAAGAGAGAGAGAGGAGAGAGAGAGAGGAGAGAGAGAGAGACGAACAGAGACAGACGGACAGCGACAGAAGGACAAAGAAAGTGAGAGACAGACAGACTGACCGACGGACGGACGGACGTATTGACGGACAGACGGACGGACAGAGAGAGGAGAGAGAGAGAGAGAGAGAGAGAGAGAGGAGAGAGGAAGAGAGAGAGAGAGAGGTGAGAGAGAGAGAGAGAGAGAGAGAGAGAGAGAGAGGAGAAGGGGGACAGACAGAAACAGGGACAGACAGACGGACAGCGACAGAAGGACAGAGAAAGTGAGAGACAGACTGACCGACGGACGGACGGATTGACGGACAGACGGACGGACAGAGAGAGAGAGAGAGAGAGAGAGAGAGAGAGAGAGAGAGGGAGAGAGAGAGAGAGATTCTATTTCAGCCTCGTCATGGCCTTTTCCTTACTTATTCTCACGATCCGTCTTCAAACCCGACTTCCTGCCCTTTGAGACAAGTTTCAACAATCAACCACCCCATGGTGGACGTCCGCCCGAA
>CM031597.1:118169819-118182319 GCA_018398815.1 Conus ventricosus | reverse complement strand
ACTCCCCTCACACGCACGCAGGCACACCACCACACGCACGCACACACAGGCACACACACGCACGCACACGCACGCACGAAACGCACGCATGCACGCATGCGCACGCACGCACGCACGCCACGCACGCACGCACGCACGCACACACACACACACACACACAACGCATGCACACACGCACGCACGCGCGCACACTCACACACACACATACGCACACACACACCCACACGCACACACGCACAGATGCAGAGACCGCGCGGGCACTCCTGCTGTTTGACAAACACAATGAGCAATGGCGGTCAATATCAACCCTGGAGCGGCTGTGCTGTAAGCGAATTAACAAGAGTTGTCGATTTTTTTTCTCTATGCAGCGAGGTATTTTCCAAGTCTTAGACGTCATGTGTTCTAAATCTACATGTTACATAATTTCTTCCTGATCGTTTTGATCTGTCATGTCGAACGTCTTCCGTCTTCGTCCTACCTGTTGTGTAACTGATGTTACTAGCGTTTCTCTCTCATTATCTAAGAGCCCATTCATCCCTTTTGAATGCCCCCCTCCCCCCCCCCCCCCCCCCCCCCCCCCCCCCCCCCCCGTCCCCTTTGTGCCTTCATGGTTCCTTATTCACTGATGCATCCCGGCTTCCTCTCTTTCTGTGAGTGAAATGGAAGTTCACAACATCCTAGAGGAAAGGACATTTGAGGTCACGAAACTCGTTCCGGCACTAGCTTATCATTCTCAGAGTATCCTGGAACAACTTTCCAATGTTGCCAACATGTGAACACAGCTGTTCTGTAAGGATTTTCCTGTGATACTTTTCTAAACCTGCTTGACCGTCCTTTTGATACGTTTATCTTTCACCTCGGTCATCTTGGTCATCCTGTGAGCCAGTCTGCAGTACACCTCTCTCCGCTTAGAACTCACCTCGCACGTGGAAACCCGTGCCAAAGGAAGGGGTGGGGTGGGTGTGGTTAGGGCTGTTTCGGTATTAACTGTGTCCCAGTCTTCTAGCGATATCGTGCTCGTATTTTCCTTTTTCTTTCGCTTTTTCAAAGTTTTTTTTTTGGTCGCCGTTTCTTCACTGTCATTTTTTTTTCTGTCTCTGTGGCCCTGTCTGTAATGTGTATTTTAACCCTCTGCATACTTTATAATTGTCCCATAAGAATGCAGGGGGGAGAGAGGGGGGGGGGGGGGGGGGGAGAGGGAGAGAGAGAGAGAGAGAGAGAGAGAGAGAGGAGAGAGAGAGGGGAGTGGGGTGGGGTGGGGTGGATGAAGATCTTTCAGTGTAAATTGTGCCCCTGACTTATAGAAATCCGTTGCTAGTAATTTCTACTTTTGTGTTACTCGCTTTGATTTTGCATTCGTTGTAATACCCCCCCCCCTCCCCGTTCTGTACAGTTGCCAAGCGCTTTTCAGTATTTGTAGTCTATCTTCCTCTGGTCTGGAAAGCATTTTTTTTCTGCTTGATAAACTTTGTAAGATGCAGATTCTTCCTTGTAGCTGGTGACTAAGATAGATACAGTTTAACCACTGGAACAGGCACTTGCTGTCCATTCTCTTCCTTGTAGCCTGGTGACTAAGATAGATACAGTTTAACCACTGGAACAGGCACTTGCTGTCCATTCTCTTCCTTG
Organism: Conus ventricosus; assembly: GCA_018398815.1. Lineage (NCBI taxonomy): Eukaryota > Metazoa > Mollusca > Gastropoda > Neogastropoda > Conidae > Conus > Conus ventricosus. The sequence goes on along the minus strand of CM031597.1, from coordinate 118,180,690 downwards.
TAGCCTGGTGACTAAGATAGATACAGTTTAACCACTGGAAACAGGCACTTGCTGTCCATTCTCTTCCTTGTAGCTGGTGACTAAGATAGATACAGTTTAACCACTGGAACAGGCACTTGCTGTCCATTCTCTTCCTTGTAGCCTGGTGACTAAGATAGATACAGTTTAACCACTGGAACAGGCACTTGCTGTCCATTCTGCGGTGCTGTTCACTAACCAGGCATTATTGTTTATCTTTGTTGCGTTGGAAGTTTCTCAAAAGGATTTTTTAAAATCGGTTTTTAAAGAGAAATCTGAGCGAAATGATCATTGTGGTTGGCACGCTTAGCATGGCTTTGTTTTATCCAGTGAAGGACTGCAGCGTGGAAACTGATGTTATGAATAAGTACCTGTAAACCGTGTGTAAACCTGTAAACCGTGTGTAAACCTGAGTTTTCCCTTGACGGGAGTGACTTCTTGGTTTGTTCGTTTGTTTGTGTTCTGCGTGTTTGTTTGCTCGCGTTTTTTTTTATATTTTATTTTATTATTTTTTTTTTTGGGGGGGGGTACGTATCGACAGCCCTGAAAAATACTCTCTGTGGTCTGCTCGAACTGCACTTAAACAGACATTGTCCGTGCCACTCTCCGATACCGCCATTTCAGTTTTGTTTATGATGACGCATTGAGCTTTGAGGAATGCTGTTCTCCTCAAAGCACTAACATTCTTCGCTTGGTGATTGTGGTGCCGATATGTCAGGACTCTGTTGTTTTTCGACACATTTCCGGACGAGCACGGTCTGACAAGACCTTTCATTTGTGTCACATCCCATGGTCTGCAGCCGTTGTTTAAGGTTTGTAAGAGACACTTTCTTCTTAAACTGAAATTTATGAAACATGGGTGCGATCACGGTCTGACAAGACCTTTCATTTGTATCACATCCGATGGTCTGCAGCCGTTGTTTAAGGTTTGTAAGAGACACTTTCTTCTTAAACTGAAATTTATGAAACATGGGTGCGATCACGTGCACGCTCGCGCGTGCACACACACATACGCACGCACGCGCACGCACGAGCACACACTCACGCACGTACGTACGCGCACACACGCACTCGCGCACACACGCACACACCCATCCCCCCCCCCCACACACACCACACACACACACACACACACACAGATACACACACACACACACACAGATACACACACACACACACACACACACACACACACACACACACACACACACGTTCTACGTTTCACGTGCTATATTCTTGCGTGACGTTTTTGTTCAAGGTTTAATTTCCTTTTAGCTCCCTCCACCATAAGTCAACTGACCGGCTGTGATTTAAGTGCCCCCCCCCCCCCACCCTGCTTCGCCATTTCATTTCTGGAGGTGGTCAACACTCTGCGACTTTCCTTTCTTTCTCAGTGACCAAATTCTGCACCTGGTTGAGTTAGCGTTTGTTTCCGAGTTCTTCAGGCTTTGTTCTGTTCACTCTTTCTGAATGCAACCATAGTGCAGTTCAATGTCATTTTGTTGCCGTTACGTGAAACACATCGCTTGTGATGTTGCTTTTGGTATTCAACAGTTTTCGTTGCTGCGATTTCTTTTGTGATCCTGCTGGTAATACCATTTCGTTGCTTATTACGATATCCGGTTTTCATGTGCTTCATGATTCCCCACGTTCTTCCCTCTTATCTCCCTTCTCTCACCCAGTTTCCCATTCATGATTCTCACCTTCTCCCATTCTGTGTTTGCAAACATGCATCATTCTCTTGTTTCCGTTTTATCCTGGCCACCCCTGCATCGTTCCCACGCTGTCCAGTGGTCATTTATCCATTGGTCTCACACTCCTCTCCTCTTTTTCTTCTCATCCCGTCCTTCATCGTTCTCACGTTGTTTTCCCATGCACAATTCTGTCCGTCACCTTTCATGCATCATTTATCAAACTCATATTCTTTTCACATCTGGTTCATTGATATCACGTTCTCTTTTCATCCCACCCCTCATTCATGATTCTGACGCTTTAAGAATCTCGATCAGTGTTCATGTTCTCCTTACGTCCAATAAAAGAATTTTATTTCGAGCTTGCCTGATTTCTTCCAATCGGGGCCATATGCGCCATCCTCAGTTTCTTGCCGTTTTATCCGAACCACCACATGTTAGTCTCCCATTACTTTTTCATCATTTTCACGTTCTTCTCCCTGTCTCTCGTTCATCATTCTCACGTTCTCCTTTTCTCCTGTCTTTCACCATTCTTCAGTTTTTCTTCCGTCCGTTATTCATCCCCTTTCCTTCTCCTGTTGTCCTTCTTTCGTCCTTTTCCCGCTCTTTTCTCAGCCCGTTCTTACTTATCGTGTTGTCCCTCTTTCGTCCTTCTCCGCTCTTTTCTCCATCCGTTCTTACTTATCGTGTTCTGGTCCAGTCGTCGATCATTGACCATATTCTCATTCTTGCCATTTAGTCATAACCTTCACGGTTTCTTGTTTTCATCATGTCTGATATTCATATTCCTTCCATCGTCATATTTACGTTATCCTGTTCTTGTCCTTTGTTAACCATCCCTTCCGTTTAACGTCGTCTTATTCTTCTAATCTCGTCTGTCATTCGCTACATCTTGTCTGTCCATCGCTGGTATTTCTCACGTTCTTCCCCCCGTCCATCATTCATCATGTTCACGTTCTTCTCTTTTCATCTCGTCCGTTTCGCATTGTTCTCTCCTCACTGCGTCCATTTGTCGCCATCCTCGTCTTCACCGACTGTTTCTTTCTTTATTGAATTATTCTGACAGTGTCTTACTTTCATGTAGTCCATCACCCTGACGCTATTTTCTCTCGTCCTCACTTCTTGTCCCGCTCCTGTTCATCATTGTCACCTTTTCTTCTTTTCACCTCTTGTTCTCTCGCTTCATTGTGCCTAGTTTGTCCATCACCGGATCATTCTCACGCTGTTCTGTTGTCATGTAATCCATCATTCTCATGTTTCTCTCGCCTTTTCCCTCTCCCGAACCCCTTCTCGTACAACTATCCCGTCCACCGTACGTCATTTTCACATTCTCCTCTTCGCCTCTCCTTCATGGATATAATGTCATCTCATCCCACCTATCATTATGATTGTCGAATATTCATCATTCATGTTTACTCCTTTCACGCTTCCTTCACTGTTCTTACGTTCCGTGTTCATCCCGACCTTTATACGTTCTTCTTACGTTCTAATGATCTCGTCCGAACAATTTGTCATCCTCCTCTCGTTTTTCTCCCCTCCAATTCATCATTTTCTCTTTTCTCATCCTTCTCACATTGTCTTCACGTCCAGTTCATCACTTATCATTCTCACGCTTTTTTTTTCTGTCATTCGTTTCTTTTCTCACGTTCTCCGGTCAGTCAGTCATTTTCAAGTTCCTCTGACATCAAGTCATTCATCGCTCTCACGTTCTTCTCCAGTCGGTCAGCCTTCGTTTTCAGTTTCTTCTCCAGTCGGTCATTCATCGTTTTCAGTTTCTTCTCCAGTCGGTCATTCATCGTTTTCAGTTTCTTCTCCAGTCGGTCATTCATCGTTTTCAGTTTCTTCTCCAGTCGGTCATTCATCGTTTTCAGTTTCTTCTCCAGTCGGTCATTCATCGTTTTCAGTTTCTTCTCCAGTCGGTCATTCATCGTTTTCACTTTCTTCTCCAGTCGGTCATTCTTCGTTTTCAGTTTCTTCTCCAGTCGGTCATTCATCGTTTTCAGTTTCTTCTCCAGTCGGTCATTCATCGTTTTCAGTTTCTTCTCCAGTCGGTCATTCATCGTTTTCAGTTTCTTCTCCAGTCGGTCAGCCTTCGTTTTCAGTTTCTTCTCCAGTCGGTCATTCATCGTTTTCAGTTTCTTCTCCAGTCGGTCATTCATCGTTTTCAGTTTCTTCTCCAGTCGGTCATTCATCGTTTTCAGTTTCTTCTCCAGTCGGTCATTCATCGTTTTCAGTTTCTTCTCCAGTCGGTCATTCATCGTTTTCACTTTCTTCTCCAGTCGGTCATTCTTCGTTTTCAGTTTCTTCTCCAGTCGGTCATTCATCGTTTTCATGTTCTTCTCCAGTCGGTCATTCAACGTTTTCAGTTTCTTTTCCAGTCGGTCATTCATCGTTTTCATGTTCTTCTCCAGCTAGTCTCTTCTCCTTTCATCACTCTACTCCAGTCATTCGTTGATTCTTCTCCAGGCGGTCATTCATCGTTTCCTCATTCTTCTCTCGCCAGTCATTCATCATTTTCACGTTCTATCATCAATCGTTTTTCATTTTTCACGCTCATCTCCTGTTAAATATTCATTATGTTCACGTTCTTTTTGTCATTCATCATTTTCACGTTAAGTCATAGCAACAGGGATGTTGCTAAAACCATAATTTCCTTGTTTTCTGATTTCTATCATTCTGAAATTACCGAGTCCGAGAATGTGCACAACGTGTGGAAAAATGAATGAAATTAAGAATAATTATAAACTGCCATTGTATTCTGTTAAATTGGGAAACATTCTCAACGAGAGATCGTTTGACAAAGCTCGGACGTGTGTAAGACGTTCTCGGAGAACACTTTATCGTCAAGCCTAACTTCTATCAAGAGTTGGAAAGACGAGACTGGATCTGTTCATCAAAGACCAAAACTCGTCTTTACATGCAAGACATTTAATGAACATTTGAAATCTTTCTTTTCACGTGAAGGTATTGCTTGAATTTCTTTGTTAAAAATGCCAGAAACTCGTGCTAAAAAACCTCTGGAAAGCGAAACTAAACAAAATATAGTCATAATACATCAGACGCGTTAAAAAAGATATAGGTGCAAAAGACAATTAAGCTCTAAGCAACAAACAAAAAAGAAAAAAAAAAAAAGAAGAAAAAAAGGTCGGCAACTTTTTGTATTAGATGAAGTCCATTCAGATCAACATCACGATGCAAGACTCGAACCAAGAGGAAGGGGTGATGTGCCAGTAACCTGCTTAACACTGCACTGACTTCAGAGAGGACCCGTGTGTGTGTGTGTGTGTGTGTGTGTGTGTGTGTGTGTGTGTGTGTGTGTGTGTGTGTGGTGTGTGTTGGCACGCCTGCGTGGGTGTGCGTGCGTGCGTGCCTGTGTGTGTGTGTGTGTGTGTGTGTGTGTGTGTGTGTGTGTCTGTGCTGGCACGCCCGCGTGTGTGTGGGTTTGCGTGCGTACCTGTGTGTGTGTGTGTGTGTGTGTGTGTGTGTGCTGGCACGCCTGCGTGTGCGTATGTGTGTGTGTGTGTGTGTGTGTGTATTTGTGCGTGTGTGTGTGATGAGATACGTACGTCTTGCGTGTGCGCGCGCATGGTTGCACATATATGTTTGCGTGCACGCGCGCGCATGATTGTATATCAGTATCGATATGTGCGGTCGCGCGCGTGCGTGCGTGCGTGCGTGCGCGTGTGTGTGTGTGTGTGTGTGTGTGCGTTGTGGTTTTTCTGTGTTTGTGTGTGCGGGGGAGGGGAGGCGGTGTAGGAGTCGGTATGTTCGCAGTCATGTAAATTGATTCGTTTGTGGAGGAGCGAGAGGACAGGGGGAAAGACAGGCATGGGGATGTGTCGAATGAAGTATATTTGTGTTGTTTGGACGAATTGTACTTTTTTGATTGACTTTGCCATATATGACTTAACCACATTTTTTTCTTGTAGGTTTTTATTTTGCAGAATGCTGGAAATACAGCTTCGCGTGATGTTGGTCGCTGTGCTCTCTCTCTCTCTCTCTCTCTCTCTCTCTCTCTCTCTCTCTCTCTCTCTCTCTCTCTCTCTGTGTCTGTCTCTGCGCGCGCGCGCGCCTGTGTGTGTGTGTGTGTGTGTGTGTGTGTGTGTGTGTGTGTGTACATATACTCTTTTTTTCTTGTGTGGTCGGCTGGGCTATAAGCAACATTATCTTATCTTATCTTTTTCTTGTGTTTACTATTCTTCCTGATTGATGCTTTAATGTTTTGTGTAATTGAATGTGAAGGACGTAAAGCATGCTTTTGCTATTTTTCCAATTGTGTTATAAAGATAAATTGTATTTATCACGAAAAACTTACAATAGCAAATAACTTGCAAAACTGCTCTTATGTGAAAGTTAGTAGACTAAGCGATGTTTTGTATCATCAGTTTATTTTCAAATCTGGAGTATCTGCTTGTGTAAGAGTCGGCAACGTCCAGTCATCTTTTCATACCCTTCAATGTGTTATTATTGTTTCCGTTGTGTGTGCTGTTCCTGCTTGTGACCTACCTATGGTACCATCAGAAGACATGCATACGGTATCATATTCAGACGATATTTCCATCTGGACAAATTCAAATCTAAGCAGATGACGGTAACGAATCATGCTCAAAATATTTATCAACTGGAGATAAATACGTTAAACATTTACGTGGAGTGGCATGGGTTAGCACATTCAGGAGAGAAAACACTAATAACGAGTTTTTAACGGGGAGAATCCGACATTATTGCTACAGCATCAAGTGTTACATGACAAAACTTTACAACATTCACAAGACGAACATTTTAGATAGTCACTTGACTGGTAATTTACATTGACAGTTTCATACTGAGAATTTGATAACTACAGAAAGGAAAAGGTCAGCATTTTGGCAGCAGTTGATGCTTATCCATGGGATCAAGATAAAACAACAAACCTCCGTTACACAGTCACCAGCCTAGCTCGGTCAAAATTGATTTATGAATAAGAAAGTTATTTTTCAACCCTGCACAGCTTATTGAATGAAATACAATCCACAGACAACGGAGCTGTAAAATCAACTCTTGGCAATCCGGTACATACAAATGTATTGAATTCATACTATGAAGCTGACTTACTATCTTTTTCAGAATAAGGTGAGTGGTCAAAAGGTAAACGTTTTTAATCGAAGTCTTTTTTTCTTGACTTCAGAAACGAAGTATTCTTAGACTGTGGTAACGAGTACCTGAAAGGAGCTATACACACGCTGTCACTCTCCAGCCACTTAGAAATTAAAGAAATAAATAATTAGAAATTAAAGAAAGGAATAATACAAAAAACGCAATATTGTTCTGTTTCTGTTAGGCCCAACAGTATCTGTCATGCCTCAGTAAGAAAACCGACAGGTCAGATTTGATAATGGTTATATTGTACTGGATACGGGTGAAAACATTAACATGTTATCATCTGAGAAAGACGATAACGTACACGTTGTATTTTCTGAGACTTGAGAACATTTTAAAATCGTGTATCCAGATTATCAGAAAATGCACACAGATAGCTTAATCCTAGAACCACGCACACGTTCTACGTTAAAAAAATCAAAATACAAAAATAATGTTGTCTTGGTATCACTAATATGTAACTTCTTTTTCCTAGGTCCGTGTGAAGTCTCTGGGGCGTCGCACTGAAGAACTGTACACCAGATTCTTCCAATTCTGTCGGTTGTGTTCCGGGGCCTTGGGCTCTACAGACGGTTTGCCTGTCCATTCTGCAATGTTGTCAGTCAATGTTTTTCTGTCTTCTTCTTGGCCTCTTTCCTTCAACACTTTCCTGGTTGATTACGTTAGCACGGCCGGCGGATCTTCATGACAATGCCAACTCAGTTTCTTTGCTTTGCTGGTGTCAGCAAATATTCGTACGGCCTGATGTTCTTTTTTATGGTCTGGCGCACTTGTTCAATAGTGATAAGATCAGTATGTCTGACCTATATCTTGCAATGACACCTCACTTTTTGGGGTTGGATTCTTTCTTCCAGGTCCATGTCGCGTGCATAAAGGGAAATAAAATGCACCCGCGCATGCAGGAGCCAGATTCGTGTTTCACAGAGATGTTATTGTCTCTCCAAACAGGGCTCAGTGTGAGCAGAACTGATGTTTTTGCTGCTCTTGAGAGGATATTTGATCCAAATCCCCCATCATTGAAAATGAATCCCAGATTTATGAACTGTTTAACAGTTCCTAGCTTCAATCCATGGTTATATCGGTACCGGAGGTGTGGCTGTGGCTTGCCCAGTAGCTTGGTCTTCGCGGTGTTATCTTTACTATGTCTTGTATATGCTTCATCTAGTGTTTTAACAAACTTCGTGAGTTCTTGTACAGTGTCTGCCAGGCCTTAGGAAGCTATCTGCAAAGTGAAGGTTCGTGATAGTTCTTCTCGCGGTGCTGATTGCGTTGACATGATCTTTTAGTGGATCATTCATGATAGGTTCCAGGACTATGTTGGAAAGTATTAGAGAGAAAAAAGGGGTGTTGACGATTCCAGACTGATGGGTGCATCACTTTCCAGTCGCGTCCTTTGTGAGTACTGCACTGGTCACTTTGACGTACTCTTGCTAGATGTTGTTGATTTAACTTCGTCCCGATGTCAGATCTCTAAACAGCGGCCTACAGACCTCTGCACAGACTCTGTCACACGCCTTTTTGAAGTCTGTGAAGACATGATAGAATTCCGTTTGATGCTGCATGTGTTTTTGGCGAAGGGTTAAAGATCTGTTCGATGATACTTTAGCCTATCAGATATAAAGGTGTGCGTTTGCAGCTGTAATCTATTCAGAATGATTTTGAACACAACGTTGCTTAGCTTGCTGATCTAACCGATCTTGCGGTTGTTCTGGAAGTGTATAGGATCTCCTGTCCTTGGAAGTGTGACGGTTAGTGATGGAGTCTCTCTGGCGTTAGCCACTCGCCAGTGTGCCAGATGTTGTTGCAGCTGGTAACAGTTACTACCTTTCCGTTATATTCAAGTGTTCTGAGGGATGTTGTCAGTGCTTCCAGGCTTGCCATGTTTTAGCGAGTTCACTGCTACTACGATTTCTTCGACAGAGTGTTGAAAAGTCATCTCCATTTGATGAATCGTGAACTGTTAGCATACTTGGATCTCTTTTGCTGTGTTTGTGGAAGAGCTCAAAGCAAAATTCCTCTATCTTCTTGTGATGTTTTCTTTTGCATGAGACAGTCAACTCTTTGTCCTGGGTGGTGCAGACTTTAATTTGTGTTTGTCAGGTTTTTTTTTTTCTAACAGATTTAAAGGCTTTTTGTGTGGTTGTCATTCCGGTCTTTCTCAAAGTTTTCACACTCTTATTTTCTTCCCGTCCAACATTCACCATTAGCACGCTCTACTCTCCTCATTCCGTCCATTCATTTTCATCACATTTCCACTCCTCATTATTCATCAAACTTGCGTTCACCTTTTTTGTCCCGTCTGCCATTCACAATCATCACGTTCTCCTATTCTCATTCCGTCTGCCATTCACAATCACCACGTTCTCCTATTCTCATTCCGTCTGCCATTCACAATCACCACGTTCTATTCTCATTCCGTCTGCCATTCACAATCACCACTTTCTATTCTCATTCCGTCTGCCATTCACAATCACCACGTTCTCCTATTCTCATTCCGTCTGCCATTCACAATCACCACATTCTATTCTCATTCCGTCTGCCATTCACAATCACCACATTCTATTCTCATTCCCTCCGTCATTTGGCAAGCTTGAAAGTTCTGTCGTTAATCATTCATCATTCTCGAGTTCTCTCCATCAGTCATCAATCTCACGATCTTTTCTTTCATCGCGGGCCCATCGTTCATTTATCGTTCTGGCGTTCTCTTCTCCCTCTCCAGTCTATCACTGGTTCTCCTGTCGTTGTCGTGGTCTGCTCTTGACCATCATTGTTCATTACCACGTTCTCTTTTTCTCCAGTCTACCGTTCATCAGTTTTACGTTTTGCACATCCGTTCCTGTCTGTAATTTATCCTTCTCACGTTCTGTTCACGCCACCTCGTTTATTAGTCATTCTCGAGGTGTCTCGTTCATTCTCCTCCTCCTCCGCCCCATTATCATCATCGTCGTCATCATCATCAGAGAGAGGAGAGAGAGAGAGAGAGAGAGAGAGATAGAGAAGAGAGAGAGAGAGAGGAGAGAGAGAGGATCAACAATAAAATATGATGGGAACGTGTTTTAATGCATATTTAGAAGTCGTATTTATACTTAGGACACGTATTCTTTTACCTTTTTATTCATAGGATTCTGTTTTCTTTCTATGATTTCTTGCCGTTTTCTAGTTTGTTTCATTAAAGTTAATTCTTGTCTTGTAATTTGTGACGAATGATATCATCTGATCAGCCATTTCATTCAAATAACTGCATGGATACATGTATATGCACCCAGTACATGCACATGCACGGCTACGTTCACACGCAAGCTACACACACACACACACACACACACACACACACACACACACCACACACACACACACACACACACCACACAAAAGGGCACACGTGCGGCGCAAAAGCAGGCACACAAATACACACGGACACATTTACGAGCGCGCGCGTGCACATACACGCACGCATGTGTACACACAAAGTTTGCGTATTGGATCTATTATCTGGATCACAAATCGAATCAGTCGAGGTTTACAGCTTCATTTTTCAAGAAATTTTAAACTGTTATCTTCCTCTGAGACACACACACACACACACACACACACACACACACACACACACACACACACACACACACACACACACACAGGCACGCTCGCAAGCGTCGCACGCACACGCACACGCGCGCGCGCACACACACACACACACACACACACACACACACACACAACACACACACATTATGCCCAAGAAGTCTTTTTTAGCGCGCCACAGTATCTTCTGAATATATTACAAAGTATTGACTGCAAGGCTTATAAACTTGCTTTAGGTGTTCCCACACATGCGTCTAACTTAGAACTTATAGTGAAGCTGGAATACTACCTCTTGAAGAGTTAAAAAAAGCATCTGCCTCAAAATTTACTTTCAAGAGTCTTACCTTGAATAATTTCTGTACAACGAGGTATCTTTAAAATCTGAAGTAGATTTTGCTAAACGAGCGCGAGAAATCCAATCATTAAAAACTATTAAGTCTT
>CM031597.1:118149819-118164819 GCA_018398815.1 Conus ventricosus | reverse complement strand
TGTGTCGGGTCCTTCATTCTTTCAGTCGATCGATCGTTCACTCAGTCGGTCAATCGGCTGTTCAATCTCTCATTCGTTCAGTCGGTCAGTCTCTCGTTCAATCATTCATTCGTTCAGTCGATCGTGCATTCGGTCATACATTCAGTCGGTCAGTCGATCGGTCAGTCGCACAGTCGATCATTCATTCATTCAGTCGGTCATTCATTCATTCGTTCCGTCGGTCGTTTAGTAATTCATTCTTTCATTCGGTCAGTCATTCAGTCGGTCAGTCGATCGTTCATTCATTCAGTCGGTCAATCGGTCGTTCGTTCATTTATTCATGCATTCAGTCATTTATTCATTCAGTCGGTCAGTCGATCGTTCATTCGTTCAATCGTTCAATCGATCGTTCAGTCATTCATTCGTTCAATCGTTCAGTCGATCGTTTAGTCATTCATTCGTTCAGTCGATCGTTCAGTCGGTCAGTCGAATATACAGTCATTCGTTCGTTTAGTCGGTCAGTCAATCGATCGGTCACTCATTCGTTCAGTCGATCGTTCAGTCATTCATTCGTTCAGTCGATCGTTCAGTCATTCATTCGTTCAATCGGTCAGTCACTCGTTCAGTCACTCATTTGTGCAGTTGGTCAACCGGTCGATCAGTGGTCAGTCTATCGATTAGTCATTCTTTCGTTCAGTCAATCGTTCAGTCATTCATTCGATCAGTCGGCCAGTCAATGGTTCAGTCATTCATTCGATCAGTCGGTCAGCCGGTGGTTCAGTCATTCATTCGTTCAGTCGGTGAGGCGATCATTGATTCGTTCAGTCGGTCAAACGGTCGTTCAGTCGGTCTGTCGATTGTTCAGTTATTCATTCGTTCAGTCTATCGTTCAGTCCTTCATTCGCTCAGTCGGTCAATCGGTCGTTCAGTCCTTCATTCGCTCAATCGGTCAATCGGTCGTTCAGTCATTCATTCGTTCAGTCAGTCGTTCAGTTAAGTCATTCGTTCAGTCGATGAGTCGATCGTTCAGCCATCAATTTGTTCAGTCAGTCGGTCGGTCGTTCACACATTCATTAGTTCAGGTCACGCATTCGTTCAGTCGATGGGTCAGTCAGTCATTGGTTCAGTCGGTCAATCGGTCGTTCCATTCATTCATTCATTCATTCATTCATTCATTCATTCATTCATTCATTCATTAAGTCGTTCGTTCAGTCATTCATTGGTTCAGTCGATCGTCCATTCGCTCAGTCGGTCAGTCTATCGATTAATCATTCGTTCGTTCAGTCGATCGTTCAGTCGATCGTTCAGTTATTCATTCGTTCAATCGGTCAGTCGATCGTTCAGTCATTCATTCGTTCAGTCGATCGTTCAGTCATTCATTCGTTCAGTCGATCGTTCAGTCATTCATTCGTTAAGTCGGTTAGTCGATCGTTTGGTCATTCAGTCGATCGTTAATGCGTTCAGTCGGTCAATCGGTTGTTCATTCGGTCAGTCGATCGTTCAGTAATTCATTCATTCAGTCGGTCGTTAAGTCCTTCATTCGTTCATTCTTTCAGTCGATCGTTCAGTCATTCATTTGTTCAGTCGATCGTTCAGTCATTCATTCGTTCAGTCAGTCGGCCTTTAAGTCATTCGTTCAGTCGTGTGAGTCGGTCGTTTAGCCACCGATTCGTTCAGTCCGAGTCGGTCGTTCAGACATTCATTCGCTCAGTCGGTCGTTCGGTTATTCATTCGGTCGGTCATTCGTTCGTTCAGTCGGCGGGCGGGCGTACAGTGGGGGCACAGATGCAGGGCGTGACATGGAGTGGGGCACACGGGACGCGGATGCTGGTCGTGACAAGGATGGGCGTACGTGGTAGAGGAGTGGGGAAAAGCGAATACAGAGCATGATGTGTGGGGATACGTGGGACGCAGATGCAGGGTGTGCCATGGGTACGAGGTCGCGGATGCAGCGCACAACATGGTTGCGGGTATAAAGAACTGGAAGAACGGCGTATGACAAGGCTGGGCGTGAATGGGTAGGCATATTAACGCAGAGAGGGAGGATGGAGGGCATGACTTGGGTGGGCGTCTGGGGCAGAGAGGGTATGGATGCAGAGGGTGTGTGACACGGATGGGAGTATCGGGGCGGCCGGAGAAGGCTTGGTTGAAGCGCGTTAATTACAGCGGGCGTCTTGTGCAGAGAGGGTGTGGATAAAGGGCGTAACATAGGCGGACGAACTGGAGGGGGATGGATGGGATGAAGCCATCGTGAGGAATGGATGAGCGGGGGAGGAGGTGGCGTTGGGCGTAATGGGGGGGGGGGGGGGGGGGGGGGGGGTGGTGAGGCGTGAGGGGGGGAAGGTGGGAGGTGGTGGGGTTTGGGGGGGGGGGGGGGAGGCAAATGAAAAGTATGACAGGGGCGTACGGATGCTGATGGGAGACTGGAGGGGTTGGTGAGGGGGTGGTGGGGGGTGTAAGGGTGCGTAAGGGTGGGGTCATTGGGGCAGGGGGGGCGGATGGAAGGGGGGGTGTAGGCAGTACCATGGTCCCATGTTGGTAGTATCATTTGCAAAGTATGCTGCCAGTTATGGTGGGATGGCTTTCTAAAAACCGGTTAGGTAGCCAACATGATGGTTTGAAAAAGGTTACGCCTCCACCACCATTACCGCCAAGACGCAACGCACCCGCACGCACACACACACACACACCTGCACGCACGCGCGCGCTCACACACTCCACACGCACACACACACACACGCACTCGCACACGCACACACACACAATCTCACCACCACCACAAACGCACGAGCACTCAGAACACTGACACACACGCACACGCACACCACACATAACGACCACCAAAACAGCTCTAACGCGCAGCCATCGCAGCGTTGAAGTTGTTATTAACCAAACACATAAATGCTAAAAACTTAACAACAACAAAAACACCCGGAAAAAAACATCGAGAAAGAAAAAGAAACTTCATACACTCGCACGCACCGCGGAATATGTACAAATGTTTACCAACATGCGCGCGCGCCTCACCCCCCGGGCCACATTTATAAAGAAACTGCAACGGTGCAAAGCGCGCGCGCAGCGCGCACACCACACACACACACACGCAAGCAAGCGCGCACCGCAACCTTGCGCACGCCGCGGTTGTGACCCGCCACTGAGCACCCAGACATGCCCCCCCCCCCCCCCCCAATACTCGCTACCCAAGCCACGTTAATATAAAGGCCAACGAACGTCTACAAAGAAGACGGTGAACTCTTTCACTACACGCACACGCACACCACACGCAAGACACTCACACACACACAACACACAACCACTCGCAGAGAGAGGTGCGAGAGAGGAGATGGGTGGGTGGCGTAGTTGTGATTGCGGTGGAAAGAGGGGAAAGGGGTGGGGTTGGGGGGGGGGGGGGGAAAAAAAAAATCAATACAAAAAGAACGCTCGGCCGGGGGACATAGAACTACCTTTTGATGGAAGAAGATGAAGTAAAAAGGTCTGAAGGCTAAAGCCGATCGACCAAAAGAAAAAAAAATAAAAAGAGAAAATAAGAAGAAAAAGAAAACCAAAAGAAAAAAAAATGAAAAAAAAACAAGCTTTTAGTCTAACTGCGCGAACCCACACCTGTGGGTACACTAATGTGATTACGACATGGCTCCACAGACTGTTGATGGGGTACTTCAGGGAATGCTGGAGAGTAGAGAGAATGAGAGAGAGAGTGAGAGCTTATGACTGAAACGAGGCGCACACACACACAGCACAACGCAAACACAGAGATGATCTTTATTGCACGCAATCAGGCTCGAGTATATAAAAAAAAGATCGCAAGTAAACAGAAGAGCTCCCCATCCACCCCCTTCCCGCCACAAGTACCGATATTAAAGGAATTTTACCATGCGCCCATTCGTGACAACTCGCACACAGAGAAATGCGCGCGCACACAAGGCGGCACACACAGGCGGCGCGCGCCACACATACGCAGCCAACACACAAACGCATACACACACACGCGCGCACACACATATAAGCACTGCGCGAACACATAAACCGCCACGGCGCGCGCACAACGCACCGACATATACACACGCACGCCACGATGATCACACACACAAACACAAGCCATCATCGCGCCAACGCCATAAACGCGCGCGCTGCGGCACACCACTCACGCACACGCACACACATTGCATTCAGAGAGCGAGAGAGGAAGGAGAGAGGTGACAGTTGACGGAAAACGAGGAGGATTGGGTGTAGGTGGAGGCGGGCTGGAGTGGAACTAAATCAAGAAAAGCCAGACGTATAAGACAGCATGGAACTAGAATGTCATTTGATGGGCAGCAGGATGCAAGGACATGGGCGTGGAACCCCTGGGGATCGGAAAACGGACTGACATAAACAAAAAAATATTTATAATAGGATGCAAGCATATAATGTATCCAGTTTCTCTTCCTGAAATAAAGTACAATAAAATCCAGACAGAAGTTCCTGTGCCACTGGGCCCACCTAGCGTTCTGGCTAGATCCTAGTCGTCCAGGGCTGGAGCTAACTAGGTGGAACTGTATCCTTGCTGTAAGGGATATGGCGTCATTTGTATTGGAGTCACCAATCAAAACGCGTCATAAAAGAGATTCCATAAGAAGATAACTCATTTTGGCGCCTTTTATAGCCGTTAGTAACGGCTCTTCTGGTAAACAAAAAACATCGGGCTTCCTCCGTGACCATACTGAACATACTACAGTTTTTCGAAAGATCGGCCAGAAGTTTTGTCTGGAGCGAGTGGAACACATTTTGGACCCACACGGACCAGAGACACGCGGACGATTTCTTCGTTCCATTGGGGATGTTACCCTTGTTCTATAAGAGCTGGGAGTACAAAAACAAAAACGAAGAAACGCCCCCCCCCCCCCCAAAAAAAAAAAAAATACAAAAAAAAAACGACAAAAAAAAAAAAAAGCAAAAAAAAAAACAACAAAAAAGAACAAAGTGCTCCCGTCACTAGGACCAAACTGCAGAACAAGCAAACAATCAGGGTTTGTAGCAGCGTGATTATTTGAATTACGATATGGTCCAACGGAGTGGTGCTGAGACGCAATTTACATATATGGCTCCAACGGAATGGCGATGGCCGCGCCACGTGAAACATCCCCTTTTCCAACCTCCATACCTCCCCCCCCTTGCTGTACCTTCTCTCCCCTCCGGTCCCTCCAATGTTATGAATGAAGAAGATTAGCCAGCACTGCGAACAATCTTACGCATAATTGGTATGGCTGTTTGCGTTGGAGGGGGACGTAAGTCATTGTTTAGATTTCTCTGGCACAATGGGAACATTGACGGACTGTTGCTGCGTTTGTCACAAAAATGATTGACCAAATTATTTGGGGTTCTTTCTATCATTGATTGTAGAATCTCTCTTCTCTCTATCTCTCCTTCTTCTGTGTGTGTGCGTTGGAGTGTGTGTTTGTGTGTGTGTCGTGTGGCGAGTGTGTTTCAAGTAACGTTTGTGGGACTACCGATTTCATCTAGCGCAGCATTTCTGGAGTCTTTGATGGTTCTTCTCAGCTTTATTTAATTTTGTTATTCGTACAAAATCAAGTTAGCGTTTCGTGTTCAGAAAATCAATGAATGCTGCATCCCGGATAATCTTCAAAAGACGGTACAAGAATCGCTCTCTAAAGCATTGGTTGAAAGTGTGGGGGGAAAAAAAAATTCCAAAACGTTTGTGTGTGCGCGCGCGCGGTGTGGTGTTTGTGGTGTAGCGCGCAGCGCAGCGCGCGTTTGTGCGAGTTCTCTCTCTATCTTATCTCGGGGGGGGGGGGGGGGGGGGGGGGGGGGGGGGGGGGAGAGGTTCTCGGGAACAAGGTGGAAGGTCTTGGTTGTCAAATCCTTTGCGCTCTGTTCATTCCCCACTCTCTGGTGAAGAGAGGAGAGAGAGAGAGAGAGAGCGACGGACGGACGGACAGAAGAGAGGTTAGAGGGGGTGGAGGGAACTAACAAAAGAAGCCGACATGCGATAGCTCAGGGGACCATTTAGGACTCATGATGGGTAGCCAAGATCAAGGTAACGGGCAGGGGAACCACGGGGGGATGGAGAAAAAAAAAGAAAAAAACCCAGCAAATATACCGAAGAACAAGGAACAAAAGAGCTTCACTCCCTTGATTCAATTTACCCCGAAAACAAGGCAGTGCTGAGGTTATGTAGCGACTTGTATATTCAATTACGACATGGTCCAACCCGAATGTTGATGGCGGGACGCCTGGGAAGCGAACCCCTCCCTCTTCCCACCCTCCTCTCCCGCAGTGTCCCTTCCTCCCCAGGACTCCCATTATCTGAATAAAGAGGTTGTACAAACAGTCGTTCCGGCACCAATTTGGCGGGGCTGTTTGCGTCCTTATTGAATGTTGGTACTGGTAACATATGTAAGGGATGGTAAGCATTTTGTTATTTCTAGAATCGGACATTGAAGGTCTATGTGTTGTCACACTTTTTTTGGATGAATTATGTGCTTTTTCTCATCAGAGAATTGTTGAATTTGTTTGCGTTTTCTTACGTAGTCGTGTGATTTAAAGGACATTAAAAAAGACTCATTCCTGAGAAATGACTAGAAATGGGCAAAGGGTCCGTATGAAATAACGAGAGGAAGAATTCGACGAGAAGTGCGTGCATAGATGTGCACGCAATTGTGCGCGCAGGTGTATGGTGTGTGTTGTGTGTGTTTGAAGGGATATATGTTGGTTGGACTTCCAGATTTCGCACTAGAAGCTATAATTATATGACAATATCTGATTCATCTGTTGAGATTCAACGTTATTATTCGTTAAAGAATTCTAACAATGTGTTTTTACTTTAAAATCTAGCTTACTGATTCCATGAATGCCCGTTAGAGGAACTTACCATTACACGTATCTATGAAACTGAAAAAAACAAACCAAAAAGAACACAACCCAAGCACGCACGCCGCACGCACGAACGCACGCAAATCACACACACAACTCACAACACACACAACAAAAAAAACCCCCACAAACACAATGCATTAGGCGAGTGTGGTGCTAGACAAAATGAAACCACTGTTTGATAAAAAAAACCCCTATTTTTTTTTTTTTTTTTTTTTTTTTTTTAAGGAAGCAGTGAACTGTCACCACCTGTATAACTTCATAATGCATCTTGAAAACTGATCGCATGAGGGAAAACATCCAGGCGATCTCTGTATCAGTGGTGCTTTTTTAAGCGGTTGTCCCATGCCCCCCCCCCCCCCCCCCCCCCCCCCCCCCCCCCCCCCCCCCCCCCCCCCCCCCCCCCCCCGCTCCCAGTTATTTGCCACTGTGCATAAAACTCCCACAAAAAAACCAGAATAACCGCAAGGCCCACAGGAGGACGGTGTGTTGAATGCCTTAGTTAAGGAAACAACCATAGAAGCTTCATTGGCAACTTACATCTAGATCCACTTGGGAATCAATACAAACAAACCAAACAACACAAACAAAAGCACCAAGAATACTGATCTGGCATTGTGGTAAGGAAAAATAGGGCCTTAGTCTTATTGGGTCAGTGTATGGTGAAATAAGAGTATCTAATAGCAAGCCCCCCCCCCCCCCACACTCAAAAAAATAAGAAAGAAAAAAACAATCGAGCTAAACTAAATCCGGGGAAAATAATTGGTTTGTTACAAGTCGATGAAGAAAATTCAACAAGGTGGGAAACATCAAAAACGTTCCACGGTAACCTCGAGGATTATTTTGATGTAGATTTCTTTTGTGAAATGTTAATAATCTCTCTTCTACCTCCCTCGCTCCTCCCTCCCTCCCACATCTCTCTTCTTCTACTCTTCTCTCCTCTCTCTCTCTATCTCTTTCTCGTTCAGTGTCTGTGTCTGTCTGTCTCTGTCCTCGTTCGTTTTGTCCCTCTCTCTCTCTGTGTCTCTGTTGTCTATCTAGTTGCCTGCCTGCTTGCTGCCTGCCACTCTGTCTGTCTGTCTGTCTGTTTCTCTCTTGTCTCTCTCTGTCTTTTTTTCATTAGCCGTGCGTAGGGAGGCTGTTAGACAGCGATGTCTCAAGGCAAGATCCACCGACAGGTTCATCTGGCGACAAAGGTTGATCCACACTCTGCAGTGACAGGGTTTGACGTTCAAGCTTCCTGGCCTTTTCGACTGGCAACCTCAACCACCTCTACTCATTCTACCAATTGTTATCTCTTTGCTATTTTTTCCATTCTTTCTCTCTCTCTCTCTCTCTCTCTCTCTTTCTTCTCTCCTCTCTCTCTTCTTCTTAAATGTTGTAATGGAGGAAATTTTAATGTTGGTGAAGAAATGTGTGTTTGTTAAAAGTTAGTAAGTCTTAGTCGTAGTATACTTGGTCCCTTAACGTGGAAGGGCGGATGAAAAAAGCATGTTGTTTTCTTATCTGTTACTTTGGAAATAAGTTTATCATCCTCTCTCATCCTCTCCTCCTCCTCTCTCCTTCTCTCTCTCTCTCTCTCTCTCTCTTCTCAGTGTTTGTTGTGTGTGTGTGTGTTTGTGTGTGGTGTGTGTGTCGTGTGAGAGGGCGCGCGCGTGCGTGAGTGGTGAGTGGGTAAAGGTGTGTGTTGTGCGCGCGCGCGCGTGTGTGAGCGCCGTGAGTGCGTGCGTTGCGTGCGCGCGTGTGTTAGTGAGCGAGTGAAGTGCGAGGTGCGGTGTGTGTACAAGCGCTGGTGATTGTTTTAAAGGACTGGCCCTGGACTTTTATGAGATCAACGTTCGTGACGAAAAGATCATCGTGACCAACTGTTGACGATATAATCCTTCCGTTCCGTGATGAGGGGGACAGTTTAAGCTCACTGCTTTTTTTGAGGTGGAGACCGGTGAACGCTAGGAGTTGCACTGTGTATCCAGAAACTAACATAGTAAACGGCATCTTAATCGTTTGGTGATTTTACTAAAACTATTACGAATTGAGGCCTCTCCAGAGGGTGATTTATGGATCAATTAGGACGAATGGGGGAAAGACGCTCGTAAACTAACAGTTGTCACTAAGTGATATTCCCCAAAAAACTAACCGTGTCAAGGGGATAAAAGAAAACACAGACTGTGGGCCAGAGTTCATGAGGGGAGGAAACGGAAAAGGGGGCGGTGGTGGTGTTGGTGACATCCCGGCTTTCACATTAGTTTCGTACCCCACGAGCCCCCGATTGATAAAACTGAATATGAAGGGAGGTATAAGTCAGTGGCGTACCCAAGGCGACCAGGACTTGATGAAATTGATTAGAAACGGGAGGATCATAACGTTGTCGTCACCACGCAGACAGATTTGATAGAAAATGCCTAGAAAACGGAGGGACTATGTCCAGTGTTGCTCTTTCAAACTGGGACAGTGGGCAAATTTTGGTTGTTCAAAACCGTTTGTTTGAGATCTCCTCGAGAACACAACATGCGGTTTGAAAAAAGTTAGAGGTGGAAAAATTGCTTGCTGATGGCATCATGATAGGCTCATAAGAAGCAACATTTGAATAAGTTAGAATCACATGGTACCCGATTTTAAAGGAGTTCGTTGTTGATCTGATACAAATTCTTTAACCGAAGCTAGTTTACGGACATCTAGCTGTCATTAAATTTTAAAAAAAAAAAAAATTAACAGAACAACAAGATCAATAATCGAAAATAAAAAAATCTGTACCTTATGGGTAGAAAACAAACAAAGAGCTTTCATTCTAGCACCTGAGTGCCATTGATAAGCACCACGTGAGGGTTGTACCGACCGTTGATTATGATTACGACATAGCTCCAACAGACTTTTCTTCTTCTTCTTCTTCGTTCGCTCAGACAGGAACCAGATGCACTGATGAAGGCTGCCGTCCGGCGGAGGTCCTCCAGAGATCCGTAGAGTTTCTCCCTCATCGGTTGGTCAGCAGGCCAGGTCTCTGCTCTCAGGTCATGGTGAGTTGGACAGTCTTGTAGGAAGTGTTCCACTGTCATTGGGGCTGTACGCAGGGGCACACTGCAGATTCGCCAATGCGGAACCTTGTGAACATGTGATGGTGTACCCTGGAGTGGCCCGTCCTCAGCCTCACAATGTTCACTTGGTCTGGTCTGGGTAGGAGGTGGTAGGATCTGTCTGGTTATATTCTGGATGTAGCTGAAGCCATCTTTTCCTCTGCTTCTCCTTGATGTCGTCTTGGCCTCTTCATAGGAGATTTCCTGTTCCTCTTGTGGCTGCTGTCCTCCTTCCTTCGCCAGTCGGTCTGCTTCCTCATTGCCTGCTATGTTGCAGTGTGAGGGTATCCACTGGATGACAGTTAGTTCAGTGGCCTGTTGCAGTCTAGCAAGGGCAGAGACAAGGGGGTTGAGGTCCTTGTTCTTTGGGTTCTGTACAGCCTGAAGTACTGACAGTGCATCAGAAGATGACGATTTTGGGATGTATGGCTTCTCTATTTGCGCACAGTGTCTCCGCTGCTGTCTGCAATGCGTCTGCCTCAGCTTTGTAGTTCGTGGAGAATTTGCCAGTGGGGATGGCTTGTCGGACGTGAGTTCCATCCTTCAAGGTTAGGAATATTCCTCCACCTCCATTTCTGGTAGCCTCCTCTGCTGACCCGTCTGTGTATGCGTACGTCCACAGCTCCTTGGGGTAAGCTGTTCTATATGGTCTAGAGCTAGTGCTTTCTTCTCTGTTTCTGATTGTGTGCCTTTGAGAGAATGCTGGGATTGTCTCTCTGCTTCCGGAAACTGGTCCCTTCTCCAAGCGGGTACAGAGCTGTGAGTTGGGATCTGCTTGTTCCTTGCTGTAGCAGTTCAGGGTCCTGCCTCTCGAGTCTACGAGCGTTGTGCACAAAACTGCTGCGCTTCAGTCTGCATTTGGGTTGGCTCTGACATTCTTTTGTTCATGGGGTGATTCTTCATCCTCTTGAATTTGGCAGCTTGGGTGAGGATTATGGCATCTCTCCTGCTTTCAAGGCTTTGAAGACCTGTCAGAGTTTCCATGGCTTGGATCGGGGTTGATTGAGAGCACCGGTGATGATCCTGGACGCCTGGTTCTGGACTTGGCAACTTTGTCTAGGTTGGTCTTGGCTGCTGTCCCCAGGCAGCTGTACCATATTCTAGGACAGGTCTAACTCGTCCAAGGTACAGTTTCTTCTGGATGTTGTGGTCGGCTCCCCAGGAAGTTCCTGATAACTTCTTCATCAATGCCAAACGTAGCCTGGCTCTTTCTGTGCACTTGTTGATCTGGTGTCTCCAAGTCATCCTGGGGTCAAATGTGACTCCAAAGTAAGTGGGTGACTTATCCTGTGGGAGGACGTGACCATTCACCTGGAGGCGTGCACTCTGTTCTTTTGTAGCCAGGCTGAAGATGGTGTATGGGGTTTTTTCTGGCATTGATGGTTACGAGCCACTTTTTTGTCCATGTCTCGATCTTCCTCAGGGCTTCTGGATCCTTACAGTGGCTGTTGTTATGTACTGCTCGGAGCACCAGATGGCAAGATCGTCTGCGTAGATTGCACCATGGATCCATGCAGGGATGTCATCAAGGATGTCGTTCATGAAGATGATGAAAAGCGTAGGGGAGAGAACTCCACCTGTGGAACGCCTTCCTTCATGATCTTCTGTCTGCTTTGGTGCCTTCTGTTCTGTACCGGGCTTTTCTGTTGGTCAGGTATTGGCTGATCCATTTGAACATGAGACCTGAGATACCGTACTTGTTCATCTTCAGCTTCAGCCATTCTTCCACACTTTATCAAAGGCCTTTTCCAGGTCGATCCAGACTGTAATGGTATGCTTTTGTCTTGTAGTGCATCCTCCATTTCTTGCGCAATATAAGCGCCCTGGTCTTCAGTGGATCGGTGTTGCCTGAATCCTGCCTGCTTGTCAGAGATGATCTCTTTCTTCTCCAGGTACCATGTCAGCCTATTGTTGACTAGCCTTTCCATGAGCTTCCCTACGCAGTGGTCAGACTAATGGGTCTGAAGCTGTCTGCCTTGGTCTTGTCTTTTCCTTTCTTGTGAATCGGGATCATGGTAGCATTCTCCATGCTGAGGTACTGATGCATTTTTCCAGCTGGCGTTGAAGATATTAAGAGGGTTTTCTTTGTGATGGTCCAAGTGTTGTAGCATCTCATTTGTAATCCCATCAGGTCCTGGTGATTTCTCTTTCTGCATCTGCTTTATCCCCTTTCCCTTTAGTTCTTTTTCTGAGAAGAGTTCTTTCATCACTTCTTCCCCTGTGTCCATGTCTTTGTGTGTTTCTGTTGTTCCAACACTTCCTTCTCTCTATCTTTTGGGACTTTGATGTCACTGATCCTTTCGAAGCTGCTTATGAGGTGGTCTGCAGCCTGCTTTCCAGTGAGGGTCCCTCCGTTATCTTCTAGAACGATTGGTGAAGTTGACATTCTTTCATCGTTCATTGCTTTGGCAAGTTTCCACAGTCTTGCTCCATCCTTCTCCCAAAATTTAGATTTTCTGTTTTCCTTTTCCAGTTGGTTCTTGCTGCCTGGATGAAGGCCTTTTTGTACAAGGCGGTTCTTTCCTTCAGGTTGATGTTGTTTTATGTTGATGGTTCCTTCTCTGCCTTTTCTCTTGCTTCGTTCGCTTGATCTTCCCGCTGTTGGAGTTCTTCAGTCCAGTAGGGCCTGTAGTTCTTTTGGCTCCTCTTGGGATAGTTTCTATGGCTGCTTTCAGTATTGCCGCATTGAAGGCCTTGGTCATGTTGTTCGCATCTTTCTGACGAGTATTGATGTTGGCGGCATACTCGTCAGTGAGGATGGAGAAATCTTCCCATTTAGCTTTTCTGTAGTTCCACTGGGCAGTGGTCTGCAGTCCTCAGGATGGTGGTTGAGGTCGAAGGAAAGTTTCACAGGTTTGTGATCGCTGCCTGCCAGCTGGTCCAGTACTGTTCTTTGTGCGCTCGCTGCAGATTGTTGGTGGCAAAGGCTAGGTCTGGTGTTGTTGACGATAGCCACTTGCGTGAGTAGAATGTTGGGGGGTCATCCGCTTGATTTAGTAGATGTAGTTGCTGGTCAATCTGCCAATCCTCTACTCCTCTCCTCTTGAGTCTGTTTCGTTGTATCCTCAGCTTGTGGAGTGGCTGTTGAAGTCGCGACAACCAGGCAGCTGTTCTGTAGAACATCCATTGCATGTAGTGAGAGCCGTCGATCTGATGGGCAGTATACATTGTATATCCTGATCTGTTTCTCCCGCAGTGTGATCTCCACTCCGGTGATTTCTGCCTGATCCTCTGGCAGGAGGATTGGAACACACGACGAATAACAAACTCTTTCAGATCCGTCCAAACCTTAAAGACTTCCTCCATTACGTCGGGTGGTCGTAAAGAGGAAACGGTTCTGTGCCCGGCTGCACACCGGCCATTCGTATTTTACCCATTCTTACCTTTTAAAGAGTGAAGAAGCTCCCTGGTGCATTCCATGTCATGCACCACTCAAATGAAACATGTTCTTTTAGAGTGTTGGGACTTGCATGATGTGAGACACAAAATTTTACAGCGGAGTCCATGAAGATCCTGTTCAGGGATGTCCCGCCTGACGTGATCCTTGGGTTTTGAGAGAAATTAACATTTTTCATCTGATTTGAGATTTTACGGGAAAAAGGATTTTTAACAAAGTTTCTGGTTCGTTTGTAGACGATGTCATTTAATGAGATGTGTGAAAGTTTTTTTTTTTTTTTTTTTTTTTTTTTTAAATGACTGGTGAGTTGATTTTAACGTGGTGACAGCCTGATGTGGCCCTCTGCGGTCGGCTGGGCTATAAGCAACATTATCTTATCTCTTCTGCTGATCCTCAGTATCCCTGTGATGTGCTTCGCTGGTATATGATTCTTCACCAAGATGAGGATTTCCCCTTTGTGTCTCCCTTCCTGTCCACACGGTAGGTCTGGTAGCCTCTTACTGTGAAACGAAGGTTCTCTGTAAGGTGGGTCTCCTGGACACAAGCAACATCAATGTCCTCTTTGTGGAGTCTTTCGGTAAAGGGGAGCTTCTTCCTGGAAATTCCCTCAGCATTCCACTGCAGTATCTCCAATGGCCTTGGCTCCATCTCCCTCCTGTCAAAGCCAGTAGCTTTTACCCGAGACACCCGCCGTCTGGCTCTGCCACGAAACGGGGCACGGGGACCACCAGTAGCTTTGGTTGGGCCCCTTTGAGGCACAGGGCCCGGCACTCTTCCACCCTGGGCGGGTCCTCGACGGTCGAGCACCCTATCGAGATTCTCCAAGGTTGTCTGTCATGTGAGCGGGGATTTCGTTGGCTGCCGTTACGCCCCTGACAAGTCAGGACCAGCACATCCGACTTCGGCTCTTGCCATTTATCCCATGGCTGGGGTAAGGCTTGGAGCAGTGTCAGGTCGTGTCCACGCGCCCGGGGGGCCTGCACAGAGTTCCTTCCTTTCTCGGTGGGGGCCTTACTCCTCCATCTGGACTGGTCTAGCCTGCGGCTTTCCTTGATTGGAGAGGCCGAGATCTAGTTTTAATATAGCGCCAGTATTCCGCTCCCGTGCCGCGTTAGTGAAAACAATCTGCCCCCTGTCCCCCTGAGGAAAACACCACATTAACGTGGCGAGAAGGTGCGACTACGGTTTTCACCCTTTCTTAATGGAAGAAAGGGATCTTCGCAGATCGCTCCAACAGACTGATGATGGCGATGCCAGGGAAATGAAACTCCGTTTTCCCACGCCCCCCCCCCCCCCCCTCCACTGTATTTTTCTGCGGCTGTTCTGATTCCTCTGAATAAAGCAATACTAACAACACCCGCGAACCATCGTTACGGCATAATTGGTATGGTTGTTTGCGTTCTTGTCGAATGTTCGACTGGCAAATGTCTGGGGACTGTGTGGATTTCCTCTGTGCAGCGACTGAAGACAGTGAAAGTATAATTATGCTGCATTGTCACAGAATTTATCGTCTGAATTATTTGTTTTCTCATCAATGATTTGATGTAGAGGACGTCAGAATAACCCATTCAATGACGAGGCATGTGCAAGGTCTATACTGAAATTTAACATACGGAATTTATTCACTGACTGCACTTCTTTTCTCTCTCTCTCTCTTTTTGT
>CM031597.1:118141830-118148530 GCA_018398815.1 Conus ventricosus | reverse complement strand
AAGGGCTGAATTTACTTCCGTACTGATATCACCCGAGTGTTTCTACTACGTTGGAAGGGGTGGGCTCTTTAGGTCGGTTTGCGACCGGTGGGCAGATTCTGCCAAGAGCAACTCTAAACTGGCTCGTGATCACCGTGGAACATGAATGAAGGGTTCCATCTGGTATGAAATTAAGGTTCAGTGCTGTTTTTGGTGCGTGTTGAAAGGCAAACTATGTGTCCTTTTGTTATTGTTTCTGATTGCTTCTGATTTGGGGGTACTTTGCTAGGACTAGCTATGTAAAATTGTGTAAGATGATGGATTTGGTAATATCTGTTGGCACGTACTTTGCTTTATTACAATACTCTGCAGTGTCAATAGAACTGTAAAGAAGTCAAAATACAACGAAAATAACAGCAATGGCGACTGGCAACACAAATTGGGGTATTTTACTAGGGTTAGTCATGTATAAACGTGTGAGATGATGAATTTAGTAACATTTGCTGAAACGTACTTTACTCTGCCTTTTTATAGTGTCAATAGGACTGCACACAAGTCAGAGAACAATGAAAATAACAACATTGGCGACTGGCAACAATTTGGGTAACATGGCCTACTCAGATTGTCGCATGCGACATCATGGATTCATGAATATGATGTATAATCGGATTTTGATTGTAGGGGCGTACAAATGTGCCCACGACCCGACGCCCCCCCCCCCCCTCTCTCTCTCTCTCTCTCTCTCTCTCTCTCTCTCTCTCTCTCTCTTCTCTCTCTCTCTCTCTCTCGCCTGTGAACCACAAATCGTCATTGTTTCCGCTGTTTGCTGTTTGCTGGTTCTACCACTCCTCCCCCACCCTCCTCTCACGCATGCATACACGCATGCAAGTACTCTCTCTCTCTCTCTCTCTCTCTCTCTCTCTCTCTCTCTTCTTTTGTTTGCAGATGATGTCATACTGTTGTCGGACACAATAATAGATTTTCAGAACCAGTTTGACGGCTTAAAAAGAGAAACAGATCGATTGTACCTGAGTATTAATCTTACAAAGACAAACGTAACGGTGTTTAGAAAGGGAGGTCATTTGGCTGCCAGGGAGAGATGGTTTTATGGAGGTAAAGAAGTGATGGTTACAAATTCTTACAAATATTTGGGAATGGTTTTTATCACAAAATCAAGTATTGTTAGCAGTGTATTTGATGTCCTTAGAAAAGGGAAGAAAGGGTTAATGCATATATTGAGATCCATGAGAAAATCGAATGCTGGGGATGTAGATCTGTTTTGGAAAATGTTCGGCACACACATAAAGCCCATATTTACCACACAGCTCTGCCTTGGCTTAAGGCTGTGTCAGGTTAATTGACATGGGCTAGAACACCAAGGCTACATCAAAATGTTGTTATGCTCTGCATAGTTATGCGGGGATTGTCTTCAGTTGTGACAAGCTCCTAGCATAACATTATCAGTCTCTAAAATCCCCCGAAGTCGGAGTGTGGCTGCCCATGTGGCGGGGTAATCAAAAACGGTCACACACGTAATGTTCTCATCCCCAGCTGATGCATTTGTACCTTAGTGTTCAAGTACTTCGGCTGTTTGGATGATCCCTGGAGTCTTTTAGCCAGGGTACGACAACAACAACAACAACTACCACACAGCTGAAGTGTGGTGACTGGAAAAAGATAGTAAACAAGTGAAAACAGTGTACACCTGTGCAATACAAAGACTTTCAGTGTTTTCCTCCACACTTCTAACAATTGGTTTAATGGTGAAACCGGAAGATACACCCTCTGTAATGGAATGTCTGTAAAGTGTATTAAGTATTGGCTTAAACTCATGAACCTACCAATATCGAGAATATGTAGGCAGTCCTATGAAATGCTCATTCACTTAAACTGGGCATCAAATGTTTAGAAAATTGTTATGCGAGAATGGATTTGGTATTTTGTGGCTAAACCAGGGTGCTGGTTGTGAGTACGGTTTTATTTGGTGAATTCTCCTGCTATAAACAGCATTGGCATTCGCAATTGAAAGTTAATGATAAATATAGGTGGTTTTATCCTTTCAAAAGTGTTATTCTAGCAGAAAAATATCTGTTATATGTACTGGACAAATGGCATAATCTTACCAGATTCAGACTAAGAGTTTGAGGCCTAAAATTTTCAAACAATGGTTTCAAAGTGAAGAAGATACAAACGTTTGCCCATCGTGTGGAAATGGAACAGTAGACGAAATTCATGTACTTTTCAATTGCTCTGCTTACAATGAAAAACGCAAAAGCTGTGATACTCTAAATTCCTTTACAGAAAATACTGATCAGAGATCGGTTTACTCGCCCCTCCCTCGCCCCCAATATCCCTTCATCCTACTTGCCAAATCACCTTCGGTGGACGCTAGACCTGAAGTAAAAACGGTCCCAGCACTGCCAAGCAACAGACGTGACGCCCGAGCAGAGGAATGTCTGAAATGCAAGGCCAGGTCGGGCGGATACTTCGCAAATACTCTTTCCCAGAATGACCAGCGGAATACAGTGCAGCAACACTTTGTGTGTGTGTGTGTGTGTGTGTGTGTGTGTGTGTGTGTGTGTGTGTGTGTGTGTGTGTGTGTGTGTGTGTGTGAACATGTTGTCATTCTTGTAGTATGATAATACTATCAGATAAGTCCCCTGTCTCCTCTTTCTCAGACATTCAACTCCATCTCTCATATCCTCTTCAGCGCTCATACAATTTCACCCTGAAGGTAATCAACCGACCAGTACCATTTCCAAGACAGACAAGCTCAGCTTTCACGCTGCTGCCACTTAGCAGAAACATTCACAACACAGACCACATCATACGGAACATCAGCAGAACCTTGGATGTTCCAGTCGAAACAAATGAGTAACTTTGGAAACCCATTCTTAATACGAACACAGTGAACGCTCGGAGCATCCTCTGTGAAGAACTAGGGGGAGCAACCAAGAATCTGTCCACACGAGCACAATACAGACCACATTATGCCGAACATCAGCAGAACCCTCGATGTTCCAGTCGCCAGAAATGAGTAACTTTCGAAATCCATTCGTTGGAAGAACACTGTGATCGTCCGGAACATCCCCGATGAAGAACTAGGGGGGATAAAAAAAAGAATCTGTCCTTGAGCTGTCAGAGACGCGGCCACATAAACAACGTGCAGATCCGCACAGAAGGAACGGTTTTATGCCGGCTGCACACTGGCCATTCGTTTTAACTCATTCGTACCTTTTAAAGAGAGAAGAGGCTCCGTGGTGCATTTTATGTCATGTACCACTCGCAATGAAACAAAATTATTCTTTTACAGTGTTGGGACTTGCATGACGTGAGACACAAACATTTTACAGCTGACTCCATGACAACCTTGTTCAGAGATGTCCCACCTGACGTGAACTTTGAATTTCTGAAAGAGATTAACATTATTTCATCGGATCTGAGATTTTACAGTGGAAAGATTTTATGCAAAATTTCGGGTGTGTTTTTAAAAGATGTATTTTAAAAGGGTTGTGTGAATGAATGACTTGTGAGTTGACTTCAACTCGGTGACAACCCTGATATGGATGGCCCTTGGCGGTCGGCTGGGCTATAAGCAACATGACCTTACCTCAAATCCGCCGTAGTCTGCAGGCCTCTTGCCAAAGAAAAGAAGAGGGAGAGCCCCTCCCATGTCTCTGCCTCCTCCCCTTGTCTTCACTTCACCTTCTCCTCTCTTTTCTTCCCTCCCTCGCTCACGCTAGCACAGGCTCTCCTGTCTATTTGGAGCCTAGGACCTTCCACCCCCCCACCCCTTCATCCCAACATCAGGTGTGTGTGTAGAGCCTCTTTTGCATTCTGTGACGTTTGACTTGATCAGAATCAGAACCTGGGAGAAAGAGAAAAAAAAAGCACACAAAAAGAAGAAACGAAAGAAAGATAGAAAGAAAGAGAAAGAAAAGAAAAGAGGAAAGACAGAAAGAAAGAAAGACAGAAGAAAAAAGAAAAGAAAAGAAAGAAAGAAAGAATAATGGAAAGGAAAAAAATAGAATCGGGCGGGCGATCAACATGCAACTGAATGAGTGAACCATGAGGGTTATCTCCCCTTGTTCAAAACGGGGGCGGAAATCCTCCCAGTCAAAGGAGGCACTAGATTATAGGACCGAAAGGAGGAATTGCAGCGTGTCCTCAGGTTACTTAAGACTTCGACTTTCTCTTTTCCCCTCCCTACCCCTTTCCTATCCTGCCAACGCCTTTCTTATCCCTCTTTACTCCGCCTGTAAGTACACTATTCATGACAGGGTTCAAAAATGAAGAAGAAGAAGAAGAAGAAGAAGAAGAAAAGAGAGAGAGAGAGAGAGAGAGAGAGAGAGGAGAGAGAGAGAGAGAGAGAGAGAGACAGACAGACAGACAGACAGACAGACAGACAGACAGAGGGAGTGAGAGAGAGGCATATGATCACACACACACACACACACACACACACACACACACACACACACACACACACACACACACACACATATATATATACATGCGCGCGCGCGTGCGCGCACAGTCATGCGCATGCGACGCGCGCGCGCACACACACACACACACACACACACACACACACACACACACACACACACACACACACACACACACACACACACACACACACACACACACACGAGTGCTCACAAAAGCACACACACACACGCAATTCTAAGCTGCATATGAAGCACCAGAGGCAAACAATTGCAGGTATGCAAGTTTTGAAAAAAAGGAAGAAAGAAAGAAAGAAAAAAAAAAAGGAAAACAAGAAAAAGAAACGAAAAGCCAGACTGAACAAGGAGAAGCTTATCAGTCTTCTCACACACACGCTTTCCGGTTTTCAGACATCGACAAGGCTTTGATCTTTCTACCGAAACCAAGATAAATCAGTCGTGAGACGGACTCGACAGCTTCTATAGCCAGATGATTTATAGAGCGACCATTCTTCCCAATAGAGGGTGGTTGAATTACGTGCGTTAACCATTGAGAAATACTCTTGTTTGAATAAAGAAAGGTTAGCAACAGCTCTAAGACCAATGAAAAATGCAATGTTAAATAAAGATATGATTAAACCGATTAGAATATTTCTGTTTAAGAACTTGGATAGTTTTTTTTTGTCGTCGTTGTTTATTCATGTAAAGTGGTTTCAAACCTTTATTTTCCATTTCCCCCTTTGTTTGTTATTTCATTTTCTAAAAATGAGACTAAACATTAAAACATTTAAAACATGTACGACCTGCTTCACTCTTAACTACAAACAATATTTTCTTCAACATATATGTTCTAAACTTATAAGACTACTGTGCTTTTCTCTCTTTGATTTGATTTGTTTTCTTTTATTTTGGTTTGGTTTGTTTTGCTTTGTTTTGTTTCTCTTTTCTTGTTTTCTTATTCTTTGTTTTCTTGCCGTAAACTCGATACCACACAAAAAGGTTTTCATCAGAATAAATCTAAAATGTGTGTGCTCTGATAGGACAGCTTAATACTTTTGTTTGATATTTGATCTTTTTAATGTCAAAATCCTGCTCGTTTTATCAACACAAAATGACGTCATTCATAAAATCAAGTGCTAGTAACTTTGAGAAATATTTTGAAGCCAGTCCAGTGCGTAGTTCCAGTTGGAGCTGAGTGGGTCATCAGAACTACAAAAGGGAAACCTGTTAAACTTTTTTTTTTTTTTTTTTTGCTGTCCCAACCTCTGCGTCAGCTCAGAGGCAGTGCACCCACGCCGCTCATTCCGACACCCCGTCCACAGCCACAGCCCGGTCGGCCCCGCCGCAGCCCCAGCACCGGCAATCCACAGGCAGCAGTCAACGTCAAGTCGTCAAGAGGCACCTCCAACGGAGGAGACACTGCACTGCCGCCGAGTCACTTCGGTGGTGTTCAGTGGCGCCTGTTCTGATCTAACATACGCAGGACACCACCTAGTAAGCTCCCTACTGACGACAATAATTGCTTAGTCGCGGTGCCGGCATGAGTGAGCTCTCCCTCCGGGGGGCGCCACTACGTCCGTCCAACGACAGCCCCCATGGACTCGCCGATACCGGTGACCCCGACGGAACCAAACCAAGGCCATAGACATGGAGAGGACATCGAAATTGAGGTCACCATGAGAGCGGGGCATGAAGGGTCACAGAATTTGAGACCTTTAAATTTTTTTTTTAATGCTGATCGACGAGAATGAGGATGATTTAGATGATGCTACGGATTTCCATTTCGGTCTGAGACGACATGACAGGGCTGTACTCTATGCTTCCTTTCGTAATATATCCCGGCGTCAACCTGGCCCGAGAGATACAGGCACCTGCAGTGTTGGTCAGGAAATTTGAGCAACACTCACAGAAACGCATCCATTAAGTGGATGAAACTCGACTGTGTGGTCCCAGTCTTTCCAACTGAGTCCGCAGCAAACTCAACTCTGGGTAGGAGCCGGTCAGGGCAGAAAAACCCACATGACTCTAATGGGATTCGAACCCACGACCTCCCAGCCGGAATCCGCGACGCTAACTACTTCGCCACGGCGGCTGGTAACCAGTTAATTTAAACTTAGGTATTGTGCGGATTATGATCCAACACCAGGTATGCAATACATTCAGTAAGTCCATTACGAATTCATCTCCGAAATGTCACAGGTCCGTGCAGAGATTCCATAATCAGAGGGTTCTATTGTACGCCTTATTTCATCTTCAGGCCTCAGCCAGGTCTA
>CM031597.1:118120250-118125250 GCA_018398815.1 Conus ventricosus | reverse complement strand
AGGCAACCCACCGGGGGAGACACTGCACTGCTGCCAAGCTACTTCGGTGGTGTTCAGTGGCGCCTGTACTGATCCAATATATGCAGGACTACAAAGCCTCTGCCCCTTCCCCATCTCCCCCCACTACTGACAACAATAATTGTTTAGTCACGGAGCCAGCGTGAGTGAGCTCTTCTTCCGGAGAGCAGCAACACCACGTCCAGCGAAGCCCCCATGAAATTGCCAACACTGGTGTCCCGCGGCACAATTCCACGAAGGGCGTAGAGGTGAAGGGAAAATAAAAAAAAGATGCAGGGCATGAAGGGTCACAAAATTTAAGAATTTCTTTATGCCGATCGATGAGGATGTGGATAATGAAGATGATGCATCGGATTTCCATTCTGGTCTGAGACTGCATGACAGGCCTGTACTCTCCACTTGCTTTCATAGTATATCCCGGCGTCAACCCGGTCCGAGAGATACAGACACCTGCAGTGTTTATCAGGAAATTTGAACAACACTTTCAGAGACGCATTCATTAAGTGCATATGTACGGCCCCAATCTTCCCAACTGAGCACATAGCAAACTCAACTCTGGTTTGAGGCCTGTCGGGGCAGAAACGTCTCAAATACATGGATCTGATGGGAATCGAACCTACAATCTCTCAGCCTGAAATCCGCGGCGCCAACCACCTCGCCACGGGGGCTGGTGTCCTGCAGTTTCTCCCCACCCCTCCCCCGAAATATTTTTTCTAGGCAGGCGAACATCTTCTCATACGCAGAACGTCGCCATGACAGTAGAGGGCTGACTTGCTTAAAGCACTTTCCACAGGAAAGCCATGATGGACGAAATCTCCATCAACTATTGAACACAGCGAGGGGTTATCTCTGCCGCAGAATTGAGGGGCAGTTAATGAAAGCTGGATCACCAGGGCTCATGGGGGGGGGGGGGGGGGGGGGGGGGGGGGGGGGGGGGGGGGGGGGGGGGGGGGCGGAGGGGATTAGGTAATGGAACTCTTTGATGTTTTGCTACTCATTTTGTTCGTAGCATTTTTGTTCTGTCGCCGTTCGAGTCTTTCTTTCTATACGTATGAACCATTCATTAGTACTCTCGCTGTCATGCACACGCACACACGCACGCATAAGCAGACTAAGAGAACACACTCGCGTCCGCCCGCCTGCGCGCGCACGCACACACACACACACACACACACACACACACACACACACACACACACACACACGCACGCACGCACTAACGCACGCACGCACGCACGCACGCACGCACATGCACACACACACCACCACCACCACCACCACCACCACCATCATCATCACCACCAT
Source organism: Conus ventricosus (assembly GCA_018398815.1). Lineage (NCBI taxonomy): Eukaryota > Metazoa > Mollusca > Gastropoda > Neogastropoda > Conidae > Conus > Conus ventricosus. The sequence continues at coordinate 118,123,927 of CM031597.1, read as the reverse complement.
CACATCACACTCACACATTCTTCTTCTCTGTCCCTTACTTTCTCTCTCCTCTTCACACACACACACACACACACACACACACACACACACACACACACACACCACACACACACACACACCACCGCCACCACCACCATCATCATCACCACTGTCACATCACACACACACACACACACACACACACACACACACACACACACACACACACACACACACACACCACCGCCACCACCACCATCATCATCACCACTGTCACATCACACTCGCACACACTCATGCTTTCAGAGAGAGAGAGAGAGAGAGAGAGAGAGAGAGAGAGAGAGAGAGAGATGAATTGTGACTTTAGCAAATGAGTCGTGAATACTTTGCCCGCCTTGAGACCGGTCAAGAACACTGAGACTGGTTGTACACTAAACACCTGGAGACCGGTCAAGAACATTGAGACTGGTTGTACACTAAACACCTGGAGACCAGCCAGTCAAGAACACTGAGACTGGCTGTACACTAAACACCTGGAGACCGGTCAAGAAAATTGAGACTGGTTGTACACTAAACACCTGGAGACCAGCCAGTCAAGAACACTGAGACTGGCTGTACACTAAACACCTGGAGACCGGTCAAGAACATTGAGACTGGCTGTACACTAAACACCTGGAGACCGGTCAAGAAAATTGAGACTGGTTGTACACTAAACACCTGGAGGCCAGCCAGTCAAGAACACTGAGACTGGCTGTACACTAAACACCTGGAGACCGGTCAAGAACACTGAGACTGGTTGTACACTAAACACCTGGAGACTGGTCAAGAGCATTGAGACTGGTTGTACACTAAACACCTGGAGACCGGTCAAGAACATTGAGACTGGCTGTATGTACACTAAACACCTGGAGACCGGTCAAGAACATTGAGACTGGTTGTACACTAAACACCTGGAGACTGGTCAAGAACATTGAGACTGGTTGTACACTAAACACCTGGAGACCGGTCAAGAACATTGAGACTGGTTGTACACTAAACACCTGGAGACCGGTCAAGAACATTGAGACTGGTTGTATGTACACTAAACACCTGGAGACCGGTCAAGAACATTGAGTCTGGTTGTCTGTACACTAAACACCTTGAGACCGGTCAAGAACATTGAGACTGGTTGTCTGTACACTAAACACCTTGAGACCGGTCAAGAACATTGAGACTAATTGTACACTAAGCACCTGGAGACCGGTCAAGAACATTGAGACTGGTTGTATGTACACTAAACACCTGGAGACCGGTCAAGAACATTGCGACTGGTTGTATGTACGCTTAACACCTGGAGACCGGTCAAGAACATTGAGACTGGCTGTACACTAAACACCTGGAGACCGGTCAAGAACATTGAGACTGGTTGTATGTATGCTTAACACCTGGAGACTGGTCAAGAACATTGAGACTGGTTGTATGTACTCTTAACACCTGGAGACCGGTCAAGAACATTGAGACTGGCTGTACACTAAACACCTGGAGACCGGTCAAGAACATTGAGACTGGGTTATACACTAAACACCTGGAGACTGGTGAAGAACATTGAGACTGGTTGTATGTACGCTAAACACCTGGAGACCGGTCAAGAACATTGAGACTGGTTGTATGTACGCTTAACACCTGGAGACCGGTCAAGAACATTGAGACTGGCTGTACACTAAACACCTGGAGACCGGTCAAGAACATTGAGACTGGTTGTATGTACGCTAAACACCTGGAGACCGGTCAAGAACATTGAGACTGGGTTATACACTAAACACCTGGAGACTGGTGAAGAACATTGAGACTGGTTGTATGTACGCTAAACACCTGGAGACCGGTCAAGAACTTTGAGACTGGCTGTATGTACACTAAACATCTGGAGACCGGTCAAGAACATTGAGACTGGCTGTACACTAAACACCTGGAGACCGGTCAAGAACATTGAGACTGGTTGCACACTTAACACCTGGAGACTGGTCAAGAACATTGAGACTGGTTGTACACTAAACACCTGGAGACCGGTCAAGAACATTGAGACTGGCTGTATGTATGCTAAATACCTGGAGACCGGTCAAGAACACTGAGACTGACTGTACACTAAACACCTGGAGACCGGTCAAGAACATTGAGACTGGCTGTACACTAAATACTGGAGACCGGTCAAGAACATTGAGACTGGTTGTACACTAAACACCTGGAGACCGGTCAAGAACATTGAGACTGGTTGTACACTAAACACCTGGAGACCGGTCAAGAACATTCAGACTGGCTGCATGTACGCTAAACACCTGGAGACCGGTCAAGAACATTGAGACTGGTTGTACACTAAACACATGGAGACCGGTCAAGAACATTCAGACTGGTTGTATGTACATTAAACACCTGGAGACCGGTCAAGAACATTGAGACTGGTTGCAACTAAACACCCGGAGACCGGTCAAGAACATTGAGACTGGCTGTACACTAAACACCTGGAGACCGGTCAAGAACATTGAGACTGGCTGTACACTAAACACCTGGAGACCGGTCAAGAACATTGAGACTGGCTGTACACTAAACACCTGGAGACTGGTCAAGAACATTGAGACTGGTTGTATGTACGCTTAACACCTGGAGACCGGTCAAGAACATTGAGACTGGTTGTATGTACACTAAACACCTGGAGATTGGTCAAGAGCATTGAGACTGGCTGTATGTACGCTAAACACCTGGAGACCGATCAAGAACATTGAGACTGGTTCTACACTAAACACCTGGAGACCGGTCAAGAACATTGAGACTGGTTGTATGTACGCTAAACGCCTGGAGACTGGTCAAGAATATTGAGACTGGTTGTACACTAAACACCTGGAGACTGGTCAAGAGCATTGAGACTGGCTGTATGTACGCTAAACACCTGGAGACCGGTCAAGAACATTGAGACTTGCTGTACAGTACACAGGCAAAATGGGAAAGGCGGGTTGGCAAAATTGGCCAGAGAGTCAGTCTCTGAAGAGGTCACCGGGGTAGCGGCACCATCAAAGAGTAGGTGAACCGGGAATAGGCGGTTCGGACCCGCCCCCCCCCCCCCCTCCCCCCAATTTCGCGATTTCCGTGTGTCATTTCACCTCAGGTGGGTGAAGACTCAGAAGCTAGGTGTAATGTGGCTTCTTTTCTGCCTAGTGGTGTCTAGCGGCATCAACAGTTTCATCCTGTTTGGTGCCAGTTATATCATAGACCCGTCTCTCTCTTCCCTTTCCTCCGCTCCCCCCCCCCCCCTTCTCTCCCCCCCCCCCCACCCGCCCGGCCTCAGCCTAAATGTGACCTCTAGGGTTAGCTGGGCTAAATACAACATGACTTAATTCTCCTCCCCTACCCACCCTACAACCACATTGTCGCTTACCATCGCTATCTCTCCCCTCTATACGTAGATACAGCGTTTTCCAGATCTGAACAACTGTATGTAAAAAAAAAAATGTTAAAGAAACGAAATTACAATAATGGGTTCACGTTATTTCCCAAAACAACTATTTTGGTGTCATTGTTAACGGTTTTTTTTTTATATAAAAATGTTTGCACTATGTGTTTTGTGTTGTTTTCAACGCAGACAGCGCATCATGAGTGAATGGATCAGAGATAAACAACTGTCACATTTTTGCTTATCCGATCGTGTAGGATGGTGAAACGAGGTGGAA
>CM031597.1:118115250-118117750 GCA_018398815.1 Conus ventricosus | reverse complement strand
ATTCCCGCATGACTTCGCTGAAAGCACTATGTTCTAGAAAGGGGTTCGTTAGCTTTAGGATGTCTGTGTTCCTTCAAATCCCAGTGTTAAACTTAGCGTGGATAAAGAGGCTGGAAGAAAAACGGTCTCAACAGCAGTTGGCGTTTACTTTGTTGAAAAGGCAGTCACGATTAGGACAAGCATGTTCAGTTCAACCCAGTTCAGTATAGGGGACTTCATTAAGCTTCGCAGCATTTCTTTCATGTCTCAGTGAATTAATAAAAGAAGTATATATAGCCTGTATATAATGAAGTTCAGTATTCGCGCAGACGTTATCAAAGCAAAACCATACAGATTATGTATAGCATATCATTTATCATATACATGTTTCTAAAGATCATTCTAATGCCTTGTTTTCCTGTTGAAGGTAGTTTGGAAAGTGGTAATGTCTTGTGCTCTTTAACACGCTAGGATAGAGTATTCCAGCAAGATGCAGCTCTGTTACTAATTCTTTTTTTTCGAATAGTAGCTTTGAGTATCTAGTGAAGAGTTTGGTGGTGGTATTCCTTCTTACATCAGAACAAGGTTGTGGATCCGAATTGCATATTCCCGTAAGTATTTTGAACGTTGTATTAGGCCATCTCTGATTCTAACCTTAATGATGGGATGCTAAGCATTTTCACTCTTAGGTTGTGTGAAATATTGCTCTGGATCTGAATTGCATCTTCCAGGAAGTATTCCGAAGGTTGTATGAGGCTATCTCTGATTCTAAGTTTAAGGATGGAAGCTAAGCATTCTCAGACTTTCTTCCTATGGTCTTTCTGCAGGCTGTCAGTAAGCCTTGTTGACATTGTCTCAAGTTCTCGTTCGTAGCTTGTTTTTGAACAACAATGCCGCATTCCAGATCAGGTCCTGCAAACGGTTTTGAAAAAAAAAGATCTAACAAATATGTCATATGTCCGTGTCTGAAACGCAGCGTTGATCCTAACGAATTGAAAGAAAATCTAACAAATATGTCATTGTCCATGTCTGAAAGCAACGTTGATCCTAACGATTTGAAAAAAATCTAACAAATATGTCATTGTCCATGTCTGGAAAGCAACGTTGATCCTAACGATTTGAAAAAAATCTAACAAATAGTCGTTGTCCATGTCTGAAAAGCAACGTTTATCCTAACGATTTGAAAAAAAATCTAACAAATATGCCATTGTCCATGTCTGAAAAGCAACGTTGATCCTAACGATTTGAAAAAAATCTAACAAATATGTCATTGTCCGTGTCTGAAACGCAGCGTCGATCCTAACGATTTGAAAAATAATCAACAAATATGTCATTGTCCATGTCTGAAAAGCAACGTTGATCCTAACGATTTGAAAAAAAATCTAACAAATATGTCATTGTCCATGTCTGAAAAGCAACGTTGATCCTAACGATTTGAAAAAAAAAACTAACAAATATGTCGTTGTCCATGTCTGAAAAGCAACGTTGATCCTAACGATTTGAAAAAAAATCTAACAAATATGTCGTTGTCCATGTCTGAAAAGCAACGTTGATCCTAACGATTTGAAAAAAAAAATCTAACAAATATGTCATTGTCCATGTCTGAAAAGCAACGTCAATCCTGCCGTTTCCATGCCAGTTTTCTTCAGGTGTGTCTCTTAGGGAGATGAGCATAATGACCGAGGCAGAAGCTCACCCCCTCGCCGTGGTAGCCTATTTGTTTTTCTTACGTTACAGCATACCTCATCCTTAAAACCAAAGTGGTAGAACATACACAGACGGAGGATTCTGTTACTATTTGTTTCTTTGTTACACCAGGAATTAAGTCGCACAGCCCTCGCTGAAAAGTTGCATTCAAAAGTTGATATTTTTTCCTTTAGTAATTAATAGAAAAACTTCTTTTTTTAGTTAGCTTCACAAAATATTTTTCAAATTAATTATCAGTGACTTTTATGATTACCAGACGCCAACTACTGTTGTTGGGCATGATAGTTTTCCCCCAGTTCATCAGTTTAAATCGAAGGCGGATCTTTTTCTAAACGGGATGCGACTCAACGCCGCACTATAACCCATTTTAGTCATAGATGGGCAGCTGCTCATATCCACACAATAAAATCTAATCAAAGTCATGGCGAAAATGCAAGTAAGAAAATTTCCCCAACAATTCTTAAGCTGGTTTTGATTTAAGTCATTGTAAGTAAAACCTTTAGCCTTACCACAATCTCAGACATCAACACACATCCATTAAGACTAGGGAACGAAATCAATTGATAACAAATCGTCAAGAATGAGAAAAGAATTTCTCTGTATATTTGTTTTCTTGGTAAAGAGGGCAAGGGTACAGACCGGGGCTGGGAGGGTGGGGGGTCATCAGAGAAGAAACACCTGTAAGACATGTGTTGTGGGTCTGAACGCTCAAGCAGGCCGGTGTAAACAGCCCGTTCTGACCCCCCTCTGGAACTTACCCCGGGTAAGTTCCAGAGGGGGTAAGAACGGGCTATTACACCGGTATGCTTCCAGG
>CM031597.1:118100250-118102750 GCA_018398815.1 Conus ventricosus | reverse complement strand
TTGATGAGTTATATCACTGACTACATGACACATTTCTCTTTCCCCTAGCTCTGTGTGTGTGTGTGTGTGTGTGTGTGTGTGTGTGTGTGTGTGTGTGTGTGTGTGTGTGTGTGTGTGTCGCTCTCCCCTTTCGGTTTCTGCTTTAGGTTTAACCCCACTGTCCACAACCTTCTCTGTGCGTTGCATCGATAAAACGAGAACATTTTTCTGTCTCTGTCTCTCTCCGTGTCTCTGTCTCTGTCTCTCTGTCTGTCTGTCTCTCTCCCTCCCTCTTTCTCTCTCTGGGCTAAAAGACATCAACGGAAATCGACACACACGCAAGCATACAAAATACAAACATCACCACAACACACACACACACACACACACACACACACACACACACACACACACACACACACACCACACACACACACACACACACACACACACACACACACAATATCAATTTGATATCAGTAGAAACAAAAGAACATCCTGAAAACACATATCCACATCATCTTAAAATCTACACGGATGGTTCAGTTTTAGAATCTTATACAGGAGCTGGATTTGTAATTCCCGATTTAAAAGTAAAGAAATCATTTTGTTTAGGAAAGAACTTTTCAGTTTTTACTGCTGAACTATACGCAATCCTTATGGCCTTATCTTGGATATCTGATCTTAATGTGGCAATTTACAGCATTTTAATCTGTGTTGACTCTAAATCTGTTCTTTGTAGCTTACGAAATTGGGATGCAAATGTAAGGAAAGACTTAATTTTTGATATAAAATTTATGATACATTCCGTTATGGTGAAAGGAACTTTTGTAGAGTTTTGCTGGATCCCATCCCATTGTGGTATCTATGGAAATGAAATAGCTGATGAATTAGCAAAAGAGGGTGCTCTTAGAAAAAAATCCAGATTGTAGATTAAAATTGGATAAACATGAAATCAGTTCTCTATTAGAAAATTGTATGAACAATGAAAAACTTCCTGCAAAAACGAAAGCGTTATTATGTCAAAGATCATTGTCCAGTATAATTTATAAAATGCGTTTAAACTCGTGGAAAACCAAATTTTCTAAGGATGTAGATTGCGCTTGTGGTCTCCCAATATCTATTCAACATATTCTTTTTGAATGTCCAGTTCTAACATCTTTATATAATATTCTAGAGCTAGATATTGCTTCATTAGGGGCTTTACATGAAATACTTTACAGCCCCAAAATGATTGATATAACAAAGGCTATATCGAGTTCTGTTATTATTCATTTGCTGTAATTGATTTATCAGTTTATAATTATTGTTTGGTCGTTAATAGGCAAACTTTCATGCATTTGTGACCGCGCGAGCGCGCGCGCGCGCACTCACACACACACACACACACACACACACACACACACACACACACACACACACACACACACACACACACACACACACACACACATACACACACTCTCTCTCTCTCTCTCTCTCTCTCTCTCTCTCTCTCTCTCTCTCTCACTCTCACATACACACACGGGCGCGCGCGCGCGCATGCACGCACGCACAGGCACACACGCGCTCACACACACTCTCATATAACGCACTTACACACAAACACACATGTATATATGTATTTTTTTCTTTTCTTTTCTTTTCTTTTTTTTTTTAGTCTAATATCACCATCGTTGTGAACAGACTCTAAATTAAATCAATCAAAATCAAACACACACACACACACACACACACACACACACACACACACACACACACACACACACACACACACACACACACACACACACACACACACACCACACACACACAAGAAAGAAAGGAAAACCGGAATGTGTGACACCCCATTTCATATGGCATCAGCTTTGTTATCAGTCTGTGGCATCATTTGATTCCATGATTTGTATCTCGCTGATGCACTACGAAAAGCCTGAACGAGGAGAAATTTCGATGGCTTTGTGTGTGTGTATGTGTGTGTGTGTGCGTGCGTGCGTGCTTGCGTGCGTGCGTGCGTACGTACGTTCGTGCGTGCGTGCGTGCGTGCGTGCGTGCGTGCGTGCGTGTGTGTATGTGTGTGTGTGGTGTGTGTGTGTGTGTGTGTGTGTGTGTGTGTGTGTGTGTGTGTGTGTGTGTGTTTTGTGTGTGTGTGTGTGAGTGTGTGTGTGTGTGTGTGTGTTGTGTGTGTGTGTGTGTGGTGTGTGTGTGTGTGTGTGTGTGCGTGCATGCGCGCGCACGCGCGCGTGTGTGTGTATATGTGAATTAGTTTGGATAATAACAAGTCGACAGAACCTCGAGTTTCCATTTAGAGGGTGTCACATACAGAACTGAAGTTTTTGTTCGATCCCCACCCCCCACCCCAACCCCCTCCCACTGTCCACACCCTACCGGATCTTTCACTCCCAAAACCTGACGCACAGCATCTCTTCCCTCCCCTACCCCTAGAAAGAATAGAAAAAAAAAGATCTTAAACATGTTCAACATCATTTTTCTCAAATCTCCAACGTCCATCTCTCTTTAC
>CM031597.1:118080250-118090250 GCA_018398815.1 Conus ventricosus | reverse complement strand
TTTGAACATCATCTGCGGTGTACACTTTGAACATCATCTGCGGTATACACTTTTAACACCCGTTGTGGTGATCTCCGCCCAGCATGTCAGCAGTCTCATGGAGGAATAACCCCACAACAGCAACTGAGTGATCGCCCGTTACTCACCAACCAGTTGCAACCTTTCACATGTCGAGGCAATTCACTGAGCATCCTGCAGCCGCCTTCTGTGGTTCCAGTGGCTGCTTGATGTGGTTCTGAAGCCAATGTCTCTGTCCATGGATGCAAGTCAGAGACAAAGCAGCATTCAGGGGTTTGCACACTACACAGTAAATCAGCACTCACATGTACGTGGAACTGCACTCCTAGGCACGATGGATAGTGTATTGTATCCAGCCTCTATCTTCTCGTTCCTGACTCATGTCATTCCACATAGCCACAAGCAAGAGCGACTTGAACAATGACCTTCGGTTTCCCTTTATGGGCATACAATTTCCCAAGTTTTAATCTGGCAAGAAATTGGAAAGTGACATAAAGCACACATACACGCGCGCGCGCGCGCGCGCGTGTACACACACACACACACACACACACACACACACACACACACATACACACACACACATACACACACACACACACACACATACACACACACACGCACGCACGCACGCACGCACGCACGCACGCACGCACGCACGCACGCACGCACACACACACACACACACACATACACACACACACACACACACGGGGTTTAAACTGTGCACAAAGTCCAAACGTATTCACAATAAAGTGCAGCTGATCAACGCTGAAGATCCACAGAGATCTGAAGTTGACTGCTTCCGTGTGACGAGTACAATGATATGACTGTTTGGATGTACGGTTTTATTTCTTTAGGAATAAACCGTTTCTAACGTTAGGTTTGTTCACTCAGCACCTGGCTGTTAGTTGCAGAACACAAGTCGATGGTTAGCTGAACAGGTCACCACTTGCAGTTCCCTTTCTTTCAGAACACAAGTCATTGTTAGACGAATAAGTCACCATTTACAATTACATTTGCAGGATGAAAAAAAGTAACCACTGTCCGAGACTCTTCCGTCGCCAAATACATTCTCCATCAAGTTGAGCCTCGTTTAACTGTCGTGTAAGTCCCTAGTTCAGATTTTCCATGGCGTTGAAGTCTGACAATATATCCCCTATTTCACTGGAAACTAAAAAAAAAAGTATTCGAAGTACTCAAGTCCACCTTCTGATTTCTTTGGGACTGAGCCAACGAAGACAGTTTCTGAGGATAATCGAAAGCATGTCTTCATAAAACCGTTGTTCCTCGTGAAGATCAGTGGTGCTCAGACTTCATCTCCCGCTCCGTTCTCCATTCCGGAGGGGCTTAGACTCGCGTCATAGCTATGTTTTCCATGGAATTGGCCCGCGTGTACTGAGTGTGGTCACCAATAGAAGTGACGTCACTCTTTTTCCGCTGCTGAGCGCGGCGACAGGTGATCATGTCTTTGCACTGCGAGCGGAACTTGTCAGCGGTGAGGAAGTAGAGATAGAAGTTGATGGCGTGGTTCAGATCAGCCAGGACGAAGGCCACCTGCTGGAACAGCAGCCAGCGCGCTTCGGGGACGGGCGGGTAATAGCTCCAGTAGTCGTAGGACACGATGAAGATGCAGTTAGGGAGGGTGAGCACGAGGAACACCAAGGCCGCCACCGACATCATGACGCTGATGGCACGCTCCATGTTGGAGCTGTCTCCTCGTTTGTCTCCCTTGGCTCCGTTGTGGTGATCTCCGCCCAGAATGCTTTTCCTCGCCACCCGGTACTTCCAGAGGCCCGTGATGATGAGCGTGGTGAAGATCACCAGCAGGATGAAAGGAGCGAAGGAGAAGAGGAAAGCGGAGAACCAGTACCACAAGCGGATGTAGGAACCGACGTCCTCGCTGAAACCGCATTTATGCCCCGTGGGGTCTGAAATGTACAGGACGAAGAGCTGCGAGTAGATGAGGAATATAATGATGAACAGCACGCCGGCGATGAGCCAGGCCCGACTCTTGGTGAAGAAGACCGCTTTCTTCAACGGCCAGCGCACCGCCAGGAACCGCTCGAAGCACACCAGCACCAGCACCCAGTGGGAGTAGCAGTTGAGGATGTTGACGATGGTGGTGGCCTTGCAGCCGCTGTCCCCGAGGTAGGCCCGGTGGTAGTTGACCTGCTGCAAAATCAGCTTGCCCACGAGAGTGACGGCGTCCACCACGGCCAGCAGAGCCACGTAGAGCGTGGCGGTGGACAGCGAGCTCATGGACAGCACGGTCAGCACGCAGGCCACGTTGCCCGGGAAGCCCAGCAGGAAGATGACCCACATGTAGGAGGCGAAGATGTTGTGGTGGGCTTCCTGCAGCCTGTGCAGGGTGGCGTTCTCCTCGGCGCTCAGCACGTACTGGGTCACGTTGGTGGCTCCCACGGCATGGGTCGTGGTGGTTGTCAGGTCCATGGCTGATCCTACCTCACCTCGTTCCCGTCTTTGCTAGTCTGCAACAGATGTTTTAGGAAACTGGCATGAAGAACAGCAGTAGGGTGTAGCTGCCGTGTTCTGGCATAACCTGGGCAGCTGTTGTCTGTTTTACAGCAAGAACTGGGTACAAACATTTTTGGTGTTTGTAAAATGTTACACTTCTACAATCTGTAACACAGTCATCGTAACAGTTTCAGAGACTTGGCTAATAAGGGAAGACTGCCTGATCGATCTAAAATCCATACCTGAGTGCCCTTGACCGCATCACAACCTCTGCTAATCTGTAATAATATGCGATAACTCGCAATTAAATATGATGTTTGTCAAAGTGGTTTCCTTATATATCTTTGCTTACTCCGTTTTGTCCAACCATCGTCATCGAGTTGGAATAAATGGATTTAAGAGACACATGTCAGTAAGCTCTTGTGTTTTTTAATTCATGATGATTTTACCAGTGCTGTTTATCACAATAGCACGGTATTCCCAGGAAATGGGGCTCACATTCATCTACCTAAACACAACATATTTGTATACTCCATATGCAAAGCCAAACAGGTCCGACCATACAAACACACACAGACACACAGACACAGACACAGACACAGACACACTCACACACACACACACACACACACACACACACACACACACACACACACACACACCTCTCGTGCGCGCGCGCCCGCTCCATCCATTCACCTACCCAGCTCCTAACCCAGCGCGGATACAAGAAGATCGAAGCCTTGATCAAAACCCAGGCGAAATCAATGCTCTACTGCAGAGGCTTGAGACTCATCAGAACACTGACCTCTATCAGATGACAGTATAGGAATCAAACCAGTGGCAAACAACGAACAGAATACCTGACAACAACTCTGCTGTCGCCCATCCCATCTTCCCTCCCCCCCCGTATCCCCCACCGCCCCTCCCCTGATAGCCTTTGTCTTGCTCTCTGCTATTTCATTGCCTGCCCCGCTGTTCTCAGGAACAGATCTGAGATTCTGTCAGAGCTGCAGGATTATCAGTAAAGCAATGTTTGGGATCCTTATAAACTGACTCACACAGAGACAATGTTCTGTGATCAACCGTAAGTGTGACAATGCTCGAACCATTCCCTTTTCCACTTTTCCACCTCCTTTTCCCCCTACCCATTCCAATCTCCACTCCCCCTACTTCCCCCAAATAAAACAAGCAAACAAACAATTCCTCAAGCGCTGCACGTTTCTATCAACGTCTCACACTTTTTGAGTAATAACCAGCTTTTAGTGCTCTCTCTCTCTCTCTCTCTCTCTCTCTCTCTCTCTCTCTCTCTCTCTCTCTCTCTCTCTCTCTCTCTGCCACTAGCCATAATTCAACAGGAAATGGAGCAAGAGAGGAAGTTGGGCATGGGCAAGTACCCTGATACCTCTTAATGAAAAGACACCAATCAATCAGAATTAAAGACCAGCTGTCTGAGAAGTTTGTGTTTGTAAAGGAAAACAAACAAACAAACAAGCAAACAAACAAACAAACAAAACGAAAAACCAAATCAAACCAAACCAAACAACCCTAGGACAGAAATACTAGCAAAAAGTGTACAGCTTTGGGTTACTGTTCATGCATATCATTTCGTTTAGACAAGATCAGTTGAGCACTGTCTTCTTCGATAAAGATATGTTTTGAAAGCTGTAAAGGAATTGTTGTCTGCTTTGTGCCGGAAGAAGAGTCGACATACACGAGCAACTAATGGTCTGGGAGAAATGCTGTCCTATACTCTGTGCACAGTGCCATGTGAGAAACTGTGCATTAAGAGAGAGAGAGAGAGAGAGAGAGAGAGAGAGAGGGAGAGAGAGGAGAGGGAGAGAGAGAGAGAGAGAGAGAGAGGGGGGGGGGGGGAGAAAGAGAGAGACGCTTCAGATATGTTTTTATTGACAATGGCCTACATAGCCTTTATGTCAAGGGGAGTGTACATTAATGCCTGCAGCGCCGAAAAAAGTAATTCAAATAAACAAAAATATATAACTGATAACGTTAATGTTAGTGTTAGGACTCGAAACCATGTAGTAGAAAAGGAAAATTACGCATTTTTTCATCATTCAAAATGGCTACGTAATTTTCTTAACTAACATAATCATGTATACAAGCGCCATAGACAGGCACACATATTCAATGAAATACATCATTTCCGCTTGACCACATAAGTCATGAACGTCCATTTCACTCTTATTCATGATAGTGAAGAGAACGAAAACACTTTAAACAAGGGCATCCTGTTACGTAAGGTACATATAACCCCCCCCCCCCCCCCTCTCAAACACTGGTAGTTGTTACCGAACATTTCTTTCTCCTGACATTAGATGCCTCTGCAACGTTCTTAGCTGAGAGGAGAGAGAGAGAGAGAGAGAGAGAGAGAGAGAGAGGAGAGAGAGAGAGAGAGAGAGAGAGAGAGAAAACAGCACCCAAGGCAATCGAAAAAACAGACGACATTAGACGAAGAGAGAAGAAGAGAGATTCCGGTCTCACGGACCCTCTCCTGAGGGACCACGGTAACGCTTAGGGCCAGGCCAAACAAAGGACTCTCCGGCAGAACCCGCTGTAGTTGTAACATCCACACAGCTGCCGGCAGCCGCATCAGCCGCTGGACGGGAATTAGCTGAAAAACCTTTGGATGATGACGACCACGAGACCGTGCTAATGCTTCAGCCTGCTCCCAAATGAGTTGATGAGGGAGATTAACGGAACGTGTTAACCTAACCTTTTTTTCTCTCCAGCACAAATGGCTGCGCAATTACTGTGTTTTTCCCCCTCTCCCTCAGCTGTGATTGCAAGCGATTGTGCGAAGTCCGATTCAGCGGTTGTGGGATTCCAAAAAAGAAAGAATTCCGGGCATAGTGAGCTGGTGTGGATATTTAAGTCCTGTCTCCGCGCCTGATACGAACACAACCTACGGATACAACGAAGTATGTGAACACAGCGCAGGTTTCCAAAGGTGGTGCAGGATAGCTCCCAGCTGGTTTGCTCGGCAGTTGAGGACAGTACTTCTCTGGGTCCCACCCGCACATTCGGGTGTGTCTTTTTCTTTTCCTATGAACAACTCAACGAATTCAACTAAATATGAAATATTTACTGTTGTTGGCGTGTGGTTGGTAAAGATTTATGTCTCCCCCCCCCCACCCCTTCCTCTTCGTTTTCACCGCTTTACTGTTAGGCAGAAATTCAGATTGTTTATGCCTTGACATAATAAAACAACGACAGATGATTGTGTTCGTTGTGTTGCATATGACCGTTATTTCTAAATTCATAGTCTATTGGTCTTTTTCAAATTCACAGCCTTCTCGTCTTTTTCAAACTTATAGTGTGTGTGTGTGTGTGTGTGTGTGTGTGTGTGTGTGTGTGTGTGTGTGTGTGTGTGTGTGTGTGTTTGTTTGTGTGTGTGTGTGTGTGTGTGTGTGTGTGTGTGTGTGTGTGTGTGTGTGTGTGTGGTGTGTGTGTGTGTGTGTGTGTGTGTGTGTGTGTGTGTGTGTGTGTTGTGTGTGTGTGTGTGTGTGTGTGTGTGTGTGTGTGTGTGTGTGTGACAGATATTAGACTTTGAAGACAATCGTTGAAGAAAAAGGTATATCATCAACATGGATGTACATTGCTTTCGTGTTAAGATTCAATGTATCCTCTTAATAATTATGTATACTGTTATAGGAAAAAGGGGAACAGGATAGCATCCGTCCATTTTGCAGAGATCACGTTGAGAATTAAAAGCATTTCTATAAAGATTTCGGAATGCATTAAAAATTAAGCTAGATTTCCGTTTTCTTCCCTGCTTAAAGCAACACATGGACATAATATGTCCTCACTCCAATTCCATGCAATACACTAAAGGGAGAAACTAATTTTGACGAATAACATTGTCCATTATAAAACGATTCTGACATTTTGGTACATCCAATAATTGCGTCAGTGTGTGTGAATGAGTGGTGTGCTGTTGTTGCTGTCTTTGTTATCATTATTTCGTCATTTCATCATCATCATCATCACCATCATCATCATCATCATCATCATTATCATCACCATCACCATCATCATCATTATTATTAGTATCATCATCATTATTATTATTATTATTATTATTATTATTATTATTATTATTATTATTATTGTTATTATTATCATTATAATATCATCACAATTATCATTATTATCATCATCATTGTCGTTGTTAATGTTATCATTATCTCTATAATTTGTTTTATCATAGTAACAGCTACGCAACTTCACTCCTTCCCTGAACCTCTGTGATATGTCCAAAGGTCGATGTAAATTAAACGGTCTGAGTACTGATTCTCTCTGTCTGTCTGTCTGTCTATCTGTCTGTCTGTCTGTCTGTCTGTCTGTCTCTGTCTCTGTCTCTCTCTTCTTTGTCGCTAGAATATTTTTTTGATTGACGTGTTCGATGTGTCCACATTATTCATTCCAACCCTTTACAAATAGAATGCTAACTGTATGTTCGAAGTAATGTTTATTTTATGTTCGGAATTTTAATACGATCATGGAACTAATCAAATAGCTCTTTTACTAGCTAAAAGGTTAAAGGTCTAAGGTCCATACAAGAAAGGATTTCGCATAGTTCGACCAGCCAATCAACGATTGGCAGTGTGAATTTATAGACTTCATTCTGAAAGGAACCAAAGCGGCAAGCTTGCAATAACGATAGCAGCAACATTGTCGGTATAAGTACTGTCATCATCAGCAACATGATATAAAGACAGAGAAGACAATGTCATCATCAGCAACAAGATATAAAGACAGAGAAGACAATACCATCATCAGCAACAGGATATAAAGACAGAGACAATACCATCATCAGCAACAGGATATAAAGACAGAGAAGACAAAGTCATCAGCAGCAACAGGATATAAAGACAGAGAAGACAATGTCATCATCAGCAACAGGATATAAAGACAGAGAAGACAATGTCATCATCAGCAACAGGATATAAAGACAGAGAAGACAATGTCATCATCAGCAACATGATATAAAGACAGAGAAGACAATGTCATCATCAGCAACAGGATATAAAGACAGAGAAGACAATGTCATCATCAGCAACATGATAAAGACAGAGAAGACAATGTCATCATCAGCAACAGGATATAAAGACAGAGAAGACAATGTCATCATCAGCAACATGATATAAAGACAGAGAAGACAATGTCATCATCAGCAACAGGATATAAAGACAGAGAAGACAATGACGGGAATACGCTTATTTATAGATCCCCCTCCCCTCCCCTCTCCGTCTCCATCATTGCCCCTATCCCCCACTTTCTTTCCTTCGTCCACAATCGTCACACCGAATCAGCTCAACACATTTCTGATTCTCTGTCTGTCTGTATCTCTGTCTCTCTCATCTGAGTTAAACAATGTTTCTGTGTCTGTCTCTGTTTCTGTCTCTCTTCTTGGTTTTAGAATGTGTGAATTCGATTTGCTTTGTTTGACTTCTCTGCCTACATTTTCTTCTTGTTTGTTGTTTGCATTTTTTGGTATTCCCATCTTTGTCTGTCTATCTATCTATGCTGAACAATTAAGTAGTGGGGGAAAACAAGTGCAGGCTAGCAATTCTTCCGTCATTATAATAATGACTTTGCAAAGATTTGAAATTTTAGAGAAAAAAAAATCGAAGAAAATGGGGAAATATATTATAAATATGAAAAACCCTTCACGTGATCCCTTCTGGAGGCAGATCTATTTGTATTGCCTGCTCCTGGGTCTTTCGTCCGCTGGATCGGACTCATCAGGGAGACACGGCTGATTGTGTCTGCGCTCCTGGTGTCAAATAGAGACACACCACAGTTCATAATTCTGCGGTGTTCTCACCACCAAGGGTTCAAAAAAGAATCCAACAGCACCCCCAAAGCAGCCAGTGAAGGATAGTAAAATGGAATAAAACGAAAGTGTGGAGAAGAAAAAAGTTGCTAAAAAACTAAAAGCATTATACAAACAGTATAAAATGTAGGGGACAATCTTTGAGCCTATGCCTGAGGATCCATTCAAGGATACAAGGGAGATCAAAAGATATGGAACAGTTTGAGTGGTCAGCTCTGCTGTTCTATAACTCAAGCATTGTCAGTGGCTACGAATTGTGCAGGACAACTTTACTTGGATCTCCTAAGAGATGCAATTTCCCACTGATTGACCAAACAATATGATGCTGAACAATTAAGTAGTGGGGGAAAACAAGTGCAGGCTAACAATTCTTCCGTCATTATAATAATGACTTTGCAAAGATTTGAAATTTTAGAGAAAAAAAAATTGAAGAAAATGGGGAAATATATTATAAATATGAAAAACCCTTTACTAGCTGCCTGAGGGAACCATCGTGATCCCTTCTGGAGGCAGATCTATTTGTATTGCCTGCTCCTAGGCCTTTCGTCCGCTGGATCGGACTCATCAGGGAGACACGGCTGATTGTGTCTGCGCTCCTGGTGTCAAATAGAGACACACCACAGTTCATTATCTATCTATCTATCTATCTATCTATCTATCTATCTATCTATCTATCTATCCGTCCGTCCATCCGTCTGTCCATCTATCTATCTATCTATCTATCTATCTACACAAAAAACAACAACAAATAACATCGGTAAAAGAATATTTACCAATCAACATTTGTTTGTTTGGTAAAATCCACAATACTCACGACCCTAAGGTGACGGGTACACATCCACATCCAAACACGTCCATTCGATTGGGCTGACGTAATCCATATGATTAATACACACAGCAGAACGCCGCAGCTGCACATGACCAGTTCTTAATGAAGCGTGTCGAGCCTAGCGTAACGCCCAAGTCGCTGAACATCCTGCCGGCACGGATGCGTTGTCGTTGCATCAACAATGCCAAGTCATTGCCGCGCCGGCTTGATGCGGAGCGGGGAAGGGAAGGGAAGGGAGGGAGGGAGGGAGGGGGGGGGGGGGGGGAGACTGAGAGGGAGAGGGGGTGGTGGAGAGACAGAAGGAGGAGGGAAGCGGTGGGGTGTCGGGGTATGGAAAGAAGGAGGAGCACGCAATCGAAGTAAGTTGTTTATTGCCTTGCTAATTATGAAGGCTATGTTAGGTCTGCGCACAGGCGTACACGCGCGCGCGCGCGTGTACGAGCAACAGACTCACACACATTGCGCACGCGCACACGCAGATGCGCACAGAGACACAGACACGCACACAGACACACGCACAAACACAGACACACACACAGACACACACAGAGACACAAACGTAGACGCAGATACACAGAGACACAGACAGACAGATACACACACACACACACACACACATACATAAAAACGCTCGCACGCAAACACACGAACGTACGCACACGAACACACACACACACACACACACACACACACACACACACACACACACACACACACACACACACACACACGTTGCATACTTGCAGGCACGCACACACCGGCAACTTGCACTCACACAAGCAATCTCATGACCTTTTCCCTATTACAAAGATCAATCCAAA
>CM031597.1:118067750-118070250 GCA_018398815.1 Conus ventricosus | reverse complement strand
TTTGTGTCTTTCCTTTTTCGTTTACTTGCTTTCTTTGTTCCTGTCGTTTCTTTGTTCCTGTCGTTTCTTTGTTCTGTCGTTTCTTTGTTCCTGTCGTTTCTTTGTTCCTGTCGTTTCTTTGTTCCTGTCGTTTCTTTTTCCTGTCCTATTTTTTGTTGACCTTTTCCTCCCTATTTTCTTTTCTCTCTTCCTTCAATTTCTGTCTGTCTGTTTCTGTTGTTCACCGTGTTCTGTGTTTCTGTGCTTTGCTAACTTCATTCTGTGGTATTTGCGTTTTGATGATTGTTTCTTGGCTTGCTGTTTGATTCTTTCTTTCTTCTTTTGTTTCTTTTACTTGGGCAGCATTGTATGTCAATAGAAGACCGAAAAATCGCCACTCTGTTAAACGGTTTTGCAAGGTCATGATCACTGCCACAGCATTGTTAGATATCACAGACTGGAAAGCCAACCTTTCTATAAAGCAATGCCACCCATGGAGGTAGATTCGTTTTCTCCACAGAGTGCCAGCATGACGAGGGAGTTCTGACCTGTTCAATCAGCCATCATCTGCCAGCAATCAAACACATCAAGGAGCCAGGTCTAGTGAGGAACCAAGGAGCAATTACTTGAAGCTGCACCATCAGGATGCAAAAGTAATGGGAGAAGTGAGTGGGAGGGAGGGAAGGATTGATGGGAGAGAGGAGGTGTGAGTTGAAACAATACTTTAATGCTGTATATGCTATTTTGTGAATGCGTGTTTGTTTCTAGAACTGAATATTCACAAGGGTTTTGGACTTTGTTGAACAAACCATAGCTTCTTCAATCAACCAACTGATAATCGATATCTCAACAACACAATGCATCATTATGGTAGTCATAAGATACACATAGCCAAACGGGCAGACAAAAAACCTAGATGCTGCCCTGCAAACTACATTGTACCAAAATGAAGTTTAACTCATCTTCAATGCATTTCGTTTCCCACATATCCCCTTCTCTATGTAGTCAACCCAAATATGCATCCCAAGAAGAACGGTTTGGTTACATGAGGGTTCATTATGAATGTGTCTTTTTACAGCAGAACATTACGTTGTTGAAACTTTACAACTTTCACTCCCAGTTACATGACACTGATGCTCTTTTAACACCTTGGCGCTCATGTCTCATGAAACATCGTCTGATCATTCCATCTGACTGTTGATGATGATGGGTCTGCTCATTGCTGTTGCTGCTGCTGCTGCTGCTGCTGCTGCTGCTGCTGCTGCTGCTGCATGTTTTTGGGTTTAGGTGGGATCATTTTCATTTTCTTTCTTTTTCTCATTTGTTTGGCGAATAAGTTTGACAAAAAAAGAAACATCCCATAACTCCTGAGAACAACAAACAGAACAAAACTTGACAAATGATTTGAAGGTCAGGTGGCAACAGCGTGCACACTTTCTGGGTACGATTGTCAGCAGAGAGAGGTTGATGACGCCTGAAGAGACTGCTGGTCTCCGCTCCAGTGAAGCAATCACAGCACTCTGCCAGGAGTTTCTAAGAGAATGGACGACTTCCATGGGGTGGAGGTGTAATGACCACACGCGAAGGAGCAGGGAAATCCCAGTCCACGACCTGTTTTCTTGCCCTCCCATTACCACTCCATTCCACAAGGATTACTCATTGAATTCCTTCAGATAGACCCGCTGTGCATTTACCGTGTAACTTTGTCACAACCTTTCAGATCTGATGTCAGGGTTTGCCTGTCTTTCTCTGGGACACGAAACTCGTTTGGCAAGGTCAGACAGAAGACGCACTGCAGCTCCGTTGGGGACACAGATCAGACGACTGCTTAAGTGGCTACTTTCGCGCGCGCGCGCGCGCGCGCGCGCGGTGTGTGTGTGTGTGTGTGTGTGCGTGCGTGCGTGCGTGCGTGCGTGCGTGTGTGCGTGCGTGCGTGCGTGCGTGCGTGCGTGCGTGCGTGTGTGTGTGTGTGTGCGTTTGTCCTTGAGTGCTTCAACTAAATGTCTGTCCACTAACAAATGCGTAATTTTACCCCCTTTGTACTTCTGCGCTATGTATGGGCATTCCTAACGACAATTCTTGTCTCTCTTAAAGTGCGTGCTGTCTGTGTGTTGGAACAACGCAAATAGGAAATAATTTCCTTTGTCAGTGAACTGTGTCATAAAGAATACTGGATGTGGAAATTATTACCATTGGTCTCTTCCATGTCCACAGCAAGTCATGCCAGCTATGCGTCGCAGTTCCTCAAGAACCTTCGCACGTTTCACTCTGGTCATTATAGTTATTGTGCAGGATGAACACGATGACGTTCATTCAATGTCATGGGTAGATATTGATCTCTTTTGTTGTTGTTGTTGTTGCTGCTGCCGTCATTCGTCCTGTATGACTTTCATCTTACTTTCCCTTATTACTCCTTTGACGCAAGGGTTTAAGAAATAAGTGTTTGATGGCCTATTTGGAACAACAACAACAACAACAACAACAACAACAACAACAGCAAGAACAACAACAACAAAATCCG
>CM031597.1:118035250-118037750 GCA_018398815.1 Conus ventricosus | reverse complement strand
AACGAATACCAGCTGGGCTGGTGGATACACTATAGCTTCTAGAGTAGGAAGCGTTTCTGTTCACTCCCCTCGAAGAATTGAAATCAGAATTGGGGCCACAATTAACAAAATCAGGAATGGGCCTCAAGAGAAATTGAAATATGTAGATAGACAGCTTAACAGATGGACATACAGATAGACAAACAGACAGATAGATAGATAGATAGATAGATAGACAGACAGATAGATAGATTGATAGGCATATAGCTACACACACACACACACACACACACACACACACACACACACACACACACACACACACATATATATATATATATATATATATATATATATATATATATATATATATATATATATATATTAAGAGAGAGAGAGAGAGAGAGAGAGAGAGAGAGAGAGAGTTTAGCACGTTAACATTTGACATTTTATTGTCATTTCCTGGGTTGGTCTTTTGACAAGGGGGATGAAAACAAAGTAATTTTTAACGTCACAAATAGAATACCCAATTAATCAACGTTGTAAATGAATGGTTAAAAAACACGTCTTCTGAAATATTACACATTCTCTCGATCATTCACTCCATTATTTAATGTGAACTGGTTTCAAATCATGATAATGTATGATGCTTGGTATCTGTCAATCATTTTTCATCCATATATTTTTGTGGATCAGATATAGACCTGTGACTAATTCAATGGCGTACCTTTATAATGTATGATACTTGTTATTTGTCAATCATATTTCATCCATATATTTTTTTGTGGATCAGATATAGACCCTGTGACTAATTCAATGGCGTACCTTTGTTCGAAATTCATGCAGTGGAAGCATGGTGTCTTTTTGGAACATTTAAATTGAAAACACAATTTGTTTGCACTTCATCGAAGGCAATACACTCGTACAGGAAATGTATTTCATCATCGATGTCAGTTAAACGTAACGGATAGGGAAATTCTGATGATACCTGAGTTGAAACCATAATTTGTTTTGCATTGAAACCCAATGTGTATAAAAAAAAACACACCTTGCCTAATTTGGGCTTTGTCATTCATCAGGACAAAACCTTGCATGAACTGGTCTTTGTCATTCATCAGGACAAAACCTTGCATGAACTGGTCTTTGTCATTCATCAGGACAAAACCTTGCATGAACTGGTCTTTGTCATTTATCAGTTATAACCTGCAGAAAATTTTCACTTTGAAATGCACTTTAGAATGAAAAGAACCCATCGATATTTTTGACTGGTTTCCATTCGTGTGTGCCATTTCTGCTGAAAGGAACAGACAAATCTATTTTTAAAGTGTGCAATAAGTTGATATCCGTTTCCTATACTCTTAGACATCCATGTTCTGAAAAACTTCGTTTTACTCTAAACGTCCTCTATTGCTCCGTACAAATCAATTAGTAAAACATCATATCGTAGGCTTGTCTACATAAACGCAACTTTAGATGTTTCGTTACTTTCAATCAGTGCTTAACGTAATTGATGGATGTTTTATATATAAAGGATGTCGGCCTTCATTACCATACAGAAGTGTATTAGAGGAGTGAACAGGTACCCGTAGAAAATGTTTTGTCGCATAAGTATGTATCTTTTTAATTTGTGAATTTGTGTGTAAAGTCAAACTATGTCAGTAACGGTTTTATGTGCGTGCCAAACAGTTTCCAGAATGTACAACAATAGTACAATTTACCTTTGTTTCTAGTGATTTTTACATTTCGAGGTCTGAACTTAATTTTGTTAAAATATCACTCCTAGATAATTATATGAATTAACCAGTGTATGTATGTACGACCAGTTTTCGTGCTTTCATAGATATCGCCATTCTAAACACCATAGTATTTGTCTCATGCATGCTGACGTTTTAAACCTGAAAAATCAGTTTCTTCTTTCAAAGCATCTAATTGGTTTTGCAAACCTGTAACTGTTTCAGACAAAAGAATAACATCATCTGCAAAAACCCATAAACATAATTATTTCAATCGCTTCAGCAATCATCTATGCGTATTTTGTTTTTCATTTTCTTGTCTATTCAACCATAAGTTCGTTTATGAAAAAAGTAGCTGCAGACTTAAAAGATAGTATTGTTTAATTTTGTTCAAACGTGCACAGTAGTCTTAGTACATCCCACGCATGCGAAATATGCGAGCACATAGCTCTACACACGTCTATATATTTTGCCATTCACACCACTTTAACATAATGTATTCCATAAAACAACATGGTTCACTGAGTCAAAGGCATCTCTGAAGTCCACAAATGCTTAAAAAATTGCAGTGGCGTAGTATCATCAAAAAGAGAGAGGAGAGAGAGAGAGAGAGAGAGAGGAGAGAGAGAGAGAGCATTCATTTCGTGACCACACAGTGACAGAAAACCACTCTACAGGCCTCAGGCAGTTCAACTAAATGGAATTCAACGAGGCAGACCCAATGTCAGCATCGAGATAATCGAACGACAGTAATGTTGAAGCAAACATTTATGTGTATGAAGAGAAGG
>CM031597.1:118026732-118029232 GCA_018398815.1 Conus ventricosus | reverse complement strand
CGAACAAACACGACAGAGAAAGAGAGAGAGAAAGAGAGAGAGGAGAGAGAAGAGAGAGAGAGAGAGAGAGAGAGAGAGAGAGAGAGAGAGAGAGGAGGGGGAGGGATGATAACAGCAATAAGAAGAAAGAGGAGTACTTGTACCGTTATAGCAAAATACTACTTATAGCGCTTTACACAGAGACACCGTGTTTACATAAATTGCAAAGTGAATGCTCAAAATCTAAGCATTGAAGAAAACACGATGAGGGCTGAACTCTAATTTCAGATGAGCTAGACAGGTCTCCTGTTTGTGTGTTTGTTGTTTTGTTTCTAGATTCTGCATGTTATAGACTCCCCTCCCGACATGTGTTGCAGCAAACACACACACACACACACACACACACACACACACACACACACACACACACACACACACACACACACACACACAACACACACACACACACACACACCACACCACACACACACACACACACACACACACACACACACACACACACACGCGCGCGCGCGCGCGCGGAGCTCTGTGAAAACGTTGATTATTTGATGCTCTTCTTCTTAAAAAGGACACTCTATTTGTAGAAACTTTACCAATGACTTCTGTTGTTTTGTTTTTGTTTTTATTTACAGAAAACCAGTTGCGGTATTTTGCTAGTGTTATGCCACTAATTATACAGATCTGAACACTTGAGACACCCTCATTCCTAACCCTCCTTTTCCAGCAGCACTTAACGTAGGTGTTTTTCTCTGCCATGTCCCAGGAAGCAAACGTTGTCATCAAACCAGTGTATGATGCCTATGACTGAGACCGAAAATCACAAGAGATGAACGTATGCCACGTGCAGTCCGCATTTTTTTCCTCCTGAATGAATACACGAAAGAATCTTCTGCTTACAGCGTTTTCAACAAAATCAGTGATATTACACGGGAAAAACACGGTAGAACACACGCCCGCATAAACAACAAACAAACAAACAAACAAAGAAACAAACGATGGTTTCTGAAATAGATTCAACGTCTCAATTCACCAACTAATCAGACAGTAGTTATTTAAAAAGAATAAAGTGATTCAAAGAAACAAATGGGTAATAGAACATCCACAACAGAAAAACGCTTTCCAAAACACTGACAGGTATTGGTCATGACTGATCTAAATAAAGAGGACATAGCTGATCGCGCGAGGTGATTATGAATACAAATACTTTCTGGATTGAGGGGTGGGAGAGTGGGAGGTAAGAGGAGCGAGACGAGTGTTGCTCCTTGGATGTAGAACATGGGGATGGGAGAGTGAGAGTGGGTTGGAGGTGATGACATTACCCACTAAACAGAACTGAGGAGAGTCTCCATCAACAGGAACAAAAAGGGTAAAAGATGGGGGAGTGGGCGAGGACAATAATAAGTTCAGATCAGTAGACCGTGATTATGCGCCGTCATTTGCCGCTTGGCTTGGCGACATGATGTCTGGTAGCGTAGTAATTCTGTCTATGGCGGGACACTGCGTTGATTAGCTGTCAACAGCAAGTCTGCTAGCAGAGTGAAGTGGATTGGGCAGTGACCGAGTGGATACCACACTCGGTTGGGAAAGGAGATAATACTATATCCACGGTTCGAGTCTAGCATAACATATTTTTTTTAACTACCTCATCTTTGTTGCAACATAAGAGATTGTCTGAGTCCGATCTTCTGAACGAGATGATAAACTGAAATGTCGTGTGTAGTGTGCTTTTAGCTTCTGATACAATAATCCAACACATAAGAAATTGTCTGAGTCCGATCTTCTGAATGAGATGATTGTGACGGACCGTATTTCGTCCTGTCCCAAATTTTGGGGACACGTTGACAGGAAACAGGGAAACCTGCAAAACCAGTTGGTCTGTTTACCTGACTGCTACTCACCTGCTTTTTGTGTAAGTCAGGTGAACGAGGATTTCCCCTCAGTCTCCACAGAGCCGAGCAACACTCCCAGAGAGCCGAAGGGAAACTGGAGGCGTGTCCTCGCTGGCAGTCTGGTATGTGGTGATAATTGAATTGAAGTTAGGATTTGAATTAATGAAGTGTTCTTCTCTACCAGTGGTTAGGAACTTTCCAGCTCTTGATAAATGGCTAAAAATATTTAATTGTTCCCTTGATATATCTATGATTTGACGAGACATAGGGTGACAGTAGGATAGTTGTAGTTAGTGAATGTGAGTCGTGAGGAGAATGGAGTGAGTAGAAAGAAGAAAGAATAGGTATACTGATATGTGATCGGAAAAAAGTAATCTACTTTAATCACCATATTACTGAAAAAACAAGTGTTGTTTATCTTTTCCTCTCGAGTATCATAATGATGTGAGTGTTGGTAAGCTCTGGAAGTGAGCAATGGAAATTTTTGTGCATAAATTATCGGAAAATGTATTCTGATCTTCTTGTGGAAAACAAAAAAGGGACGAACGGAAATCGTTCCTTGATATGTATTTAGACACGTCAAATGACGAAGAGAACATTCTTTTGTTGAT
>CM031597.1:118011732-118014232 GCA_018398815.1 Conus ventricosus | reverse complement strand
GATGCCCGGACTAGGACCTTCTTTGAAAGCACACAGGGGAGACATTGCGTTGCCGGAGAGCTCATTCCGTGCGTTCGAATGAGTAAAAAAAAAAGACAAAAAAAAAAAGACACCATTCGGTGGGTGATAGGGAACAAACAGTTGATATTAGGAATCGATGCGCGGAGATTCGATTCATGAGACAAGTCTGGTGGAAAGACCGTTTTGGAGAACTTGGTGGCATAAGGGTCTTCAGAGAAGAAACCCCTCTCAGACAAGTGTTTCGGCCCTAAACTCCTTAAACTAATAATGTTAAGAAGGATAATGATGGTGATGATAATAGTAATAATAATGATAATGATAATTATATTAATAGTAGTAATAATCATTATAATGATAATAACAACAACAACAACAGCAACAACAACAAAACCAACAACACAGCATTTATTAAGCGTCTTGTCAAAGTTCTAGGCACTGACATTCCACACTGTCGTGTACACAACGGGCTGCCTACCTTGGTAGTGCCAACTGAACAGCTGCCTGAGGGCGCTTCATTCAGTCGTTTCCCGTGTTAACCAGTCAATATCGTTCACATCATTTCCTTACTTCCTTCATTCTTTCCATTTCTCACGCAGGTTGCTTGCTGCTATGTGTAACACTCCACGTAGAGAACGGGGATAGGGTAGTGAGGGGGCGAGGCTGCATCCAGGTCAGGATTAGCAGATGCACTTCTGCTGCCGGGATACGAATCGACACTTCCTGGATTGCTGGGCGTCTCCAGGCATGCCTTTTGTGATGGAGCTCTGATCCACAGTGCCATTGCTGGGCGTCTCCAGGCATGCCTTTTGTGATGGAGCTCTGATCCACAGTGTCATTGCTGGGCGTCTCCAGGCATGCCTTTTGTGATGGAGCTCTGATCCACAGTGCCATTGCTGGGCGTCTCCAGGCATGCCTTTTGTGATGGATCTCTGATCCACATTGCCATCGAACGCATTTTCCAGGTTGGGAAATTTCAGTCTTATGAACTTCAGTTTCGTTCCTCTTCGACCAGATTCACTTTGAACTCTTTTCAGCTGCCTCTGCCATTGCCTTAAGGGTATTGGTCCTCTTCTTGCAAGAAAAAGGAGAACTGATTCATGAGAACATCTGCTGATGAACCTACAGTTCCCTTGCTCCAATCTCTAAAACGAGGACTGTGGTTGGAAACTAGTTTCCCTAAAGCTGCTGCTGGCTAGACTGGCATATTACTCTATCAGTCTGGCAGATGTGAGCTTGCCCCATTCTGCTTTCATATGGGACAGTGAGTTCAATCAGAATCATTTGTTCTGATGAACCTGAGTGGAGTGCCATATCCGATCTCATGACACTCTTCCTGATGATCTCTGGATGGTTCTGTCTGTCTGGGAGGTCTGGTGTGCGTTCCCAGTCTTCCACTCCATTCGGTAAACCTCACTTCCATGCTCTTGATGTTACAGCTGTTCCACACCACGAGTTGTGGTATCTTGCCCTGTAGAACGTCTGGTTGAAACGTCTGGTGGCGTGGTATCTTCTGTGGCAGTGCCAAAAGTATGCACGTTTCTTTGAGCCCTGGCTGAAGCCTCCGCTCAGCGCCGCTTTGTTATGAGCTCAAGATGCGTTCCACTCTCTGCCCGGACAGAACGGACATGTTGGATCATCTGGTTTCTCTAATTTCACCAGGCGTCAATTCGCTACCACGAGGTCGTGCACAATTTTAACCATAAAGCTGATCCAATCAGGAACCATGTGTCTGATTTCATCCTGACTGATGCTTCTTTGGAGCACGTTTTCCCCACGTAATGTATTGCCCATGTTGGCAGTGTGACAGAGAAAGCCGATCTATCAATCGACTTCGTATTTATGGCGCACTAAACAAAATCAAAGCGATCTCGTATCTAACGCACCGAACACAATCGGTGAAAAGGCGGAAAGGGGCCGTATCAAAGGCTGATTGTGACACATTTGGCACTGAACATGAATACTGAGATTGTGACACATTTGGCACTCAACATGAATACTGAGATGTGACACATTTGGCACTGAACATGAATACTGAGACGTTGCTGTGTGTCACCTGATAACTGTCTAAATGATAGATGTTCATGGAATGTGAAATCTTTCTAGTGGTGTAACATTTGACATTCTTCATTCTGTATCCTACTGCAAAGAACCTTCGTTACTCTTTCACTTCACACATTTCATTTCCTTCGGCGAGACAACAACCACAACCACAACAACCACCACCACCACAACAACAACAATGACAGCAACAACAGCAACAACACGGGTTTTTTTTTTGTTTTTTCGATCATGAACTGTCTTAACCACGGAAGTTTAAAAGATAATGACGAAAAATCCCACCTGCCGACTTTATTTTGCACTTGTTACAGTAACAGAGCACATTTTTCTCCACCGAAAGATTTCCTTGAACACTTTCTCACAACATATGGCAAAGGTCAGGCATAATCGACATTCTGGTCTGACTGTTAAAAAACTGCTT
>CM031597.1:117986425-117993652 GCA_018398815.1 Conus ventricosus | reverse complement strand
GAATCTTGCCCTCTGGGGAGAAGACAGTGATCCCCCCCAACAGCGGGGCAGAGACACCGTCAACAATGCCAGTGAAACAAAAGGGGCGAGGGGATCTGCATTACTGAAGGTCAGGCAGTGCATGAACATTGTCGTCGTACCTACACTAACAAGCACAACATCAGCAGTTTCTTGAAGAAACAACAAGCAGAAAGTGAAGTGAAACTCAGCCAAGCATTAAGATCAAAAATAATGTCTTTGATTTTAGAAATGCTGCCTATTTTGTGGCAGGGATGCAGAACTTGAGGGAAAGACTGTGTGGCCTGTTAGAACATTGGACTTCCAAAAGTCCATCACGAAGAGCTGTTTGGGAGCGTGCTGACGAATGGCTAAAAAAGTGAAAGGTAACGGTTTTGTATCTGACTTCCAGCAGCTGATGCTGTGAAACCACCAGACATCAGCACAAACTTCCGAACAAAGAGAAAAAAAACCCAAATCGTTCGCTCTGGAACCAGAACCCAAAAAAGTAAAAATGGAAGACCCAAAGATGAGGGCAGAGTTGAAGCTTTCAGAAAAGTTGCTGCCTTTCTTCAAGAAATGATTCAGAACAAAATCACCATCAAGACCCTGATTAGCATGATGGGTGAACTTACTGGTGGAAATCCATACTGTTTCAAAAAAAATGAAGGAAGGAAAACTGGTAAAACTATTTGGGGAAGAAATCATTAATTGCTGAAGTTGATGGCAACCAAATGTTGCCACATTCAGAAAAACTGCTTTCATCAATTCTTAGGCATTCACTCTGCACCAGATACTGATGATGAGAAAGCACATAAATAGCAGTCATTAAGCAGCCGCTGAGCTAAATCAAGAGTGACATAAAGAGCATTCCTGTTTCCAGAAAAACATACCCTTCGCCAGATAAGTTCACTGTTCAGCAAACGGGACTTTGTGCCAAAATCTCCCATTACTTGCTGATACATTAACATGGAAAGGATTGGAACTAAA
Source organism: Conus ventricosus (assembly GCA_018398815.1). Classification (NCBI taxonomy): domain Eukaryota; kingdom Metazoa; phylum Mollusca; class Gastropoda; order Neogastropoda; family Conidae; genus Conus; species Conus ventricosus. The sequence continues at coordinate 117,992,665 of CM031597.1, read as the reverse complement.
ATTTGGGCATCCATTGGTCACAATCATGAAACCCCGCGCGCCACCTTACTGATCACCCCACTGCAGATTGACTGGCTACAGGTGCACCACAATTTGATCACAATTTCTAGGGGATCTCTTTATTCACTTGGTTTCGTTCGTCTTATAAAGAAGTAAGAACATATGACTTAGTGCAGCTGCAACTCAAAACTGAAATTACCAACAGATGACAATCATTTCGTACAAACATGGCTGACAAGGGGACCACAATTCAAAAAACCTTGGAGGGAATGAATACTTTCCATGGAAGGGGTAAGATTGCAGCAATCACACCAAGTGTACAAACAGCGAAGCTGTACCAAGGAACACTGATGTTAAGCTGGAAGAGGTTGTCAAAAGGCAAGAGTTTGACATAGGGTATTATAAGAAGAGACTATTGGCATGTTGAACTTGAATTTTCGAAAAACTGAACACTGTGTTCACATCTGATCCAACAAAAGAAATAGAAATCCTATGGAAAACGTCCTGGTTGTTTCTTCCACAAAGCCATCTTGGTCGGGAGTGATGCAAACTGTACATGCTGGAGACTTTCCTGGACAGACATCTTTCTTTTTTTTGCCCCTGATTGATCTCAATCCCAGTGATAAAACATGTATTTATTCAACGTTACTGTCATTTGTGGTGAAGCAAAGCGTAATGGCAGAACACCCATCTTTAAACATTTGACCAATCACTTTGTGAAAGCACTAGCTATCATCATGAGTAAAACCTGAGACAAATGACCTGCGAAGCATTTTCCTCCGGCTTGGGCCCCTTTTTTATATGGAGATGAGTTTTCTTGCCTGCATAGGACATCTGATGGGAGGCACAGGTCTCCAGAAGCCCTGTCTGTGATCTATGCTCCAAAAGCAGCAGTGCCATCTGCAAGGGAAAAACTGTCACACTGCTGTAAGGGGACATCTGTTGATGGACACAGCCCTAAATGCTCTGCTGGCATCTGACACTTTCCATGCACCTCTGCCACAACTTGAAGTCGGGGAGGAGGGAGAGAGATCATGTGATGAAACCTGCATGTTCCACAGCTTACAACAATGTTGCACAGTCTTTTGCCAGAGAGTGTGAGTGCCACTGACACACAGGGAAAAATCCAAGCAGATCAGACAGTGAACTTGGGACTGAACAAAAACTGGGGCATGTGTCAATGGGAAAATGTTCCCCAGGATGTCAAGGGTGCTGTCAAGTCTTCTCTCACCCGAAAATGTTGATGCATTACTTGACAACACAGATCCTCATTTCTTGGAACGATTGAAACCTACAAAAAACAAATGGAAGGAGATCTGTCTTTTAAAAGACTGGGAAACATTGAATCCATTTGTAACATCTCTAAAAAACTTGAAGCTCACAAGATGACTTTGAACAGCAAACAGCGTACGGGTTACAGTACATGTCCATTATTGACATTCTGAAAACATTCATCAAGGCAGAAAGGACTGGAAACTGGCTTTTCATCGTCTACCGTCCAGGGCATGCTTTCCCTTTCCTAGCGGCACAGGACACAATCTATACACCAAATCACTCACCTCTATCTCCAGATGATGAAAAAACTTCCTGATACACACCCTGTTTTCTACAAGAGCTTTTCTCGATGGACATCACGTCGTTCGTAGGGGTAAGAGGTTCTGGGCAGGCCTTTCTTTTTAGACTTTGCTATTGAGCAGGTTTGAGCGCAGCATTAAGTCACTGGAGGCTTTAAACCCAAAGGGAAAAGGGATGAGTGAATCGCAGCGAGCAACATGGCTTCTGTCTATGCCAGCATGTGCAAAATCAATAGCGCCCCTGCAAGAAGTGACCGCACTCTCCGCCTTCAAGTGACAGCATAAAGAAATGGCCCAGCCAAGTGGCAAAGGATGCACAGGACGTGATGACCCCACGCATTTTGAATCAAAACAGTCCATTTGCTGATGACCCCATCTGAGAAACGTCATTACTGGTGTTGTTGCAGAAGCATCAGTCAATGTGGACGGTGCAAAACAAATTGGACTCCACATACTGAAGACCATGGAGGGTCAAACAGCTTCAGATGCTTCACTGAAAAGGAAAGACAAGGCTGTGAAAATGAATGTTAAAAGCCCATCAGAATAGACGAACTGCTGTGACCGTTGATCCTCAACTTCTTTTTCAGCGCTTATTTGCAGCTGCCAGTAACCTGTACAGGACAAGACAGAAGTTTTCAAGTATGAACTTTTCAGCTTTCCATCATCATTGTTCGAGTTACCTGTTTCTTACTGCAACCCAACAAAGCAGCCCTTGCAAATGAACTGTGGGAAAATGTCAAGAACACGAAAACCAGCCTCACAGACTTCCCCTCATTTGTTCTTGATGGGGGTTCTTTACTTCACGCATTTCCCTGGCGACGTGGACCACATTTCGAGACATCATTTAAACAATGTCTGCTTTTTAAAAGGCAAGTATCCAAATGCAACTGTCGTATTTGATGGATACATATCAGGACCAAGCACCAAGGACATCACCCATCTCAAGCGTGGAAAGGGATGAAAGGGCAGGCTGTTTCACTTGCATTAGATAGAAGCCCAGTTCTCCAAGGAACAGTTCCTTTGTAATGTAGAAACAAACAGCGCTTTATCTACGCCCTTGGTCAGCTTTGGGAAACATCTGCACTGGATACATGCCAAAGTGATGCAGACCTCACAATAGTCTTGACTGCAACCAAGTGGCACGCCACCAGGTGACCGCTGTCATAGGGGAGGACACGACATTCTGGTGTTGTTGGCATTCATGCCCATTCAATGATCATGACATTTTTCTTTTTATCTGAAAACAAGGGGGAAAAGTAGGTGCTGGAACATCAAGCACTTTATCCATGAGCTTGGAGAAAAATCGACATTTTCTGCTTTCTCTCCCTTCTCTTACAGTTGTGATACGACCTCCAGCCATTTGAATTTGGGAAAGGAACAGCACGCAGAAACTGTTGAAAAACGTTTTAACTTAGAAGTCTGGCTGATGCCTTCCTTCAACAAAGGACCCAGGAGGACGTTTGTAGAAATAGTGAGAAGGCATTAGTGCTTCTCTACAATGGCTGTTCCGGGGAGACTCCCCAATCACTTGCGACACCGGCTGTTCTGCATGAAAGTGGCCCAAAATGTACAACATACATTCAGGTGCATTCACTGCCATCAACTTTAGCTGCGGCCAGGTTTCACAGTCAAGGGTGTATCTTCAGGTTCAGCAATGGATGGACGGGGACACTGTGCTGAAACCAGCTGAATGGGCTGGCAGATTGAGAACGGACTGTATGTACCCCGAATGACTGATTTGCCAGCAGCACCGGCTAAGCTCCTGAAGGTCATTCGGTGCACCTGTAAAGAAAACTGTGACAGTAAGCGGTGCAGCTGCAAAAAACATGTCTTCTGTGTTCTCCTGGGTGTGGTGAATGCCATGGTGTCAGCTGTTTCAATTCCCCCCGCTGTGTGCTTTGACTAGACAGTGATGCAGAAACTGACGTATGCTGTTCTATATAAGAACATTATTGAATACTATTGTTTTGCCTATTTCAGACATTTTCTGACATTATATTGCCAAATCCTGGTCCTACGCATTTATTCCAAGTTCCTCTTTCAAGACATTGTTTCCCAGCTTCAAATAAGTTGCTACATGATGAGTTTTCTGTGCACAGATACAATTTTCCATTTTGGGCCTATGACGTCACTAATGCCATATTACATAATTATTATGGTCGCTAGAACATTATAACTTGCTGTGATGGTGATGTGGGTTATAGTGATAAGTTACTGCAAACAAACTTTCTGTTGCAATTTGTCCTGGGTGAAGGTATTTATTTTCACCCAGTCAGTAGCCTAATAGGGGCGTCTTGCATTGAGCCCTGATTCTTGCCATCGACGTCGAACGTTTGTCCAGACACTGGCCCCGTCGACCAACCACCTGGCGACATGTTTCTGCTGCTGTAAGAATCGATTACGAAGATGAAGCTGGCGAATGTATCGATCTTACGCTGGTGTGGTAACACGAGGTTGGCCCGTTCGACGCCGATCAGTGGTGAACCAGTCGCTGCCAAACGTTGTGATAGCCTTACAATTGTTGAGTGACTGCAGTTCAGTTGTCTGGCTGTCTCTCTCGATGACATACCGACCATAAACATTCCAATGGCTCGCTCGCGTTCTTGCATAGACAGTCGCGGCATTGTTTTCGGACCACTTAGCCTGGTGCAATGACAACTGATACGTTTTCCCAGTCGGCGTGACTTCAAACTCACCATTTGAGACAAAAAAAAACAGATGTGCTACGGTCAGTCTCGGCCCCAGTGGCAAGAAAGGTGTTTGGCGAGTTGCACGTGAGCGTCACACGAACTCGGCAAGCGCGGAGAAACCGAGGCAGTGTGAATCTGTGTCCCTTAAAAATTGTGTTAACATACCAAATCCAAATACACATTTTTTCCAAATGGGAAATCGGCAAATCAAAACGGTGCGTTTTTAATGTTGTTCAGTATACATACACATATGGATGCATAACATAGCATAACTTAAATAACATAACGTAATGTAAAGTGACGTAACGTAACGAAACATAACGTAACATAAGATAGCACAGCGCAGCACAGCACAGCACAGCACAGCATAGCATAGCATAGCACAGCATAGCATAGCATAGCATAGCATAGCATAGCATAGCATAGCATAGCATGGCGTAGGGTAACGTAGCGTAGCGTAGCATGAAGACAATGAATCACTGGAGCTGAAATGGCTAGGAAATATCGCCCTTTTCGATGTTTCTAGTCTTTTCTGTTACTTTTCAGCTGTCAGATGTCACACTTTCCATGTCATTTGCGTCACAACACTCCCCCAAAATCACTCACACCAGCTCCATTGCACCCCGAGACGCAACCAGGCAGTCTTTTAGCCAGCCTCAGCCCAGGTAGCCAGCCTCAGCCCAGGTAGCCAGCCTCAGCCCAGGTAGCCAGCCATCAGCGAGTTATCAACAGCAGGCCGCCAGGCACAACCTTTCTGGAGGACACGCTGCACTGCTGACCAGTCCATTCGGCCACTGCCGTTTTCTGTCTTTGCACCGGGACAACGTAAAAAATATTGAAATCAGGAACATCCTGCTATCTGAATAATGAATAGAAAAGCACACTCAGATGACAGGAACTCCTCTTACCGTATCTAGCTATACACAGAAGACCCGAATCGATTTTAGACAACTAGCACAAATGTGTTTTAAGGGACGGATTTTTTAATCTTGCTGATGAGTTGTCAATGGTAGAAACAAAAGTGGCTGAGGATGTGAGATGGTGTAATATAGCTTATTGTGGCACGTGTTTTGTGGATGATTACATCCGTGTTTATTACTACGGTTTTTTTTTATAACTGACACACTCCTTGTCAACACGACTGAAACTGACCCCTTCACTAGCCTGACATCGCCGCCTGAATGACCGGTGGAAATTATTATTATTATTAGTGGTAGTCGTAGTATTATCATTATTATTATTATTATTATTATCAATAATTACATAGCGCCTATCCTCGGCTAGAGACCAAGCTCTGAGCGCTTTACAATCCAACTTGTTTACACAAACGGGCTGCCTACCTGGGTAGTGCTGACTGAAGAGCTGCCAGCTGACGCTTCATTCAGTTGTTTCCCCCGTCTCATCATCCAGTCAGTCTCGTTCAATATCGTTCACTGAATTTCCTTACTTCCTTCATTCTTTCCATTTCTCTCGCAGAGTGCATGCTATGTGTAACATGTCATCCATACCCACGGCCAAACTGGCCTTGTCTTCAGAAAGTTGGTGATAGGATTTTACGTTTGTGCAAGATGTTATGCGTGCGCTCAAACACGGAACCTCGGTTTGTAGTCTCACTCGAAGGACTGTATGGGAAATAGAGTCAGAACCAATGTCAACTCCGAGGCAAAAATCCCGGCGGAGATTCGAACCCGCAACCCCAGGATCACGAAGATTACGGGTCCGGCGCTCTACCACTGAGCTATTCCAACCCCGGTGAACGTGAAATGAGACGATGAAATCAGGTTCACCAGAAAAGAGAATAAAAGAATTGCACAGCTTTTGGGAGAGCGCAGACATTCGCCATGGTCAAACAGATCCGCCCCAGGGATCAATACAACATTGCAGACATCCGCCATGGTCAAACAGATCCGCCCCAGGGATCAATACAACATTGCAGACATCCGCCATGGTCAAACAGATCCGCCCCATGGATCAAT
>CM031597.1:117966425-117968925 GCA_018398815.1 Conus ventricosus | reverse complement strand
ACTGACTGCTACCTGTGGATCGCCGGTACCCGTGGCTGCCGTGGACAATGCCAGAATCTGGCTGTGAACGGGGAACCTCAATGTGCAGCGTGATGCCAGTGCGTCTGAAATGGCACAGAAAATAAGACAACAAAAGAAAGCAAAAAAAAAAAAAAAAAAAAAGAGAGAAAAAAATGGAGCCATATTTCCAATTTATTTTTGGGGGTGAGTGGTAACGTCATCCAGTAAACGAGAATTATTTCTGTTCCAACCTTTCTTTATTTTTGGCTCGTCTTTAGAGCTCTAAAATCACCTGAAACCAACCGCATCCCGGCTGGAAGAAATGATCCGCCTCTGACATTGGATCTGAAGCTGTTGGGTGCACTTCATGTTTTCGTGTGTGAGTGTGTGTGTGTGTGTGTGTGTGTGTGTGTGTGTGTGTGTGTGTGTGTGTGTGTGTGCGTTGTTTTTTTCCTCTAGGAAACTGACACTGAAATTCTACAACCGCGCACTTCGTATTTGTACATTACGGGCTGTAAATAACTTCTGGGACACTGATCAGATCTGTGTACTTTGCACGCTGCTGGTCAGATGCTTAGTGTGTGTGTGTGTGTGTGTGTGTGTGTGTGTGTGTGTGTGTGTGTGTGTGTGTGTGCGTGCGCGTGTGTGTGTGCGTGTGCGTGCGTGTGTGTGTGTGTGCGTGCGTGCGTGCGTGCGTGCGTGTGTGTGTGTGTGTGTGTTCGCGCGCGCGCGCGCCCCAACGGTCTTCAAGACTCCGTGATAGGTAATAGATGAACGTGAATCATGTACCCTTTCACTGCCGGAGAGACAGAGAGGATTGTCACGCTGTAACAATCCGACCCAAAGAGAGGAATCGAACTCACGACCGTCAGCTGCGTGGGCTAACGCTCGGACCATTTGATTACAGGAGCCATCACTGTGCAGATGGTCTTCAAATGTGCCCTGGAATAATACCTGCAATATTCTTGGCCGGTTCAAAAGCGTGGTCACGCCTGATGAGGATTGGGGGAAGGTGGGATGGTGGGGGGTTGGGTGTGGAGGGGGGGGGGGGGGGGGGGGTCGCAGGTCGGGAGAGGAGTTAACACAAGGGTGAGCTTTTTTTTTTTTTTTTTTTTTGCTCTTTCGTCCTGTCCAGGTCAAGACTAAGAATAAGCTTAGAGACCTGTCGGCACCGTAATTCTTTTGAAGAAAAAAAAAGGATATACAGAAGATCAAAACTGCGCAAGCTGCAGATGATCCTGTAATCTACAACAGCCTTCAGCAGGTCATGGTTTGGGGGACACTGGAACATATCCAGCATGCACAGCCCCCGACAAGAAAGTTTACCAACTAAACTCATAAACTTAGGAGGAGGAGGAGGAGCTGGAGGAGGAGAAGGAAGAGGAGGAGGGAGCGAGGAAGAGGAGGAGTAGGAGGAGGAAACAAGGAAGAGGATGAGTGGGATAAGGATATAAGGAAGATAAAATAGAGCAGAAAGGAATGGGGTGACGTGGAGGGGGTGTGTGTGTGAAGGGAGTGAAGGGGCGGTGAGAAAGTAGAAAGTGGAGCAAGACGAAGAGGAGGAATGCTAAAGGAAGAAGAAGAAGAAAGAGGAGGAGGAGAAGAAGAAGAAGAAGAAGAAGAAGAAGAAGAAGAAGAAGAAGAAGAAAACGAAGAAAACGAAGGAGGAGGAGAAGGAGGGATTTGAAGAAGAAGAAGAAGAAGAAGAAGAAGAAGAAGAAGAAGTGGAGGAGAGGAGGAGGAGGAGGAGGAGGAAAAAGTGTGAGGAGGCATACAAGAAGAGAAGGAATAACCCAAAGGAAGAGAGGTGGGTGAAGTGGGGGTAAAGAGGTAGGCGTGGGTGGGGGTGGGAAGGGTCTTTGAGCAGTTGGGAAAAGGAGGTGAGATGGAAGGAGATGAAGAATTGACTACTGTAAGATGAAGTAAGTCGGCAAAGACAGGAGGTGAAGGAGAAGGATGAAAGGAAGAATGCAAATGATGAAACGAGTGGGACAGGGGTGAGGAAATAGGAAATATAGAAATAGTAAATGACGAGAGAGAGAGAGAGAGAGAGAGAGAGAGGGGGGGGGGGGGGAAGAGAGAGAGAGAGAGAGAGAGAGAGAGAGAGAGAGAGAGAGAGAGAGAGAGAGAGAAGACGCAGAGGAGGAGGTCCCTGGCATCATACTTTCCGTTTTACAGAATTCACATCATCAGCAGTACCACCAACAGAAAAAGAGAGCGCTTGATTGAAGACACCCACGACAGTGCCACCTGAAACACCATTCTAGATCTGCGTGCTGATCCGTACGTTGACAGGCTAAGTCGGATGATGCACCACACCCAAGCTTTCTGCATAATCCACACAAAGCAGCAGACAGGAGATTCCTTAACGGATCAGGATCCGCCCGACGCCTCCTGGAAGGCGCGGCTGATGGCCAGAAATCCGGACCGAACCGCACCCTGTCAAACCTAATCTGACCGTTTGTTGGGCGAAGTACGGAGGTCTGCAGGGTAGACAAAC
>CM031597.1:117961425-117963925 GCA_018398815.1 Conus ventricosus | reverse complement strand
CGACCTATGTGTGTGTGTGTGTGTGTGGGGGGGGGGGGGGGGAGTAATACTCAGTATCATTCATTCACAATCTTAGTCCCACAACAATACAGAGACTTTAGTTCCACAGCTGAACTGTAAACAAGCTTACGAATTCACGGCAAGAGTGGGAAAGAACTTGGAAAATGGAATTTCATCCCCAAAAGTGCCAAGTGTTGCGTATATGTAATAAACGCTCACCACTAGATCAGAATATTCTATTCATAATACTTTTCTTAAAGAAACCAATGCTGCAAAATATTTAGGCGTGATTATAGATAGTCGTCTCAAATGGAAAGAACATTACAATTTAGTATGTAAGAAAGCAAATAACATCTTAGCTTTCTTATACAGGAATATCAATGACTGCCCCCAAAAGGTTAAAGACGACTGCTACAAAACACTGGTTAGACCAGTACTGGAATATGGTTGCTCAGTCTGGGATCCTTACCATCTAAAGGACATTGATAACCTCGAAAAGATTCAGAAGAGAGCAGCACGGTTCGTAACAGGGAACCACATCAGAGAACAGGGGAATACTAGGAAGAACATGAGGAAATTAGAATGGAAACCCTTAGAAGAGAGAAGAGCTTTTATCAAACTTAACATCTTCTTCAAAGGCAGAGCTAAACTAATTGATATTCCAATGGAACAACTAGTATTGAATAAAAGTAGCACCAGGAGTGGCGGTCAATGTTTTCCATACCTGCATCAAATATTGACAGCCACTTACATTCATTTTATCCTAGTTCTGTACGGCTGTGGAACTCACTGCCGGGTGCCATCAAGATTGCCACAAATGCTGTCACGAGTTTGTCACGAGGCCTATGACGATTGACCCATCTAGGGTGGTGGAATTATTCATTTATTTATTGTCGTTGTTGTTGTCGTGTATCCGTCCCTTAATGTGGCTTGTGGTGCGTTTGCACCTTAATGTCGTTCAGCTCAGGTTAGGTTTGCTTTCTCTCTCTCTAATTCCACTGCCCGTGCAATTCATCCTGCAGGTTCACGGGTGGCTGGTACTTTTCTCTCGGACTGGCTGTCTCTATCGGCCTCTCACCTGTCTTTTTACCTGCCGCACGTGCAGCATTCCTCTTGGCTTGAGGTATTCTCACTCTGTGACGTAGCGTGGCATGTTGGCTGCCATCGCTTAGGCAGGTTTTCTCTTCACTCGAGCGGAAGATGTCCCTGGGAGCGCCTGCTCCGGTTATGGTTCTCTACCACTTCGTCGAAGGTACGGTCGGTACCTTCATTCCTACAGTCGGCCTGAAGGGGAGGGACATCACATCACGTCATCTCTTTTCCGCATCTGCTCTGCTGGTCCTCTCGACTGGACAGAGGGCAGAGAGTCGCTTGACCCACCACTTTTGGGTCACCCACGGGTAGCTGGTAAGCATCAGTTTCGTGGTTTGTTTGTTTTTGCTGTTGTTAGCCGGCTAATTCTTCTCTTTTGCGCAATTTCTTTTGGTTTTCAAAATTATAAAAGAAATATTGTTTGAGACCACTTTTTCTGGTTAATTCAATCTTTAACCTGGCCAGTCAAAATTATATCCAAAAGTCTTTCTCCTTTTTATGCATCTGGTGACGCGGTGGTCGGCGGGGATGGGGGGAGAACCTGGTGATTCAGGGTTGGAACTTGCTTGGTCTCGCTCGTCCGCCCCTGTCACAATCGCCGGTCTCTTATTCTTCGGCCACCGTCTGTTTGTGTTTGCAAGGGGAACGAGTGTTTTGTGTTTGCGAGCGCGCGTACGCGTGATTAGTCGTTTGGATGCGTGGTTGGAGAATTGTTATTTTTGAAATGTTACTATAAAATGGGGATAATCGTGCCATTGAATTATGATTATTTGCAATTGTGGTGGCAGTTATAAAGCAATGGTTGCTGTATTAGTTCAGTTCCTAAGAAAGGAAAATGTTGAACGTGAGTGAGGGAAGGATGAAGATATAAATTGCTATTCGGTTGTTTAGCCTGTTAATGTAATCTCTTACCTGCTTCGTGTGAGGAGACCTTTAGTGAACATTCCTCATTTGGTTTGTTTATTGTGTTATGCTCAGGTCTGTGTTGAGTTGGTGTTACTAATGTATTCAGCAAACACCTCCCCTCGCCCACCATGCGAGTGGCTGTTAGGATTAAGCAGCAAATTTCAGACCGTACTGACTGCGGGGTTCCAGTACCCTTTCTTCTTTCCTTCCAGTTCCTTCCGTGTTCTCTCCTCCCGGGGGTTTCACCCGAAGCTTGCGCTGTTGGGGCCGCGCAGTGTGAGGAGCGCGTGGACTTCGCTGGATGGTCCTAACCCCTGTCCGGACCTTCAGCGACAACGCCTCGTCCCACGGGACGCGTTCTCCACTGCCCTCGGACTTCCTACAGCCCATGTCACCAGTGTGGTTCGCTCTGTGTCGTGCAATTTGGGTGTGTGTGTGTGTCGGGGGTGTCGGCATTGAAAGACTCTGTTCGGGAACAGACCCGGTTTGGGGCACCTGAGTC
>CM031597.1:117946425-117956425 GCA_018398815.1 Conus ventricosus | reverse complement strand
CAAGGTACAAGCCAGGTGGTTCCATGGCCATCAAGGTACAAGCCAGGTGGTTCCATGGCCATCAAGGTACAAGCCAGGTGGTTCCATGGCCATCAAGATAAAAGCCAGGTGGTTCAATGGCCATCAAGGTACAAGCCAGGTGGTTCCATGGCCATCAAGGTACAAGCCAGGTGGTTCCATGGCCATCAAGGTACAAGCCAGGTGGTTCCATGGCCATCAAGGTACAAGCCAGGTGGTTCCATGGCCATCAAGATACAAGCCAGGTGGTTCCATGGCCATCAAGGTACAAGCCAGGTGGTTCCATGGCCATCAAGGTACAAGCCAGGTGGTTCCATGGCCATCAAGATACAAGCCAGGTGGTTCCATGGCCATCAAGGTACAAGCCAGGTGGTTCAATGGCCATCACGGTACAAGCCAGGTGGTTCCAAGCAGATTGATTAAAATCAAAGGAAAGGGACTATTTGGCTGCTTCGAGCTGGCGCAAAGATAGGGTCATGAGTGAGTGCAAAGGCCTGAAATGTGACGTCAACTAAGGGGAAGGTCATGCGTTCGAAGATTGTTTGTGATTTCATCGGTGACCCCCCCCCCCCCCCCCCTCCCCCCTCCCTACCCTAAACAAGGGAAATAATTGGTTGAGAGTATTTCTTTTGATTAATTATCAGTTACATTAAATGCTGGCTCAAATTTATGAAGGCCTCCAAACGCTTACAGGGATTATAGCCTGTTGTGTTCCAGTGCAAAATCCGAATTGTGGCGTGTGGTCTGTGAGCGAGCAATGGGAAAGTGCCGAAAAGGAGAAGAGGAAAAGCGTAGCAGATGCCACTGAGAGTGGTACCATCTTACAGCGCTTTTCTTTGGAAGTTGAAGAACCTCATTTCTCTCTTTGTCCCATCATTTCTTGGCAGCACAAGCCGCATGGCATTATGGAATACTAGGCTTTTAAGAACGAACATCCCCAGCATCAAACAATTTGTCTGATCTCTTCTCTTCGTACTGTGAGGATACTAAGTCTACTGTGCTATTACCCAAAATAATTTAGATCTTTCGTTATCTCTGTATTCGCTGCTTTTACTTTTTAGACTCTCTCTCACTCTCTCTCTCTCTCTCTCTCTCTCTCTCTCTCTCTCTCTCTCTCTCTCTCTCTCTCTCTCTCTCTCTTACACACACACACACACACACACACACACACACACACACACACACACACACACACACACACACACACTAATACTTTCAATTTAATAAAATCAGTCATGTGAAGAGCAGATAGCATCTGTCGGTCTCTTTCATGACCGGAGACGATCGGTTTCGCAGAATTCCTCCTCAGACATGAAACTAAACGAGCGGAAGAGCAGGACCTATCCTTTGGCTTTGGTACCCATTTCCATCCTCCCTGGATGCCTTACGGTCATTGTCATTCCTTTGCAGTGATCCACACTGATGCTTTTTTGTTGTTGTTGTTGTCGTTGCTGAAAAGAGAAAGCTGGAACAGGAAACCGCAGAACTAAAGGGGCTGTCGGCACAGCTGCTGATCAACAACTGCTCTCCCTTTCCTTTCACTCGTCGCTTGGCACTTATGTACTCTGTGTGTGTGTGTGTGTGTGTGTGTGTGTGTGTGTGTGTGTGTGTGTGTGTGTGTGTGCACGTGCACACACTCCAATTGAACGTCTATTCACATAGTATGATTTCATACAAACAAACAAAAAGAAAGAACGAAACAAAAACTACAAATAGAAAGAAAGGAAGAACGAAAGAAAGAAAGGAGGGGAAAAAGATACATAGAAAGAATAAAAGAAAGAAAGAAAGAAAGAAAGAAGAAAGAAAGAAAGAAAGAAAGAAAGAATTAGTGAAAGAAGGAAGGAAATAATAAATGAACGAACGAAAGAAAGAAAGAAAAAAAAAGGAAAGCGGGTATTAATGTATGAGGTAAATGATGACCGGAGATAGCTGAGCCGATATTGATGTGCAAAAACCAGTGAAAATTAACAATGCATTAACACAATCACACATATCCAAGGCAAACGTCAAGCTGAACTATGAAATAAATGTTCACAAATTGTAAACACTAATGAAAAAGAAAATTCATATCTGTTTCTACCAAATCGTCTCAGAAATTTGGTAAAGAAGATTTTAAAAATTGTGAGAAATTGATTTTATTTTCTTCGTAGAAGTATGTAATAACTATGCTAATGCATTGCATTCACACCTGTGTGCAGAGGGATACGGGTGCACCTCGATAGCTCCCGACACCAATAGATCCCTAACCCTAACCCTAACCCTTTGCGGGGATCTACCGATGCGGGGATCTATCGGTGCGGGGATCTATCGGTTCGGTGCGGGGATCTATCGGTGCGGGGATCTATCGGGATGACCCCGAGGGATACTACCTGTCCTATATTTCGTGTGTTCTGGTGCGACTGAGGTGGTACATTTGTTTCCATTTCAACTGTATTGACAGGAACGTTGTTTGACCTGTGTCCACACTCCTGCTGAATTTGTCTCCATTCGATTCCATGAAGCCTTCTACAATAACCTCTACATTTCCTAAACAAAACGTGGCTATCTCAAATTCCATGGCACCGCTCGACTCATCTGCCCTCCCTTTTCTTCCCGCTCTGTCCACCCATTTATTACCAGAAGAATCTAGATCAGAGGGCACTTAGTAAAAAGTAACAACACTTATTCCATAGGTATTATATGCAAATTATCAAATTTGTAGTTATTATGATAGATGTTTCCTTATCCTCTGAAGTCCAAAGCGCGTATAACACCAGTTTAGAATTCACACATTGGTAGTTCGTCCATTCCTTCAACGTTCCCTTGAAGATGTGTGGAACGGAACACCACGAGTAAGTTTATATGCCTTACAGCCTGTACCCTGTAACATCTCGATCAGGTATCGGGGTACACCAGTGACTTGATGCATGTCGGAATCATGAAAATAAATAATTTTCGCAATGTCACATTTGTCTTCCTGTTCGAAGTGACGGTCTTGACGAAATTTTGAAGGTGACGTCTTATTGATGTCATCGCTCTTTCTACACGTTTGAACTGATTTCTGACGGCCCTATTGAAAGCCTATGTGTGTGTAAACTTTTGCTCACTAGATTGTGGCACTGACTTCACAACAATCGCATTGCCCGCAGGCTGAAGTCTCGTTGTTTGCAGTTTGGTGAATTGGCTTTGTTCTCAGAAGGTTGTTTTGATCGGAGAAGATACTCGATCGCATAATATGTTAACAATGCCATGCAGTTCTTTGAAATTCGCAATATAGGCTATTGATTTCCGTGGGCCTTTTCGGTTTTGCTCCTTGACCTAGACGTTCACCTCCACTGGCCTTATTGAGGTCCCCGAAGGGCTACGCTGAATTGACTATAGAAAGTTTTTCTTTTTCCTTTGACCTTAATTTTTTTTTCTACGCTGAATTGACTATAGAAAGTTTCTCTTTTCCCTTTCACCTTTTTTTTTTCTTTACCGACTCCTTTTTCGGAGTAGTAATATATCGACCTCCTGAACTTTCAGGTCGGGTGAAAACTTATTAGATGTAATTTTCAGCTATTAGGTATGCCCACCATCTTTTCTCTCTCTCTCTCTCTCTCTCTCTCTCTCTCTCTCTCTCTCTCTCTCTCTCTCTGTGTGTGTGTGTGTGTGTGTGTGTGTGTGTGTGTGTGTGTGTGCGTGTGTGTGTGTGTGTGTGTGTGTAGGTGTGCGCTTGCGCCCAAGTGTGTTTGGAGGAACGATGCCTGTAACTGTGCTAACAAATGTGTGAATGCTAGCAAGCACACCGAGCATTCATATCCATATTCTACAGATATACCCCTCGGGAAGTAGGATAGCTCATCCGATTTTCTAGGGAGTGGTCTTCATTTACTTATCTGGAAGGTCTTCTCTTTAGCTCTTAACGAGGGGCCAGTGGAGGCCTGATGAGCTCTTCATAGGGACCGAAACAGCTGTTATTTGCTGATCCAGTGACTTCGCCATGGGAGAAATGATTGACTTACAGAGCAGTCCCTACTATCACTCTTTCACCTCGCCATGGGACAGTTTTGACAATCGCTTCAGTTTGTTTACAAAGTACAGGTATAAATCCATACACACGCGTGCGCGCACGTACGTACGCACGCACGCACGCACGCGCAACTGATCGCGCTTACACTTACACACGCACGCACGCACACACACACACACACACACACACAACACACACACACACACACACACACACACACACACACACACACACACACACAACACAACACAACACAACACAACACAACACAACACACGCACGCACGCACGCACGCACGCACGCACGCACACGCACGCACGCACGCACGCACGCCACACACACACACGCACGCACGCACGCACACACGCGCACACACACACACACACACACACACACACACACACACACACACACACACACACACACACACACACTCACTACACACACACACACACACACACACACACACACACACACACACACACACACACACACACACACCACACACACACACACACACACACACACATACACACTCCCTTGAGTATGCATACTGCCTCTTTCCCATGTGGGAGAAAAGAAAGGTTCCATGATTCGCTTCTGATGTTGATAGCGTGGCCCGGTATGCCAGCTGTCGGTTTTTGCAGTAGCTCGTAAAAAAATATTAGAGGGTTAGAGCAGGTATAGCCAGTACAGCCACTCATGCATACGAGCTGCTATCATTCTGATGGTGCGTGCAATATGGCATTGAATGCTTCGCATCTCTGCCCTTTACGCACTCTAGGGATCACAGACATGAATGTCGATGCTAGGGATACATGAACAGTGTTCATGGCTTTGTTGACACAAATAACCATCGCAAGGCTGCTTTCTTAGAGTGTTTACTATGATCATTGCCGAGGTGGATGTCGACGTCAAATATCAAACATTTATCAACTGTAGTAACAGTACCAGTCGCAGCAGCGACTCTCTCTCTCTCTCTCTCTCTCTCTCTCTCTCTCTCTCTCTCTCTCTCTCTCTCTCTCTCTCTCTCTCATGTTGCCTTTATTGATTTTGAGAAGGCTTTTGATTCAGTTAACAGGACGTTATTATGACCTGTGCTGTTGAAAAACGGTATTCATGGGAAACTGTATAAATTTGTTTTAAGTATGTATGAATGTGTAAAGGCAAGAGTGCGATCTGGTGCAGCGTTAACAGACTACATTAAATGTACATCTGGTGTGAAACAGGGTGATGTTTGCAGCCCTGTTTTGTTTTCCTTATTTATTAATGAACTGACTCAGGAAATCACACAACGTGGAAGGCACGGTGCAAATTTTATAAACGACGTTCTAGAGATTTTCATTCTTCTCTTTGCTGATGATGTGGTCTTGTTATCAGAAACAGTGATTGGGTTACAGACTCAGTTAAATATTTTACAAGGAGTTGCTGCTTCATTACAGTTAAAAGTCAACATGGCAAAAAGCAACATAATTGTATTTAGGAAGGGAGGATATCTTGCGGCGAGAGAAAGATGGACATACAATGGATCTTTGATACCTGTTGTTAATGCATATAAATATCTTGGTATCTACTTCTCCACCCGTTTGAGTTTTGCCTTTGCTTGCAAGGATTTAGCTAGTAGGGCAAAAAGTGCATTATTGTGTATTATGAAAAAATTGTCATTGCTAAATAACGATTCCCTTACTTTGTTTTTGAAACTATTTGATTGCCAAATTCAACCTGTGATACAGTACGGGGCTGAAATATGGGGCCTTGATGCTGCTGCTGTGCACTGTGAATAAATCCATCTTTTTGCTCTAAAGAAGTTTCTGGGGGTATCGTTGCAAACGCCAAATGATTTGGTATATGGTGAAACGTCTAGATATCCCATGTATTTGAATTCTGTTGTGAAATGTGTTCGATATTGGTTAAAAATTGTTCAGATGGAGGATCACAGATTGCCACTCAAAGCGTATAGAATGTTGTTAGACTTGGATAATAGAGGAAAGAAAAACGGGGTGACAAATGTGCGGATGAAATTGTATGCGTATGGTTTCGGTTTTGTATGGATGAACCAAGGTTGTGGTGATATAAATGTTTTTATTCGGGTATTCCGAGAAAGATTAATTGATTGTAGTTGGCAAAACTGGAATTCACATGTGCAGAACAGTACCAGATTTGAATTTTATAGAGCGTTTAGTCATTTACGCTGTATACCTGTTTATATGTCAGTGAAAATAGACAAACATATAAAACGTATCATGACTAAGTTCAGATTTGGTGTGTCTGATATTGCTTCTCATTATTTTCGCTACAGGCAGTCACGTGATACAAGTCTGATTTGTCGATTGTGTCGAAATTCGAAAGAAGATGAAATCCATTTTGTATTAACTTGTCCAGTATTACAAGACCTCAGAGACCAATTCCTACCACAAAAATATTTCAAGAATCCTTGTTTTTTTAAATTAGTTTTGTTAATGTCATCATCAAATGAGAATACAGTTAAACAGTTGGCTATTTATCTATATAAAGCATTTCAGAGGCGAAGTGTTTATGTAACATGATCAAGTCAGTGTCAATCTGCGACATGAATCACAATGTATATCCCCATTCTAAGGGGCTAAGGCCTTTATGAATAAACTATTTGAGTCTTGAGTCTCTCTCTCTCTCTCTCTCTCTCTCTCTCTCTCTCTCTCTCTCTCTCTCTCTCTCTCAGCGACTCTCTCTCTCTCTCTCTCTCTCTCTCTCTCTCTCTCTCTCTCTCTCTCTCTTCTCTCTCTCTCTCTCTCTCTCATCTCTGTGTTGTTGTTGTTGTTTGTTTGTTTCTTTATTTGTTTTGCACACGCGTTTACGCCAGTGCTTTTTAGAAATTTTATCTCCTGACCATCCACCTTAACCGAACCCTAACCTGAGACTAAACCGATCTCTCAGCAAACCTAAGCCTAACCCCATAACTAATCTTTGGCTATAAATATGTTTATATAATGTTACGCACCCACACCCACACACCCATGCCCACCCACCAATCTACACACACATACACACACACACACACACACACACACACACACACACACACACACACACACACACACATACACGCACGCACGCACGCACGCACGCACGCACGCACGCACGCACGCACGCACGCACGCACGCACGCACGCACACACACACACACACACACACACACACACACACACACACACACACACACACACACACACACACACAGATACGCATATACTCATACGCACACACACGCATCGACCCCAATACACGTACATTAACACGTGCGTGCAGACACTGAGCACGGGCGCAACGAATACACATACTTCGCTACATTGTGTCTTGATGTTGCCTCCTTGGTCGTCTCGGCGATGAGTGACATGACTTAACTGTTGAATATATTTGTGTGTGTGTGTGTGGGAAAGAGAGAGAGAGAGAGAGAGAGAGAGAGAGAGAGAGAGAGAGAGAGAGAGAGAGAGAGAGAGAGAGAGAGAGAGAGAGAGAGAGATTCACCCAGTAGATAACCAAATCCGAAATCACACAGAAGGAGAGCTGTAGTTAAAATGGTTTAATTGTGGTGCGGTATATGAATAGAGCATCATCCGTCACCGCACGGGGTTCCTTTCGAAACCCCGGTAACGTTTCGGGGTTACGTCAAGATACGTCTAACGGTCCGCCTTCGGACTTTCCACGGCATTCCTATCTCCAACTCACTCAGACCAAAGACTGTACGCCCTCCGTAGGGCGAACTATATTTGCTCAGACATCCTCCATCCTTTCTTCACTGCCTAACCATCACCCCCACCGCCCTTGCCTCCCACCTACACGCTTGAAATCCTCAGCCCACCCGCCCTTTCCGCTTTCCCCTCCCCCTCCCCTCCCCACACACGTAGCAGGTTACTTCAGACAACTCGATCTTCCACTCCTGTCTTGGGAGATGAGATACGGCCGTTTCAGCAGATAAGACAGTTCACTTTCGCTTTCATCAAGGAGGTGTCACTGCGGGCAGGAGTAGTCCATACACTCCACAGGATACCAGGAACGAACAAGACTGCAGGCGCGTGGTTGAACGTGCTGACCCCTGACGCATTTTGGGCTCTCAATACAGACGATTGCCAAGAACTATCTACCATTGCAGACAACTGCCCGCCTCTCTCCCTTGAGTGATGATGTATGACTGCTTTTGCAGATTATGGCGCTGACACAAAGAAAGCTGTTTTCGACGAAGTTATTGAAGAGGATCTGAAATGCCCCAACCACTACAAGAAGCATGTAGGACTGATGTTCTTTGTCCTTAGAACAACAACAACAAAAAAAGTCTCAGGAAAAGACAGGAATTCATCCTACCCCTCTCTCGATCCGCACTTCCAGACGTTTCATTTTGCGCTGGTAAATTTGAGCGCTCGGTACGCTCACGCTGAGAAAAAGAGACAGCGGCAATGCTACTAGACGTAGCATTCTTTGGCAGTCTTTGCCAAGGTAGTGCTGTTACTGCATCGGTCATAGAGATTTCGTCTGTGTGCTGGTTTGCTTGTTTGTCCGTTACCGTATCGTGCTTACCCTTTCAAAAGAATACTGAGAATAACAGCTTCATTAAGAGCAGTATCCTTCCATACCAGGGAGAAAAAAAAATCTTCTCAAGCAATTTTAAGAAACTTAACTGAAAGACATTTTAAAAGTAATTCTCAGCATGTTTCATTCAATGCCCATCTTGCGCCGAATTCCAGAAGATAAGTTATCGCTTGTTCTTCATTTTCATATTCCTGAATGTTGTATAGCTTGCCTGAAGAAGACCTGAAGAAGAGGTCGAAACGCGTTGTGTTTTATCTGGTTTATCCATGTTAACTGGCGGAGTTACTCAGAATCACTTTCACAATTTGTGTCAGTTTCCGCCCGCAGTCACCTCACTTTGAAATCAACAGAGAGATTAAATAGAGCCAAGAGACACATCCATGAAACGTTTGTGCGGATCCATGATCTGGATCAAAGCTTGGATCCAGGATTCGTTCGACCTTGGCAGAGGTCTACGCTTCCCCGAGGGTCCATCTCCACGTAATGACGTCACGTTCACCTCCAAAGGTGCAGAGGTATTTTAAAAAAAAATCCTCAGCCAAAGTTTTGTTCTGATGCGTGATCGTCAATGGTCTTTTTCAGAAGCTGTAAACATGTTAGGAACGTTGCTCCTCTTTGAAGTTGAAACATTGCTTTTTTTTGTGTTTTTGTTTTTTAATCATTGCTCACCTAGTTAGTTCAGATTGTTTCTTCAGATATTCACGACTGCTTAGAAAGAAACCATTCTGACGGATTCCGCTGATGATTGTAGGTAACTGTGCTGTTTTTGGTCTGACGGATTCCGCTGATGATTGTAGGTAACTGTGCTGTTTTTGGTCTGACGGATTCCGCTGATGATTGTAGGTAACTGTGCTGTTAATTTGATGGTTAAGAACTTCGTTTTCTGACGGATTCCGCTGATGATTGTAGGTAACTGTGCTGTTTTTGGTGGTTCGTATTTATTTGTCTGTGTTTTTTTGGTCTAGTTCGCTTTTGTATACGTGCTGTTTGAACATCGACGATTCGCTGATGATGTATGTAATGTTTTTTGTTATGTTTGTTGCTGTTTGTTGTGCTTTTTTGCATTTCTAGTCATGTATGTTGTATGTTGTATGTATGACATGTCATGTGAATTATAATGATTTGTCTGTATGTATGCTGCTGTAGGTACAAATCTATGTCGTAGTCTCTATGTGTGTAGCATGTATATGTATAATGTATTACATGTATGTATGTATGTATGTATGTATGTATGTAAAGTATGTATGTATATGTATGTATGTATGTATGCAGGCATTTGTGTGCACGTGTGTACATATGTGTATGTACGTACGTACGTACGTATGCATGCATGTATGCATGTATGTATGTATGTATGTAGTATGTATGTATGTATGTATGTATGTATGTATGTATGTATGTATGTATGTATGTATGTATGCATGTATA
>CM031597.1:117933757-117938757 GCA_018398815.1 Conus ventricosus | reverse complement strand
ACGATAGTGCTATACAATACCCACTGTCCGTTGTACACTGTACGATAGTGCTATACAATACACACCGTCCATTGTACCCTGTAAGGTAGTGATATACAATACCCACTGTCCATTGTACCCTGTAAGGTAGTGCTATACAATACCCACTGTCCATTGTACCCTGTCAGGTAGTGCTATATAATACCCACTGTCCATTGTACCCTGTAAGGTAGTGCTATACAATACCCACTGTCCATTGTACCCTGTAAGTGTAGTACTATACAATACCCACTGTCCATTGTACCCTGTAAGGTAGTGCTATACAATACCCACTGTCCATTGTACCCTGTAAGGTAGTGCTATACAATACCCACTGTCCATTGTACCCTGTAAGGTAGTGCTATACAATACCCACTGTCCATTGCACCTGAAATATGGTGTAATACAATACCCAATGTCCATTGTGACCTGTAAGACGGTGCTATATATAGCAGCCACCGTCTATTTACCTTGTACTTTGGTGCTATACAATACCCATTGTCCATTGTACCGTGTACGATGGTGTTATGCAATACTAACTGTCCATTGTAGCCTGTAAGATGGTGCTATGCAATACATACTGTCTATTGTACCCTGTACGATGGTGCTATACAATACCTACTGTCTATTGTACCCTGTAAGATGGTGCAATACAATACCCACTGTCTATTGTACCTGTAAGATGGTGCTACATAATACCCACTGTCCATTGTACCCTGTACGATTGTGCTATGCAATACGTACTGTCTATTGCACCTGTACGATGGTGCTATGCAATACGTACTGTCCATTGCACCCTGTAGGATGGTGCTATGCAATACGTACTGTCTATTGCACCCTGTACGATGGTGCTATAAAATACCCACTGTCTATTGTACCCTGTAAGATGGTGCTATACAACACCCACTGTCTATTGGACCCTGTAAGGTGATGCTATACAATACCCACTGTCTATTGTACCCAGTAAGATGATGCTATACAATAACCACTGTCTATTGTACCCTGTACGATGGTGCTACACAATATCCACTGTCTATTGTACCCTGTACGATGGTGCTACACAATATCCACTGTCTATTGTACCCTGTACGATGGTGCTATACAATACCCACTGTCCATTGTACCCTGTAAGATGGTGCTATACAATACCCACTGTCCATTGTACCCTGTAAGACGATGCTATACAATACCCACTGTCCATTGTACCCTGTAAGATGGTGCTATACAATACCCACTGTCCATTGTACCCTGTAAGATGGTGCTATAACAATGGCACTGTCCATTATACCCTGTCAGATGGGATATACAATACCTACTGTCCCATTATACAATGTACGATGACGCTATAACAATACCCATCATCCATTGTACCCTGTAGCATGGTGTTATACAATACCTACTGTCCATTGTGCCCTGTAAGATGGTATTATATCAATACCCATTGTCCATTATACCACGTCAGATGGTGCTATAGAATACCCACTATCCATTGCACCCAGTGAAATAGTGCTATACAATACCCACTGTCCATTGTGACCTGTACTATGGTGCTATACAATGCCCACAGTCCGTTGTGACATGTACTATGGTGTTATACAATGCCCACAGTCCGTTCTGACCTGTACGATGGTGCTATACAATACCCACTGTCCATTGTGACCTGTAAGATAGTGCTATACAATACCCACTGTCCGTTGTATCCTGTAAAGTGAGTTATATAATTCCTAGTGTCCGTTGTACCCTGTAAGATGGTGCTATACAATACCCACTGTCCCCTCGTACCCTGTAAAGTGATGCTATATAATTCTAGTGTCCATTGTACCATGTAAGATGGTGCTAGACAATACGACTTCAATTGTACCCTGTAAGATGGTGTTATACAATACCTAGTCTCCATTCTAACCCTCTAAAATGGTGTTAGACAATACAACTGTACATTAAACATTGTAAGGTCGGCTAGACAACATCACTGTCCATTGTACCCTGTACGATGGTGCTATGCAATACCCATCATTCATTGCACCATGTAGCATGGTGTTATACAATACCTACTGTCCATTGAACCCTGTGAGATGGTATTACAACAATACCCATTGTCCATTATACATGTCAGGTTGTGCTATAACAACACCCACTGTCCATTGTACCCTGTAAGATGATGCTATACAATACCCACTGTCCCATTGTACCCTGTAAGATGTTGCTATACAATACCCACTGTCCATTGTACCCTGTAAGATGATGCTATACAATACCCACTGTCCATTGTAGCCTGTAAGATGATGCTATAACAATACCCACTGTCCATTGTAGCCTGTAAGATGATGCTATACAATACCCACTGTCCATTGTACCATGTAAGATGGTGCTATACAATACCCACTGTCCATTGTACCCTGGGAAATGGTACTATTACAATACCCACTGTCCATTGTACCCTGTAAGATGATGCTATACAATACCACACTGTTCATTGTACCATGTAAGATGGTGCTATACAATACCCCTGTCCATTGTACCCTGTACGATAATGCTATACAATGCCCACTGTCCATTGTACCCTGTAAGATGATGCTATACAATACCTACTGTCCATTGTACCCTGTAAGATGATGCTATACAATACCCACTGTCCATTGTACCATGTACGATGGCGCTATACAATACCCACTGTCCATTGTACCCTGTAAGATGGTGCTATAATACCCACTGTCCATTGTACCCTGTAAGATGGTGCTATACAATGGCACTGTCCATTATACCCTGTCAGATGGTATATACAATACCTACTGTCCATTATACAATGTACGATGACGCTATACAATACCCATCATCCATTGTACCCTGTAGCATGGTGTTATACAATACCTACTGTCCATGTACCCTGTAAGATGGTATTATATCAATACCCATTGTCGATTATACCACGTCAGATGGTGCTATAGAATACCCACTATCCATTGCACCCAGTGAAATAGTGCTATAACAATACCCACTGTCCATTGTGACCTGTACTATGGTGCTATACAATGCCCACAGTCCGTTGTGGCATGTACTATGGTGTTATACAATGCCCACAGTCCGTTGTGACCTGTACGATGGTGCTATACAATACCCACTGTCCATTGTGACCTGTAAGATAGTGCTATACAATACCCACTGTCCGTTGTACCCTGTAACGTGATGTTATATAATTCCTAGTGTCAGTTGTACCCTGTAAGATGGTGCTATACAATACCCACTGTCCATTGTACCCTGTAAAGTGATGCTATATAATTCCTAGTGTCCATTGTACCCTGTAAGATGGTGCTAAACAATACGACTTCCATTGTACCCTGTAAGATGGTGTTATACAATACCTAGTCTCCATTCTACCCTCTAAGATGGTGTTAGACAATACAACTGTACATTAAACCTTGTACGTTGGTGCTAGAAAACATCACTGTCCATTGTACCCTGTACGATGGTGCATATGCAATACCCATCATTCATTGCACCATGTAGCATGGTGTTATACAATACCTACTGTCCATTGAACCTTATGAACATGGTATTACAACAATACCCATTGTCCATTATACCTTTCAGGTTGTGCTATACAATACCCACTGTCCATTGTACCCTGCGAAATGGTGCTATACAATACCCACTGTCCATTGTACCCTGTAAATGATGCTATACAATACCCACTGTCCATTGTAACCCTGTACGATGATGCTATACAATACCCACTGTCCATTGTACCATGTAAGAGGATGCTATACAATACCCACTGTCCACAGTACCCTGTGAGATGATGCTGTACAATACCCACTGTCCATTGTACCCTGTAAGATGATGCTATACAATACCGACTGTCCATTGTACCCTGTCAGATGGTGTTATACAATACCACTGTCCATTGTACCCTGTAAGATGATGCTATACAATACCACTGTCCATTGTACCCTGTAAGATGATGCTATACAATAACCCACTGTCCATTGTACCCTGTAAGATGATGCTATAAAATGCCACTGTCCATTGTACCCTGTAAGATGATGCTATACAATACCCACTGTCCATTGTACCCTGTAAGATGATGCTATACAATACCACTGTCCATTGTACCCTGTAGATGATGCTATACAATACCCACTGTCCATTGTACCCTGTAAGATGGCGCTATACACATACCCACTGTCCATTGTACCCTGTAAGACGATGCTATACAATACACACTGTCCATTGTCCCCTGCGAAATGGTGCTATACAATACCCACTGTCCATTGTACCCTGTAAGATGATGCTATACAATACCACTGTCCATTGTACCCTGTAAGACCATGCTATACAATACCCACTGTCCATTGTACCATGTCCGATGGTGCTTATATAATACCCACTGTCCATTGTACCTTGTAAGATGATGCTATACAATACCCACTGTCCATTGTACCCTGTAAGATGATGTTAAACAATAATCACTGTCCATTGTACCCTGTACTATGATGCTATGCAATACCTACTGTCCATTGTACCATGTAAGATGATGCTATACAATACCCACTGTCCATTGTACCCTGTACGATGATGCTATACAATACCCACTGTCCATTGTACCCTGTAAGATGATGATATACAATACCCACTGTCCATTGTACCATGTAAGATGATGCTATACAATACCCACTGTCCATTGTACCCTGTACGATGGTGCTATACAACACCCACTGTCCATTGTACCCTGTAAGATGATGCTATACAATACCCACTGTCCATTGTGTCCGGTAAGATGGTGCTATATAATACCCACTGTCCAGTGTACCCTGTAAGATGGTGCTATATAATACCCACTGTCCATTGTACCCTGTAAGATGATGCTATACAATACCACTGTCCATTGTGCCCTGTAAGATGATGCTATACAATACCCACTGTCCATTGTACCCTGTAAGATGGTGCTATACAATACCCACTGTTCATTGTACCCTGTAAGATGA
>CM031597.1:117918757-117926257 GCA_018398815.1 Conus ventricosus | reverse complement strand
TTTTTTGTTTCTTTTTGACCATTCATACCTACCCAAAACTATAATTTTTAATTAAGCGACAATCCATCGAAACGCAGCCTAATTAACGAAAGAGAGAGAGAGAGAGAAGAAAAAGAAGAGAAGAGAGAAGAGAGAGAGAGGAAGAGAAGAGAAATATAATTCCTTTTTTCAACCAAAATATCACATGCTAAACATTGCTAAATTTAAATAAAGGCAATACATCAAATGTCAACGTAACCCCCAACACACTTTTACCCTTCCAGTTACAGTGCTCGAAGAAATCAAGTTTTAAAAGACACAATCAATTAGGAAATGCACCAAAAAAACCAGGCCACACGCTTTCTCATAATAATTTCAATCTTTAATAAAACCATAGAACCATATCTCCCTTTTTCATTATCTGTTTTTGAAAACACAGGGGAAAGAAACGGCGAAACTTTTAATATGCACAAAACGGGGGTGTCCATGTAAGTATTTTTCCCTAATAGCAATGGTCTGCGGAAATGTGTTTATTTTTCCCGGGGATTCTGAAATTTTGAGTACATCGGAAATTTTGGGAAGGAATTCCAAACCACCTACCTGAGTAACTAAGTTTGATTAAATAGATCTATTCTAGGGTGGGAACCGAATTTTGGGTTGAATCCCTTTTTAGCAAAAATTTTGGACTAAGATTTGGGTGTAAACCGATGAAATTTTTTTTTGCTTTAGAAATTTTTTGACAGCAAACTTTTCCTGTAACAAGAGCCCCCGTTTTAAAAATCCCCTTCACTAAGACTAGATTTTTTAATAGGACGCTTTAAGGGCCTTTTGTAACACCTAAGATTTTTCATGATTACACTAGCAAATCAAATATGTTAAACAATAATTATTGAAGAGAAACATTGCGGTAGGAAAAATTTCCGGGCATAAAGGGTTAAAAAATGCTTAATCTTGCACACAAATATTTTTTGTCGGTTTTGGGATTACAAAACTCAAAGGGTGATAAGACAAAAAAGTTTATTAAACATTACGCCTAAACCGAGGGCTTCCCACTTCATTTTCCTGATTATTGATAAAACAATGGGGCTGTGTTTTTTATTTTTTTCTTCTCTCCCTTGTTTTATCAATTAGTTTTTGTTTGTTGGGATTCAGGACAAGTGATTTACATTGCACCAATTATTTTAAAACACATTCTTCTGTAATAAGTAAAACATTTTCCAAACGGACTATTTTTATGGACAAGGGACATCACAAAAGAGTTCCAGAATCCTCATAAAAGAGGAGATCTTTAATAAACTGAGAACAGCAACGGACCTAACACAACCCTGGGGAAAAGCCAGTTGGATGGGTATTTCTCGATAAATTGTTGTTGACACAAACGTTTTGTTGACGATCTTCAAAATGATTTTCTTTTTTTGGGGAAGGAATTTCCTGTTTCCCAAAAATAATAAAACTTCCTCAAAACATTTTGGTGGTCAATTACATCAAAAGCCTTTGCAAAATCACAAAACAGTGCGCCACAATATTATCTCTTTAAAACACGGGCACCATTGATTACTGGTTTGAACGCTATGACAAAATGATTTTTCCCCTGAAACCTATTGGTTTTTTTTTAGTGGGTTGGAGGAGTCAAAAGGGGCAAAATTTTATTTAGGGTTTTTTTCCAAGGGCTTACAGAACTGCAAAATGGATATAGGTCTGTATTCGATGTTCAGATTTGCTCCGGATTTAAAAATGGGTATTACTTTGCAATTTTAAACTGAGGGGGAAAGTGACTTTTACAACATAAATTGTAATGTAGGAAGAGTTCACATAAAACGGGTGCGATAGTTTCAGAATTTTCCAAACAATCCCGTAAAATCCGGGGGCTTCCGTTGCTTAATTTGGGCAAAAGCTTGGCAAACATCCTAACGTCATGGGCGGAACGGTGTTGCGGGAAACGAATTTCATAAAATTGAAAAATTTTTTTTTAATTTTTTTGAATTCTTTTGAGTCAGTTTTTCTTTTCTTTAGAAGTTTTTCTGCAACTGTTGTAAAGTTTGGTTTAGTTTTTTTGGGTTTTATGCGGGAATTGGACTTGCTTTGAAGTTTTATCTAATTCATTTTTTTCTTGCCCATGGATTCGAATTTTTTTGTTGGCTACAATTCACAAAAAATTCTTTTTTGCTGTCCTTTTGATAAATTGACTTTATTTCTTTCCTTTTAAAAACCATCCGACTTCCCCTGTTTCAAGCAAATCGCCGAGAAACAAGCACTTTTTATTTTATCATAAACCACTTTTTTGTGCACTATGTTTAACTCGACGCTTTTGAAAGGGGCGTGCTTGCATAAAAAAATTTAAAAGTGTGAGCCAGTACCAAACGCTTTCTCTGGGTCAGGGAATTAAAAACATTTATAAAGGGGAATTCTGAGGTCAGGGGGAAAAGGATCTTTGTGGGGTGTCCAAAGATCTTAAAAGGGTGTTTTGGGGCCATTTTTGGAATTTGATTCCACTTTTTTTTCCACGAATCATCTGGAAAAGTGGGGCGCTGCACCATTTAAAGGCACGCTTTCTAAGACGTTTTGTGTTCAGAAAAAAATGTGGCAATTAATGTTTTGGGGGAAGTTACTCTGGGCATGTCTTAATTTGGGGTAAGTTTTATAGGGATCCTATCTACCATGATGTTTGGGACTTTAATAATCAAAGTTGAAATCACCTAAAATATTTAAATTCGTGGGTCAAACCTGTCCCTCAGGCCCTAAACTTGCCCATCCAAAAACCCGCTTTTCCGCGGGTTTTATATACAAAACCTAGTTTTTATGGGTTTTTTCTCTTTAACTTGATTACTAACCAAAATGCTTCAATTCCAAAACTTTTAAATCATACAAAATTTGGGCATTTAAATTTTTAGAAGTAAAAAAGCCTGTAATTTGGATTCGGTGGGACCTGCGACACATTTTACCAGATTAAGCAGGGCAACAGGGACAATACTGAAAAACTTGATTCTGAAGCCAAATATATAAAGGGGTTTGTCTTTATGTACAATTAGTGGGACCTTTTCCGTAACTTGTTTTTTTATAGGTTTTAAAGATGTCCAATACGTATCCGCTTCCTGTGGCCACTTTTTTAAGATGATTGCACCATTTTGTGCAAAAAAACAAAATAGCAAGGATAACTTAATACAAACTCAAAGTTCCCCAAAAGGTAAACCACAACAAATATCTTTCAATTCAAAAGGGAAAAAATGTAGAAACAACAAGTCAAAAATACAAAAACGGGGATACAACACCTTTCACACCAACCAACAAAGCTCAAGAAAAAGGGAAAAGAATATGAAAAAAACAAAAATTAAATTTTAAAAGAAACCAAGAGGAAAAAACATGTACCAATCGATCTGTTTAATAGCAACCCGTACAGGGAGGGAAGTGTTGAATAGGAGGGGGGAGTACACAGATTTAAAAAGGGGGGGGGGGGGGGGGGGGGGCGGGGAGGTTCTGGGGAAAGGGGTAAGAAAAACCAAGTATGTTTAATTCCACTTATGGACATGTTTATAGGCCAACCCAAAAAAAAAGTACCAGAGAAGGTTTCGGCTGATGTGTAGGGGGTTGGACAATCACACCACACACAACACACAACACAAACAACACAAACCCCACACACACACACACACACACACACAAACACACACACACACACACAACAACACACATCACACACACACACACACAAAACACACCACACACCCCCAACCACACCACACACACACACACACCAAAAGGAAAACCGTTTGGAACTGCAAAAAAACGACAGAAATTTAGGTCAAAAAAAATTTTCCAGCGCGAACAAAGGTTGAACATCTAAAAAAATAATGGTGAGAAACAAAGATCGCAGATAAAAAAAACAAACAGTTGAAAACAGTTAGTACATTAAGAGGTCAAAAAAATCGCCCCCCTGGGAAAACAAGTTTAATTTTGAAAAATTTAAAAACGGAGGTAAGGAACCGGTCAGAAAGCTGAAAAATTAAAAAAACCCCGCAAAGATGGAAACAGAAACGAAAAACTTTAAAACAAGTTACCGAATCGCTCCTCTTCTGAAAGACCGTTTAACTTAATCTAAAACAAAAAAAACCCGGGCCCGGGAAAAAAGGAATCCCCAGTCCCAGCATAATCAGGGGGCCCTCCAAACCCCCAAAAATTACAGAGGCAAACTTTGAATATTCGCGGGGGAAAAGTGTTTTTTGCAACTAATAAAGAAAGGATAAGAAAAAACTTGAGCAAACCACCTTTGGCAAGGAGGGAAGCAGGGTTTTAAAAGGGGTCACGGGCCACTGATCAAATATTCATATTGTCAAAACTATTTTAAAAAGGGACAAAAGACAGAACAAAAAGGGTTTTCGCGTTTTGTTTACTTCACAAGCATTGACATAAAAAGGCACGAAGCCCTACTGATAAAAGATGCAAACGGGAAAAACAGGTAATGCTACCAAACAAAAAGGACATGTACAACGGGGCTCGGTTTTACAAGAAGCCAATCGGTTTTAAATAAGGAAATATTAATACAAAAAATGTCCCCAAGGGAAACCCCCTTTGCCCAACCTTTTTTAACAATTCATAAATGACACGGGTACTCAAGACCAGATTCCCCAAAAATTTTTCCGATCAAAACAATCGAAATTCCGTTCTTTTTTTAGCAGATGATTTACTACCCCACATCAAAACAGGGACTTTAAGCGTAAATTAAACCATTTTCACAAATCGTTAACTGGGAATAAAATCACCAGAGAAAACAAAGGGCGTTGTATTTACCAAATCAACCAAAGGTACCACAATCTTCATTGCGGTGAAAACATTTGAAACAGTAAAAATATAAATACTTAGTCATTTTCCCCTAAAAAAGGACATTTCAGAAGCCCCAAAACACTTGCAAGACAGGGGAATAAACCGCACATACCCTTTAAGAGAAGTTTTATGGGCAAAATGAAATATGGAACATTACAACCCTATTTGACCGTTTGTCCTCCCTCTGACATTGGGGCGAGGGGTGGTTCCCATCCTCTTACCAATACAAATCAAATTGCAAAAAAAGAAAATGCGCATTTTTTTCAAAACCTCTTGCAAACAAAATTTCCCAAAAAAACGCACAAATTAAATTCCCCAGGGGAATTTTTAAGAGTTTAAGAAAACAATGGGATTTCCGGTTTTGGGGGGAACTGGGGGGAATTCCCGTACTTTAAAGTGAAAAACCCAGACATCGCATTTTGGGAAAACATATTAGAGTCGACCCCGATTTTTACCAACAAAAATTTATCAGCATGATCTCTCAAAGGCACCGAAGAAACAAAAGGGCAAGTTTATACGACAAAACCCTTTAACGATAGGATTACAGCATTCTGGGAAAAACAGGGTACATTAGTGTGCCCCCCGCCTGAAGTTTTTTGATCAAGCGAAACGGGGAAAAGTTTTATATTGTTTGGAAAAAACAAAAGAATAAACAATCCAAGCTCAAATTTTTTTGCCACTTTAACCGAATACAAACAGGCGGGGTATTTGGAGCAAAAACCCCTGACAAGATTGCAACGAGCACTAACAAAATTACGAAAAAGTGCCCAAAAAAACCCCCAAATTGGAGGGGCCGTAATCAACACTGACAGGAAAACAGATAGCACGACTGCCCTCGTTTAGGAGAACACATTTTCCGATGACGCAAATTATTTGACCAACACGTTTTTGACCTGATACGAGGGTAAAAAAAACGATTTTTCCCCCAACAACTAACGAAAAACCCTCGGGGTTAGTTTTTGGGGCGCTTCCAAACCTGTACTTTCCAATTCCTGTTGTGTTTTTCTCTTCGGAGACAGAAAATTTAATCAGACTCTGATACACACTGTGCTTTTCTTTCTGCTACTAATGATGTTATGTTGCAAGATGTGACAACGCTAGGATTAGTTTAGTTTAGTTGAATGTCTGAACTTGATCATCTGTGCCCCACAAAACCTCTGGTTTTCATATGGCAATAAAATATGTTCTTGTTCTTGTTCTTGTTCTTGTTCACACACACAAACACACACACACCACACACACACACACACACACACACACACACACACACACACACACACACACACACACACACACACAAAAGCACGCATAATGGGCCAAGGGGAAACAGAGGATGAGATGATAGGGGGAAGTACAGGGTGGGGGGATGTGAGGCGGGGTGAGGGGTGGGTGGGAAGAAATGAAGGATGGGCTCCAACAAAGATGGAGAACGGGGTTCGGGGGGGGGGGGGGGGGGGGGGGGATAGGGAAAAAAAGAGATATTGGAAGAAAGAGAGAGAAAGAGAGAGGAAAGAGGAACATGAGAAAGAAAGAGACCGAGAGAGATAGACAGAAGCAGAGAGAGAGAGAGAGAGAGAGAAGAGAGAGAGAGAGAGAGAGAGAGAGAGGGGAGAGAGAGAGAGAGAGAGAGAGAAATGGAAAAGAGTAATGAAGGTGAGGAATAGATCATTGGAAGATAGGGGAGGGTATGTACAGATAGGGGCAGAAGAAGGAAACGAGCGAGAAGGTAGGTGGGGAGGGGAGGGGGGGGGGGTATAAACTGAAAATTAACTACAAACTAGCTAAAACCTGTCACAAACCACCATTGTAAAATGTAACTGACATATTTTCAAATCACAATGATACAACAACCTCAATAACATAGTAATCTGAAATTAGATAGATAACTGTAGACATAGTGAAGCTAAGAAACCAAAGTATCAATTCTGTCAAATGAACTACAACCGTTGCATGACATACCATCATTGTTGTAAATAGCAATTAACATTTTCTTTAAAGAAGTACGAAGAGATTAGGTATAGAAAGGAGGGACAGGGGGCAAGGGAGAGGGGGATAAGGATAGAGGAATAGGGAGAAAAATGTGAAGGGGGGGGGGGGGGTAGGGAAGAGTGGGAAGGAGACGGTATGAGGGAGGGGGCTGCAAAGAGGGATTAGATGAAGGATAGGCTTTTTTCTTGAAAAATAATGAAATAAAGAGGGAAAAGGAACTGTGGAGGGGGGGGTTAAGAGACAGAGGAAGAGAGAGAGAGAGAGAGAGAGAGAGAGAGAGAGAGAGAGAGAGAGAAGAGAGAGAGAAGAGAGAGAGAGAGAGAGAGAGAGAAGAGAGAAAGATGGAGAACGAGAGTGATAGAGAACGAGAGAGAGAGGGGGGGGGGAAGAGATGCAGAAGGAGAGAGAGAGAGAGAGAGAGAGAAGAGAGAGAGAGAGAGAGAGAGAGAGAGAGAGCGGAGTCTGATGTATAAGGAGAGAGAGAGAGAGAGAGAGAGAGAGAAGAGAGAGAGGAGAGAGAGAGAGAGAGAGAGAGAGTCTGATGTATATGTCACAGTTGGCTGTATATGGGTATCAAATACTTTGCAAACTAAGCCATACCAACTGATTTCCTTTTTTCCCCTGATCTCAAAATCCCATGGACCTCTCTCCTCTACACATTTCCACCCGGCACACTGTCTAAGCTTAGTTTCAGAGTGGACCACAGCCTAAGAT
>CM031597.1:117908451-117918657 GCA_018398815.1 Conus ventricosus | reverse complement strand
ATTCATAACTGTCTGTTACCTTCACTTCTGATCCACCGTAAAACCATCTTTCAGGTTGTGTCAAATTTCCACCACTTCTGAAAACTGCAACGTCACTTACACAGATTCATTGTCAGTTACTGTGTATCTGGTTGACAGACAGACAGACAGACAGACAGACAGAGATTTATGCTCATATATCCTAAACAAAGTTTCAAGGCATGTTCACTCTACATTTGTGGAAGAAACAATACTGATATTAAGCGATGAGTGAGAGAGAGAGAGAGAGAGGAGAGAGAGAGAGAGAGAGAGAGAGAGAGAGAGAGAGAGAGAGAGGGAGAGAAAGAGAGAGAAACAGTCTTTTAGAATAACGCATACTTAACAGGGTATATTCACTCCACATATGTATACATATTGACAACGAGCAACCAGGGAGTGAAAGTGAATGAGCGAGAGCAAGGCGACAATCAGACATACACTGAGAGAGAGAGAGAGAGAGAGAGAGAGGAGAGAGAGAGGAGAGATGAGAGAGGAGATGAGAGAGAGAGAGAGAATTTTGTTTTTTCGCTCGTAAAATGAACGCTCACGAGCAGCATAACCGTACGCAGACGCAGAGGAAACAGAGGTTTTCTGTTAGATCACAAAGAAAATAAGAGACAGGGTTTTTCTTACATAAGAAGCATGCATCCCACCGGTGACGCATACAGAAGCTTCCCTCACCTGTTTTAGCCCATGGACGTTTTTATTTCTTGTTTGGGTTGTTTGTTTCTTTTTTTCTTTCTTTTGTTTATTGTGCTTTGAATGTAGGACAAGAGGGGAGTCTTGACTTTGACTAGAACTGGGACGCTTCCGTCGTAACGGGTTTCAGGCATCTGGATCCCGTCAGCGCTGCTCTGCGGTCAGTCTTGGAGAAGTGAAACTGGAATTCAAACCCCACTGTATTCGAGCAGCAGGAGAATCCTTCCCCAGCATCATTTTCTGTGAGAATACAGAAAGTCCGCTTACCAGTTGGCAAGGGCAGAGCGAGCCTCTTCATCCGTGGCAAGATATCTCTCTAGGAGAGAGAAACTCCCAACCACAAAGCTAAACTTGGTGGGGCCGTCCCACGTGCAGCAGAATCTGTACCCGTGGGACTTTGGGAGCCAGTAGGCGATAGGGTGGGAAGGGGACCACGCTCCTATTCTTTTTCTCTAAAACGTCCATTGCTGGTCAAACGATCAGGTTTACCAGAATCAAGAGAGGCTTCACCGCCAACTTCATCCTGCAGCGATGGAGAAGTGCTGACTAGAACAGGCTAAGGATGCTGATGGAAATGCTTAGCCAGTACTCTGCACGTTGATTGTTGTGGTGTGAAGAAGGTCGTCTATCGTCTACTGAGGTTTCCCATGCCTGTGTCCAGTCAGAGCAAGAATCAGTCCATTTTCAGGGACAGCACCGGAAAGGAAAAAAGTGAAAGGATATGTTCACAAAGCTCATCCAGTGAAGCGCCTGGTGAGTTAAGAAAACATAACACTCTCCGGAACAAACAGTCACCTATGTCAGAAGAGGCGAATGCAAGTACCAGTGCAGACATCACTAGCGGAACCACCCTCCAATGCCAAAAGTGAAAAAGAATTGAAGCAGATCATAGCTGTAAAGTAACTGCAGTCGACGACATTCTTTCGGATATTTAAAGAATGCAGAACATGTTTTCGTGGAGAATATTGTTCCAGAACTTCTGGGAGAATAGCAAGCTACCGCAAGACTTCAACAATGCCTCAAGTGTGTACATCTACTTGAGGAAGGCAGACAAAGCATCCTGTGACAATTATGATTGTGTAAATCATGGTGTGATATGATCAGAAACTTGTCATCCACACAATGCTTAATATTTTTATGTAGATAGCTTATAATAGTAAACACAATACACCAGGAGGTAGCTGGTTCGGGAAACACCACCAGAAGCAATGGGTGACAGCAGAAACAACGTGAAAGACTCAGGACAGAAAACACATGAAAACAACAGCAAACAAAAGCCACACAAGGTAAGAGCCATTTGTAAGAGCACAAAAAGAATACACAGTAGCGCAGAGAGGAACATCTAGGCAGTCAAATGTAGCGGCATCAACAGCATGGCGGGGGAAGCAGAACCAAAAACAGCAGCAACAGATGGAAAACACCAAGACACTGACAGGCAAATCCAGTCCCCCCCCCCCCCCCCCCCCACACACCTGCCCCTCCCCTCTTCCCTCTTCCCCACAGAACAACCATTAACAAACAAGGGAAAGCAATTATGGGAAAAGAAGAGTAGATAAGAGGGGTCTTATATTTTCTTACAACTTTTCAATGGCCGTTGGAAACATTCACAAAGACCCATCTAGGGAGATCTCCCAAAAACCCCCTGCAGCGAACCCAGCAAGAAAGAGGTGAAAAGGGGCCCCACACTGAAAACAAAGAGCAGCAGCCCATTTTCGAGGTGTTTTCATTCCGCCACCGTCTGCCATATGAAAAATTTAGTTTACTCGGGAATTGAAGCGTGTGAAAAAAAAATGTCTCTCTCTCTCTTCTCCTTCTCTCTCTCTCCTCTCTTCTCTCTCTTCTCTCTCTTCCTCCTCTCTCTCTCTCTCTCTCTAACAAAAAAATTATTTAGATAGAAAGACAGCCAGCCAAAAGATAGATGACAATAGACGAAGACAGACATACAGACAGTAGTTAAGTAGAGAGAGGGGGAGGAGACAGACAGGCCGACAGACGACATACCACAGGGGACACTACAAGGAAAAAATAAAAGACAAAGACGCGGACAGACAGAGGGGGAAGACGAAACAGACGGCGACGGACAGTGGGACAAAAATAGATAGAATCAACTACACGCGTCATAATTTTTCTTTGGTTTTTTCCATTCACAGACCTACAACGCGGAAAAACAAAACCTTGTGCAGTTTTGGGCCGTGAAAACAACTTTTCCCATTTTTCCCGCTTCCCCTTGCCCTTTTCCCCCGTCCTTCTTTCTTTCCTTGTAACACGCCTTTCCCCTTGCCCTTTCCCCCGTCCTTCTTCTCTTCCTTGAAACACCCCTTTCCCCGGGCCCCCTTTCCCCGCCCTTCTTCTTTTCCTTTTGAAACACGCCTTCCCCTTTTCCCCTTTCCCCGCCCTTCTTCTTTTCCTTTGTAACACCCCTTCCCCTGCGTCCCTTTCCCTCCTTTTTCTTTCATTGTAACACCCCTTCCCCTGCTCCCTTTCCCCGTCCTTTCTTCCATTGTAACACGTTTTTCCCCCCCTTTTCCCCGGCCCCCTTTCCCCTCCTTCTTCTCTTCCATTTAACCCCTTTCCCCCTGTGCCCCTTTTCCCCCTCCTTTTCCCTTTTCCAGTAACACGCCTTCCCCTGTGCCCCTTTCCCCCTCCTTCTTCTCTTCCTTGTAACACCCTTTCCCCTCTTCTTTCTTCTCCTCATGCCTGCCTATCCCCCAGTCTCTCTCATGTTCGTGACGTTATTTGAATATCACGGACACTGACTTTTCCCCTCCTTTCTCCAATCTGTCGATAAGTAGGCAGAGCGTTTCCACCACGTGATAGTGTAATTGACCCCTCTCTTTTCTCTCGTCTCTGTCTCTGTCTTTCTCCTCTCTCGTCCTCCTCTCCTCTCCCTTCTCTCCTCCTCGTCCCCTTCTTCTCCTTTTCTTTTCTCTCTCTCTCTGGGGAAGCAAGGCGTGGGGGGAGGGGGAAAAAAAGGAGGGGGCAACCCGTGCAGCCGTAGTAAAGACAACACAGACGAGTTGAAAGGTTACCTGTCGTGAACGCTCACACATTGCCCGGGGCCACGTGGTGACAGTGCGATAGGCAGCGTTGCATCTGGGTCACGCCCTGACAAATGGGCAAGCTGATCAACCGGCAACGGGGTTACGTTTTTGTTAAACATCGAGGGCCTTTTGAGTAAAATTAAGATTATCTTTTTTATTTATGTTGGGAAATTTTATTTGTGTCTTGACTAAACTTTTGTTGGAAAAATTGATTTTTGTAAAAGTTTTAAAGTTATGCAAAATTGAGCTCCTGCAACGAAAATTATTTTCGCATGAAGAAATTCGGTGGAGGTTTTGGTGCGGGTAAAAGATTGCTTTCTCAGTTTTATAAAAGTAAAGTAAAGGCGATAATTTGATTGTTTTAAAATTTGGTAAATGTTTTTTTGTTTGGAAAAAGACTTTTATTCATGGTTTGGTTAGTCCCCCTGAAGGTAGCCCTTTATTAAATAATTGAAATGAAAATGGCATTCTTTTTTTTTGAAAACACCTGTCCTGCTCGAAAAGGAAGAATGTTTTTTTTTTTGTGGCTTTTAAATTCTAGGACAGGATAAACAACCAATAGAAAATATGATTGTTTATTACCCCCAATAAAAACCCGGGATTTATGAAGAAGAAAAATTCCTACGATGTTCTAAAGTAAAACGTTAATGAATTTGGTAAACACGTGGGCTTTTGTTTCATGTCGGTTTAATATATTAAATGGTTGCTGAAAGGGGGTTTCACATGGCGATTTTTCATTTTAAATCCCGCACGGAAGCAGACCTTTATTATTTATTGTGTTGAGGAAAAACAGGGTTACTGTGACTCTTATTAAATAAACAATTGTTTTTTGGCACTTCCCGTTGAAATGCAATGGGTTAAAAGGAGAATTTTTTGGGGAAAGAGAGAAACATGCGTGGCGAGGAAAAATTTGTGTTTGAGGAAAATCACAGATATATAAGAGAAAGGAATCTAATACTTTAAAGGGAAGCAGGAAACGAGCAAACAATTTTTTGGGATTTGAGAAAAATGAATTTTTAAATTTTTTTTCGAAGCGTTAATGGAGCTGCTGCGTGAGGGTTCGTAGGTTGGGGGGGATACAAAAAGTTAATACTGGGGTTGGAATTGTGAAAGATGAAAAAAAAGTCACGGCCCCTCAAAGTTAAGACGTTCTAAAAAAAACCCTTATTAAACGAAGAAAAAGTTACGAAAAAGGCAAAACAGATTATAAAAATTAAAAAAAATAAAAAGAAGAAATTGATTTTGATAGATTAAATAAAATAAAAAACCTGTTAACGCCCCAAAAATTTTTTGGTAACAATCAGATCAATAAGCAAAAAAACTTTTATCTACAATAAAAATTCGGTTGAACAGTGGCACGATCTTTTTTCAAGTGTTTTTAACCATTGAAAATTCTGATTTCAGGGGGAAAAATTTTAATGAGGGGACAATTTCCAAAAACCTTTTATTTAATAACATAACTACAAAAAGGGGTAAACGACGTATTAAAAAGTTTAAAACGTGGTAAAAGGGCAGGCCCAGATGTATAATCAATGGATGTTGAAAAATTCAAATAATTGATAACAGAATTTCTTGTCATTTTTTTAAACGTTTCCCATAGTGAATTTTCCCAAAACTGAGTGTCAAAATCAATAATTGTACCTTTGTTCAAAAAGGGGAAACATAAATTTTCCCAAAATTATAAGGGGTATCGTTACAATTTTACTGGGTAAAATTTATATAACTCTTGAATAAAAGATTAACACAATGGCAGAGGGGGGGAAAAAAATTATTGAACAACAAGCAGTTTCAAAGGGGAAAATAGTAAAAACCGATCACATTGATTCATGTCCGCTTATTTTTTCAAGAAATTCAAAACGATGTAGCTTTGTGTTTTTGTAAGGGTTTGATTCCGCAAAGAAATTTTTTTGGGGATATTTAAAGAAAATCGCTTTTGAGGGAAAAATTGTCAAGGTTTTTAAGGAATATAGATACTTTTTTGGGCTTGGTTCCGACAATGTTTGTACTAAATTTTTCTCTTGCCCAAGATTTGAAAAAGCTGCATTTAAGCCAAAAATTATTCCTTTTTTTTTATCAATGACTGCTATGAGTTATCTTAAGGGGAAGACAGGCATACAGTTACTTCCAGGGACAGTTGAAAATATTCTTTTTTACTATTCGCCGATGATGTATTTTGTTTTCAATACCCAATAGGACTCCAAACCCTTAATGTCTCAAAACTGAAAGATCGATTGCAGTTTAAAAGTAAAAATTTTGAAAAACCCAAAATAATCGTTTTTCCGCAAAAAAGGGGACTATCTGCAAAGAAGTATGGTGGGACGGTAAAGAGAGGGCAGAGTTACAAACCCAAAATAAATATTGGGGATTTTTTCACCCCAAAATTTAAGTTTGACACCCTGGCAGAAAAAAGCCCGGAAAAAGGAAAAAAAAGGGGGAATTAAATTCTTTGTTTTGAGAAGACTTGGACCACTGTATTTTTTGTTTTGGAAATTATTTGATTTCCCGATTGAACCATGCTGCGTATGGCGCTGAAAATTTGGGGTTAAAAAGGAAAAAAAACTATGGGAAAAAGTTCACCTTATCCTTAAGAGATGTTTAAATATACCTTTTAAATTCTTCAAATAAAATTCGTACGGTGAATCGGTGAACCCCTTACTTTTAAAAAACCTAAGTTAAATGTTGAGAACTGGCTAAAACTAACCCCCGGACCCCTAAACTCGAAATGAAAAAAGGCGTATGAAATGCTCCCTTTGACAAATAAAAGGGCATCATAATTGGGGAACTTAAAAGAGCTTTAAAAAAAAAAAAGAAAAAGGATTGGCATAATTTTGGGTTTTGCAAGGGGTGGAAAAAGAAAAACTGTTTTTTGTTGAAAATTTAAACACGGTTTTTATTGTTACAACAAAAAAGGGATCACTATAAAAAAAATAGAAAAAAGCTGGAAAATTCTTTAAAACCCTCAGAGGCCCCCAAAAGTTTTACTTTAAATAAAAATACTGTCAGCAGCTCAGTGTCCTGAACAAGACAAGAAACTTATCCATTAAAAATTATATTTTAATTCGTTGACCTATATTTTCTTATGTTTTTCCCCCAAATGACCCCCCCGGGTCTTCATGGCAAACAAAAACCAAAATCTGAATGTATAAAACCCCGGTAGAACTAGAAACAAAATGTTATTTTTGGTGTTTAACAAAGTTTTTGTTTGCTTTATGAAATACCCTTTCCCCTCCCTGCACCCCCGTCCCCCCCCCTTTCCCCCCCCCCCCCCCTCCCCCCCCCCCCCCAAAAAAATCCCCTTTTCCTTCCCCATCCCCGCCCCCCTTCACTTTTCAACCCTTTCCCCCCCTTTTCTCCTTTTCTTTATTTTCCCCCCTTTTTTCCCTCTTCTTTCTCCCCTTTCCCCTTTTTCGTTCCCCTCCCCTTTATTTTTCCCCCCCCTGTTTTCCCCCCCCCCGCCCCCCCGGGGGGAAAAAATTTAAGGGAAGTGAAATCCCCGCCCCTACTTCTGGTCTCAATTAACAGGCTTTTTTTGGCAGGTGTTCCCGGCCCTTTGGGGGTGGGGGACCGGGCTTTCCCGTTGGGGGATAGCAACAGAATCAAACCTTTGCTTTTTGCGTGGTTCGGTGAAATTTTGGGGAACCGGTGTCACCGCGTAAGGGAAACCCGGTTTTCCCTCACTCGGGGTTTCCCGTGAAAAAAGTCCCTTTTTGGAAATTTTGCGGTTTGGCTTTTTAAAAAAGAGCAAAAAAGTACCCCTTTCCCCGTGTCTTGTGCCTTTGGAGGTGCGCAATGGAGTGTTTTTGCTTGGTCTCCCCTTAAAGTTGTCGGGGAGGCCAAGGGGGGTGGAACCGGTAGGCCCTGGTTGTCCACTGCCAGGTGTTTGGAGAAAAGTACAAGGTTCCCCCCTTTCTTTTTCATGTGTTTTTCTTTCCAGCTTTATTGGGGGCTTTTTCCCCCCCACATTTTCCCGTGTTGGGGGTTCTTTCCTTTTTACCAGGGCATGCCTGAAAGAATTTTTTCCTGTTTTATAGTTAATGAGGCGGTCGGGCTTTGGGGAAAGTTTGGCAAAGTTCGTAAAACTCGCCCCAAACAGCCCCACTCTTTTCCTACCACCTCTGTTCCCTTTAAAAATCAAAGTCCGGTTGCCAACCCCCCTGTTCTGGCCCCCCTTTGATTCCCCTAGGGTGGGCTTTCCCCCTTTCCCCTTTCCCGTTGCTAAATTTTCTTGGGAAAATTTTCAATACTTTTTTCCCCTTTGGAACAACCCTTTAAAATTTGCCAAACCCTCCAACCTGGCCGTTTTTCCTTTTCCCTTAACCTTCCCCCTTGTTGTTGTTTAAAAATCAGCCCCCCAGTTTGCTGCCGTTGCGGGTCATCCCCAAACGTTCTAAGGTTCGGGTTTCCCTGCCCTTTCCCCCGGCTCTTTCAAATCCCCCTTTGAAAAAACCATACCTGGAAATCTTTCTTGGACATACCATTTTCGTTTTCAACCGTAAACTTTTCAAATTTTCACTGAAGTTGGAAGCACAAGAAATTTGAAAAAAACATTTGGCTTCATACCCCGCAAACACTTTTCCCCCAAAGTATTTCGGGGGCGGTTTCCCCCCATACAAAGTTGAACTTTTTTTCAAATTTCTGAAATGTTTACGGGGTGGCGAACTTTTTTCATCAGAATGAAAAGGGTTCCGGGTCTTCCCCACCGTTTTTTCATTCTGGGTTGTATCCCATATCCTGTGAATAAAACCAAGCGTGTCTCATTCAGGGCATCAAAAATTCCAAAAAGCTGGGGGCTTGAATCTTGCTCGAGGGCACGGCATTAAAGTACGGGGCCCCTTGGGGAAAAGAAGTTTCAGACAAAAAAAAAACACACACAACCCCCACCCACACCCACCCCCACACCAACCGTGGTGCAACCCCAAAACCCCAACACGGGTGCCAAACCCCCCCCTACACACCAAAAACCCCACCCCAAACCACCGTGCACACCACACCACACAACACACAACCCAACCACAACCCACCCCACCCCACACACACACAGGGGGGGGGGGGAGCCCAACCAAAAAAACCGTACCCAAAATTTCAAAACACAAAAAACACCCAAAAGTTTCAAAAAAAAAACAAAAAACCAGGGGGGGCCCCCCACAACACCAAACCCACCTAACAAAACACCCCAAAGGGGGGCACCGGGGAACCCTATTTTCAAACTTTTTTTTTTAAAAAAATCCCTATAAAAATCACTGAAAGCGAACCCAGAAACGTTTCAAGAAAAACACCCAAACCATGTAAACTTTTTTAAAAGGGGCAAGCTTTAAAGGACAGAGGGCACGTGGTTTTTCCGGGGGAAAAAAAAAGCCACAATTTTAAAGGGAGACCCCGCGTTTGAAAACTGTAAAATCAAACCCCCCCCCGGGTTACCCCCCTTTTTTCCGAGCGACCCCCTTTTGGGGGGGACCTTTTTTTGGAAAAAATTAAAAAAAAAAACTAAAAGGGTTATTTAGACTTTAAAAAAAAACTTTTTGTGGGTTTTAATGATTTGTTTGGGTCACAGCCTGAAAAATACCTAAACATTATAACAAATAAATGGCACAGGGATACTTAGCAAGATTTAGAATGAGAACGTTAGGACTGTTTACAAAATAGAAGCTGGTATTTGTAAGATGTTCCTGAAAATGCTGTATGTCCATTGTGTTCAGACGGACTAGAGGACGAAGCACATTTTTTGTTCGTATGCAAGGAATATGATGGTTTACGTATTGACATGTGATTTATTTGGTAATCGTGATGTGATGAGACATGATCTGTTGGCATTCTTTCAACGGAAAATGAGGATACTGTTAAATTGCTTGCTAAGTTCATTAACGACGCATATAACCTAAGGCAGAAAAGACTTTCTATTTTGAATTAGCCTAATCTAAGATAATTTTACGTTATTAGGTGTTACGAGTCACTTAAGATATAAGCGATATCCATGTTGTCATCATTTATGTATTTGTATTTTTGTCGGTTGATCGAACACATAGGGTGGGAAATACTAGCCCTGTGTAAAAATTAGGCTTTCCTCTTAAAATGTGTACTGTCCTTAGATATATGTTTCATTATGTTTGTCGTTTTTGTTTCATTATTTGATGTTGACCAATTTCGGACACATAGTGGTTGTGATATAGTTGATTTACTTGGTTTGATGTATTATAATGCCGTATTTGCCGTATTTTCTGTATTTTTGCACTCCATGGCATTAGAGCCAATCAGGCTATTGTCATTAAAGATGTCATTGTCATTGTCCTCTCTCTCTCTCTCTCTCTCTCACTCTGTGTGTGTGTGTGTGTGTGTGTGTGTGTGTGTGTGTGTGTGTGTGTGTGTGTGTGTGTGTGTGTGTGTGTGTGTGTGTGTGTGAAGTCCGCTCTATGTTGTCACAGGGCCTTTGTGTCATAGGGCCGTTGTGTCA
>CM031597.1:117893451-117895951 GCA_018398815.1 Conus ventricosus | reverse complement strand
TGCCATTCATACCATTATTATCACGATCATCATTACTATTTCAACTCCCATGATCCCCTCCTTAACGGCCTCGTTTTCATCCAACAGCCATTTTGATTTTGTGCCGAATATGAAAAGATAAGTGATTTCTCGGTTTCCGTTTTCACTGTCTTAAATGTTATTTGTTTTTGCCTGAAGAAGACCAAAGAGGTCGAAATGCGTTGTGTTTTGTCCTGTACTCTGTTTGTCTGTGTCCTTGGCGGTAACTAACCCCTTCTCTCTCTAAATATTATGACTTGCTCTGTAGTTGTTTTTCCGTTATGTTTCGTTGTCGTTTAGCATTTTCACAGATTTTATTATTCTCAAACAGCTGCTTCCTTCTCTGGTTTCTCTTGCGGCGAGTGATATTACGCTGCCTGTCTGTGGTGTCTTCACCCTTACAGCTGTAACTCGGTGTAATGTCATCTCCGCATTGCTAATACGGGCCTTTGTCATATGATGTGTTACCCGCAGGGGAAAATGAGGCCATCAAGCTCTTTTTCATGATTGTTCACAAGGAAGAATGGCCAGGATAAACACCGCCAGGGGTTATATTGTTTCACTCTCATCCCACGCACTCAGGATAATGTTTGCTGCCTCATCGTTTTCT
The DNA here is from genome assembly GCA_018398815.1 of Conus ventricosus. Lineage (NCBI taxonomy): Eukaryota > Metazoa > Mollusca > Gastropoda > Neogastropoda > Conidae > Conus > Conus ventricosus. The sequence goes on along the minus strand of CM031597.1, from coordinate 117,895,323 downwards.
GTCTTCTCTCTGCCATCACTCCCACGAAAAGGATCGTAGCAGTGGAAGGTGGGGGGAGGGAGACGGATGGGGTAATCGAGGGTGGGGGTATGCAGGTTCAATTGCGCATCCAATATGTCCAAGACAGCGGTGGGTTGGTGTGTGTAGGGGAAATGTACTTTTTTTTAATCTCAAAACATCGACGTTTTGTGTAAAATTTGGAAACTGCTCGTGTCTTATTTCAACAATGGAGGGGGGGAGGGGAGGGGGGTGACTGAGTCTTGCTGTGCAATTTTTAGTTGCACAGCTCAGATGGCGAGAAACAGAGACCTTTCTGTCCATGAACTACCAACAAAAGTAAAAGATGATGAACAGAAAGAAACACTGTTGTGGAAGATCTGTAGAGCAATGTGTTAACTACTATAGACACCTCAGGCGTTCTACAGTCAATATTATTAACGAGTCAGAATAGAAAAGTGCTTCGTCAGGATGTGAGGTGACTTTTTAATGTCTGCTACCATCTTGATTCAGCGCCTTCTTATCATAATTTAACCTACCATTGCAACACTCAGACAACAAGAGACACAACAGAGACAACACCATCAATTCATATTTTGTCCGTGGACCTGTTTTCAAAATATAGGGTTAAAAAAAAACTCCCCTCAGCAAGACGATGAATACACTCTATACTTTGAATCTTATAGCCGGAAGCAAATTTCTCCAATGCTGGCTGAAACGGTGTGTCCGCATGTTACACAAGGCTCCAGTGAAGAGTGTTTGCTACAGGTGGTATCTTTCTTACTACGATTCTTGTTCCACACCCTTCATGCTGTCCCCAACCCAGTACCTCCTTACCAGATATACACAGCACTAGCAATCTATAAAAGGCAGCCAATATGAGACAACCCATCACAGGAGCCACCGCACTGCCGCTGAGCATGACGACGAAGGTTGAAAGGTGTAGTCCACTAGAGGATGGACTCAGAGTGTCTTCTCTGTTATTAAAAATTGTAGAGTAGCTTTTCAATCAAAATTCACGCCAACCCCCTTTCTTGTTACTGGTGGAAGGACCAACTCTCTGGTACTAATCAAGAATTGGCATGAAATTATCCTGTTAAAATATAAGGGATAGATACAACGTATACCGTCAACACTTAGAGACTAGATTCCACTTTGTTGTTGTTGTTGTTCGAGGGTAATCAGTGAACCTTGACACAGGATCTCAGGGTAGGAGAAATAGAAGAACCCCATTCTGACGTACACTAGTGTTGAGTTTTGCGCACTGGAAAGTACTGCTTTCAGGCTTATGGCCCATGGTGGCTCTGTGAATTCTTGGGGCATGATTTCTCCGGTTAGAGGGTTAAGTTAACCGTCAAGTTTCTGATGTCTGTCTGACTGACAGATTGTTAGAGGAACATGACAGCTGGTGCAATCTGTAATGGGAATGGGTTTTAGTGACCTGTTCGAAAGGAGACAAACCTGACCATGTGTGGTGTGACATAGTACAGTCTGAATTAAAAATGACAGTCTCCCAGATCTTGGTCTTAAGCCTAGAATGCTAAAGTGCAAAGTTGCTCCATACAGTCCCCAGATCTTGGTCTTAAGCCTAGAATGCTAAAGTGCGAAATTGCTCCATACAGTCTCCCAGATCTTGGTCTTAAGCCTAGAATGCTAAAGTGCGAAGTTGCTCCATACAGTCTCCCAGATCTTGGTCTTAAGCCTAGAATGATAAAGTGCGAAGTTGCGCCATCTGCCACGTGTGTCTGACAAGCAGACCCGTGCAACGATGAAACGTCAAACCATTTCACAGGATTCATGTAAAAGACTGATAGGATGGAGAAAGGAGCGTGATGCAAAAGCGAGTGGGAAGGAAAGGTGGGTGGCGTCGACTTG
>CM031597.1:117873451-117875951 GCA_018398815.1 Conus ventricosus | reverse complement strand
GATTAGCCAATTCAGAATGATATTATTGATAATAGAAAGGACATCAAACTCAGGTGATACCAACATAACGGTCATATGTCAATTGATTTGTATGTTTTATCATATTTCCTTTAGTGCTACCAACATGACGGTCATATGGTAATTGATTTGTATGTTTTATCATTATTTCCTTTAGTGCTACCAACATGACGGTCATATATCAATTGATTTGTATGTTTTATCATTATTTCGTTTTACTTTTCTGTGTGTCTCATTTTTCACGCTATGCCACTGGCATAACTTCCACCCCCCCCCCCTCCTTCTCCTCCTCAGAAAACAGTCAGAACCTTACGTATCGCAGCTTGGACCAACACTTCGTAGGATGTAGTCAATATATGGTTATCATGAGGCAACTCACCACGACAGACACTGCTCTTCTGCCAAGTCACTTCGGGGTTGTAGAGCAGTCGTGCTCGGATCCAACAAACGCAAACACCCCTAACTGACAATAATCGCTAAGTCGCGGGGATCACCCCCCCCCCCTCCCTTTCTCCACACTTCACCCCACTCCCTCCGCCCATCCCCCGAGCCAGCCCCTCCATCCAATGGTAGTCTTTATGAACGTATCAATGCCGACAAATTTAACACGGACTCCACATCGCTTTCGACATGGAGATAAAAGGAAGACTGAGGTAACCATGAGAGAAGGGCATAAAGGACCACGGATTTCAAGACATTTCAATGATGACCGATAAGGATGAGGGTGACCAGTTTGATGCTATGGAGTCCGTGTTAGTCACAGACTGCATGACAGAGCTGGTTGTACTCTTCGTTTCATGATATCTCCCGGCGTCAAAGAGGCAGACACGTTCAATACTCGTAAGAACACTAGAGCAACGTTGTCAGAGATGCATTCATTAAGAGAACGAACTCGACAAAATGGTGCCAGTCTTTACAAAATGGTGCCAGTCTTTACAAAATGGCGCCAGTCTTTACAAAATGGTGCCACTCTTTACAAAATGGTGCCGGTCTTTACAAAATGGTGCCAGTCTTTACAAAATGGTGCCGGTCTTTACAAAATGGTGCCAGTCTTTACAAAATGGCGCCCGTCTTTACAAAATGGCGCCAGTCTTTACAAAATGGTGCCAGTCTTTACAAAATGGTGCCCGTCTTTACAAAATGGTGCCAGTCTTTACAAAATGGTGCCCGTCTTTACAAAATGGCGCCCGTCTTTACAAAATGGCGCCAGTCTTTACAAAATGGCGCCAGTCTTTACAAAATGGTGCCAGTCTTTACAAAATGGTGCCCGTCTTTACATCGGCCTCGTTTTCATTCAACGCCTATCTTGTGCTGAAGTGGATCAAGATAAGTGATTGCTCGTTCATTTTCGGTGTCCTGAGTGTTTCGTCTCTTGCCTGAAGAAGACCTCAGAGGTCGAAACGCATCGTGTTTTGTCTTGTGATTCGTTTGTCTACGTTTTTTGGTGGCATGCTATCACTAACACTTAAGATTTGTTTAGATAGATTTCCGCCTGCAGTCGCCTCAGTTTGCAACTAGATCTGACGTCTGAACCCATGGCACAGTCTGATCAGATCAGTGTTGGAGGTGGCATGAGTAGAAAAACACACACACAAATAAATGCCTCTGGTAGGAATGGAACCCAAGACGTCTTAGTCTGCAAGTCCACAGTACTAACCACGGCACCCTAGCAGCTAGCCTGCAAGTCCACAATACTGACCACGGCACCCTAGCAGCTAGCCTGCAAGTCCACAACACTGACCACGGCACCCTAGCAGCTAGCCTGCAAGTCCCCAGTACTAACCACGGCACCCTAGCAGCGGCTGTTCACTGTCTCCTGGTGAACGAATCGGTTTTTTTTACATTAAAAGCAGTTGTTTTCTTAGGTCAGGTCACTTTAATATATTGAATTGTATTTTCTTCCTTAATCCGTTTAAGACCAGTTCATCTTCTTTATCTTTTGAAAACTCCTTCGTGTCCCTCGTTAGCCGATCTGCATACGCCGTCCTCTTATACCTTTATATCGATCTGCAGACTTGTTTCACGTCTGGCTTTCAAACTTTAATGTGATTCATAACGGAATAAATATCACTGAAATATCAAGTATGACAGCTTTGTGGTGTTATTGTTCAGCAAATCCGTTGGACTGTGAGTTGAAGTCTGTCTGCAGACTTGTTTCACGTCTGGCTTTCAAACTTTAATGTGATTCATAACGGGACAAATATCACTGAAATATCAAGTATGACAGCTTAGTTGTGTTATTGTTCTGCAAATCCGTTGGACTGTGAGTTGAAGTCTGTCTTAAGTGAAATTGTGCCGTTCGTAGATTTTTTTTAGGAATGTTCATTTCGTTTCTGTTTTCTTGATTTGTTATCGACTATTTCTTTTCTTAACAGCTAATCTTTTATGCATTCCATTAGGTAATATTCCTTAATTGTAGTTTAGCTCACTTCACATGTGATCCCTTTCCTTTTTTTTCGTCTACACGCTATTCAAATGTCTC
>CM031597.1:117865951-117868451 GCA_018398815.1 Conus ventricosus | reverse complement strand
TACTATTCCATCATATTTTCTCAAAAATGCCTCATGACTTAAAAAATTGCCCGTATCATCTAGTAAATCACTGACCACATAGATACCTCTATTGAACCATGTTTTCAAAAAAATGACATGTCTACCTTTAAGAATATTCACATTATGAAATATGAATTCTGCATTGAAAGCATCAATGCTATGGATTACCTTTAAACATCTGTTGGTTTTTATAGCCTGGAACTTTTCAAATATTGCGGTTAGTAACCGAATGGAAAGGACTGTATATCGTGTCTTGTTCATGTTGTGTGTTGTATTTGTACTCGTCTCGTCTCCATCATGTTTATATACATATTCCTTTTTGGTTCCATTGTTCGGAAGAACATGAACGTTTCTTCAGCTATTCTTCAGTCTGTTGCTTTTGCTTTCTTTCTGCGCTCTTCTCTGTCCGATCGTTTGCTGGCAAGGACTTGGAGGGTTTTTTATCTGTCACTGTCTTCTTTGTTGGGCTGTCTTCAGCTGTGTTTTTTATTGAGATAAAATGCAGCCCTGCTCAGTATTGTTTATTGAGGATAATAGGCCTACATAACAGTACGATGATGTTTCTTGCCCTGGGAAAGGCCTACATGTTGTTTTGGATTTTTTTACCACGATGAAATCTCCTGTTAGTGGTTAGGCCTACACCAGGAAGAGATTTTTTTTTGTTCACGTAGTGTGTCAGCTATTGAGAACGAGTGTCAACCCATTCAACTTCACAATGGTTAATAATACATTCAAAATATACACTTGTAACTGTAACGGTCTAAATGACATTAAGAAAAGAAAAGATGTATTTGATTTTTTGAGATCCTCAGATGGTAATATCTTTCTGATTCAAGAATCCCACCTACCATATAAAATTGAAAACTTTATTAGATCATGCTGGGGATATGAGTGCTTTTTAGCTGGTACTGAGACAAACAGAAATGGGGTTGCGATACAATTCAAAAATAATTTTGACTATAAAGTGCACAGAGTAGAAAGAGATCCTGCAGGTCAATATTTAGTGTTGGATGTAACCTTGATGCGAAAGCGTGTGACATTAGTCAATGTGTATGGTCCCAGTTCAGGGGACCACCCAGCCTTTTTCACAGACATCAGTCAGTTCATACATGCCTTTGACAATGAATTCATTATTATTGGTGGTGATTTTAATGTTGTGTTTGATCCTAAGTTGGATGCAGGAAATTATGCAAGTTATGCAAACAAACCAAGGAGTAGGAAAGCTATATGTGATATGATGGAGGAGTTGAATCTAGTTGATGTTTGGCGGGACTCATATCCCAAAAAGCCTGGTTATACATGGCGAAGGTTCAACTCTTCCAAACAAAGCCGGTTAGACTTTTTTCTGGTATCTAGAAATTTGATGATTGATGTGAACGGTATTGATGTACTACCTAGTTATCGTTCAGATCACTCGGCGGTTTCCCTACACTTCAACAAAGAAAACAAACAAGGCGAAAGGTACTGGAAATTTAACAACTCTCTATTAAAAGATACTAATTACATAGAACTTGTTAAGCAAACTATCACAGAATTGAAAAAACAGTATGCTGTACCAGTGTACAACCTTGATAATATAGACAAGGTACCCAATGAGTGCATTGCTCTTACAATAAATGACCAACTATTTTTTGAAATGCTGCTTCTTGAAATCCGTGGAAAGACAATTTCTTACTCGGTATACAAGAAGAAAGAAGAGAGCAAATTGGAGGAGACTCTGTTAGAAGAAATAAGAAAATTAGAAGAAATAATAGATGACACAAGACTAGGTGAGCTTGAGGAGAAAAGGAACAGACTACAAGAGCTACGAAATAAAAAATTAAAAGGTATGCTTGTGAGCTCTAGAGTCCAGTGGATTCAAAATGGAGAAAAACCAAGTAAATACTTCTGTAATTTAGAAAACCGTCAATATGTCGAAAGAGCTATGCACTCTTTGGAGAAAGATAATGGTGAAATAATTTTTGAGCAAAAGGAAATTTTGAAAGAAGCTCAAACTTTTACGAAAACCTGTACAGTGAGAGGGAAACTGCTGATGTTGATCTGTCTACACTAATACATGATGCTCCCGTGCTGAATGATGATGAATGTGAAATGTTGGAAGGAACTGTCACACATGGTGATGTTTATGATGCACTCAGAAAAATGAAAAATAATAGAAGTCCTGGTTCTGATGGCTATACAACAGAATTCTTCAAGGTTTTCTTTAAAGACATTGGTCATTTTTTGGTTCGGTCTATTAATTATGGATTTTCGATTGGTCAGATGTCAATTACACAGAGACAAGGAATAATCACCTGCATTCCAAAAGAAGATAAACCAAAACAATTGTTGAAAAATTGGCGACCTATATCTCTACTAAACACATCATACAAAATAGCATCTGCCTGTATTGCCACCAGAATCAAAGAAGTGTTGCCAAAGATTATTCACTCTGATCAGAGAGGCTTCATGAAAGGGCGTTACATAGGAGAAAATATTA
>CM031597.1:117855951-117858451 GCA_018398815.1 Conus ventricosus | reverse complement strand
TGTCATGTCTGGACCAAAAGTTTAAAAACAAAAACATGTTTATGAATGACCTAGAAAACTATCAAATGCTTTTTCAAAGCACACCAAGACGAAACATACCTGAAACATTTTCTTTTTTTCAGCATATAATGTATCAGAAAGTAACCGTATGTTTTCACCAATGAATCTGCCTTTTAAAAACCCTTCTGACTCTCATGTATTATGGAAAGTAAAACTGTTTCCAAACGATTCGCAATACAGGTAGACGCGATTTTGTACGCAACATTAGTGAGGGATATAGGACGCCCCTTCTTAATAAATCTTTTCGGATTTCCTTCTTTAGGAATGCATGTAATAGTTCCTTGCCTCAGTGATACTGAGAGCAGTCCCCTTTGAAACCCCTCATTCACAGAACACACAAACTATGATAAATGTGTCATGACGAAAAACTTATAAAGCTTCACAGAAAACCGATCAGGACCAGGACTCTTAAAATTCTTCATTTGCTTTAAAGCGGCTGGTGCTTCTTTACAGGTAATTAGCCCTTCGATAGGTTTGCACTCCGTTTTGGTTAAAGTTAGAGCGTCGGGTAATAATCATTCACTTGAAAGGTTAATATCAAACACATCTCTCTAAATACGTAACTGTTCATAATATGATTTCACTTCATCTAAAATGCCCGTCTGATATGAGATAACAGTGCTATCGTTCTTTTCAAAACTGGTATTGATTTGTCGACAAAATTTCCGTTTTCTAAGTTACAAAAGTACTTGTTGGTTTTTGCCCCTTGATTGATCCATCGAACTTTTGATCGAACTGCAACGCCTTTCACTCTAGACTGTCTTAAATTATCGTAATTATAATTTCAATTCCTGTAAAAGAGGTAGGTCATCTGTTTTTAAATTTGGTTTCATATCCTTTTTTCTGATTCTTTTTCTTATTAGCCATTCTGTCTTGTCCTATATTTGAAACTGTTCTCCCTCTTATTTCCATCATTAATATATTTTTTTAAAGAGCTGGTCACTCACTTGAAAATCAGGTTGTCATTTGAAATCATATCAACGTTGTCAAAGTTGTTAACTAGTATCATCTACTGTTTTCTTTAACTTCTTCTTTTTTTATTTGCATAATGTAATTTCTATCTTTTAATAAGCTGTTATTGAACTTCCAGAAAGGTCGGTCACGTCTGATTTGTTCTTTTCTTAATGTCAATACAAGAAACGAATGATCTGATCGATATGCTGGTTCAATTATTGTCACTATTATTATTATTTATTATTATTATTATTATTATTATTATTATTATTATTATTATTATTAACGTTATTGTTGTTGTTGTTGTTATTATTATCATCATCATCATCATCATCATCATCATCATTATAATCATCATCATTGCTTTAACTCGCATTGCCTTCTCTCCAGCAGTCGCGTTTTCCTTCCACATCCTTTTAGCGCCTAATTTGAGCAGATTAGTAATTGTTCGCTCTTCGTTTTCACCGTCTTGAATTTTGCCTGAAAAAGACCAAAGAGGTCGAAACGCGTCGTGTTTTGTCTTTGTAGCTTGTTTATCTCTTTCGTGCGGTGGAACAGAATTTTTTTCTTTTAATCGTTTTGAATTTCCGCCTGCGGTCGGCTCACTTTAAAAAAACTAAAACATGAGAAACGAAAAGTGAAATGCAAAGAAAGTACAAAGAAAACAAACAAGCGACAAGTGTCGTTTCCGCCATGAAGCACGTCACTGTCAAAAATCACCGGTATTTCAATCCTATGCAGTCTTACCATGTAAAATACCGAGCACAAGATTCGAAGAAACCTAATAAAGCGAACTGGAGGAGTATCGCTGTTTGGTCGTTATTGTTGCTGTTACCTCTTTTCAAACTTGCTTGCACAGTTTAGCTGTGCTCGCCAGATCTTTAATGCAACAGCAAAACTAGAGAGAGAGAGAGAGAGAGAGGAGAGAGAGAGAGAGAGAGAGAGAGAGAGAGAGAGAGAGAGAGAGAAACAGAGAGAGAGAGAGGGGGGGGGGAAGGGAGAGAGAGAGACAGACAGAGAGAGAAAGACAGACAGACAGAGACGGAGACAGAGAGACAGAGACAAAGAGAGACAGAGAGAGTGTCAAAAGATACGGGTCACAGTGTGAGAGACGGACATTCCGCCGCCATCCCCTCCTTTCCCCAGCTGTGCGCGGGTGGGTGGGTGGGGAGAGATTAGGACTACCGATGCCGCCGCCTACTGATAGCCGCCAAGAGCAGACAAAGCAACCAAAGGCCAGCAACAGTCTGCAGTGGTGAGTAGGTGGTGAAATCACAGCGCGCGATCACCTCACAGGCTGCCAGCAATGGCTTGTATAAAAGAGCCGAACGACCCGAGGAGAAGGTGAGGTGGCGGGACACAGTGAGTGCCAAGGTGTGGAGTGTTCAGGAACCGCCAGCACACAATCGGTCTCACACACCACATACACACTCCACACACTCACGCACAGACACTCACACTCACGCACAGGCACACACGGCAGACA
>CM031597.1:117830951-117843451 GCA_018398815.1 Conus ventricosus | reverse complement strand
ATAATCAGCATGAGCCAACAGGTATTCACAGAAGACACAAATCATCAAAGCAATGAACGGGTCGATTCTGCACAACGTAAGATATACGTCTTTGCATATCTACATAATTGTTAACATCTATTGCAATACCTTTTACTTCCTGGAAACATACAATATCAAATATTTCTGCTTTGTGAAGGAGTGGAATAGAGGAATTCCTCTTAATGTGTTTTAGGTCCTCGTGTGTTCGGTGGCGAAATGCTACTTTCTCCATAAAAGGTCAGAATATAATTGATTGAGCAACATACAGATAATTACGTTTAAAAAACTATGATGAACTGCCAGAAGCCTAACAGAATGAGTTATTTCTCGCGTCATTGTCACCAGTGATCAATTTGAAGTATGGCAAAATATCAGTGCCTACCCCAACACTTCCTGTGCTCAAATAAGTTGTATGGTATGCATGAAGGATGTCGTGTTTCCTTTTTTCATACTTCTTTTTCTCGTTTCTCTCCGCTGAGTTGACTATGTCAGTTGATTAGCACCGCTTCTGTACTCTTGGAGGGGAGGGGGAGAGGTGGAGGGGAGGGGGAGGTGGAGGGGGGGGGGGGCGAGGGGTATTTTACGAACAGTTTGGACTGACACATGTTAAAACGTCCCACACTTCTTTCCTTGTTTTGACTGTCCTGAGCCATACCCCATGCCTCCTCGTTGTCCTCGGCACTCCCATTGCCAGGGAGATCGCCCAACACAGACAGTGCCATTGTATTTCTTTTGTGACTTGGCGATGGAATCAAAGGAGAGCACTTGAAAGGGTCGTGGGTTCGATTCCCATCCGAGCCTTTTTATTTGTGGGATTTACCGGACCAGAACGGCTCCTTCCCAGAGCTTTTGAGTTTGCTATAGACTCAGCTCGGAAGACTGAAATTCGCAATTGAGTGTCGTCCACTTAAAATGCGCCTCTGAAAGCGCTGCTTTAATTTGCTGACTAACACAGCAAGTGCCTGAATCTCTCGGTCCCGATTCATGTCAGGATATATTGTTAACTGAAGCATAGAGTGTAGCCCTCTTTGAGCAAAATAGGACTCCATATTATCATTTTCATCATCTTCATCTTCTTTATCGAGCAGCATAAAACAGTCTTAAATCCTTTGACCCTTCATGCTCTGCTGTCGTAGTTACCTTGCTTTCCATTTCCTCTCCACATCAATGCCTTTCGTGAGTTCGGGTCGAGGTCGTCATTATTAGCAAGCTCATGGGGACATTCATCGGACGGAAGGGGTGGCGCCCTTCGGAGGTAGACGCCCACTCACTCACGTTAGCTCCGTTCCTGAGCAGTTATTGTCGTCAGTAGGGAGAAGAGGGTGGGGTGAGGGCTTACCGAGCGGTGTCCTGTCTATGCTGGATCAGAACGGGCACCATGGAACACCTTGGAAGTGACTCGGAAGCAGCCTCTTCTGGTGGGTTGCTCATGACGACTTGGTATGGCAGCCTCTTCTGGTGGGTTGCTCATGACGACTTGGTATGGCAGCCTCTTCTGGTGGGTTGCTCATGACGACTTGGTATGGCAGCCTCTTCTGGTGGGTTGCTCATGACGACTTGGTATGGCAGCCTCTTCTGGTGGGTTGCTCATGACGACTTGGTATGGCAGCCTCTTCTGGTGGGTTGCTCATGACGACTTGGTATGGCAGCCTCTTCTGCTGGGTTGCTCATGACGACTTGGTATGGCAGCCTCTTCTGGTGGGTTGCTCATGACGACTTGGTATGGCAGCCTCTTCTGGTGGGTTGCTCATGACGACTTGGTATGGCAGCCTCTTCTGGTGGGTTGCTCATGACGACTTGGTATGGCAGCCTCTTCTGCTGGGTTGCTCATGACGACTTGGTATGGCAGCCTCTTCTGGTGGGTTGCTCATGACGACTTGGTATGGCAGCCTCTTCTGGTGGGTTGCTCATGACGACTTGGTATGGCAGCCTCTTCTGGTGGGTTGCTCATGACGACTTGGTATGGCAGCCTCTTCTGGTGGGTTGCTCATGACGACTTGGTATGGCAGCCTCTTCTGGTGGGTTGCTCATGACGACTTGGTATGGCAGCCTCTTCTGGTGGGCTGCTCATGACGACCTGGTATGGCAGCCTCTTCTGGTGGGTTGCTCATGACGACTTGGTATGGCAGCCTCTTCTGGTGGGTTGCTCATGACGACTTGGTATGGCAGCCTCTTCTGCTGGGTTGCTCATGACGACTTGGTATGGCAGCCTCTTCTGGTGGGTTGCTCATGACGACTTGGCATGGCAGCCTCTTCTGGTGGGTTGCTCATGACGACTTGGTATGGCAGCCTCTTCTGGTGGGTTGCTCATGACGACTTGGTATGGCAGCCTCTTCTGCTGGGTTGCTCATGACGACTTGGTATGGCAGCCTCTTCTGGTGGGTTGCTCATGACGACTTGGTATGGCAGCCTCTTCTGCTGGGTTGCTCATGACGACTTGGTATGGCAGCCTCTTCTGCTGGGTTGCTCATGACGACTTGGTATGGCAGCCTCTTCTGCTGGGTTGCTCATGACGACTTGGTATGGCAGCCTCTTCTGCTGGGTTGCTCATGACGACTTGGTATGGCAGCCTCTTCTGCTGGGTTGCTCATGACGACTTGGTATGGCAGCCTCTTCTGCTGGGTTGCTCATGACGACTTGGTATGGCAGCCTCTTCTGCTGGGTTGCTCATGACGACTTGGTATGGCAGCCTCTTCTGGTGGGTTGCTCATGACGACTTGGTATGGCAGCCTCTTCTGGTGGGTTGCTCATGACGACTTGGTATGGACATAACAGAGATTGCCCTTACTGGGGTTGTGAAGAGACATATCCATGATATGGTTTTGTATGGGGGAGTAAAAAAAATGAGCGGCTTAAATGTAATTCCACGAAGGTTGAACGAAAGAATAGACAAACATAAAAAAAGTCACAGAGGAATGAGTACACTTGCAGAAAAATGGATAAAATCACCGAGCAGTGGATGCAACAACAGAACATCGGAAAGCAGCACACAGCAATAAAACCTCTGAAAAACGAGAGCTGAAAGTCCTTCAGAGCTGGGTCTGCAAGGCGAAACTGTCTTTATGGGAGGTAACTCAGGTACAGAAAAAGCATAAAAACATATTTTGCAGGAAAATATTTTTTTGAAAAGGACAGAATCTTTCTTGGAGGGTAATTTCAGTGCAAACTACTAAATGAAGAAAAAAAAAGGTAATGGAATAAGAAGCCTTCAAAAGTAGGGGATCTGTCTTTGGAAGGGTCTTACTGGGAGATTTCATGCTGTCATGATATCAATGAGACAGGCGCGGTGTAGTGCATAGATATAAGCCTACGCACGTCCAAGGTCATCCTTGGTTATCAAGACTAGAGCTCTCGATTTCAACATCGTTTTGGTTTAAGAAATGTTTTGTTGCACTTGTATGACAACGTTATGGCTTTTAGAACTGACCTATTTTTTTTACGTACTAAGTGCAGATTGTGTAACGTATTCAAGGAAAGCACAATTCACACACACACACACACACACACACACACGCGCGCGCGCGCGCACACACACACAGAGAGAGAGAGAGAGAGAGAGAGAGAGAGAGAGAGGGAGGGAGGGAGGGAGGGAGAGACAGCTTTGTGTTCTTCAATGTTCCATTTTTTATTGATTCTGAATCTGCTAAGCAGTCACTAAAGACACGGACCTTAAAGCAAAGAGAGATTTCTTTCGTGTGATGAAATATCTTTTTTTTTATACTGTGGACAACTTCTAATTATTCGGTGTCGGCGTGTATTTTTCGAGTTTCTGATAGTTTGGTTTATAGTCATGTAAAAAAAACAACCGACAGTTTAAAAAAAAAAGGAGCACAGGAGTATGCAGAAAACGTTGTGAATCGTCAAGTCAGTTTTCTCTACCTGAAAAGCTTGTTAGATTTGGGGATTTTTAAAAGATGCAGAATTAACAAGAACAACAACAATAACAACAACAACAACAACAACACACGCACACACACACACACACACACACACACACACACACACACACACACACACACACACACACACACACACACACACAACACACACACACTCACACACACACACACACACACACACACACCACACACACACACACACACACACACACACACACACACACACAAACACACACACACGCATGCACGCACGCACACACACGCATGCATGCACGCACGCACACACGCACCCATGCACGCACGCACGCACGCACACACACACACACACACACACACACACACACACACACACACACACACACACACACACACACACACACACACACACACACACACACACACACGCACGCCAAGCACACATGAGAACAAACAAAGAAACCAACAAGCAATTAGACAAAAACACCAAAAGCAAAAGAAAAAATCCAAACAAGCAAACGTACAAACAAACAAACAAACAAACAAGCAAGCAAAAAACATAAAGCAAAGCAAAAACAACAACAAATCTGAATTGTTGTAATGTCACAAATTGCAACACAAAGCGGAAATTGCCTAGAGAAAGCAGATTATCAATATTCTCGCATTTGAGACACTTTGATAGTTTGCGTTGCAACAGAAGCAGTGAAAAATAGCCTATCCGCTAGTGACACTTCGGTCAGAGAATTACTGAACAAAGAGTACATGAACAGAACACTGAAGTTTCTTTAACTGTCGTACGTGTTTGTAGGGTATTCGTTTGGGCGTACCATCTATACTTAGACTGCCTTATTACATGTTTCAAGTAAGTTTAGGAGGTGTTACTGTGTGCGAACAAATCCATATACGCTACACGACACCGTGCAAGTCTGGAGACCACACTGCCCACAATTAAAGCTGATGGACAAAGGAATTAAATCAGTAAGAGAATGTAAGAAGAGGTTGTCATGACTGAAACGTAACAGATGCTTCACCTACGCATTAGCCCAATGCGCTGGTCAGACACTTGAGTACCTATCTAACATTGTCTGTGTCATGATTATCATTGTACAGTATGAGTGTGTTGTGAGTGTATACGTGTATAAATGTGTATGTGTGTGTGCGTGTGTGTGTGTGTGTGTGTGTGTGTGTGTGTGTGTGTGTGTGTGTGTGTGTGTGTGTGTGTGTGTGTGTGTGTGTGTGTGTGTGTGTGTGTGTGTGTGAGAGAGAGAGAGAGAGAGAGAGATCTGTGAGGTTGTGTGAGCATGCTCATGCATGGACGCATGCGCGCATGTAAGTGTACACATACATGTGTGCTTGTATGTATGCCTTTGCATTAGGGCGTGCACACATGTGCGTGTGTGTGTGTGTTCGTGCGTGCGCGCGTGCGCACTTGTGTGTGTGTGTGTGTGTGTGTGTGTGTGTGTGTGTGTGTGTGCGTGCGTGTGTGTGTGTGTGTGTGTGTGTGTGTGTGTGTGTGTGTGTGTGTGTGTGTGTGTGTGTGTGTGTGTGTTTCTAGGGGGCGGTGGAGGGGCTTGCGCGCGCGCGCGCGCGCACGCGTGTGTGTGTCTGTGTGTATGTGTGTGAGCGCGCGCGTGTGTGCGCGCCTGTTTGTGTGTGTGTGTGTGCATATATGTGCATGAATGCGCGCGCGCGCGCGCGCGCGCGCGCGCGCGTGTGTGTGTGTGTGTGTGTGTGTGTCTGTGTGTGTGTGTGTGTCTCTGTGTGTGTGTGTGTGTGTGTGTGTGTGTGTGTGTGTGTGTGTGTGTGTGTGTGTGTGTGCCTTTGGTTAAATGTGGGAAACGAATGTTTTGAAGATGGTATAGATATCATATATGAGTAACAACAATAACAAGAACAAGAACAACAACAAAAACAACAACAACAGCCACAGCAGCAACAACAACAACACGCACAGACACACACACACACACACACACACACACACACACACACACACACACACACACACACACACACACACGCACAAACGCGCGCGTGCACACACACACACACACACACACACACACACACACACACACACACACACACACACACACACACACACACACACACACTACATCTGTGGACTCTCCACTTTACACACTAATATCGCTTTATTGATGACACTGACGAGTGCACATACGTTTACAGTAAAAACCGGTCCTGGGAGATTCCAAGTCTTATCTCAGTTGACGAGTGTTTGATTACTTGTGTCTGCCATTGGAGAGGACTTGAGTCTGCCCCATTCTCTAGGAGTCTTCGCAGTGTTGGCCTTGAGATCGTTTTAATATTGATTTGGTTGGTGATGTTTCTTGCTATTCCGTCAAGTCTGAATGTGCGGCCACTTCCTCTCTTGATGTTCAGCTCTGAAAGAAGGACTATGGTATAGTAGCTTTGATGTTGTTTGTTGAGGTAATTCTTTAGATTTCTTTTCGCATCAGATTAGCCAGGCTGTAATCGAGTTCTTATCGTTGCCTTGCTTGCCAGTGTATCTGTTCTCTCATTTCCTTTAACACCTGCATGTCCAGGGCAGTACCTCCATTAGAGTCTCCCCAACGCTGGTCTGCAAATTACTTCATACCAAGCAGGGTTCCCCATTCCACTTTTTACTGTATGAAGGAGGATCATTGAGTCTGTCAGTATCCTGGCTTATTGAGCTCCTAGCTGGTCTGTGGATAAGTGACAATGGAGTGTTTGGGTCATTGCGTCTACTTCCGTTCTCAGACTTGAAGTTGCTAAACTGTATGCACCATTGTCTTCCTGGATTGTTTTGGTCTTTTGCTTCGTTGAGTATCCTCAGCCTGACTTACCTTTCGGAACAGAATCGTCAGTGAGTTTAACAGTATCTTCTTTTATGCCAAGGCTTTCCACCTGTATTTGAGTTTCTATGTGCTTTAGATTTGCATTCTGGCCATTATGGACAGAATTTTTTAGATTCTGGAGCGATTGCAATTTGGCAGATGTGTTTGGAGTGGTCTGGATATTTTTGCCATTCCTTCGTCTCTTTGAGGTCTGTTAACAGGCATACAGACTGTATTATTGCCTGCTGCCTGTCCCATCCATGAGTTTCCATGTTCTAGGTCCCTGACTCCGCATGTAATGGGTTTGGGGGATTTTCAAGCGCTCTTGGGGATTTTCAAGTGCTGTGAAATATGCCTTCACCTGTTTGTGTCTGACCTGCAATGAAGCAAGCAGGTACCTCATAGTTTAATTTGTAGTTCCCAAGATCAGTTTCTTTGCATCGTTTTGCTTTTTTTTTCTATTTAAGAAGATTGTTGTAAACTTTAATGTACAGTCAACTGCTCTGAATACATCTGGTTGGTACCGTCGGTAGACAAGGCGCTGTTCAGTGCCTTTAGCTATCATTGATCTCATCGCAGATGTGCCACTTTTGCATTTACGAACAATATTCTCAATGTTTTCGAATGGTCAGCATTCTATCAAAGCCTATGTCCAAGTAGCGCATGTTGTCAGCTGATTCGATTTGTATTCCATTGAAGGTTTCTGGTGAGGGTGATTGTCCTGATGTCTTGTTGCTGAAACTGCAGACCAATGCCTGGGCTTTTGTAGGATTGATGGGCGATCCCGTTTCTTGACACCATTGAGAAATGCTGTTCTGCTGCTGCTGATCTGCTTTCATTCTTTCTTGAGCATTCTTTGATGTTTTGTAGATCAGACCGTCATCTGCTAGTGTCAACACTCAAGCAATTCCGTTTCTGTTGAAGTCTGCGAAGCCTTTAGCGTAAACATTGTTTAAAACAGGGGAGAGAGAGGAACCTTGAGGTCATCCCATGAAGAACTTCAGAGGTTCAGACATCCAGCATCCAAATCGTAGGATGACGGTTCGCTCCTGAGTGCTGCTGCAATACATCATGTACGTGTCCTGCTGACTCCATAGTGAAGAAGTAGCTCCTTGAGGAGCGACAGCTGGACTTTGTTGTATGCATCTTCCAGGTCTGTTGCGACTACAAGCTGTGATTAGAAAAGGCTTTTATTGTTGATAAATAACAAAACAAAGGCCAGGTTTTGATTGATGATTGCATTGTTGGTACTGCTGCTGTTGTTCTTGCCTCAAGTGAGAAAATCGATTTGTTATGAAAACTCCCTACGTTGCATGCGTGCATGCAGAATCTTTTTTAAGCACAAATTTTGTCAGCTATGCATGTTCAACATTCCTTAGAAAAGCGCAACGGGCCAGACACACAAGCCTGTCTACTAATGCAAGCAGATAATGTTCTGTTCCACTACGTTTCACTGTTGTATGACTGTCATTTTGGTCGGATCTCTCTCTCTCTCTCTCTCTCTCTCTCTCTCTCTCTCTCTCTCTCTCTCTCTCTCTCTCTCTCTCTCTCTCTCTCTCTCTCTCTCTCTCTCTCTCTCTGTGCGCGTCTGTCCATCTATCTGTCTGTTTGTCTGCGCGCGCGCGCGTGCGCATGTGTGTGTGTGTGTGTGTGTGTGTGTGTGTGTGTGTGTGTGTGTGTGTGTGTGTGTGTGTGTGTGCACTCCAGGACTGTGGAGGCCCCGTTTGGCAGGGAAAGATTGGAGATCCGGAAGTTAAAGACACTATTCCCACTAGGACAGACTAGCATAGTGTGTGTGTGTGTGTGTGTGTGTGTGTGTGTGTGTGTGTGTGTGTGTGTGTGTGTGTGTGTGTGTGTAATTGGAATTCATTCTTTCTTATCTCTCACACACACACACACACACACACACACACACACACACACACACACACACACACACACACACACACACACACACACACACACACACACACGCACGCACGCACGCACGCACGCACGCATGCAGAGAGAGAGGGGGTGGGGTGGGGAGAGTGAGAGCATAAGACACAAACACAATCCGTAAGAAATATCCGTTGGATAAAATCACATATGAAGAAAACAAAAGTTAAAAGAAGGTATAAGACAAAAGGAAACTGTGATGGTAGGGTAACAAAACCTTAGCCACTTTTGACACCTCGACTACAACTTCGAATTTCCGCTTCCTTTTAATTCACTTCATTTCCAAATCCATGTGGGTTAAATTTCCTGCAGTGTACTCTCTCTCTCTCTCTCTCTCTCTCTCTCTCTCTCTCTCTCTCTCTCTCTCTCTCTCTCTCTCTCCTCTCTCTCTCTCTCTCTCTCTCTCTCGCTCTCCTAATTCGATTTCTCCTCAAGCTCACCACAGAATACAGACGTGGGGGAGCTTTCAAAGAGGAGTCACCTCTGCTTTGAAGGTATATGACAGGCGACAAGTCTTTAGGCTTCATGCTGCCTTTCGTGTGTCAAAGGTGCCGAAAGATATACATACTTACAATGTTAATGAGATTTGTGAAAGAACTTTTTTTTCATTCACTGTTGAAATTCTTCACAAAATGAAGTGACACAAGGACAATGCAAATAATGACAAAATGATTTTCATGTACATAATAATTATGTAATCTGGAAAACCTGCGTAGGTTTTTAAATGCCACACAGTTATTGTATTTATTTTTGTTTCGTATTTTGGGCAAAATTTTCTGCACTCAGTAGTAGACGCAGCGGGGTGGGAGTGAGAGATATTTGACTCAGCGGAGAGAAGAGAGAGAGAGAGAGAGAGAGAGAGAGAGAAGAGAGAGAGAGAGAGAGAGAGAGAGAGAGAGAGAGAGAGAGAGAGAGAGAGAGAGAAGAGAAAGAGAGAGAGAGAGAGAGAGAGAGAGAGAGAGAGAGAGAGTTATTCCAAGCTTATAAATATTTTATACATAAATACACAGACAGAGTATCGTACACCACGTGTAAAAGTATATTGGCTAGCCCTTGTTGACAGAAACTATACTTTCCAACGAATTCAGCCCACAGAACAATTCCTAACTGTCAATAATGGGCTCGTATTGATGAATTTCCGATGCGACAGCGATTTAATACATGATGGCTTTGCAATCAATTCTTTCGTGTCACATTTGTGTGTGGTAGGGGCTTGGTCGTTCGTTTGTTTGCTTTGTCTTTAAATATATACTCTAAAGAACGCAGAAGGATAATATGCTGTTTTGAATATGGAGAGACATACCAGATGACTTCTCAAACATTATGCAGTCATAGAACATAACGCTAGTTTCTGACATGTGTGTGTGTGTGTGTGTGTGTGTGTGTGTTGTGTGTGTGTGTGTGTGTGTGTGTGCCAACATAACACTTTCCTTAATTAACAGCATTTTGGGTGCATTATTGCAATTTCATGTGCTATTGTGTTGCATGTAAGGGACACGTATTTTATCGTTTCCTTTTCATATTCGCAGATAGTGCATACGTTTCAGTTTCAGTTTCATCAAGGGGTTGTCATTGCGAGCGGACTAGTCCCTAATATACGCTACACCATATCTGCTAAGTTTTGAGACCACACTGCGCACGGTTGAAAGCTGTTGGAGAAATGAAATAATAGCTAAGATGAGGGAATTAAGTGCATATGTTATTTCAACAATATGCATTTCCTTCAAGAACAATGCTGTCAGGAACCTGAGCATCAATCTAATCCGAAGCCATTTTAGTTTTCTTTCTTTTCTTCATTTTATTGTCACTAATATCGTCAAACGTAGTTTATTCAAAAGTTTCTTGCCCCATTGTTGTCAGAATCTTGCTTGTCTGGTGTTGGTGGTCATTATGTAGTCCAGTTCCTTTTTGAATACTCAAAACAATGTTTAGTTTTTGTTCAATGTTCTTTGATTCACAACTGCTCATGCTTATAGCCGTTGTCTGACTCCATAATTTAACCAATTGAAAACAACTTGTATGTAGCATGAAAATGATCTCAATGGGTTGTTGTTGTTGTTGTTGTTGTTGTTGTTGTTCTTAAATTCACCGAATCTAAGGTGTTCCTATCCTTTGTTCAGTAAATCAGAAATACTCGTCCATGGCTGTTCATTCGTTGAAACTTACATTTTCTCGTCCAACTGTTTCTTCCCCTAAAAGTCATGCAAGAGAACTCCAGAAAAAGAAAGATTTATTTTTTCATGGAATGGTTTGCATGAACGGAAAGCATCGGTCTAAAAATAGCCATGTATATGGTGGTCTCTTACAAAATAGTTTCTTTACTCACAGATTTCACATTTGTTTTCTGATAAATTCAAATTTCAGTACCAATGCCACATGTGTAAGGGAAAGTATTCCCAAGCATCTATTTATAATATATCACGTTGGGTTTTCTTTGCTATTTTGTTTATTGTTATTCCATACACATTAAAAGCATTGCTTTTGAAATGTATCTAAAATCAGTTTGCGACTTGGATAACAGTATCCAAAGGCATAATTAATTTTGGGACAGTCAGTCGTTTTGAAACTTCTGTTCTATGGACAGGCGTAATATTTGAGTTTATCCAGATATTATGCAGTGATATTTCTTCCACAATTTTTTGGTGTAGTTCGCTTCCTAGCAGTCTAAAAGATATGGAGCAAACTATATAGTGTCGTAAACTATTTTCTTTAATCAATATTCCAAGAGAATTCAGAAACTGTTGCTAGTGCATCCATGGCTCAGATGATATTATGTTTCCAGTGTTTGTCACTTTTATGTCTATGCATACCGAAACACCTGTGTTCGGTGCGATTTATGTACATTCCTTTAATATTTTCATTTTCCTCTGATCAGGATAGCGAGCATTTCTTTGGACAACATGAATAAATAAAGAGATATGGGGTCGCCTTGTTTACACCCTGTTTGTATTTCCTATCAGAGTGAGCTCTGGTCATTTACTGTAACATTAGATTCAGTGCCTTTGTAGAGACATCGACTCCCGCGTATTGTATCGTTACCTAAATCTATGATTTTAAGACGTTCAATATTAAGGGTGAATTCGGAAAATGAAACGCCTTCTAAACATCTACACAGGTCAACATGCGTGGACGTTTTCATTTTGAAATTAGTTATTGGATCATACATTTATCTGATGCTGCCCACTGTAAATCGATTTGCCATGACTATCGTGTGATTCTCTTTGATCAATCAGTTTAAGAGAGCTGTTTCAATACAGTTATCTTTACAAAAAGACCCAGCTTATAAGAATATCTAATGAAAGTATTTGTCTCCATTAATTGAAAGAATTCTTATAATTTTGTAAAAGTGCATTTCTATGATTTGTCAAGATCAAGTCAGAGGTTTTTCTTTACCACTGGCAATCATGTAACACCGTATAACACATCGCATGTGAGGAGTTAAACCAACAGGGAAATCCTATCTGGAGAGGATCAACACCGCCAGGTGCGAACTGCACCACTCTCGCATGACAGAGAGGAATACAAAGACTTTATACCGAATTGGTCGCGGACCAGGTTAATAATGACTCCGCCATGCGTGACCTTCAACCGGGTCAAACGCGAAACATACCTAATGCGGAAAAAGTACAGAACACATGGTGGGGGGCAAATTATCGCATTCTCCCCCTGAAACGTAAGAACACCAACAGGTAAAAAACGAAAAAAACCTGACTCAAGAGATGTAAAGATACTTCTGACGCATTCTTGACCTTCAGCGAAGTTAAAATGGATAAATCAAGCAAGAAGGACAATAACGAAGGGAGGGCCCTTTGCACTAGAATGGAGA